>SNVD02006440.1:1251432-2502864 GCA_013180625.2 Boswellia sacra
TCTAAAATTAAATTATTTAATTAAGAGAGGAGGCTCTTTTTTATATTGTAGAGCTAGATACAAGTTCATGCACCTCTTCAGTTGTTCCATGAACATGGTAAAATTGGAGCATATATATATAATGGCTTGTCGATATAAAGAAAGGATACATTCTTCTGTTTCTTTAAAGGGATGGAGAAATGGGCCGTATAATATGTTGATATTGCAGAGGAAGCTAGAATCCATTCTTTCTTCTAAGGGTAGTCAAAAGTAAAGGGGTTGCTAGCGTGGATTGGGTTATTTTCAAAAGGGTATTGAAATTTTATAAAGATGTAGTACTCTTTCATTTCTTTTTAATGTTGAGGATAGCTTTAATAGGGCGTAATCTATGAGGAAGATGCTTTTGTAAAGCAGAATCCTCTTTTACATGCAGTACTATGAAAGTTTTTTCAACAGTTTTATAGTCATCGACAGGTTTCTTCTTCTTTGCACCTTATATCAGAAGGGGAAAAAATGTTAATAGCTAGTTAAATTATTTGTTGGAGCTGTGTATTTATTTTAAGATCAATTGAATAAAAATAAAATAAATATGTATGTTATGTTAAATGAAACTATTTAGTACGAGATACTTTACCCGTTGGTGTTTTTTCAGTAGCATTAGACTTATAACTTAAATACAACCAAAAATTTATAACTTGATGTAGTAGCATACATGGCAAAAATTCATTAGAGAAAAAAAATAAAAATGAATAAGAAAAATTATATATCTAGTAAGATTTTGTAACTTAAGCTGCCACATGAGGTTGTAAACTTTGAATTATAAATTTAGCATTGTTATTTTTCTTTTATCACATCACAGGAAAGCGTCTGTGATACCCCGGAGACAATGCCCCCGGGCCAATCAAGGAGCGCTACATAGCACTATGTCAATGCACGTACTCAACACACAATCCCTGATTGGCCCAGAGACATTGCCTCCGGGGGTACCATAGACTATCTCCACGTCACAGACATAAAAAATTTAATTTATAGAACTAAAAAATTTAGTAAATTTACGTTTCTGTCCATGATTTTTCTAGAATTTTTGAAATTTAACCTCGGGCTTCAGCCCAAGACTGAGGGAGCCCATTTCCGATCAGCAGTTGAAAGACTAATTGGGCTGACCCTCTCACTATAAAAGCCCCGAAATTCAAATGAAATTCGTGATTCTCGGTTTAGAGCGAGCAGTTGCAGCAATGGCGCTCTCCTCTTCGTTTCGAGAAAGGCTAGAGCACATGGAACAAACCAGAAACCAACGCCTCTCACTCCTCCAGGTCTTCAATCCAAACCCTAACTTCTAACATTTTCTTTCTGTTTGGTTAATGAGAAAATGAAATTTTATAAAATAACTTATACTTGTATTCACAGGCAGAGAAAGAAGCGCAAGCAAATAAGTCTCAGATTTTAGCAAATAAGCTGTCAAGTATACGGTCAATGGAACGTAGGTGCTTGTTACTGGATCAAAAAATCGCGTCTCAGAATTTCAAAATCTCATCCCTCAAGTCGAAGATGGAGATCCTGGATGTCAAGTACCAAGATGATTCACAAAGATTGAGGTACAAAATTTAGCTTTTGGTTACGGTTTTTTAATTAATCAAATTTGAAGTGGATTTGGTTTAATTTAGGGTTTTGAAGAGTGAGGTGGAGGAGCTGGAGAAGATGGAGAAAGAGAAGGAGAGGTATTATGAATTGAAAGGTTTTGAAATGAAGGAGTTTCGTGAAAATGTGGAGAATTTTGTTGATGAATGCCGATTGCAAGTTGAAGAACTGAAGAATAACATAAATGAGGTATTATTTACAAATCAAGGTTGATTATGTTATGTCCATTCAAGGGTTTTGGCTTAATATTTTTGTGATTTAAATTCTTAATAATTTCCCCTAAAATCATTAAATATCTGCTCTCATTTCACTGAACTTGAAATATTTGAAACTTTTTTTCTTGAAAAAGTCTCCGTTTGTTGTTGGGTTCCGGCTGCATCTTCAATATATATTCAAAATATGTCTAAAATGTAGCACCAAATCGGAGCAATGGTTGAAGAGTTATTCAGTACAGTATGGTTTCATTTCCAGATTTTGAAAATTGCTTGGACTACATAATTTGTTGTTGCTTTAGAGGATCTGCTGGTTGAGGCTTCAGCTTGTGTACTTTATTAATGATTAAAGCAAAATAGCATATTTTAGGACCGATCTTTGCTTTATGCATTGTCATTTGCCGAAGGAAAAATACCTTGGGGGAGACTGTCTTACTACATCAATGTAGCCAATTATAATATCCTGTGTATGTTCAACAACCGTCATTTTTTTTTTCAGTTATCAATATGGAGTTGATTTAGTTTCCTCTTATTTTTCTCAAGTTTATTATTCTATTTCTTTAACCAACTGCGTTAATATATCATATACTAATTGGATATGCTCACCAATTTGCAAAATGACCTAGTAAGTCTTTTTTCTTCAAACCGAGACACGGATTTCAAATTCATGTTGGGTGAGTCCACTATTGTACTTTTATTTGATTACGCAATGGCAGCTTGTCTACAGCTGTTAAGAGTGCACTATGTAGCAACTAGAGACCAGCCTACTGTTTCCTCTAAAGAAAATTTTAGTTGCTGCTTAATGCTATTGCAGAGGTAGAATTTCATTCTCACTTAAATTCTCATTTTAGACCTACACTAGAGGGATTTACATTATGGTTTCTTATACGGTTTATCATAGTTTCTTGCATTCATTAATTGGTTAAAACCTTTGGAAGCTGCCTGGCTGCCATGCTGATATAGCTCAAAAGGTTCTAATAACTAGTCGGCTAGATGCGTACAGTGACCTGTGTCATCTGGTTGAAGGCCATAGCAATTTTGAAATCTTGATTCTGAATGCAAGAATTGGAGAACTTGTATAAACTGACTATTTACTTACTTTGTCAGACAAAATTAACTGAAATAACCAGTCTATATGTTAATTAGAGAATATTACTTGCCTGTAAATTGTAATATGATTATAATACAATGAGGCATTTTTTAAAGCCATTGAATCTTTCTTTCAGCTTAACTCAACCTTTAAGGAGCTTCAAGGCACCAACGGATATTTGACTAATTCACACATAGTTGAAGCTGAGATGAGAAAGTCGGAACTTCTAGCTATAAAAGAGGCTATGAAGAGGGATTTGGCTTCTAATTACCAAGTAAGAGAACAGTTGCAAAAGCAGCTTCAGAATATATTCATTGTAAAAAATCAGTAGAGGAAATGGCTATCCCAATTTACAGGAAACCAAGGAACCAAGTAGGGCGAAAATTAAGCATAATTTCATAAAGACCAAATTTTGCTGTATGAAAACTTTTGAAACTCCAGTTTCTTTAGGTGGGATTATGTACTACCATTGTCTTTTATAGGAAGGAAATATTTTCTAAAGATAAGTACTCTGCCTTCTTTCTTCTTTTTTTTTTTTTTTTGTTCAACTAAAAATTTAGAAATAAAAACATGAGAAAATATTTTTAGAGGGAAAAGAATCAAGAAATGAATAAACTATACAATCATTCAAACAACAGAAGCTCTTGTAATTAACCTTAAACTGATCAGCAACCAGATCCAATTCTTAGATGGACAGATGCTTGAACGTGGGAGTTTTATTCGAATTCCAAGTGTCAGCTCTCCATTGGTTGGGCGTACAAAATTTTTATCTTACACTCTCCAGAACCTTCTTTTGAAAAAAGAAAAACCCTAAATTTTAAAGCTGCATTTTCGGGCCCTCCAATTTCTATGCCAAGTTCTAGCATTTTCCACACTACCCACTTCTTCTATATAAGTAAAACCCCCCACTTATCTCCTTCTACGCTTCCCTTATCTTAATACGACGAGTTGTTTTGTCGCTGCAAAATCGATTAAATTAGAAGCTTAAAGCAAGAAATGGCAGAGGAAGTGGCGTTGGATTTGGCAGAGCTAAAACAGCTTCAGAGCATCGCTAAGAGGCCTAGAGTCGTCTCCTTTATCAACTCCGAGATTCGAAACTTGGAGAAGGTTTGTTTTGTTTTATTTCCATGTATTATACTTTGGCTGATTATTGATGAGAATTTGTTGATTTTATTTACTACGTTATTAGAAATCATCATGTAGCTAGGTCCGTTTTATGTTCTTATTTGCTGCAAATCCATTGTTGTTGATTAATCGAGTGAATGGACACAGAATATCGGAATGGGCTAGATTCTAATTAGTATCTGCAATATTGGTGGGGTATAAATTTTTATTTTTATTTTTTCGCTTTATACGAACAATAAATTAAGTTGGGATTTTTTTATTTTTTGCAATCAAAACTTGGAAAAGTCGGAAATGGAAAGCATATCTGCAACGAATTGATTCATTTTACTTTATTTGAGCAGTTGTCAAAAGAGGCTGCACCTGTTTTACAAACACCAACTCCAATTCCTACACCAGCTAAAGTGCCTTACACTTCAGCAATAAATTATGTGACACTTTCATCATTCAGCTGGGATCAGGATAATGACAAAGTGAAGGTATCGAAGTTTATTGTCTAAAAGATTTTCTAGGAAGCTGATTGATGAGTATGGACTTACATGTATGGTGGCAGGTTACCTTGTTTTTCTTGTTGATATTACGATTGAGAATGAAAGTTAGTTAAGTTTTGATTTCCCTGCAGATATATATCTCTCTAGAGGGAGTTGAGCAAGAGAAAATGGAAACAGATTTCAAGCAGATGTCCTTTGATGTCAAATTTCATGATGTGCAAGGAAAGAACTACCGGTTAACCATTCCTAAGTTGAATAAGGAGATTGTTCCTGAGAAATGCAAGGTGGTAGTTAAACCGATGAGGGTGATCATCACGCTTGTCAAAGCCTCGAAAGGGAACTGGTTAGACTTGCATTTCAAAGAGGACAAGGTAATTATAGGTATTGGGAGAGATTGAAGTGGATTTAATGGTTTTAGTAGAGGAATTCAGTCAACTAATTCTGTGTTTTGTTTTTGGCTTCCGGTACTTACAGCTGAAGCCAAATCTTGATAAGGAGCGAGACCCAATGGCTGGAATTATGGATTTGATGAAGGTGAGCTTGCTTCAAATATCCCTGCAGTTTCATCTAAATGCACATGCATTAGTGAGTATTTTTGCTTCTTCCATGGCTGTGGGTTCATTTGTGACGAATGCTTAAATTGCAGAATATGTATGAGGAAGGGGACGATGAAATGAAGCGAACAATTGCTAAAGCTTGGACTGATGCAAGATCTGGCAAAACAGCTGACCCCCTACAGGGATATCGTTAGGTTATTGGAGAAATGGGATGGGGGGTTGCTCACGCTCTTTATGGTTACGCTAGTCATTGCATTGTGTTATGAATATGGGGAATGTTTAGTGTTCAAGTTGGGAGAACCTTGTGATTGACTAGTTTTTTTTCTCTATTATAGACGAAAGAAAATTTTGAAGATTCTCTCCTTGTGATTGCCTAGTTTTTTATTATAGATTTAAGTGAAGTCCGAATATTCTCTCCCAGTTGAATGATCTATTTGTGTCTGTCATGTCTGTCATGACTCCTTCAAAACAAAAAAGGCTTAAAACTAGTTTCTTGCCGAAGTTTAATTTTGGGTTTCTCCGATAAGACTTAAAAAAATTTTTTAACTTTTAATAAGTACTTTTTAAAGATTTAAAATAATGTTTTAATATTTCATAAGTATTTTTTATTTGTTAATTTACGCTAATGAAACAAAATAAAATTAAAAGATCCTTTTAACATAAAAGAAAAACTTATTTCCTCAGATAAATGCGCTCTAAGAATGTTTGCAAGCGGTTATATTCGACATACTGCATATAATCACATTTTACGATGCCATTGTGTTAGATTATCCGAAAACACGATCAAGGATACAATTGAGGTGCCATTTAAGACCAAGGAAAGCGTTGAATGTCCGTAGTTTGTGTAACCCGAACCGTCTTTACAGCGAAGTTGTTTGAAATTGAAATTTAATCTTTCAAATTTCTAATTACGAGTGCTCAATGATTAAAAAGTGTAGACATATATATTCATTCTCTTGGGTATAGTTGATAAAATTCCACACAAAACATGGAAACTTATAAGGTACTGTAGCACCATGGAATAATCGATAAACTGAATATGAAAAATAAACGTCAATAAATCGGGGAAAGAATGCAAAAACATCAGTCCCAGCTTCATGGTCAGAAACATAACATTTAAGACGATTAGTAACCAGAATAAGTTTACAGTAGCAAAAAAATATGTAAAAACATAAAATACATCCTGGCTTACTCTGGACACATTCCTCTTAATCTCAAAGAGAATAAAGAATGATAAGACCGACTATAATCTTTTGATTGACATTATTATTACATAAAAGAATTAAAGGAAATCTGTGACTTGGATACCTTCATTGGAGTGCATGACTACCATAGTCATCGTTAAACTTGTCATATTTGTGGGCATAAAGATGAGCTGATGGTCTAGTGTTCTTCAAGGCAGTCTCAATATCCGCAGGTATAATTGGACCAACTGTTGGTAGTTCTGCAAACAAAATATTAGTGCTTCAGTATTCCAGTTGCAGACATGTACTTCCCAATTCAAGAATGAAAATATGAGTCGCATGTCGTCTAACTGAAGTTACTCCAGTGAAGGAAAACAAGCCCTCGTACATCTAAAAATAATTTTGAAAGAAGAGGGAAAGGAAAAAGAAAATAATGTAATCTGACTTGTTAGGCACAAAATATTGCAGAGCAACAAAATATTTAACATTATTACACGTGGCCCCTACTTGTCTAGTTTTCGAATTCATTAGGTGCAGTAATTTGTTTGTCAAGAGTAGGGGCACCAAGAATATTCTAACTAGTTTCTTCTTGGAACTACGCGTAGTTGATCGATATATGTTGTTAATGAAGATAGCTCCTCTTAACATAATTTTCCTGTAGCAGGACATGTCTACTCATACTCATGCAACCAATCATGCAGTTATTCATCTATTATAAAATACAGAGAGCATAGTTTTAGATTTGAGATCATACCATCCTCAGGTACCACATCCTCTCTGTCTTCAAGGAGTGACATTAATCGTCTCAAGGGTTGCATTGCTGCCTCTTTGCAGAGTAACCGGATATCTGAACCCGAATAACCTGCTGTCCTTTCCACTAATAAATCATAAGGAAGGCTCTCCTCGCCAGACTGTGAAGGCAGGAGTTCTTCAAACATGGCTCTTCTTGCTTCTGGTTCTGGCAAAGGTACAAGGATCTTACCTTCGTCAAGGATTCATTTATCATTCTTTCACACGTAAGCAAACGTTTTAAAGTTGACCAGAATACTAAGATTTGAGTTAGGAATAGATATCCTCCTATATCTTACACGCCATAGTTGTTTCAATTGACATTAAAACAACAATAGGATTAGGTTTATTTATTGAATCCAGTAAGAACTCATCTAGCTTAGTTCAAGCAAAAATTCTCCTTGTATGTATCTTTTAACAGGATACTCGCTTCTCAAGACGTCGAAGCATGGCTGCATCTAGTTCCCAGGGGAGATTTGTTGCCGCCAAAACAAATACAAGTTCATCTGTCTGCGTCAAACCATCCATCTGCAATCTATCCAAGTCAATAATTTGGGAAGGTAAAGTTGAAATCTAGCAATTTCATTTTTAAGTAATTCTCATTGGCATTGACAAACAAAGCAAGTCTATTAACATTATTGCAATTTTATACACCTGCTAACTATGTTAACCAAACATTAAAAATAAAAAAAATAACATACAAAACAATGACACTGACATGGATGAAGCTGCAGGGAATGACAGTTGAGATATTGTTGCTTGGAACAGACATGCATTCAGCTTCGGAAACAATTAACTAATAAATGATACCCATGCTCTGTAGGCCTTGTTTATAATTTGAAGAAGTCGAATAGAGTTGACTTATCAGTACAAGTACTTTATAAGAAATGCATGGACCAGACGTACATTAATTAGTAGGTTTAAGAATATAAACCCAGTAATTGTAAAAACCACGAGAATTAACATAATATGAGAATTAAAACCATACTCTAGCATGGTGAGACCATCATCTATCTTATTAACAAATATTGATACTCTTAAAGTTTCAATTACTTTCACACTCTCTTTACACTTGCATGCACAAATGCAAGCTTACACCAACATACATGAGCTTACTTTTATGTGCATGCAAATGAGAAATCCACATATAAACCAAAAATAATAAAAATAAAATAAATATACCTGTATCAGCAGTTCAGTTTTCAAACGCCTACTTGCTTCATGCTCACTGTTTGCTTCACCACGTTGACTGATTATTGCATCAATTTCATCCAGAAAAATAGTTGAAGGAGCATGATGCCTAGCAAGCTCAAATAATACTTTAATTAGCTTTTCTGAATCACCTGCACTTCCATAAACAATATAGATTAGATAATGCTTGTCATGTACCTGGTAACGTATAGTTTAAGATTAAAAGCTGCTTATCCTACTTAATAAATTCCCTTCAATTCTTTTAGAAAAGAAATTAATAGTGATAAGAAAACAAAATTAACAATAAAAGAAATCTAAAATTAACACAAATCACTATAATGACATTTCACCCCTCTCATGCACCAAGATATGGGACTTTCTACCCATTTGGAATGCCTTTCAAACCTGGGATTTGGACTTCTAAAACTTTATCTAGTAAATATACTTTTTTATGGTATAATAAAACAAAAGAAGGAATGTAGAGATCAGCAATATACAACTTTTAGCTAACTTATCACCAATTAGAAACCACCAGACAATTTAGTTTCAGTCTTGAGAAACATAAGAAATAAATCTAATACCTGATCTTCTCTCACAGTCTTATTTCTTAATATTTATACACACACAGAGAGAGACAGATAGGTAAGTATAGAAAACTTTCATTCACAGGCTTAGACATCCAGATATATTCAAATATGATCTTAAGAAAAATTGCTTGACTTTGACATACCACGCCATTTGCTGACAACAGAAGATGCTGAAATATTGAAAAATGTGGTCTTGCACTCTGTTGCAACAGCCTTGGCAAGCATTGTCTGAAACATCAAAATGGTGATACATTTAACTATTAATACCGACCAAAATATAAGTGACAATGAACAACAATAAGACATAACCATCTCTAATCCGCGGTCCTTATTATCCTTTATGGCAAATATGTGTCCTTCCTCACAAAACAGCTACTTCTAGCTACCAGAAAACAAGTCAGGACCACCCAATTCTGTGACATAGCTTTTGATAAACAGAGTACATCTAGATGTCAAGTAATTTGATGGGTCAGAGTGTTTTTCTACATGGAGCATAATGGGAAAGCAGATACATTCATCTGATAGAACCTTTAAGACTAGCCATCCCTCTTTCCAGAAAAGACATACAAAGAAACCAACCAGCAGTCAATCAGGAGATTGGTGAATCTTACTGAACATAATGACAAACAGAAAGAAATCTGAAAGATATAAATGCTGTGGATAAATACTTGCTTGTTTATACAAAGTTATGGAGCCTGTAACTTTCGGATCAAATGCAATTTCTAGGGAAACGAGGAATTTATTGTCAAATGGGAGTCCAACTGAGAAGAGATATTTTTAGCACCTGAACCTGATAAACATCCTTCAATATAACCAGGTCAAGAACAAGAAGAGGAATGTGAAGAAGATGACTTAGGTCAAAAACAAGTTTTATGAGGATAGGTAAAACATAATGTGAATAGAAGCTTTGTCTAAGATAATTAATTGATAAAATTTAAAATATAATAAGTAAAAAGTAAGATGACTATAATAATTACTATAAGTAATGAACAAACTATGTTCACAAACCTTTCCTGTTCCTGGCGGACCAAAGAGAAGAATACCTTTCCATGGTGATAGAAGGCCAGTAAAGTACCTAGAAGAAGAGAAAAGGTTAGCTTAACAGAAAACACTATTTGGACTTGAACATTACATCAATTTCTTTTGAGTTCATGCTCATATTTAAACAAATCGACAGGTTGAAGGCTCCAAGGAAATTCAATATCTTCTGTTATGAACAGCTCCACATTAGCACCAGAGTCGGTGCCAACAATAATTTCCCATAGGCTTTGATGAAATGTAGAGAATCAGCAGTGCAGTGTTTTGGTTATAATCATGCAAATTATAGGTGACAGAGAGATGAACAGTATTCTAAAGAGAAGCCACATCATTTATCACCATCACATTTGAACAAACAGCTCCATATACTTTTCTTTACACTTTTCAATTTAAAAGGGAAAAATTCAAAGACCTTTTCCTGGAAGATATACAGAGATGCTTTATAACTCAACTGTAAACAGTGAAGCTCAGTGAGCTGCGTGTAAAAATCATTTCTTGCTGACAGATCAGCTAGTGATGCGGTGACAAAATTGAGACAACCTCACACTTAAACCAATAATAACTCTAGAGAAATGGTGCAATTAGTTAACATGTATGAGGATTCCACCAGAGGAATGCCAAATGCATTGATCTCAGAGAAGAAAATTTTTGAGGAGAAGAATTATATTAATAATATATTTCTTATCAAACTGAAATATGCTTTTGTCTAATTTTATGACTATTTTTAAGTGAGGACAAAAGTAGAGAAGATTTAAAATCTATTCATAGAAATGATATCTTGGGCCATGAGATAGAGCAGTACTTGGGGTATTTTATTGGCATGACTACTGCTTCTTTAAGTAAACGTTTGGCAGTTTCTAAACCCTTGATGCTTTCCCATTTAACATCTGGACTCCCACGAATTATATCCCTGCACGGGATTCATATTTTTAATGGTATGAACAACATGATGTTATCAAGAAATTAGTTAAAAAGCAAAAACCCACACAATTCAGACAACAGGAATGGAATAAATGTTACAGGTAATCCTACCTACATATACCCTCGGCTAAAGCACGAGTTTCAGTTGATTCAAAAGTAGGAAGCAAAGGCTTCTGCCTGAAACAGCAAAAACCAAAGTCAGCAGGTCTGAAAGGTGTAGGCAGTAGGCAGTAGGCAGTAGGCAGCATGCTGGTAGTTTTAGTCATTTGAACATTAAAATTACAAATCATTAAGATAAATAAAATGGCGCTAGCATATCTTCTAATTGTTAATCTAAACATAACTCAGAAGACAATTAACATTATCCAATTTTTACAGATGGTGCTATTTTATTTAATAGCAAGTAGAAAAACTCACAATACTTCATTTCAGCGTAATGAAAATACTAAATCAAGGGATATCTTACGGTTTCTCATAGGTTCCATTGGACAAATTTCCATTTGCGTTCATCGAACTCCCCCCCTGAAACAATTCAAAATGAAACAAATCAGCCTTTAAACCACTAGAAATATCATAGCATTGAGAAATTATAAACCAAATATAATACCTGGTTTCGGAACTGCTCATAAATGGCCATGTCGGACGAGTTCTGAACATGCCCATTCCCATTCGATGAACTTCCGTTTGAAACTGGCTTTTCAGTGGTTTGACCATTTTGTGACTCCACAGGTTTCTTTCTCCCAAACTTGGCATCATAAAACATTTTAAAATCCTATATATAAACATGATAGCTTAAAAGAAATGCATGATGCAAATTCTATCCTTCACATTGCATCAAATACATCAGAATTCATTTTAAAAAACGAAAAAAAATATATCAGCAAAATTCAAAAACTAGTTTGACCGATACATTTAATCAATATATATATATATAAAACAAGAACATGCAAGTAAGAATTGGAGTTGAAGATAGATCCAGAATATCCCAATCAGATATTATCAGCTCAGGAAATAAAAAATTTGAGTTCAAAAACCACATTATTTCAGCTCAGAAAATAACGTAAATCTAACCAAGCCAAGGTGCCAAACAGTCTCGTATTTAGTACAGTCTACCGAAGTGCCTCGTTTTCTCCAGTTAACAAAAATTTAAGATCGATCCTAGCAATTCAAACTATCACTTTCTCTTCTTTTCCGCAACTTTCTCAACAATCAAACAGAACTAGAAACGAAATTTAACAAAAAAAAAAAAAACAATTACCTGAAATGACCAGCGAGTGATCGAAGGTTCATCGGCCATTGCTAAGAATTTTGAGAGGAGAAGACACAGAGATCTTAATAGCTTCTCTACCCCGTTCTCTCACTCTCGCTGGCTAGCAGTTTGCCAAGCCACAGTGCACTCTCCAGAGTGACTCGAAATGACAGCATAAAAAAGCATCTGCTTCTTTTATATAACTTTGGAAAATAAATAAATAAATAAATAAAAATTGATCGAGCGCAGCAACACAGGCATAGCCTGGAGTAGAAAAATATTGGTTTATTGTGTCATAAATTCATATAATTCATTTCCACAATTATGATCCTTAATTAATGTATATCAGTTTCTTTTATGTAATTTTTTTGCACAAATATAGATTATAGATATATGATTTTCCATATATGACATATTATATCGCTTAGCTGTCATTAGTTTTTTTTTAAAAGCAAACAGAAAGGACGACGCGAGATATTTGTTGTGTGAATGAAAGTCACGGTCCAATGAAATTGCGGCTTTGATTTAAAAGCTTAAAAGTGATGTTTCTTTAGCAAAGTTACAATCACTCATCTGTGCTTTATACTTCTAGGCATGCGATGGTTCTAGAACTGGAGTGGGGTTGCGAATTAGAATAGCTTGGACCAAAGATAGTACTACGGCATTACGATCCATCCGCATCATCTGCCCTCGTGGTGGCGGCTGGGATGGAAATTTTCTAAAATGCGACGCGTTATGATTCGAGGCGCTGTGATTAAATAATAAGGAGGATTCGGAAAATATTAACGAAAAATTAAAGGAAACGACCAATTGAAGAAGACACTTTAGACTCGTTTTCCCCCATTTGGCTGGACTTATACATCCTAGGAAAATTAGAAGGAATTGAAAATTATAACCGTTAAATAAATAGGATATTTCAATCAATTAGGAAAAAAAAATATCTATATAAACCTATAAATACAAGGTATGGCTACGTATAGCTGATATATCAGTACTTTAAGTTTTAAAATTATGTAAAAGTTATAAATAAACGTGTAAATGTTATCGGTGTAAAAATTATAAATAAGTATATAAAAGTTGTAAATACGACTTTTATATATTCATTTACAATTTTCACACACTCGTTTACAACTTTATAAACTCATTTATAACTTTTACATATTCATTAAAGAAAAGTTGTATTTACTTTTTACATACTGATTTATAACTTTTACACATTCATTTATAACTTTTATACAAATTTGAAAAATTGATGTATTGATACATGAACAGTATCAATACTATAGTCATACCCATAAATGTAAGGGGTTTGTGAATCAATTTTAGGAGTGAGACAGTGACTAAACATAAAAGATTAACTAAAAGTAAACACTATTATAGGGATGTGGGATGAGATATAAAAAAATGATTTCTATCTCTTGTATTCTTGCAAATTTATGATTGAATGGAATTATCTCCTCATTAGACTTGGGCATTTGGCCCGTTGGGTTCGGGGCCCCGATTAGACCCGGACAAATAACCCGTCCCAGAACATCATCGGGGCGGGTACATGACTGCATAAGTGCTGCCCCGTCTGGGCCGGGTCCGGGGCTGGGTCTTGCATCTAGACCAGTTTGACCCGCCCCGCAAAGTTAAAGGGTAAAAATAAACAATTTTTAAATATAGGGACTTAGATGTCATTAAAAGGGGTCATTTTGTTAAGTTTTAATATATGTGGGTTTCCAGGATATCTAACAACCTTTATATGTAGATATATGAATGGACTTAAAAGAAATGTTACAGAGGGACGAAGTTGTAAAAATATAAATATTATAGGGGTGTGATGAAAATATAAATATTGCGAGGCAGGGCAGGGCGGGGCCAAAAAAAATGAACGGGGCGGGGCTGGATACCTGCTGCCCCGTACCCACCCCGCCCTGGTTCCAAGCCTACTCCTCATCCGTAAATATAAGCAAATGTGTTAAAGCACATTAAATATAATATCTTTTTGTGTGTGTATGAATTATTTTTCACTGATTACCGATCTTTTCTCCATAATTTCTTACAAATGGTATTAAAGATCTGGGTTACAAAGTAGGAGAAGAAGATTTTTTCATGATTGAGTATACACAAGATGAGCACAACATTTCAAGTTGTAAGTGGAATGATTCTGAAGTAACAACTTTTGATAAAGTTTTCTTGATTGTTCTTTTAAATAGATGCAATGATGGTGATGTGCTGTTCATCATATTTGTTTATTAGATATAATACTCTTCAAGGTGGAGATTGTTGAGATTTATGGCTCATTAACTAATTTGGCTTGACTTCTACATGCAACAAAAAAAAAAGTAGAAAGAATAGAAAATTAGAGTTGTTAAATAAATAGGGATTATTATTCTTATTAAGGATAGAAGATCTCCACATGACTTATACATAGAGGTTGAGAATCAATTCTGGGCATAAGAGAGTGACTAGATATAAAAGATTAACCAAAAGAAAAGTACCCTTGTAGAGATGTTGGAGAAGACATAAAAGAAATTATTAAACAACAATGGGTTGAGCAAATGAAACGGAGAATAGTTTCAAAGCTCAATAGTATTACGTATCTAGTTGAATATCAGATTTGATGTGTTATTTCTTGTAGTCTTATAAATTTAACATATAATTGGATTATCTCTTCATCCATGGATGTAGGCAAGTGATGTTGAACAATGTTAAATATGATGTCTATTTGTGTGTGTAATTTATTTTTCACTAATTATCAACATTGAATTCAATATGTTTTGACAAAATTTCTTACATTAAAATTACGGTATTAACTATTGAATATGAACTACAATAAAGTACTGGAAAATCTGCTATAAGATGTATCATTATACTCTAAATTAAAGAACACTTATAAGTTAAATATATAGCACATAGAGAATGGAGTTTATGTGCGTAGGATTGATATTCTAAGTCTTTGTATACAAATAATTGAGTAGATTTAGACTAATTGCATTCCTTGTCCTAAACCTAATAGAATTGTCTTACATCACAATCCCAATTAGGTTTTAAAACTTAAACATTTTCAAAATACTCTATATGATTTTGGTTATGCAATCAATTAGATCGAACATTAAACATAATGTACAAAACCTCAACATTATATTATGTATATCATGGGTCATTATTATGGGTGACAGTAGAGGATCACTATATCGGTCTAGAGGGGCCAAGCCCTACCAAACAATTTTTTTTTATTACATTTCCTTTAAAATATTAGTACAATAATTATATAATAATAGATTTTCCTATTTTAGCCTCCTCATATCTTTTATTTGACATAGTTAAATATAAGAATATAAATGACATTTTAATTAACGGGTTCACAATTTTTTTTTGAAATTTATTAAATAGGAAATTAAACAATACTTCCTAATTAAATAAAAATTTCTTATTTGAACAAATTTTCTATGTTAATAATTAAATTACCCTATATAAAGAAAGGTCATTGAATTCACTTTTTGATAGCATTTGTTAATAAAATAAAAAAAGATCTATTGCATTCAAATTGTTAATTTGTATAACAATAGTATACGGAATTTTCAACTATATATATTTTCTCCTCCAAATTTATACTATTTAATGGTCATTTTCGACAATCCATATAGTTAAGATCAAGCTTTGCAATAAAATATAAGATGATCATTTTCTGATAAACTCATTGGTCACATATATTGAAACATAATTATAGAAAAATTGAGTATAGAATAAATTATAGAAGATATTCAAACTTATATATAAAAGTTGAGAATCAATTCCAGATATGAGAGAGTGACTAAACATAAAAGATTAATCAAAAGAAAGCACCCTTGTAGAGATGTTGGAGAAAACATAAAAGAAATTATTAAACAACACTGGGTTGAGCAAATAGAACAAGGAACCGTTTCAAGACTCTGTAGTATTACGTATCTGGTTGAATATCGAGTTTGGTGTGTTTTCTTTTGTATTATTACACATTTAATATATAATTGAATTATCTCTTCGTCTATGGATGTAAGCAAGTGATGTCAAACTGTGTTGAATATGATATCTCTTTGTATGTATAATTAATTTTTCACTAATTATCAATATTGATATACAATATGTTTCCATATAATTTCTTACATTATAATTACGGTATTAACTATCGAATATGATCTACAATAAAGTGCCGGAAAATCTACTATAAGATGTATCATTATGCTCTAAATTGAAGAACACTTATAAGTTAAATATCTAGCATATAAAGAATGGAGTTTTTGTGTGTAGGATTGATATTCTATGTCTTGGTATATAAATAATTAAGTAGATTTAGGCTAATTGCATTCCTTATCCCAAACCTAATAGAATCATGTCTTACATCACAATCCCAATTAGGTTTTAAAACTTAACATTTTCAAAATACTCTATATGAACTTGGTTATGCAATCAATTAGATTAGACACTAAATATAATGAACAAAACCTCAACATTATATTATATATACCATGGGTCATTACAATGGGTACCGGACCACCATATGAGCCTAAAGAGGCCCGGGCCCCACCAGACAAAATTTTTTTATTAAATTTTCTTTAAAATATTATTACAATAATTATATAATAATGGATTTTCCTATTTCGGTTTCCCCGTATCTTTCATTTGAATATAATAATATAAATGGTATTTTAATTAATGGGTTCACAATTTTTTTTACTTTAAAATTTATTAAATACGAAATTGAACAATAATAATTAAATAAAAATTTCTTATTTGAATAGATTTCTTATGTTAATAATTTAACTACCCTATATAGAGAAAGGTCTTCAAGCTCACTCTTTTTTATAATTTGTTAATAAAGAAAAAAAAATATCCATTACATTTATATTGTTAATTTGTAGAACAATAGTGTATGAAATTTTCAAATATATATATATTTTCTCCTCCAAATTTATACTAATTAATGTGGTCATTTTCAATCAAGATTAAGCTATGCAATAAAATATAAGATGGTCATTTTCTCATAAACTCATTGGTCACATATATTGAAAGATAATTATAGAAAAATTGAGTATAGAATAAATTATAGAAGACATTCAAACTTCAAAAAAATGTCGATTTACTTTAATATATGATCAAGTTGATACAATTTTAATATAATTATTATAATTTTTTCTTTTACAAATTGTTGAGATTAGTAATAATATTTTTTAATTGTATAGTTTTATTTATTGATATATTTTTTATATTTAATCTATAATAAAATTTTCACGACTTGGCCGCTTCAAAATTTTAATACTCCGTCCGCCGCTTATGGGTACGAATATAAAAAACTTTCGTCATATGCTTATGGGTACGAATATAAAAAACTTTCTGTCATACACTTGAATTTTTCGAATTGGATATCTTTTTAGTTGAAGATCTATTAAAGTTTAAAATAAAACTTATTGATATTTAAAATTCCTACTTGATTTTAAATATCAAAGAAGACATGTTCATAGAATAGAATATAAAATAAGCATACACATGCACGACCTACGAAAAATATAAAGATGTGCACATGCAAACTTACATAGAATAGAGTTAAAATAAAAGTAATTCCAAAGTGAAGAAAGCCACCTTCAGCTATCTTTTTTCATGAGATGTATTTGTAAGATCTAAATTTCGATTGCACAAGGTACATAAATAACGGCAAGCCCAGCTGACTGCAGGCATGTGCAAGCGACAACTAGAATTGTTTAAGACTATAAAACTGCATATATAATGCAGAAGAGTCGAGACCACAGCGGAATCAAATCTGCACCTACCAAAGAGCATCAAATCGAACACTGAAAAAACAGAAGAAAACACAAGTAACACTAATACGAAAATCCAGTCAAAGAAAAGGGATCCTCTAGGTTTTGACGCTTACTTTCAGACATATCGTGACTTGTTTCGCTCAAAAACACACAGCATTTAACTGTAGTCTTTAAACATAGATATAATTCACCTGGGAATCTGGCTACGGGTACACTAACAGGCAGATAGCTAGGCAGGCAGGCAGGCAGGAGGCTTGTATCTGAATTCAAAAAAGAGAGGAAAGCCAAAGTCATTAATGAACTATGGTACATTTAATAAGTAACAACCTTATCGGAGATTGGAACCCCAGATGAAATAACCGGTTTAATATACAAAATACAAGTAGTAGTTCGCATAGATACATAGTGAAGCTGGATGCAACATGCATCTTCAGGTGGGCTCAATTCTGAAGCCCAAAAGGCCCACCAGCCATATTATGTTTCAAGTCTTATAGCGAACTTCGGCCTTCATTGACGGCCTAATAGCAGATTGTACATAATGGCAAATTCAAGTCTACTTTGGCATGTGCAGCTAATGTTGACCATTTAACGTGTTTGAAGGCCGGAATTGTGGGCTAACACAATGGGCTCTTTGTTCTGTAAAGGGAAGTGTAGTTCAGAGTTTTGAGGGATGTATTCAGCAAGCCTCCAAGCAATATGACCTGTGGTCCGAATCCAAATGTCATTGGAACTTTAGAACTAGAACGATTCTGTTATCAGAGTCATTCTAACCTTGTGTAAATTGATAAAAATGACAATTTGGTATAATTTTGTAGGCAAACAATAAGAAGAAAATGGTTAACGTCGGGTCCCCTTTTGGGTGGTACATAGATCAGACACTTGGACGTTCCCAGAGACAGGCAATTTATATCAAACATTTGATTCTTCATGATGGTTACCTAACAAAAAAATAGTGGTCCAAAAGGACCAGCATGTATTGTTGCCCTCTATCATGCATAAACAACTTGGCACAAATCATTCGAAATAATTGGTTTCTTGGTCGGATATTGTATAGTATTTTCATTCAACTGTGTTATTCAGTCTTGATCCGGATGAGAACCTTTTATTAGTATAAAACTTTTTTCATTCTTTTTCGATCGTGAGAAAATAGTAGCCCGCATGATATTGACGGCTGCTTCTTGATCGCTGCCTTTTACTTTACTTTCCTAACTAGCATTTGTTCACTCGGGGAATAGAAAAATAAAGTGAGAAGATCGATGGTCAAACCGAAATGAAAAACGTTTGTTGAGTGGGCTTCCAGATTGAACGATTTCTAAAAGATTCTTGGTAAAAATTGAAATGAAAAGAAGGCATCTAGAAACTAGAATTCAATGAACCCGGCGGCCGAAAGGTCAACAGGATTCAAAGTGAAGTGACAGAAGCTGAATTCTAATACAGTTGTAGTCACTTCGATCTCTCTCATATCGCAATTACTAAATAAAAAAAGAATTAAGGCATTGTAGGGCACGGACCAAATCTTGGAAGAATACCAAGTAACCTAATTTAATAAATGAAAGAATCTCAAAAAGTGGTTATGAGAGAATGTGAATGTGATCAAGGCGAAGAACTAGCATTAATTAATCGTGTTGAATAATTAAATGTATTAGAGAGAATGTTGCAAAGACAAGCAAAGATTAATTTAATTTGCACGTTGAAAACAAAACAACCGTCCATTGTGATCATAGCATGGCGCAATTACTTGCGCAAGCACCAACTTGTATTGAGCTGGCGTCCTAGCTATAGAAGTGCAGAGAAGCTCTTAAGTTGCTTTCGGCCAATAACAAACTGCCCAAACCAGTGGGACATCTTTTCTCTTTTTTTGCTTACTTCCGCAAAAAATAAAGCCAAGGAAAGTTCTTTTCTTTGATTTGATGTTTCCATAGAAGCGAATTTCTTTCTGGTGACTACTCAATAGTGTAGGGAAAGTGACATATCTAAGAGAAAAGGGCTTTTAGGTCTTGCTTTGCTTTAGTGTCTACTATGCTTTATTTCTTAAAATCATTCGAGGACACTCCAATTTCTATACGCATAGATTATATATAGATGATTGCATGCCTTTTCGATTATTCTATAAAGGTTGATCTTTATGGTATACAAACTTAGAATTAACCATCCAAAAAAAAAAAAAAAGTGTCAGTGTTGAACTAAAATCAACACTAGAACAATATTATAATCAACAACCAATAATAATCAAAGTCTACTTTTTATGAGATAATCACTTCGGGAAACAAATATATCCAAACAAACAACTCATATCTTTTTCAATATCCAATTGGGTGTTTGTGTCTATCAAGTTGAAGATGTTCTATCTAGAGGGTCCTCTCCTCTCCTCTCACACTCAAGTCAAAGATTATTTGAGATTACTTTGATTGTACACATAAATATATTATATCCATTACGTGAACTTAGCATTAAATATGCAGTACAGAGGTTGTACTGTGGAAACCCTGGTGCATGCCAACAAGATATAGTTAGGGTTCGGAATTCCAGGGATAAATAGGTCAAAACGGCAAAGGCCAATCCCGCATCCTCGAAACATTGCAACTGTTTCTGCCTTTTATGTTTACACTTCTGCTTCCGTTTAGGTAAAAGAGGCTAATCACATAATTAATATATCCGAGTCAGCTCTGAGCCACTGGACTTGGTGTTCCCTGATTCTAAACAGACTTAACACATTTTTGACAAAAATCTTCAATAATTTTATCAACATAAGCGCATTGATCGGACACCTTTTATATCTCTGCATGGAGAAAGTCTGTTCAACAGGGCTGCATACTGTAGAAGCGCTAATACGGTGTAGCCAGCCAATAAAAAACTATCCATACGCGGTAAATAGTATTTTTAGTTACTGTTCACTCGACAGGAATTACTGTTCACCACACATTGAAAGTCTCCTATTATTGACTGCATCACATTAGTATTTTCGTGTGGTGCAACTACCGTAGGATAGACTCGCTCCTCTGTATGCTTGTATCCCAATTTGCAATTTTATTTCTTCATATTTTTATCTATTTTAACAATAATGTTAGACTTAAAATTTAAAGAAAGTGTAAAATCTATAACTAACCTGATGTAACAGTCTAAATGATAAAATCTTAGAGAAGGTATATCTTTCTTCATTCATTATTGTTTTTTCTTTCTCTAATGAATTTTTTATATATAAATTATCACATAAAGTTCGATTTTTTTATTATATTTAAATTATAAGGTTGGTATTATTGTTATTTTAATTAATTACTAAAGGAAAATATTTAAAAAATACACAAAAATAGTAAACATTAAAAGAGAAGCCAAAATGTATTGGCTCTTTGTTCGAATACGATGCAAACATTTACGAAGGTTGAGTTACGGAAGCTGGCTGTAGCTAGCTACTAGCTCGGAATCATTAATGAATAATTACAAAGTCAAAAATATCGACACTTTGAAAAAGATGAAAGGGTTCTGCAGCAAGAAATAAAAATAAATAGAATCCAAAATGTTAGGTCATTCGTGTCTCAAGAGTTGCTTCCTACCAGCCAAACAAATATCTTGTACAACACTGACCAAGAAGGATAAGATTCACGTACGACAGGGAATGACCATGAAACAAAGTGCTACACCCTAACGCATCGACACCTAGTAATCTGTCCAGACATGCGTTAATACATTTCCTATAATTGTCCAAGCATTTTCTTTACCTACGTCTCAACTACGCAGCATTTGGTCAGAAGAAGAAGAAGAAGAAGAAGCACAGCTCAGTAATTGTTCAAAACTAAATTAATACAACTAAATTGTACTGCTATATATTCAAAAATATTTCTCTGCAACCGACCATTGTTCCCTTCCCTTAACCATTGTTTTGATTTCTGTTTCTGTTGCATTTTAGTTAATAAATTAATTAAGGAGCTGATAAGGTTTAAAGGATAATTTTATCTAAAGATAAGATTGGAAAAACATATCATTTAGATAATATTTTCAAAAGAGTTGCAAACGATGAATGACTATATTTCTCATATTTATTATTCGATTAATTAAAGGTTTAAGATAACAGTCCTATTCTTTAGATATCTCACTTAAACTAAGTTGTCATTTGAACTAAGTTGTCATTAAAGATGGAAGTTAATACACACACACACACACACACACACACACACACACACACACACATATATATATATATATATATATTGGTGAAGAAGTCAATAGTAGACTTTTGTTTTGAGTGTGGATGCTCTTGCTTTCTCTCATATATGGATATTCCATTTCGGAAAGGAATCTTCATTTCATATTGAGAGTAAATATTCTTCTAATTAGAAAAGGTATCTTATATTCTCTTTTTATTTCTTTTCTTTTTCTTTTTCTTTTTTCTTTTTGGTCACATATCTTATTGAAGCTTCTGAGTTTATTAAACGGACATCATGCGCGAATTTAAGCAAAATGAAATTCTTGTCTATGTATAAAATTTTAAATAAATTAAGCTGGAAGCTAGAAGCTTTACCTGAACCAACCGCACCAAGTTAGGGTAATAAATTAATCCTGATAGGTGCAACTTGGAATTGAGTTAAGTTGGGTGATGAAGATGCTTTAGTAATATGTAATGCGCGCAACTTCCACCAATGAAACCAAAATGCCGTCAATAATGGTGGTGAGTGAGACTATATTAATGAAGATGCTCTTAATTATCACTCACCGACCATGCATACAACAAAAGGGACAAGACATTAAAATTATTAATGGCACGAAAAAAGAACAGAACAGGCTCCTAGTTTTCAGCTTATCTTCGCTATTCTTCTATTCTATATTTTCAATATCCGTCTCTCTGCCCAAATCGATCGCCTAATCTGCTACTTAAAAACTTTTAATTCAATAACGTAATAGCTTTTTCTTCTTTATTATCATATGGCTAGGCGATTTGTTGAAATAGTGATGAAATGCTGAGTCAACAATATAAAAAGGGTGGTGGGTTTGGATGGTCAATACAAACTCTTTTGAGAGTGACTCTGCCTTGCATAAGTAAAATCTTTCACTTTCAGAATCTATTCTCAACCGTTCTTATTTCTGTAGGGAACGTGGGGACTTCCCCTGAAAACAATGAGCGTGACAATTGTTCTTCACTCTTGTGCCAGAGATGATGACATCGCAATCAAAGCAGTTCGTTTTTTAACTTTAAAACTCATTCTTATTATTAAAAGAAATAGGAAAGTTCGATTTAATATAATCCAGCGTAAAGCAGGAGATCGTAGAATTGAAGGGCAGTGGCCACGCTTGTCTAAGGAGGTGGGCCATTTGGGTTTGAGTTTGCGTGAGTCATTAATGTTGTAATATGTAACGTGTACTCTCTTACAATAGAAAAATATAAATAGATAAAAAAGGGAATTTTGAAAGACTATAGTATAAATATATGCATATATATGATGACATGATGATGATAAACTCGCATTAAGTACAAAGGGTAGTTGTGGTTACATTTTAAACAAGAGGAAGTGAAAGGATAAAATAAAAAAAGAAAGTACGACCTATATGTTTTCCATCTATGGCAACTTGAGTCAAGATTTTCAAACTATATAAAGCTTTGACAAAACCCTAATAATTGCTAATCTGGGGAAATTTTTTGATTGACCACATCATTGGCCAGCAGTTTTCTCAAACAGCCCAAGCCTATAATCGGCCAACCTGGACTTGTAAGCAGACGTTTTGTATTCACGCCAAGTGAACTCCTTGTACAAGCAATCCTCTTCTTTTGAAACAAGAGATCGCAGAGGGGCGATCTTCTGATTTGAGGGTGGCCCTCCGAAATATATCATCGACACCCTCGATCGCATTGTATCAGCCAAAACTCTATGTTTAACACTTCTGAACCTCCCATTAGTCATTACCTGTATCAAATTCACACCCATATTATTACTTTTCAAAAAATATATAAAATAATTAAATTTTTTATTTTGGATGAGAAAAACAGAAAAAGGGGGTCAAACTCAATAGCTGTACGTAACAGCAACAAAAAAACTTTTCCAACTTCTAAACAGAGAGGTAACAGAGAGAGGCAAAAACTTCTTAGGAGAGGAGAAGGGCTAGAAATTGAAAGTAAAGTCGAGAACTTCACTTGTTATATTCTATCTTTAGCTTATTAAGAAACTGGAAGGAGTTTGTGTATATATAATTTACGGTACCTGCAAGGCATCACCAACATTGAGGAAAAAGGAAGTTTGATCAGGCGGGACAGAAACCCAAGTGCCGTCTCTGAGATAGATTTGCAATCCTGATGTGTTGTTGGATCTTAGTACAGAAATTATCTGAGGGTCTGTGTGCTCACCAAACCCAATCAAATTTCTACCACTCAATGCTTGGAACTCAGGGCAGGGAGGGTAGTGGTTAAGCCTGAAACACGAGTCACTCTTATCATCTTTCAAAAGCTTGCTCAGCACATTCCTTGGCTGTATTCTTAGCCCATCTGCTATCAATTCCAATACTTCACATGCCATTTTCTTAACCGCCAATACGTAATCATCCAAGGCACAGCTGGAACATCAAAGGGCCAAAAAATTGTTAAAAATTTTGCTCTGTTAAAGAATGCATTAAATTGTTTGTTTTAAAGAATATTTAAGCAGCTGATTATTCTCGAAATGTTTCAGAAAACAAGGAACAAAAGAAGAGAACTTTGTATTTTAGTGTATTTAGGAAGTGAAACAATTACAAGACCGAGAGAAAAGTGGGCAGCTTTCTGTGCAAAATTTTACCGGAAATTTTGCTGGTTTTCTTGGGAAATGGCAAGAGTTTTGTGGGAAGCGATTTGAGGATTGGTGTTGAGTAGGAGATATTCAATCCAACCTACATCACCATTGGGGCCAATCCTCTTGCTGCCATAGCCATAAGGGTCAGGAGGTCCAGCCTTGTCTTTCTCAGACTGAGGCAGACTAAAGAATTTGACAGCTTCAGCTTCTAATCTGGTCATGAACTCCAATGGAACTCCATGGTTAACTATCTTGAAGAACCCATATTCCTCGCAGGCCTCTACTATACGGGTCTTTGCTTGAGGGTCTGCGAGGTCTATTACTGGAATTCCACAGAACAAGCTTGTGGGCTTGTATGCTTTGATTAGAGAGAAATGATCTAATGCTGGTTGTGACAGAACCACCATGGTGAGAGAGAGAGAGAGAGAGAGAGAGAGAGAACGAGAGAGAGAGCGAGAGCGAGGGCTAGAGGGAGAGAAAGAGAGAGCAGAAGATGAGAATGGTTTGAATTGAATTGATGAGGCAGCAAGCACGGGTTTAAATGGGCAAACGGGTGAGGATTTGGTAATGCGAATGCATGAATGAGGAGAGAGCAGAGAAGCGTTACTAACTATAAAGAGAAGCCATCTGGCTTTCTGTCTAGGCATTTATGCCATCGAGGGGCGAAATTTCGTTGATTTTTCTTTTTCTTTTTTATTCATTTACTTTTATTTGGGAAATGAAAAATCTAACGTGACATTTCGAATATATTTATATAACATCAACCATGGTTTTGTGGGGTCTCATGTCCGCCGGTCCCCCCTTCTCTCTGCTTCAAATGTATAGTTTCATTTCATAGTTATTCATCATGAAAACATAAGTCATGATCATCAGCGATGTAACTTCCACTGCTAACTCGATAGAATAGTCAGGTCAGGATTTTTGGGTTTGGGTTTTAATTTTAATTTTAATTTTTTGAAATTAAGAATGATAATTCGTTTTGGTTTTGGAATCGGATTTGGATGTCACAATTGTGTGCGCTTGCCGCTTGGCATTGCAATTGCAATTTTGCAGGCAAGAACTGGGCAACAGTGACCAGTCTTTGTCCAACTAGTTAGGTCATAGACGCATTGGGATTAAAGCACCGTGTCTTCACTGATTCTATTCTATGCGACTTCACTTGAAAATATTGAAATGAAATGATTATGCTTGGAAACTTCTTTCTTTCTGGGGGCCCATTCATTATTTATTATTTCCCCTTTTTATCTTCTTTTCTTTAAGAAACAAAGTGCCTTATAAAAAGTTGCTTAGAAAGATATTTTTAAAATGTTTTTGACGGTCCAAAATATAAGCAAAAGAGCTTTTTAATCTTTTTAATGCATTTTTCATGATGTCAGAAATACTCACAACCGCATTTTATTAGTATTTTTGTGAGAGTTTAATATTATTACTTTTGTTCATTTTTTATTTTCTTAAGCTACAGAGAAGGAAAGGAAGCAACAAAAAGAAAGTGAAGTTAATGATATTTCTTATTTATTTTGATATTGAAAAGGGAGAGTTGTTAAGAGAAATTTATTTCTAAAATTAAATTAATATTTTAAAAAATTGGAAATAATTAATTGTATTTATTTCCAAAAAGCTTCAAAAGGGGTAGGGGAAATTAGGTCATTGATATATATTGAGCACCAATTCAATAAGATATTTGTCTGAGTTTAGTGGCTTGATTGATTGCTAATTTTATTTGATGGCTTGATTGATTGCTAATTTTATTTGATTTCGCCTTTGAATTTATTAGTATCTCTTCCTCTTATTTAATTTGTGTTTGATAGACTTAGCTTGATTGTCTATATAACCATATTCTTTTATTAAATTTGGTCCTAATGTAAGATATCAATCAGGTTAGGCATGAGTCTAGAATTATAAGCAACTACAAATTGAAAATGCTTTATCTTCTAATTTTGCCAAGATGTTTATATATGTGGTAGAAATCCACTAAAGAGATGCTTCATATGGCCTTAATTTGATGTCAATTTTCTCGGCCAAGATAATCATAGAGGCTGGCAATAGTTCAAGTTTGAAGAATTGAATTCAGCAAACATCCCATCAAGAGTATCAAATTTTAGGCTAATTAGAGCACCCATTTACAGGCAGAGCGAGAGCCGAGAGCCACATCCCGAAGACTATTCCTGTAGCTAGCTCTACTGCCTTTAAAAAGTGATAGAGACTTGGTTATGTTAAGTCATTCTCAAGCGACTGTAAGCAAGCGTTTTGAATGAAAAATAATAAGCGAATGTGATTGATTATATGTGGAATCCTCAATGGGAAAAGAGATATCATTACTTCAGATTTTTCCATCACTTATTGACAATGATTTGGAAACTCTCAACGCATGATCTCTTGATCTCCTCACGCAACCCTAGTTGATTACCTTAGCTAGAGCACCCCACATCAACAGTTTTAAGTCATAGTTTTCTCCTATTTGATTTAATTTATTTGTTAAATCATTGTCGACATTGCTTAGTAAATCTTATCGAATAAACCAAATTAATATATATATATATATGTGTGTGTGTGTGTGATCGATATATATGTCACTTCTTACACAAGTACTCATTGATAACTGAATAAAAATATTTTTTATCATACTTTATAATGACCCAAAATCAAATATTTCTGTAATAAATTAAGTTTTATATATATCTTAAAAGGCCGGGATGAATAAAATTGATAACTTTCTTTCTATCATTAATTATATTAAAGGTCGAACCTTATGATTACAAATGGACTTGCATAATCTTCAAAAACGTCATATGATATAGAAGATAATTATTAATTAAGTTAAACGTGCATCTTAGTAAAGGAAGGAAGACAAATTAATCTCTCTTGGAATGATTAACACAAGAGTTAAAATATGGTGATTTGCAATGTCATGATGAGACTGAACTTTCAAAGAAATAAAACTTTGAAAGAATGGTCGATAAAATGTCACATTAATAAAGACAAATGGTCAAAATTACTAAGATGATACATCTTGAAATTCTCCTGACAAAGATTTTCACTTATCCGTCCACATAGTAAAACTAGGAAAACCTTTACACGCATTATTAGTTGGCATCAACAACTTAATAGCTTGTCAATTTAATCACTGATAATGACCTTCATCAATTAGAGAGAGCGCACATATATATTTATATTCATATTTATATCTATCCTCTCGAATTGCCATCCGTGTATAATTGATCATTCTCCATCTTTCTTTTTCTTTTTTTAAGTGGATGTTTTCAAGGTGGAGTATGATCTCAATATCTTGCATGACATCAAGAATGTATTATTTGATCAATATTTAACACAAACCCGGCCTTAAATATAACCACAATCGATTGTTGATAAGAATTCATTTTTTCTGAACTATTATAATTGATAAAGTCATTCACTTTATAATGTCGAATCAATAGTTATATGTAGAGATCACTAACTTGGCTAGCTACCATTTTTTTTTTTTACGATAAGTTAGCTAAAAAGAAAAAAAGGGTCTAAGTTTATAATTGCAAATTGTCATGATTGATCATAGAGCAAGTGGGAGAAATTATACATACTTTGATACAGTTATTCAAATCAAGTGTTCTTGATAATTCAAAGTTCACAAAATGTTACATGTGGAAAGTGGGTACATCAAGAAATTAATAGATATGATCCTCTTAAAGTCATTTTCTTTAGATTATATTCTTGCTTGATAATCTATGATTTGTCCCTTATTTCAAGGTACAAAATTATCAACTAAGCTATCCCAGTCAAAATAAGATCAAGAGACCTCTACGAATCAATATCTGGTAGTGCCTAAGATCATATAACAATGACGAAAGATAAAATAAAAGCAATTCTTGAATCTGGGTCACTTTCTCCATTCTTCTTCACCACTTATATATAATAGTAGTAGCTATATTTAAGTGCACGATTCTAGTTGTGAAGTTACCAGTTGGAACACCAATTACTTGCCCTTCTCGGAAACAAGTTCAATGACTTGTGGATCTATAGCTTTGAATAATTTGGTCAAATTTTTGAATTAATATTGCGTCTTAATTATTAAACCTCCAATTAATATTTTAATAAATGATTTTTGTACTATTATTCACTTTCGATTTTGTTATGATTCTTATCCATATGAGTTGATTTTTGAACCACAATAGATTGGTTCAAGTGGCAAGGGTGGCCTATGAGAGAGTTGGTAAGGCCACGATGAAGTTCTGGGTTTGACTCTCTATAATGGTCTTTCCTCATAAGGTAAGTGGAAGATCGTACAGTAGTTATGGTCGCGTTAGTCTCCTCAGAAGGTCACTTATGGTGAGCGGTTAAAAAAATTAAAAAAAAAAAATCTTTCACGAAATGGTAAATTGGGGTAAGTTCTAGGTTATGGCATGCTTGCAACCCTTTTTTATATTTATTTAGTTTGAAAGCATGTAATGACAAATTTGGGTGGATTGAAATCCCCAAAATTCAAAGCTTAGCTAATTAATAATTAATTTGCGGTGTTGCTACCATGCTTCATTTCAGCCAGGTAGCTTGTCGCCATTGCTCACCTAGAGAAGGCAAATAAGTATACATTAGGTAAAAAGAGCTGAGGTGGAAAGTGAAATATGCATTGCTAAATCTGGAGAAGGTAGGTCTCAAAAGCCATTGTTTTAGACTAGCTACAACTCCTTCCGATTTTTATATTAATTCTCTAAACCAAAAAGTCTTTGATTTAATGTGTGAACATGTTGAACTTCTATGATAATGAACAACAATAATAATGTAATTTTAATTTTGATTTCATCTGATCCCACTTGGGTAGATTCTCATCTCACTCTTTCAGGGGTGAAAACAGTGAAGTAATTGCTTTATTTATGATGTGTAAATAATGGTAGGTGGATAAAGAGAAGTTGTAGAATGTGTTAGTTCTGACAAACATTGATTTATATATCAACTGATATATAATTTAATTTTTAAAAAAATTATAACTTCGTACTTTCTGTCATCGTGGCTGCATGAAACGCCTCCCACAACCGAACCATATTTAGATGTGCACAAATCGCTGACACGCCTCAGCCCTCTTCTCTGAATGACAGGTTAAATGTGTGCAGAGAGAAAGATGAGCTGCATATTGAGTGAGTGGTCAATAGAAACTATTTATGTGTAAGATTGACTGGCTTTCTATCAGGGACAGAGTCAGAGACTTCTTATCTGTTAAGCCAGAGATGGAACTGGAACTGCCCACACCCCATTGGCTCTCGTGTTGCCTATTATGAAATCCTAAATTAAATTAATGCCCTCATTAATCCATTAAGTAACAAACATTCAAATATTTCCAGCAATCAAATGCTACCTGCATACAAGTTCCAACTAAGAAAATCTCAAAAATTCTCTCACTCTCTATTTACTGATAGAGTCAGTGTAATCTTTTATGTTACATCACGCAATTTTGCCAAGAAAATCAGGACCAATTTATAAAATAAAAAAAGCCCTTGTATCAGGCGGAACTGAAAGGCCACTTTCAGGCCTTTTTCTCGAGTGGTCCGCGGAATTGACTAGTCACCTTCACGTTGTAATACATTGATTAAAACTAACTCGATAATTGACCAACCAATTTCTGATGTTCTTCTGCGATTTATACAAAGAGAAAAAATTGAAAAAAAAATATTAATAAAATAAAATAAAAATGGGAATGGAACAGCTCAAGTCAAGCTTCTCAGGCCTTTAGATTCCCTTTCTCTTCGGGACACTCTTTTTCCAGGAGTCTACTATGATAATTGGAAATAAGTACACGTGCTGAATCATTAAGCCCAAGGGGGGCAGGGCCGCATGGCTAACGAAACGTGGACGCTTAGGGTGCGTCACTTTCACAAGGTTTGTTGGGTGGTGACGTGGTCAGCTCTCATTCGTTACTTTCATTGTCGGTAATATAATTGTTGCAACGCTGGCTTTAGTACAACTGTTCTGATTTCCAGGTTGGCCGATGGGCACTCCACTCCCTATTTCTCATCCGTCACTCGCTCCTCTAAAATTGACGATCGATATTCGATACAACGGAGGAGCTAGCTGAGCCTGAGCTGCTCCTTTCTTCTCATACTGTTACAGCCACTAGTAGATAAAAATATTTACATGAATGTGACATGATGCATGCATGTAATATCTCAAGCGATAGTCTGCGCATGACGCATAATTTCACAACAACCATTATTACATTTGTACTGTAAAAGCTTTTGATGGGAGCCTGACATCCAGAAGTTCCTTCTTCCTTTTGTGTGTGGTCCAGTTCCCTCTCGATGTGGCCGCCGTGTCTGCTGCCACGTGATCACTTAACAAGGCAGGGAATGGGATAGCTAGAGCACGCGGTTTCTATAAAGTGTTGGTACACTAGCTCTAGATTTATAGGATAAGATCATATCGTATCATATGATGCCGATGCAGAATCTTTGTTACTAGTTACTGCCACCAACTTTCACTATGCCTTTGCCTTTGCATTTTCGTGGCCAATATGTTATATTGCAGTACAAATATCTCCTCTCTATGCTCTTAATTGCTTTATCTATATATGCATTTCAATTATTTTGAATGATTTGCATGCATCGACAATTTGTCTTAATTGTGTCTGTATTATATGTTTCTTTTCACGAAATATCACATCAATATATGTGTATTACACGTAGTTCACATTTGGATGAATAATGAGATAGATTTATCCCGATATACAGACGCAGGGTCCATGTTGACATGCCACGTGTGGGATAATGGTTTTGACAAGTGTTTGAGTTTGATACACGTAGATAGGCTCTTAGATCTCTAAAAAGTTTAGTTGTATTGTATGTATGTATGATATCATGGTAGTTGAGTTTGTTACGTAGCCATACATTAAAAGGTGTACACCAAAATATGCATATCGTGTTCGTGTGTGGTAGCGTCGCGTGCGTTGCACATGCACCAGGATTTGGGAGACAGACCAGGATAATAAAGGGTCCAAAAAGGGGCTCCAGCCCATCACGTGTATTGGCCCAGCCGTGGCTCGTCTATTGGGTGCACCCAACTGGTTTTCGTGGCTGACCTCGTGGCCTACCGTGCAAGCCACGAGTATCCTTCGCTCTCTGACACTGTGGCTTGCATGGGAAACGCAAATGTTGCTGTGGATAATTTCGTACTACGATCTCTTATTATTATTTTTTTTCTTAAATAAAATCTTAACAATTAGCTAAAAATTATTAATTTTATATTAAATTTGAAAATAGTTAATTACGAACTATGATACAACTTATGAGAAACAAACAAGGAACTCTTGCTGATATATTTACACTGTGCATATCGATCAGACTTGTGGGTATAGAATATTCAATAATGGTGTATTTTTTATGTTAGAAGAGAGAAACTGAGATGGAGATTGGACTTCGTCATTCATAAGCTACAATTTTTTATTCCTTCTCGAGGGAGATTTCAATAAATGATTATAACATTACATGGTTATTTATATATTTTCTAGGATGCATCTAACTAATTAAGATAGTCATATATATCCCATTAATTATATCACTATTAATTCTTAATTCAGTAAATGTTAATATGTATATAACTAGAAGATTCAATGTGGAGGTGTCTTGGTTGTTCAGTATATTTTAGATGTATCTAGATTTCAAATTAAATAATCAATTTATGCAACAGTTTCTTGTTTCATAGAATTTAATGATGGATTAGGATCTTGTGGCTTAAAAAACAAGACAATCGTTAACAAACATTTCTATATTTGATTCAACGATTAAGAGGGAAGAAGGCTTGCATGTCAAGAGAAAAGATCAATAGATCCAAGACCTATGCGGCTTTTCCCCAGAGCCCAACCCTTTTTCTTTACAATGCCCACATGGCTTGTTATAAGAAATCTGCTTCTGAAAGCATTGGATACATTCAAATTAGGTGTTTACAGCTAGTGACAATGATGGGTTGCCATTTCCTTTTCTTTCTTTCTTTTTTTTTTTTCAATGATGATATTTAGAAAAGGGTATTAAGGCATCTGCAAATGCATTCAAGCTGTGAATTGAAACTCTAGTATTTGAAATCCTTCATGGGTGAAAGTGTTCTTAATTTGAAGGCATGTAAATTCAAGTGATTAAAACTCAAATGAAACTGATAATGGTGAACACCAAGGAATATTGAAATAGGATACATACAAGGAAAAAATAAAATATGCATCCCAGAATAAAATACAAGGAATGTTGTTCGTTGGTTATTAGGGGCATCCCTGAATAACTGGGATCGAATTTGTTACTTATAAATTAAGTTTTGAATTAGTGGACGTTGTCAAAAGATGTGGGGATGCCATACACAAAAAAAGATTCGTAATAACAAAGGAAAAGAAATAGTGTTGTTGCACATGTTCATTGATTTATACATTTTGATCGTAAAAGAATTACTATATAAAAAAAGGAGTTGAAATTAATCGATAAATATTCTTTTCAAATGACAAAGAAATGAAAAATGAAACATAAATCACGGATAAACTAAACCTTTTTACGGACTTGCTTAGGAATAAAAAAGAGGAATTCAGTTGGGGTACAAATCAATATAATATACAATGAAGGTTGACTCATAAGTTTGATCTAAAAGATAAATTGAAACATATTTCAAAATGCTTTTTCTATGAAATGCTCCCTAAACCTTCACGCCACGTAGCTTATCCATTGGTTTGCAATCATAACATGGGTACATGAGGTCTTCGCGGTTCTTATGCTTGCAGTTGCTCAGTTTCATGGTCGAACAAGTGACAATATATAGTGAAGTCAGCACAAGTCGCTTGATTTATATATCAACTAGTCACAGGCTATGTAGGGTATGGAAAATTTCCCGCTACGATTCTTGAGAAATCTTCCCAATACTCGCTTGCTTCAGCATTTTTGTTCAACATGGTATATATGATAGCCTGTACAAAAGTAAAATACAGAAACTGTTGGTATATTTGTAGTTTAATTCGACAATTCAATCCATTGGAAAATATTAAATTATTATCTATCTTTAATTAATCGTATTCCACAGCATGCTTGCTATTGCAATATTGTAGGTCTGTCTCATCATTGTTCTATAAATTAACCAAGGTAAAAAGATGCATGGTATATATCAGCATTTCTGTTCAACATGGTATACATGATAGCCTGTACAAAAGTAAAATACAGAAACTGTTGGTATATATGCAGTTTAATTCGACAATTCAATCATTGGAAAATATTAAATTATTATCTTTAATTAATTAATCGTATTTCACAGCATGCTTGCTATTGCAACATTGTAGGTCTATCCCATCATTGTTCTATAATTAACCAAGGCGAAAATATGCATGAGGAGGCAGAAACCTTGTATTTTCTAGTAATATTTCTTTAATTTTGCCTTTAATTATGGAACTGGCTGCGGTACTGCCGATGTACCGGGCTGTACCCTTTGTTTTACAAAATTTATTTTGTATCATTTGCAAAATTTTTACAAGATTTATATGTGAAAAAAAAAAAATGGCTGTATCAGCACAATGATTGTACTGTGCAAAATTACATTGTCTTTGTTGGAAAAACCAAAAGGACAGAAATTGAACTTGGTCAAAAAGGGGCGCAATTAGTACCTGAATTGACAAAATAAGCTCTATGCGGAACCTCCCTATTAGTGACTTTCAGTACTTTACTCCTGACAAAACTATTAGTCAATTTTGAATTGCTAGCATATGGTTTAACCTATTTAGTTGCTTGAACACTTTCACGAAACTAAAATTATAGCTCGTGTAATTTGTAGATCCTCTATGCTAGTGCTAGGTTTATATATATATATAACAAACCTTGTACAGAGGGAATCGGCCATCAGATGGGATACGATATTCGTCCTTGAGACAATTACATTTCGAGGCTTCTTCATATCTTCCCTGAATAAGCAGCCATCAAAAATAATGTGATGAGGCAAAATAATTAATGATGTTTGATACTTGGAAAATTTCCCTGGTAGGTTCATGGCCACATGTAAAAGACAGTTTATTTTATACTTAATTCAAACAGTAACCGGAATGATAATTAAGTCAGTAGATTAACATTAAATAGAATTAATTATATTGTTCTTTAAGGAGAATTAATGATCGAGCTATGGCATGCAGTTCAAAGAAGTGAAAATATATAATACGAGGTTTAAGTTGCAGCGTTTATGAGGTTTAGATTATACACCTGATGAATGAGAATCTCTACTAATGCCATCTCCACATTGTATGCAGGCTCAGGCTCATGCTCACATTTACGGTGTACATCTCGCAGCAGGTTGACGGCCTCCTCGGGCATCCCAGATTTCATGTACTTCACTGCTTCCATCTACAACAAATAAAATTGCAAATAAAAAAGGTGCAATATAAAAAGTCTATCGTTATTGTTACTTCTTACTTTAGTTTGATGGTCAAACGTAGGGTTGATAATTTAACAAACTAATTATTTAATTAACAATATATATCTGAGTGTACGTGCAGAGAAGTGTACCTTAATTGCACTGATTTCTGCCATTGAAGGCCCAGGAGGCACTTCAACCGTCGGCCAACGGGCGGGCTCCGTCTTCTCCGAAGTCACCAGCTTGAGACTCACATCCAAAAATGAGCCAAGCGCAAGCTTTCCACCAAATGGTTGTGTCAACTCTGACACATGTGGAGCTTTCTGAGACATTTCTATTGGACCTGCAATGGCTTTATAATTCATCTTAGAAGAGCAACCAATAAAACCAAGAGCACAAGCCAAAACTAAAGACGCCCCAAGCGTGGCTTTAACAAATTTGTTATTTCCCTTTTCGTTTTCTGACGGACTCGAAGATGAAGAAGACATGTCAAGCGCATGACTCGGATGAAACAAATGCCCAAGCGGGCGACGACTAGAACCGCTACTTGAGATTAGTGAAAGAGAAGAATGACTGAAGCGATGTTGAAGTTGGGTTGCCTGTTTAACGCTGATCATGGTGGAAGGAAAATGTAGGGGGATGGTAGGTCGGGGACAACAGCTTGGGCAAATTGCAAAATCCATCATGAAAATATTGTATTGCGTTTAAGTGAGTTACTGGAGTACAAGATTAATTTGGTTATGGATTCCGTGGTTTTCTTGCCGATAACTTTATGAAAAGAGTGGTTTTTGGGGGTCGAAGTAAGGCATCATTTTTCTCTTACACAAAAGTAATATTGGTTTACTGGAAAAGCATCATTGTCATGTACTGTTTTTGCTGGGACCTTCAATTAGCTGACAATGTTATGTGCTTTAGAGTTCAACAACGTGTAGCAGGATCCACCAGAGCCCCATTACAGTCATGAATTGTGGCTATCTATATCTGCTATATATCTTCAAGAAGCATTACATAGTCTAGCTAATAAAGATTTTTTTGTCCCTTTTTTGGTGATGGAATTTCCGCCAGGCATAAAGAGCTTTGCTTGAAACATGAGATATTCTCTACGGAAATAATGAATTTTTCCCTTCTAATCTAGGATAGGAATGATTCCTGAGAAGCCATGTGAAAGGTTCTTTACCCACCGAGCAAGACTGAAATTAATTAAGGATAACTACTTGATTATATTGCCTTTTAACAAGCTTCCGAATCATTCCTCCAGGTTAAGTAAATTCATTCCCGTAACAAAATTACTTGATTGAATTTCTCCATCGTTAGTGCAACTTTGTCCCAGAAAAAGTTTTCCAACTGATAAATTATAATGCCTGTTTTCTAGTACAGCTAAATCAGAAGTCATTTCATCTCAAAATGGCAAACTTCTTTCATAAAATCAGCATAAAGACCAAATATGGAGCAATGGCAGTGCCCGTAACTCCAGTCATCATCGTTGGCGTTGCGAGCATGTATATTGCTTGGGCTTATACGACTCACTTTTTCAAAAGCAAGCCTAAGCTTCGTCATTTTTCGAAGTCCATGTCTCTTGCGGCCCTTCATGGAGGCAAACTGGCCTTGGAGAGACTGGTTGATTATCACCTTGCCTTGACTGATGCAAAATCATTGGAAGCTGCTGCAACTGAGTTACAGAATTTACTGCAAGAGAAACATCCTGATTTCAACAGGTTGCAGGTTAGGCGCGCATCATTACACACACACGCAAACACACCCAAATGTAAATTTTTTCAGCTAATATCACTGCAAATTTAATAATAATATATCATTCTATGCTCAAAAAGTCAATAATATTTCATAATATGGGAGTTGAATTATTAGTCGTTGCATTTGCATTCAAGCGCGCTGTTGCGAAGCTGGAAATGAGTAATAAAGAAGGTGTTGCTGTACGAATATTAGAAGAAGCAGTGGAGGCTGCCCGAAGTCAAAGGAAACAACATGAAGCTTATGAGATTGAAATGTTGCTTGTGGAAATGCTCATTTACAAGGTAATATATCTTAATTACTTTATAATTCTAGTCAAAATATGCTATTGATTAACCTTTTCTTTCTTTCTTTTTTTTTTTTTTCTCTTAATGAATTTATCAACATTGTTCATCTTATCAAGCAACTGTACCAATCCAAGATTTATTATGTGCAGGGTGATTTTAACAAGGCTATAAAACGCAAATGCTTAGGTGAAGAACAAATATCTGACGCTCGACGTCCATTGTATAAGGTGAATGAAAAACCACACGCACCCAACTCTTTTTTTGAGTATACGAGAAATTGAACTGATATGCATTTGTTATTATTAATGGAGCGTTTGTGAAAATATACACAGGCTATCATCTGTATAATGTTGGACTCCAAAGAAAAAGAAGATGAATGGAAACGTTTTAACGAGATCAGACAAAGCTTCGAATGGCCATTGTCAGATCTTCATGACAGCCAACTCCAAGATGCCGTTGTGAATTTTGATAAGTTTGAAAAAGTTGTCAAACTTCTCAAGCAACATATCAAAGAGACTCGGAATTAAGAACCAACTATGTTATATATGAAGTAATATGAATGTGTACTATCCCATTTCTTATCTGTAATTGATTTCTATTATAAACAATCACTATGATTTTTTTCTTTTAATGTGCTTTAATCGGAGAAATTTATTTCATGAAAAAAAAGAATGATTTATTACGCCATTCAAAGTTCAAGCGTTACAACTAAGTCTAATTTAATTAAATTTTAACTTCAAATTGGTTATAAACAAAAAAAATAAAAATAAAAGAAGAGGATTCTTCTAAATCACTATTAGGATTTTTAATTTATGTGAAAAATTCAAATAAAGGTTAAATACAAAATATATTGTGATATAAAATATACTTTCACATGAATCTAACGAAGTTTATTCTAAAATTACAAGTGGGTGCGAATGAGTTATAATTTATATTTAAAAAAAAGGTTAAATTTACGAGCTCTTTCATAAAATAAGTATATTGTTCATCTTTTTATTGTTTAACCAAATGCTGAGTTGCATAGTAAAATAATTGTCAAGCAATGCTAAACAGGTTTCTAACAATGTGTTGGATTGTCAAGCTTATTATATGAATTTCGAACAGTATATCAGGTTGTCAAATTTAACCTATATATTTAGGAATGGAGTTAATTTAATAATTAAATAGGAAGTTAGTTAGGTTATGCTCGACATTTTAGAAGCTACTATTTCTCAGAAGCCCTCTTAATTTTGATATCTTACGTAAAAATGGATTATTTGCCATTATTAATTTTTAATACGAGAATTTGAGGGACTTGTAGAAGTCACCTCAAAATATAAAGCAATTACCCTTAACTATTATTTTTCTATTCGACAAATAAGAGTGTTGTTTTCAGTTGATCTAACGTCATCAAAACTTCCTAAGATAGCAAACACTGAAGTGTTGGAAGATCCTGAAAGAGGAAAAGTGGAGAAATCAGAAATGGGATCAGATCAAAGGTGAGGGAACTTCAAGACAATGATACTTTATGGGGAAAAAAGCGATATCCTACAGGACTCCTCTGCTTTTCCAATCAAAACTCCTCTGTTTATCTCTGCTTTATCTCTTCACCATTCTGTTTCTAGCTGTCTACAACGCTCTCTCTCCGACAAAATGCCTCTTCAGATCATCACCCTTCGATCCCATCCAAGCCCCTCTCTTCGCCTACCCTTCGAATTATGGAGAGCACAAGTATGCTATCCCTACCCATCGCTCTTCTTGCTCCAACACTGTCTTCTTCGGAGGTTCAATTTTCTTTCATTTCCTCTGTTTTTTTTTTAATCAGTTTTTGCGGTTTTATATGTTTGTTTATTTGATTATAAATGGGGTTGTTTTTGTTTTTGTAATTAGATTACGGGATGGTGTTGAAGGAGATCCAAGAGTTGTGTAGAAATGCTTCAGCTTTTTCCCCTGTTTTGAGGTATATGCAGGGGAATGCCGATAGTTTTGGTGGAAATTTAAGCAACGGGAAGAGGATTTCGTATTTTAATCATTCAAATTACAGTGTGGAGGTTCCTTGTGGGTTCTTCAAGAAGTTTCCTATCATGAATTCTGGTTCGTCCTTGTCATACTTCTCCAACACTTTCTAGTTTCCAATTATTTGTCGCAATCTTTTTGGATTGATCACTCGAATTATTTCCTATAACTAAGCAAATATATGAACTCATGTACTTGTTCCTTTTTAAATTTAGAGATATCCGGAAAGTGGAACCTCTTAGAACTGAAACATGGTTAATACCATCGCATGCAAAATAACATTGAACGTCCCACTTGTAATATGTAGTTTTAATATGAAAAAAAAAAGAGTCTTTTCTAAAATATTTTTATAAAGTAATGTTTTGTATGCATCTCAGATCGTCTTGCAATGGAGAATTGTCATGGAGTTGTTGTCGTCTCAGCAATCTTCAACGACTACGACAAAATCAGGCAACCAATGGGCCTTGGATCCAAAACCCTGGACACTGTATGTTTCTTCATGTTTGTAGATGATACAACACTAAAAGGGTTTCACTATCACCAATTAGTTTCAAGAAATTCACAAAATTATAAAATAGGTGCTTGGAGAATTGTTAGAGTTTCAAGTATGAACTTATATGACAATGCGGAAATGAATGGAGTGATACCTAAATTCTTAGTTCATAGACTATTCCCCAATTCAAAATTCAGCATTTGGATAAATGCCAAGCTACAGCTAACGGTGGATCCGTTATTGTTGATTCATACACTTGTGGTGATGAAGAATGTGGACATGGCTATATCGAAACATCCATATTTCATTCATTCCATGGAAGAAGCAATGGCAACTGCAAGGTGGAAGAAATGGTGGAATGTTGATACGCTGCAGAAGCAAATGGAGACGTATTGTAAGAATGGGCTGCAGCCATGGAGTTCCAACAAGCTCCCTTATCCTTCAGGTATCTGCACTTAATTCACGCTTCTTTAATGCCAACTTTTGATTCTCCATTTGATGATTTGTTCTCAAATTAGTCTTCAAAACCATGTGAAAATTTATGATTGCAATTGTTTTCGGTAGCATGAATTTGTTTGAGAATAATATCACCCACAATACACAATAAAAGCTTTATATAATGCATAACAAAATGAAGCAATTCTAGGCTTGAAAAAATTAAATGGAAATAATTTTTTCTAGAGCCAGTTGCTGGAAGCATATAACTTATTCACTATTGAAGGAGTGTTGTGAAAATGTTTTAGAGATAACTTTGAACTATTAAAAATTCTTTAGTTTAATTTTGTTAGAGAGTTTAATACTACTGGTTAGACCTTTGTCTCATAGTTTAAGATTTTTAATCTAATGATATTCTAATATGGTATGAAAGTTGTATTACAATAATTTGAAGTTTCTTCAGATCTTATCAATTTTCTAGTAGACAAAAGAAGTTATAGGTAGTGAAGGGTATTCTCTCATTTCTCATCCTTCTCTCATTTTCATTCCCTTCTACCAAATGTAGAATTAGTGTTGTTTCAAGAATGAAATAGTGAGACCCTTAAAAGTGGAAAAAAGGGGAGTGACTAAAGTGCAGGTTTAACATGTTTGAATGAAAAATAATCATTTTAAGCATTTTATGTACTAAGGTAGTAGTTGAAACTCAACATATTCTGGGTAGAATGACATTTTGGGTCACATTTTCTAGGAGTTTCATGATAATCCGTAACAACTCCAATTTAAAATGGCAGAACAAAACAAAAAGGCACAGAATCCTCTCTCAGTCCTTGCTTTTACCCCACCACTTACTGGCTACTGCACCAACTTATTGCCAAGAGACTCGGGACAACATGACTTGTACATTGAGTTTAATATGGTTTCCTGAAAGTAAAGAAGCGTTTAAATCATTGCAGTCTCGAAACATGTTCTGATTTATTTTAGTTTTCAAAATATTGAATTGTGTGGCTTGCATGCATATCACATTTTTATTATTTTATTCTATTGATAGAATTGATGAAGCCAGACCAATTAAAAAGGGAATTATGGTTTTGCTTATCTGTTTGCAGATGTACCAGACAGTTCTCTAATCATAAGAAAGCATGGACTGAGCAGCAGTCTCTTCTCCTGCCTAATGTTCAATGAGTTGGAGGCATTTAATCCCAGAGACCAAATAGCTTTCGCTTATGTAAGAGATCACATGAGCCCTAAGCTGAAGATTAACATGTTTGATGATGAAGTTTTTGAGCATGTAGCGGCGGAGTACAGGCACAATTTTAAAGGATCTGGGACCACTGGCTTCGAAGAAGAGTGCCCAGCCAAGAGGACCAAAAGGGCAAGCCATGATTTATTTGTTAATAGCAGCTGCTGTAGTAGTTGCCAGAAATATTTTGGAGAGATGTGGGATGAAACCCGTAATTAATTTTGTCTCAAACTAGATGTTACATAGAAAGAGAGTGAATTTAAATATTTTCCTTAAAAAAAAAAAAAAGAGCTAACTAACCAACGACCTTTCACAAGGAAAAGCTGACAAACAATAACTGGTAGGCAGCGCATAGTCGTTTGTTAATTATTCTTTACTTGATCAGGACATGATATTATTTATAGTTGGAAGTCTTTTAACGTATGCACAAAAGGGAAAAATATATGTGTTCTGATCTGGTGGAACTCACGGGTGATACAATGTTTTTTTTTATTTGACTTGAATAAAGCTTATACTGATGTTTGCTTTGCTTTAGCTGTGTCGACTGTGCTAGAAGCCACTTCAAGTGGTTGTTCTTTTTCATAAGACGCAGCATAATATCTCCATATTCCTTCTGCTTATGATTAGAGTCTGAATTGGAATAAGATTTTGTCCTGCTTTATTAATAAGTTAAATTCATCGTTGTTCCTCTGCCGTCTATGTACTATTTTAATTTCTTTCTAGCTAGTATCATGTCTTCTTGCTCACTATTATATGCTTATTTCACATCAAATGGGACCATGTAATTCTACAAACTTCTAAATAGTTTCCCCATCACAACTCACAAGATAGTAACAAGAATTGTTCCTGAAAATTGCATTTCCTCGATTTTGGTTTTGGTTTTTTGAACAGAAATCTTGAATGTAATGCTTATGGAGCAACTCTTTTGTGGGATCAAATTGAATTTTCATCGCTTCTGTAAACACTTTTATTGAAGAGATGGTAGATGAGATTTTGTCAGTCAAATCGAGCACATGTGACTGGTTATGCTAAGCTCGTTAACGAGTATTCAATGAGCCTTATTGGAAGTGTATGGACCGGAAAGAGGGAGGTGGAAGTAATCAAGAGTACATTATTATGTTGGTAATATCTTTCATGAATATTCAACTGAACATGATGAAAAGGGTTAATTTAAAAATAAAAACAACAACGACAGCAACAAAGGGTAACAGTCGTGCATTTTGTTCGTTTCAGTTGGTTTGAGAATGACAAAATTGAGTAGTGTTACGAGAAGACATAGCTACAAGTGGTGAAAATGTCACTACCAACCCTCAAGAGAAAGAGGTGCAGATCTACCATGCTGAGTCCTTTTCAAGCAAAAATTTCCCACCAGTCTCTGCACCAAATCTACCTTCCCCAGTGCCCAAAGGCTAATTAAATGGCACTTTGAAGGTTTGTTGTTTTGGTTTACGTTTATTAGATGAATCTGCCTTTATTTTGTTGATTTTTTTTATGCTGGTTCTACAAATTTCTAAGACATGAATATGCTCCAATAAAAATTTTGACATTTTTATTTTTATTCTTATCTTTTTTAGGAATATAAATGATGCTTTATAACTACGTAATTTTAATAAAAATATTTTGAAAAAAAAAACAAAAAATGTAGTTTGCAAATTTACTGTTACTGCTCTTTATATCGGAGTTCTAGAACTGTCGTACTCTTTCATCATCAAAACAGCTTTGCAAGTTGTTGTCAAACACTTGAGCTCATAATATCCGAGCCAATAAAGAAAAAGTGATAAAACCAAAGCCGAAGAAGATTATATGATATAAGAGAAATGAAAAGTGAGGAAGCTCATGTAAATGGTGATACTTTATGGAGAAGGCAACTTCCTTCAGACCTCCTCTGCTTTTCCAATCAAAACTCCTCTGTTTCTCGCTGCTGTACCTTTTCATCACTCTCTTTCTTGCACTTCACAACTCCCTTAAACCAAAACAATGCATCTTGAGATCATCACCCTTTGAACCTATCGAGAAAAGTCTCTTCTCCTACCCTCCCTCCTATGGAGAGCACAAGTATGCTCTCCCTTCCCGCCACTCTTCTTGCTTCTCCCCTGTATTCTTCTCAGGTGCTTCGTGGGCTCTATTGTCAGTTTTAGTGATTCTAAATGCGATTTTTGGTTTTTTTTTTATTTTAGTGATCATAATTATAGACTTTCCTGGTTTTCATGATCAGATTACAGGGTGGTCTTCAAGGATATCCAAGATTTATGTGGGAATTCTTCAGTGTTTACCCCTGTTTTGAGGTATATGCAGGGGGACGCTGTTAGTTTCGGTGGAAATTTCAGTACCCAGGAGAGAGTTTCATACTTTGATCATGAAAATGATAGTGTTGAAGTTCCTTGTGGGTTCTTTAAGAAGTTCTCAGTTAGCAACTCTGGTTAGTTTATCATTAACAATCTATAATTTTCTCTTTTTCTTTGTTTAATGTAATCTTTCAGATTGAACAATAAGAAGCACATTGATAAACTTGATACATACTTACTAGACTCTCCATGAAAACGTATTTACTTCCAGATTTCATATTACTGCTAAAACTGAGTATTTTACATCTTAGTTTGTCTTACATGCTTCTCTTATGTTTTTGTGTGTGTTTCAGATCGAATTGCAATGGAAAACTGTAATGGCGTTGTTGTAGTCTCGGCTATCTTCAACAACCATGACATGATCCGGCAACCAAAAGGCCTTGGATCCAAATCCCTGGACACTGTATGTTTCTTTATGTTCGTAGATGATGCAACCTTTAAAGGACTTGAATATTACCAATTAATCTCAGGAAATTCCGACGACTACAGAATTGGTGCCTGGAGAATTGTGAAAGTTTCCACCAAAAATTTATATGAGAATCCAGCCATGAATGGAGTGATACCTAAATACCTAGTTCATAGACTCTTCCCAAACTCAAAATTCAGCATTTGGGTAGATGCGAAGTTGCAGCTAGTGGTGGATCCATTATTGTTGATTCATGCACTTGTGGTGTCGGAGAAAGTAGACATAGCAATATCAAAACATCCCTTTTACACTCATACTATTGAAGAAGCAATGGCAACAGCTAGGTGGAAGAAATGGTCGGATACTAGTGCACTGCAGGCACAAATGGAGACGTATTGTGAGAATGGGTTGCAGCCATGGACTCCGAAAAAGCTCCCCTATCCCTCAGGTGCTTACACCTTATTCATAGTTCATTTGTCACAGATCCATATTTGTTTGACAACAAAGGGAATTAAAAATTTTCATGCAGTTGTAGGGAACATGTAAAATGCTATAATTAGATACCAGAAACCTCTCAATGGTAGCTTGTGTTATACGCTAAGATGATGAGTTAGCTAGGCATAGAAAAGGTTTAGCAATGCTCATTTAATCGAGTTCCATATGGCATAGTTCTTAGAATTCCTTGACGATGGAGCAAAGTCTTCTAGTGATGATCTTGACTTGAAATGATTATAATTTGTACCTACCCTTATCTCAACTAGTTTATTTATACAAATGCTTTTCTGGGCAAATGATCCATGATGCCTTCTGCCGATTTGGCTTATTTAGGCGGTGCCAATTGCCTAACTCATTAATGTGCTTGAAAAGGTTAATAATTCCTGCTTTCAACTGAAGTTTCTGCTTATTTTGATAGACAAATTCTTGAGGTTCACTCTGTTATCTGTTAACGGAAGAGCCCGAAGCTCATGAAGTTGAGCATTTTCTAGCTAGACTAGAAATTGATTATTTTAAGCATTTTAGGTACATAGCTACATATTAAGCACAAACTTAGAATATAATTGACTAAAGGATGTCTATTAACCATTTCATATCTTAAAAGACCTAACTTCACTCCGCCAGCTACTGCATGCACCAGCCAATTGCATGAGTTGTATTGTATTGTACATAAAGTTAAGTGTGGTCCCCGAAAAGGCAAAGAAATATTAAAATGAGTGCAGTCCAGAAAGCAAAATGGAGACTATGATACAGTTTCCGAAATGTTAAATTTTGTGGTTTTTACATTCACATGTAAAATTCTTTTTCTCTTTTATTTGTACTCTAAAAGACTATAATTGCTTTTTATATATACGTATTGGCAGATGTACCCGATAGTGCGCTAATCATGAGGAAGCATTCACTGAGCAGCAATCTGTTCTCCTGCCTTTTGTTCAATGAGTTGGAAGCATTCAATCCGAGAGACCAATTGGCTTTTGCTTATGTGAGAGATAAAATGAGGCCCAAGTTGAAGATGAACATGTTTGAGGAGGAGGTATTTGAGCGTATTGCTGTGGAGTACAGGCACAATCTTAAAAAAGTTGGGATTAATGGTATCAGCGAGAAAGGGTTGCAGGCTGAAAGGACCAAAAGAGCAAGCCAAGATTTGTTTAAAAACCGTAGCTGTTGTAGCAGTTGCGAGAAGTATCTTATGGAAATGTGGGGGAAAGGGGAATCCCATTATTGATTTTGTGTAGACTAAACTTTCTTAAGAGTAACAAAATACAAAAGAAAAAGCTAAACTAACCAACATTTAACAGAGAAAAAGCTGACAAACAATTACAGGTTTGCAGTCTGCTTTTCTTTTAAATCATTCTTTAGTTGATTAGGGCATGTTCCTTGCTGATTTATTTTGTTATTGGAAGAATGTGATCACCATTTGACACTTGGATACTCTTTACATTGCCACTTGTGTTGAGAGCAAAACCAATTCTCTCAACTTGCCTTTTGAAAATGAAAAATGCATTGGCCTATTAAATGTTGACATCTCAATCTCAAAAGAAAGGAATACGTGCTTCCAGCACTCAGAAGTAAGTGAATTTGTATGGGTAATCAATGCAATTATAAATGATGTAGGTTTGAGAGAAAAAGAAAGCAACAAATCAAAACTTCTTGCTCATGCCGAATAGACCCACCTCCCACGACCAATAGTTCAGAATCACGCTTCCTTCCACGAAATCCACTCAATTTCTTGCACAAATTTCGCTTATTATCTTTCACAGCCTCATTCCCATCACGTTGCTGGTGGGAAGCCCAATTGCCCTTCAACATGCAATGCCTATTCTGGCTTACATTCACTGTCATTCAATTTTCCCTGGATTACTATTTTTAAAAATAATAGTATTAAATTTATATCTTATATATAATTTAAATTCTACAACGTAGTCTACGTAAAAAAAAATCTTATTAGAAATGTAATTCTTCTTATTTTTTTCATCTCCAATAAATTTTTTTCATATAAACTATCACATCAGGTTTTAGAATTTGAGTTGTATGTAAGATATAAATCTAACAGTACTATGTAAGATGTAAATCTAGCACTTCTATTTTATAAAATAATATGACAATTAATAATGGTGGTTCACGTTCTATTTGCTTTGATACAGCGCAAGAATCTGTTTCTTTAAAAAAAAATTAATAATCTTTTGATTGAATTTTAAGTGCTATGAATTAATCAATAATCTCACATTAATAGTTTTAAATGATTTAAATTCTATATTAATTATTTTTTAATAAAGGGTTTAGTTTTATTTAAGTGAAAGTGAAAGGGAAGCCCAATCCGCAGTCTAAAGCTCGCCGAAGCCAGCTGTTCACTATATAAGCAGTGGCCCAGGCGAAAGTGAAGGCGAAGGCAAAGGCAATCCTTGAAAGTAAGATTTGAGGGAAGCACAAACACAAAAGCTAAACATAAGGAGAAATGGCGTCTCAGTCTCAGCAGGTGATAGCAAACAACAGAGAAGGAGCGGAGATCTACCATGGGGAGACTCTTTGCAAGCAGAAGTCTCACGAGCTTCTCTCCGAAATCAATCTTCCCAAAGGCCTTCTCCCTCTAAACGACCTCGTTGAGGTCGGCTACAACCGCACCTCCGGTTTCGTCTGGCTCAAGCAAAAGAACCGAATCGAACACAAGTTCCAGAAGATCGGACGCAATGTCTCCTACGACACCGAAGTCACCGCCTTCGTCGAGAACCGTCGGATGCGCAGACTTACTGGTGTCAAAAGCAAGGAGCTCTTGATCTGGATCACCGTTTCTGATATTTATATTGACAATCCAGATTCCCAAAAAATTACCTTTGCCAATCCCTCTGGGCTGTCGAGAACCTTCCCCGTCTCCGCCTTTGACCTCGACGAGAAGGATCATAAATGAAGGGTTTTCTTTTATAATTTTATTTATTTTTAAATAAAAAATTCTATGTGGTCTGGTCTCGTTGTTCGGTTTTTATTGTTTCATAATGTTTTAGGGGTTCGTTTAGAATTGCCGTGCTGGTATAACTTCAAGATTATAAATCTGCCGTTTTATATGATTCCTGATAAGTATTATAGCAGTACAGTACAGTGCAAGCGCTGCCATGTGGCCATGTAAGCATTAAACTTCTATCTATGCTATAAATTAAATTAGTTAACAATCCCTCAAAGCTGATCGATCGACAACCTTATCTACTCATACTAAATTGTTTTGTAATTTCTCCGGAAATAGAAGAACTTGGGAGATGAAGCAAAAGGTCATTCATTAAATTTTTAGTTAGGTTACTCGGGGCGCAACCAGCCTGAGATGGTAACATTTTGCTGTATTCTCCTATAGTTACGCTCTAATTATTTAATGTGGTTGAACTTGAAGCAGAGGACCAGGTACAGTTGAGCAACTATTTTGAAGTTACACTTTGGTTTATCCGTGCAAAATTAGATCAATGACAACCATTGGTGCCTATAAATTGCTCCTCTGCACCCTTCTAATTGCACATCAGTTTCTTCCACATTTCCACGACTATATCTAGATATTTGAACGTGAAGATGGCATCTCAACTAATTGAAAACCGGAGCTGAGATTTACCACGGTGAAGCTCTTTGCAGCGAAAACTTACGGAAGAAGTTGAGGAACTGTCTTCGAGGCCTCCTTCCGATCGACATAACAGATTCTCTGGATTTCTTTGATGCAAGCAGCAGAACCGTCAGCACAAATTTAAACGTATAAACAAGATTGTCTCGTCTGACACTGAAGTTGCAGCAAATTTGAGAAAGCTCACTTAAGGAATACAATTGGTGTCAAGTCTCGGGAGATTTTTCGTTGGATCTCCATTTCTGGTATGGTCATTGAAGATCCTTCTACTGGCAAGATTATGTTGCATGCGGCCAATGGCTTGTCTACTGGCTACCCAATTTCAGCTTTTGAGCCAGAAGAGGGTATGGATGTTGGCCAAAAGAACTAGAACTACTTGGCATATATAACTAATTGTTCTAAGAAATATATCCAGCCAAACGTTAGTATGCAGGTGGCCAGGGAGCACAATAACTTCAATGCTGGGTTTGCAGCAGTTTAGCTGAGATTGAGCACGTAGCACTCTGTTAGTTAGCTAAGAGTTTATATGAAAATAAGTGTTCAACTTGGAATCTTAAGAAAAGCTGGGATTACCTGGATGCCATAGGATTCTCAACTTCTTGTGTTAACTTGAAAATGACAAACCCAGTCAGACTTCATAAGAGTCACCGGCATCGCTCTAGTACATACACAATATATCGTATCATTTCTAGTGTTGCCATATGACCATATCCACCATTATTCATTTTCTTCCAACATTGTAAAGCATCCATTAGAGGAATAGAGTACAGGGGAAATTTTGTGTTTTCAGAAGCTACCAATAAATCCCAGAGAGCATAGAAGGTTTACACCTGGTATAACTTGTATTAAAGGAAGTTGGGAGTTAAAACGGCAACTTAGGCAATTCTTAATAATCAACCATGAATTAAAAAGATAAAAGGCAACAAAAATCATCACAGATCTGTTTCATAAGATAATAGAGGATGGTGAAGAAATCCAATACTTTAATAGGAAACAAAAGTCAGTCAATGTAAAATTCCAAGCAATCATAGCATGATAGAAGAAAAGTTCAGAAAGCTCAAACGATAGAGCCCTTCCAAGACCTGACTTCCACAGCTAACAGTCCGGTTAAATTTTCAACTAACATCTTCAATTCCTCTGATATTACGCGCACAATAAACACATTGGATTAGTCCAGCCCATCCGAGAACATCCAAACATCCAAGGCCCCCAGCAAACTTGAGCCCAAAAATACTACTAAAAAGGACAAAACAACAAACATATTTAACTTGCCAAAAAAATCCAAAGCGAAGATTAACGTAAAAGTTACATGGTGTGGTGTGTACAAAATCTTTAAGTTGTGATTTGGATCAAAGAAGGAACAATGGAGCTTGTCATGTCCACCAATCAAAAAATGACAGCAGCTCACAAATTTATTTCTGTATGAATATAACAATAAGCAAAAACAGAAATTACTTCCAAGTGTTGGTCTGATATCAATGTGTAAAACAGTAGAAGTAGAAACTTACGATATGTCTGTTCCAGTGTTCACAAAACTTGGAGTGCTTGAATTCCACACTCCTATCCAGGAAGAATTCAGCTCCTTATTAAGTGTCAATTGTTTTTTCTCTGCTCTGATTCTCTAACCTCAGATGTGGTTCTCCTCTCAGAGAAATGAGTGATTCGAATACCATTGTAGCTTGTTAAAGATTAATATCATATCACTATTAAAATGTGTACAAGAGGAAACTCACTAAAGGATATTTGATCCTTCATAGAACTTAGAACACTTGAACTCCATATTCCTCTCATAAGACAATTTTCGGCTCATAAATATCAATACCTCCTTTTCTGTTTCCAATTCATTCCCAGAGAGTACTTCAAGTTATATTGTAGCGTGTGAAAGAAAGGCATTTTGGAGAACTTTTCCATTTGTATTTCCAAGAACATGAACTTAATTCCAGTTCAAAGTGCCTAACACTTAACACAGCTACCTGCTGCAATAGCACTCCCGCCAGGAGAATAGCCATGTAAAATCCTTCAATAAAGCTTCTTCCGTGGTTGGTTATCCAAGAATGAATCCTAAAGAACTCAAAATACCCCTTCTATTTTCTCTGAATCATCTTTGCTTACTTTATCATCATTAGAACGATATCTCTGGACTCCAAGTGTCTTATAATCCCACACAATCTCAGATATCTCATCTTGAGGCAAGCTTAAGCCTTGATGCTTAATTAACTTATGCAACTCGCAGAAGAATTTTGGGTCTTGTAATCGAATATACTCATGCAACACCCGTTCATGATCAGGGATCCAGTTCCAAGGGAATGGTGTATAATCACAAGATGGAATCAAAGACATATGTGAGAACTGAACACCTTCAATTGAATCAACAAGTCCCATCCTCAAAAGGTCAGAATACTCAGGCGCAGAATTGTTACTGCTCTCTCTCAGAGGACGGCTGAGATCACGAGAAGCTATCTTATACACTTTGGCACGAGATTTCAGTCTATACCTTGCAGCATAAAGTTTAGCCAAAGAACTACGAATCACATAAGCACAAAATCCAACAATTTTCTTTCTATTATCAGCATATTTATACCAATCAGCCATAGTTTCAAGAAACTTATTCATCTGTGCGTTAGTATGAGCTTGACTTGAGTACAACATTGGAGTACAAGGCAATGGCTCAGGATCCCTATCACCCTTGACAAACTGAAGGCACCTGAATCGACGGATACATTGCTGCAAGCTAGCAGTAACAGAAAGCAAAGTTCCTACACCCTTCTCACTCACAATTTTACCTCCACTGGCTGTGTACCGAAGTGTGGGGTATATAACTCTCCGGCAAATTATATGATCCAAGAACTGAATTCCCCTAGTTATATGTTCAATCTCGACCTTGGTATTATCCAATCTTATCCCAAATCTTCTTTCACAAAACTCAATTATTTCCTTCCTGATTTCCACAGCACCCTCTCTGGGCCCTCTAATACCAATCAAGAAATGAGCACCATATCGAATATAATCCATCTTCCTTGTTTTCTCTTTTCCACTTGATGGAACAAACTCCGGCCAAGCAGGGTTATGACAACCATCATTTAATGAATCTTTCCATATGGAATCAAGCTTATTGGGTCTAAAAAACTCAACTATTTTGTCTTCCATCATTTGGTCCAATTCATTAAGACAGATGTTAGCAAGTAAAGGACTCAAAATCCCGCAATTACCGTAAGAGGGAACTTTGGCAGCCTCCTCAGGTGCAAAATCAAAGAATGTTCTTAGCCAATAAGGGTCTGGTTTTGGTTCATTCTCCTTCAAGATCTTCTTCTTCGTAGCACCCTTCTTTTTCTTCTTCTTCTTGTTATATAACTCTTCATTACTACCATCACCTCTAATTTGAGTATTAACTGATCCATTAAGCGCTGATTTTATTAAATTTAAAATTTTCTTATCTTTCACAGCCTTCCCAACGCAACTTAAAATAACATCAGAGTGAACATATGCAAGAAGCTCAGTTAGATCACCCTTCAGAAACCACAAGTAACCAGCGAACTTACTCCTGATGGTTCTTATAACCGTGTGAGCGTTTCTTCCGGGCCGAAACGCGTGCGACCTCCCCGAAAACCGGGGCTCGAAAACCGGCTCGAGAACCATAAGCAATACCTCTTGAACCACCCGGTCCTGAAAGCATGGATCGTCGGACTCGAGAATGGCTTTGAGTTTCGTTTTGGAGATGGGTTTCGTCAAGGGGGCGTCGTTCGGGCTGCGGAGGAGTTGGCGAGCCTTGTCGTGCCATCTGAAGTTGGAGCGCACAACTGCTCGTTGAAGGGAGAGGAGGGATTGGAGAGTGTGGGATTGGATGGCGTTACGAGGAGGGAAAGTGCCAGTCACGTGAGCGGAAGCGCGTTGGTAAGCGAGGACCCAGAGGTCGAGCTTGGAGAGGAAGCCGGTGAGGTTTGGGAAGGAAACAGAGGTTGGTGAAGAGAAGGTTTTGACCCACAGAGAGAGAAGGATTTCAACTGGGTCTTTTTTGAGGAGAGTGTAAGGATCCTGACGTTCGCTCTGCTGATTTTGGATTCGGCTTTGGGTTTGGATTTGGTGAGTGGAGAGGGAAGAGAAATAGCGAGGGAAAAGGCAGGAGGAAATGGAGGGAAGGTGTTTGATGGTTGCTCTCACTGACATTTTCTCAGGTTTCTTATGTTATCATGTTCATTTGAAAGTGTTTCAGCGAACCTTGCAAGCTTCAGCCGCAACTGTTTGTCAAATTCAAATCTCTTTATCTCACTTTCTTTTATTTATTTATTTTTAAGAAAATTGAAAAAATAGACACTTAGGGTTTTAAGCAAAATTTAGGCATATCTTAATAAATTTTTATGTTATAGATACTTTCTTTAAAAAATAACTAAAATGCTATTTGAAATTCAATTTATTCATAAACTCTTTATTTCCCTCTTTCTTTCACTTACCTCTTCTTATTTCCATAACCGTGTCCTATTCCTATAACCGTATGTTATTGTCAAGCTTCTAATACCCTCAACACTGTCAAAAACGCAGTCTAAAACGTAGTAAGAAAAATGAGGAACTTATTCTGTGTTTGGAGATTTGGGATAGATTTTAAGGATTTTGAATTTGAGAATTTGAGTTTGGGCTCGTATTTTATACTTATTCTGTGCTTCTGGGGCTAAATGAAGTGTTGTTTTGTTGATTTTTTGATTTAATGTGTACAAAAATCATGAAAACCGACGCGTTTCGTCATAACAAAAACGATGGCTAGTGTCGGTTTTCGCTCGACACTCGACATACGGTGTCGATTCTGTCAATTGAAGCGCCATCAGGGCATTTTATATAAAACCGACACTCGACATTTCCAATTACAATGATGTCGAGTGTCAGAGACATGCATCCGATAAGACTCGACACGTTGTAATTGAGAATGTCGAGCATAAGTTTTATGTAAAATGCCCTGATGACGAGTGTCGGTTGAAGCATCCGACAGAACTCGACCCCGTATGTCGAGTGTCGAGCGAAAACCGACACTCACCATCATCTTTGTCACGATAAAATGCGTCAATTTTTACGATTTTTACACACATAAATAAAAAAAAATCAACCAAATAACACTTTATTTAGCCCTAGAAACACAGAATAAGTACAAAATATAAGCCCAAACTCAAATCTCCAAATTCAAAATCCCTTAAAATCTATTCCAAACGTGTCGGTTTCGTGATGTTTCTTTCTTTTTTTCTTATTTCTTTTCAAGTTTAAGTTTTAAAGGGTATTTTAGTTATTTTTCGAAAAAAATATCTATAACATAATAATTTTTTAGAATATGACTAAATTTTACTTAAACTCCCTAATTTTATCTATTTTTTCAATTTTTCCTTTATTTTTTACGTAAAATCAACATAATAAATTTTCGAAATACTTATGACCAAAGTCATGAGGCAGCTAACTCTCGTAGGACTAGCTAGTTCCTGTTTTACCCGTACGAGTTTATCAATATTCCATTGGCATCCAACTCAAAGCAGTAAAAAGATTTTATTACTATTAATTTCTTGGGTTTGAAAATGTCTATGAAAACATATTTACTACATGTAAATTCAATAACAAAATTCTCAAGATATCTATGACACATCATATTGTAAATAGATAAAGTAAGAAAATAATCTAAATTATGAGACTTTTTTAATAAATGATCATATTTTATAAAATTCATCTACTATGACCTTATTTGACGGTTTTTAATGGGTGCATTCAATACTCGATGAAGAGTTATAGCAAGCAAATTTTCAAAGATAAGAGTTATGTTTGTAATTAATACTTAAATTTGAAACATTTTTTGAATTTTTTCTTATAAATATTGTATTATATAATACTAAAAATAGTATTATACAAAAACTTTATTGTGTTTAATGCAAAACTCTATTTTATTAATTTACAAAAATAAATAAATTTACATCACAAATACTACATAAACATTAATATTTAAAATATGTGATTATGAAAATCTCGGATCCCAAGATGCTCGAGACCGTGACCCAAGCCTAAAGAAGATTGAGGCCGAAACAAAACTCAAGACTCAAGCCCAAGACATGCAACGTCTATTCCATGGGCCTTAAAACATGAGGATTGGTACTAAGGCCCAAGACGTATGGGTCTAGTCTTGGGCAGAGAACAATTGGGTCGCTTCCCCGAACCCAAGATGGTCGAGGTCGAGTCTCCATTTTTGTTTTGTTTTATTTTTACGTGGTAGCAATGCCATCGTTTTCTGGGTTGTTGATGCATATAACAAAGAAGAATCACAATACTTAAATAATCACTCATTAGTAATCCATTGATTCTATAACAGGACAGTCTAAAAATAAGTTGTTATCTGATGCCTTTTGTTTACTAGCCACCCAACCCTTAAAAAAAAAAAAAAAGAAAAAGAAAAAGGCAACGCTTGCAACTAATCCATTGATAGCAGAATTACCATAAAATTGTTTCGTTACTCGACTGGAAAGAAGATATATCCCAACATAACAAGAAAAGGAATTATCGAATTTCTTCACCCATTAGTAATCTTTCCTTTCCTCATGCTCCCCATCATATTCATCCTCTTCATCATCATCCTCTTCATCAACATCCTCATCATCATAGATGCTGCTCCGGGAGAATTGGCTAAGCTCAGCTTTCCCATCTTCTTCACTGAGGAACTCCAGGCCAAACCTTGTGTCTCGGTGTTTAACCAGAAGCCAACGCAGTAGCCTATCTTCTTTGTTTAGGTAATGGAGTTCCTTATTGATGTTGGGTGTAGCCATCATTATCATCTGCACCAGTTGGCCCTATACCATGTGCAAGATTAACAAAAGTTCATTTCTTGTATCCATTCAGAAAAAAATTTCCAGTTAAAGAGGGCTTAAGCAAAACAAGCTCATGATGCCTTAATCCAAACAAGCTCCAAAATACAATTACCAATGCTATAGAAGGAAAAACTAGTCTGAATCACCTGATAGTATCTCCCATCAAGCTTCTTGACACCATAACCCAATTGAATCTTCCCAAATGATTTTATGTCAGTGAGAACACCATTTCTACTATAAACATGTTTCCCAACTCGGGCCATCAACTCCATCATCGATTCCTTTCCCACATGGGGTTTCAGCAAAAGCATACAATCATAAAGCGGCATATTTTAATATGTCAAAACAATTTGTGCCTCCTGCAAAAAGGAAGTTAGCAACAATATAAGAAAATTATTAAATTTGACCTGCAGAAAGAGATGAAAATCCCATAACTTTACCTAGTGTTGGTTTGTGTATGTTTTTTAACTGGCAAAGTGACCACTTATAGGTAGTTTAAAGGAAAATAACCATAAAAAACATAAAACATAACGAGTTACAATGCAAAAGCCAACTCTTGAACTTCTCTTTCAAGCCAACATCACTATATTTACTATTATTATCACGTGTGCTGAATCCAAATCCATGCAGCCAATAAATTCTTTAGATGCTAATGCAATTTGAGTCATTTGGTGGTGTGTCTTCTTCCTCTTCTTCCTCTTCTTCTTCTTCTTTTCTTTCTTTCCCTTGTTTTTTTTTTTTTTTTTTTTTTTTTTTTTTTTTTTTTTTTTTTTTAACGATAATGGGGACATTATACAACACTCCTGCACTTCAACACATACACACCCACTACCTAACAACCGTTTGATTCATTGCCCTTAACTATTACTTTGTATGCTATGGTAATTGGCACTGCCACTCCATCAAGCTAACGGTGGCGAACTGTTAAGCAACTGTAAATTTAAATTAAAAAAAAAAAACGTATGAACTCCTCTAGATGCCAAATGCAGAGAAATATTTTAACAGTTTGCTTTCATTTGATGAGCTTCTACAGCCTACAGTGCTATTGCTGCTGCTATTATACTTGCACTTTGTGAGCATGAATCGGATAAAGATAAATGATACTTATTGCTGCTTTTTAATAACTTATGATTATTATTATAATTGTGGAGTCACTAAATTATTTTAGGGTTTATGGGCTTTTATGAGTCTCATCGTATTTGCACTAGAAATATGATAAATAGCTAATTATATTTTCACGATTGATGATGCTTTGCTTGCTCAGACTCATTGATATAACAAGTTTATAAAGTGTTTTATTATTTCTCTCCAATGAAAAGGCCTTTATCCTAAAGTTGATGCAATGAGTAAATGGCTCCGTACGTGTATACTATATCATTTGACATAGGAAAAAATAATAATAAAGTAACTTCATCTATTTTCTAGGTTACATAATCTATTTAAATAGTAAACAATAAAGATGCTTTGGAGATTAATTTATTTTTTCTAAATGATGAATAAAATTATTATTTATCATTTGAATAAACTTTTATGAGAAAAGAAATGTTGATTTCAGAAACATATGAACAACAATGCCGGTGACCCAAAGCTGAAATAAGTAAACAAAAGATTTTAAAAGGTTAGTGCGATTGCATTCACTTCTTGTCTCAACTCTCAATTTCAAATATCAACCTCTATGTATTATTTCTTTTCAAAAATCAAAACCAAAGCCATAATTTAGATTTTTTTTTCTTTTATAAGCTATTATGACAATATGAAGATTGATCATGATACTAATATTTACTATTATTATTCTAGTAGTTGTGTTTGAGTTAACAATCATTTAAGTAGTCATATGTATGTTGTTATTAAGGTAGCAGTTACTGAGTTTATTATTCCAATTATCTTTGGAGTTACATTGTGTTAGTTATCTGTTCATGTTAACAGAGTGAAGAGGAGTCATGTTGGAATTTTGTCTAACTTTTAGTCTCTTATCTGGAGGGTTGTTCTCTTTAAGCAACCATTCATTTTTGTAAATTGACCAACTACAATCTACACAAATGGAGCACATCATACTATCTACTGTTTTGGCTGAACATTTTGTTTAAATCTTTTATTTATTTATTATTATTATTATTTTACATCTGGTAATTTAACATTTGCCGGGTAATTTAACTTCACAAAACAAGTCTGGATTACGATTTTGTTTTTATTGACATATCTTATCATATTAGAACATCTCAAGAGAGATTTTTATTTTATTTTTATTTTTTTTGAATCCTTACGGCACTTTTCCTAAGATGCACCAGAAACAAGACAGCAACAATTCATGCTAGACTGACACGACTATAAGTTAAGTGTCTTGAGAGCAAAACCAAAAACAGTAGTTTAGAGTCGTTACAAACATTATGGTCAGCTAAGGAAACTATTGTTTATAAACTTCAGCTTAGCTCAAAGAAAAAGAAGCACTGGGCGATCGGAATCACAATTATCATGGAAATTGCACTCCCAGAATTCATTCTAACACTATAAAGATTTTAAAAAAATTCAAAATAAAATTCAGTCAATATTTATAAAATCAAAATTAATGCTTTGCTAAGCAAAGCCATGAAAACACACCACGACTCCCACAAACATTTCATCAAACATATTGTCTACATTATATAATTTCTATAACCTATCAAAACTAGACAGAACAGAAGCAAACAATCCAAACTTCTATTGGTTTAGCAAAAACTCCTGAAACCCACAACCACATGCATAGAAGTTGGAAAGAAATGCATACCTTAGTGATTTTGGGTGCTTTTATTGCTTTCTTTGTCTCTGAATGGAGACTGATAATTCTCAATGTGCCAACGCTACGTCGATTTAAGATTTCGGTGTAAAAGGGAGAGTGATTGTGTGGGGTTTTTTTTTGGGGTTCAGGAGCAATTGAATCAGTAAGCACAGCAAAACCCCGGTTCGTGTCCGAGTTTAAAAAATAATTAGCGAAGCCTTTACGTTGAAGATTCCCAATCAAGTAACAGATCATTGTAACGGCGCCACGAATAAAGCCAATTTTTTATCGGTTTGTCCAAATAGAATTTATTAAAATAAATTTTATTAGAGTAGAATTTATAAAAATAAAATTTTTATAACGAAAATTATTAATTATTTAATTAGATAAATATATATTTATTAATATTAAATTATTAAAATAATTTTAAAAAATTAGGTTAAATTTTTTTAAATATGGTAAGAGTATATTTAATATTTTATAATTTAAAAAAAATATTAATATTTTTTTTATTGATTATTGATCCCGTAACGGATTAGGAAAAAGTTTTATATATATATATATATATATATATATATATATTTGTTTTTTTTATTGATGTAGTCCATTAATTGATTAGTCCACTCGCTTGGAATACAAGTTTCTCTTCTAACTTTGGAGCAATGGCCATGATATCAATTCTTCCTCCTCAACCATCTACAAAAGACGACCACAACGTCTCCCTCTCTCGCTGCTGCCACCAAAACCGAAAGCGGAACAGGAAGCGGAGCCACTGCCACCCTGAATCAATGGTCGTCAAACAACCTCTCGCTCAGAAACAAAAACCTCGTAGAGCGCCAGTTCCTCCTACTCCTTGCTCACGAAAACCTAAACCTCATGTCGAACCAATGGTTGTCAAACCTTCAGCCCAACACCACCTATTGGTGGGAAAAGTTAGGATCCTCAAAAGCAGCGACACGGTGCCGGATTGCTTTATGAAGAAGGAGGTGGATTCGGAACCGGTTCTGGAGTACCTCAGTGACGAAGAAGAAAAACTAACAAGTACAGGAGAAGAAAAACAAAGTTAAAGTTGGTGATAATGGCAATAAAGTGGATTGTTTCGCTGGATTTGGGTTTTACACTTCGCCGCCACCCAGTTCGCTTCCTATCCCACGTTTTCTTGCCAAGAAAGAAATGTGTTGTAACTGAGTCAAGCCACGTACCGCCTTTTTTGCCAGGCAAGAAGAAGAATAACGGTGGTGTCAGGGGCAAAGTTGTAGACAAATTGACGATGATGAAGAGATTTTAAACGTACGTTGTAGTACTAGTGGGCATAGATGAATGATTTTCAAATATAGTTAAACTTTTTTTTTAATAATTTTCTAACGATTTTTCTGTATACACAGTAATACAGTAATACAGAAAATCACACGAATTATATAAATAGTTGCGTTAGATTTATAACTTATTATATTTACACCCTTATGCGGTGACTATATAACAAAAAAATTAAATTATAACTGAAAAAGTTATATTTTCATAAGATTTTGTTATTTACTGTATTGTAAATCTAGCATTATGGATTATCCAAATCATTGAACTTTTTTTTTTGTCTTAAAATTAAGATAGAAATAAAGTCGTTCAAAATCAAAAGAACGGAAGTATTACAGTTAAAAGTCAATTAACCTTCTGCAGTAAATGGCCGTGGTCAAACAGCGGCATTTGATGATACTATAGGTGATAATCCAACCAAGGATCAATTAGTGGGAATTGCTTATTGAAGCTTTTTGAGAAAATGTCGATGGAGAATGGACAGGATCACTTTCACTAATGGTAATTACACTTGAAGGGGTCCAAGTCCAACTATGGCCTGTTGGAAAATGAAGTGAAGATTATACTTGTGGAACTTAATTTGAGCTGATTTTAAGTACATACGTGCAAATTAAGAATTTGGATATCAGGGCACTTTTTTCTGGGTCATAAATTTGTCGGATGCAAGCCTTACTGCATATATTTCATTTCACCGAATATTGCTAATACAGGAATGATGGATCAAGTTTTCCATACACAGTAGTAATTATGAGATGCTGAAACACTTGCACGGTGGACTACTTTGAGCATGAGTTTGCTTCATGCTTGTATTGTTTGTAGCTCATGCTTGTATTGTTTGTAGCTCATGCTTGCACCTTGTTAATTGAGGCTACTTTTTCTGGTACACCTGACGGGACTCTTGGAACTTGGAGAAGCTGTTGAATGGAATGGAATTGACTGCTTCCGAGCCTCCAAGCTTTCCAACGCTGCTTTATGCTCGGGTTAAATTTTTATTGACAACAATTATTTTGCAAAAGTGTATCCAAGGTAGGAAAGCTCCATGCTTGCTTTGCTTCAAATGAATATAATTGTTATCAGCCAAAACATAAAGGTAAATTAAGGTAAATTAATTTTGCAAAAGGGTAAATTAATGCGTGTATTGAATTATTAATTCTACAAAGTGGGGCGCATTAAAATATACTCTAATAATACATTATATTAAAAAAATTAACTATATAATTTTGGTTTGTTTTTCCTCTTACAAATACAATTTAGAGGCATTTGGTACATGGGCTGGGAAACTTAAGAACGGGAATATGAATGCATTCCCTTGTTTGGTAAGCTTAATTACTGTTTTTAAACCTGAAAAATTATTTTCCCGTGAGTTTAATATTACTGCCTCTTGGGAGTCATTTGAAACCCGTCCAAAACCTGAGTTTCGGATTCCCAGGAATCCCAGTTCATCTCTCCTCTCCCTTCTCTCTCTCTACCCGTCTCTCTTCTCTCTCTCATCTCTCAACTCTCTGCCTGTCTCTCATCTCTCAATGATCTCTCTTCTCCCTCACGTCTCCCCACTACCATAACAACCACCACCATCGTCTTTACAGTGTATCTACCACCTCCCTCAGGGCATCCATTGCCTCCATATGCACCTACGCTGCTGCTGGTGCCTTTGCCTCTATCAAACTCCTCCTGGATCGACGCCTTTACCTCTCTCGCTTCTCTCTATCCTCGCATGGCGACTTTCCCTTCTGTGTTCTTTCTTCCCAATATATTCTGATTGTTGAATTGAGATGGTTGATGGTTGAATTGGGATGGTGCAGGAGTGAAATTGGGTTATTTAGATTGTTGGTTTTTGTGTTGAATTACTGGTGGTTAGAGGTGGCAGCGACGGCGGTGGATGGCAGTTGGAGCGAAAACATTTTTGGGTGTTTGTGAATCGTGGGTTTAGAAGTTTAGATTTGGAATTTCTCTGGATTTGGAATTGAAATTTCCAAATTTCTGTATTTGTGAATTTAATTGAATTTCTATATTTGTGAATTCTGTTCTTCTTTTGATTTTCAAATCCAAGTTTGAATTTGTATTTTCTGGATTTAGAAGAACCTGCTGAACAATCTGAGACTTCGCCGTCTTGTGCAACTCCATTCACGGTCTTGCGCATGTCCTTATCTGGAAAAAAATTTAGGAATTCTAAATTTATGATAAAATTAGAAATTATTATAGTAATTTATAATAAATATAGAAAAAATTTATGAAAAATTATTTATTGTAATTTATAATGAATGTATAATAAATTCAAAAATCTTCTAAATTATTTAAAAGTATTTCAAATAATTTTTAAAATCTTCAAAATTATTATCCTTATTTTTTTTACAATTACGCTAAAATAATAAACAAATTTTTAAGTATTTTTGAAATATAGAAAAAAAATTTAATTATCAAGATTACTCACATAATAACAAAATTAATATTCTTGTGTATAACCAAACATAATAATTTGATTCACACAATAATCAAGAACAAGATTCCTGTGGATAACCGAACAGAGTAATATTACTTTTTAAGAAATCAGATTCTTATAGTTTACCTTTTTAGTAATATGAATTCTATTTTCAAGATTCCTACCTCTTATACCAAACAGCACCTTAAGAAAATGTAAATAATTATTAAAAAATGTAAATAATTATTGGGTCAAGGCTAGAGAAGCCCACAAATGCGAACCAAAAAGTAATAAGATGAAAACAGCTAGCCCAAACGCAACCGACAATTATAAATTGTCTTTTTTTCTGCTCTTGGAAAATGGCATCTTGCGATGGCAAGCTACTGTAAATCAAGGAAAAGCATGCTCATCTTTTAGTCAACATTTATCAATAAAAGCAGATAAACAACGAAAATTCCACGTAAAATTTGTTCTTATACGAGAATGTGGACCTTATAAGCTACTACATATTTTTCTTTGACTATAGAGATGGATAGTACGTTGTGACACAGAACCTATTTTTTTATTTGAGTAAACAAATAACAACTATAAGAACGTCCCACCTACCCATTGCATGCAATAGAGTAGACGCTACGAAAATGTCCGTAACCCATGAAACAAGAGCGCTGCAAACGATGCAATTCACATGCCCTCTCATCTAAGGGCTCTAACCAATTTTTTCGCTTGATAGATGACCCTCGTGCAAGACATTCAACTCAGATAATGGACCCTCAATTGGAGAAGCAAATTAACAATTGTTATTGGTTAAATCATATATAAATGTCAAAGTAACAGACATCTCTATGACATCTCTTGATTCATAGTTAAGCTGCCTATTAATGCATCGAAGTTAGATTTTAAACGTAAAATATAGAATAAATATTAGTCAAAATTGTTCGTGACATATTTGCATCTTTTGCCACATTAATAATTTGCTTAATTCATCAGTTCTTTACTTTCATATCAAGACAATTACGTGCCATTGCTGTTTTATAAGTTTCTTGAACTGCGTTAATTGTACAGAGATGAAGATCCTAGTTAGCAAAATCTAATGTCTATATTTTTCTTAAATTTCAATTATACGTTAATCATCTACACAAGAACACAACTGTACAACAAGAAAATGCGTTACTGCTAGACGGAAGACTAAACATGGATATACAACAATCAATCAAAGATATAACCAATTAACTGCAAGCTGTGAAATTTATTGGGTCATAAAGACTAATCCTTTACATTCATGGAAACAAAATACAAGCAACAGCGAAAGATTAGAACTCAAATCGCTACAATTATCAATCTTATCTATTCATCTCTGGGCTATATATCATCGTACTCTTAGCGGTTCTTTATTCATTTCAACAGCAACAAAACTTTTTGATCGATGTGGCTTCAGAGTTTAGAGTAGGGGAAAAAAAGTCACTAAAGATTAAAGAGTCGCCAATAAACTGTAATGGAAGAAGAAAAGCCAAGAGGACGAACCATGCATGCAAATTGATAAATCCTGCTCACAGGTACGCCTTTTGTGGGATCTTCAGAGAGAGTAGACACACACACACACACTAGGGCTTTTTGGTGGAGAAATCGCAGTAAAATACAACCAAGTCAGGATTCATGTTATGACACGGAGAGGAGCCAGAGGGAGGGACGAAACCCTTTGGAAGCATGACGGAGAAAGAGCTGCTCGTTTTGTAGTTCTTGATCATCACGTTCTTCCTGCTCTTCATCTTCCTGTTTTGGACTTTCTTGTTGAATTCTTGATTGTTCAAGAAGAAGGGTCTTGTGTTCTTGATGTACAGCACCTGGTTCCGAGACCTGAGTGGCGCGTTTGGGTTCGAGCTTGGAGAACTTCTTGGTTGGACCATTTCATTAATAGATGAGGAAGAAGGGCAGGAAAAGAAGACGAGGAAGAGAAAAAGGAAAATCATGACTACTAGCGAGGTGCTGAAGGACTTCAAGGCTTGACTTTGATTGAAACCCATCAGAGAGCTCACAGACGTTTGGACTCGGTGAAGTTGTATTGTCAAAGAAAAGTGGAAAATTAAGCACCGAGATTGAGAATCGTCAATCCCAATAGCTTTACAAATTGCTTGAGATCGAGAAGTCGACGTACGCGGAAGAGTGTGTGTTTGTGCGTATATATATATATGGTGAATTTATTAAGACTGTTAATGGGTCAAGATCCGAATCATAATACGTGCTGTTTAGGGAGGACTACTGGCTTTGACACGAAATATGTGACAATTACCCTTATACATTTTGAATCTGAAACTTGCTATGGTAGTTTTTTTGGTTACAAGACCATATATATGCACGCAATAAGAACTATATGCTCACGCCTTCATGCTTTGACTAGCTTTTCATGGAAGATGCATAATATGGTTCTATTTCTACTACGACGACGATAATAATAATAATAACAGTAATAATAAGGGATTCAAGAAATCTGGTGTAAAATTTTTATTTGTGGACTGAGAACTGTAAAAGAAATTTTGGTCAACTCCTGGCCACTTTTCCTGTTGCGTGTATAATGTGTTGGACTTGACACCAAACCAAAAGATAAATTAATCTTAAATTATTTTTAAGATATTAAACTAATTTTTTAAATTATAAACATGTTTTTTTATAAAAATATTTTATGTCTTTTATTTAAAAAAATAAAAAATATATAGCAATATCAAATAGACCTTAATTTTTTAATGAATTAAATTATTAAAAATATGAGCAACTAAATTAAGAGTTAAATGGATTGCATTTGCAGCAGGAGAGGGAGACTGTGTGTTTCGTGACTATGACGACGTGATCAAAGCGTCCGTCAAACTACGTAGCAAGTTGGTGTGAGGCTAACGACTTGTAGACAACGCAAAACGTGCCAAGGAGTGGAAACAGGAATGGAAGAAACAGACGCTCTCTCTTTCTCTTACATTACATATGTTAATAAGAACTGAAATAGAACGTTAATTCCATTGACCTAAAAAGCAAAGCCGAACAAAAGGCCCGTACTATCTCATACGATTATTCCCGTGTTTTTACGCAATTCCCGCGAGTCATTTCTCTCCGCTCAAAATATTTCTTTTCAATTTCCCTCACTTTCTTTCCGTTTCCTTTCTATCAAAATATTTTCCAGTCAAATCCCATCCAATTGAAATGAATTGAATTGAGTTTTCAACATTCTCTTATTCTCTTCTCTCTGCCTCTAATTCTCAAGAGAGCAGAGCGGAGCGGAACGGAGCAGATCGACAGACCCTAGCTGATAATCAAATCAAGCATGTCGAAGGCTCTGCCGTATTCAACGAAAGATGTTCACTACGATAACGCCAAGTTCCGTCACCGATCTTTGGTCAAGGTTTTTTTTATAACCAGATCTTAATCTTCTTTTCTTTACAGAATTTTAGTTTGATTTAGCTTTTGAATTTTGTTTGGTGATTAGTTTAGTTGTGCGAATTATGTTATTGCTTAGCTTGATGTTCATTGTATAGTGTGATTGCATAGGTGAATTTTGAATTTAAATACGATCAATGTGAACTGATAGAGTTTATAGATTTGTTAGATTTTACATTCTCATTGTCTCTTCCTTCGTGTATTTGAATCGTATTTACCTTGTCACTCAATAATTAGTAGCTCTTCTGTTGATTGAAGAGTTGAGACCTTTTCAACAATCACTATCAGGTGCAAAACTTCTTATGAATTAACAATCTTAATAAGCTTGACACAATAAGGTGGCGGGAACTTTTTGAGCCCCATTTTGGATGTTAATTGCTTACAACCGGTAAATCTTTCGCTAAGCTTTGACGAAGAGGTTCTAAGTCTTTGGAGCTCACCAGTAATGATATGGTGTGGCTACCAAAGCTGGTGTCTGTTTATGGTGGGAAATCACTCTAATTCTTCTCGAGGTGATGTATTTAATCGTGAAGTTAGCTGATCATCAAATAGGCATGAAATGAATGGATAAAATTACAAATAAACTCTAAGTTAATTACTAGTTAGGATTGCTTTCGTTATGATGTTTCTTTATCTGTTTCTGTTCTTTAAGAGGCTGTTCTCACTTTGTATAGTTATTTGCATACTTAGTCTTGTGTTATATTGTAGACATTTTACTTTGATATGACTGATTCCCCCTCTTTTACTTCTGAACTCTTAGGTGATCACACAGAGTTTATTTACCAGTAACTTAAAGCGTGACTGTACAAGTTGTAGTACAGGAAAGTTCCTAGTGGTATTAATGATTTTTGGTTTAGCATATCTTATGCTGACACAAACAAGTCCTTCCCTTTCGGTTTCAAATGGTGAAGAAGGTAAGGTCACGGTTAGTAGCACCAGATTTGGAAGATTTTGGAGAAGAGCCCCAAGGCTTCCTCCACGTTTTTCTCCTGATGAAAAAGTTATTGGTGGGACTAAGACTGTGAATGTGGGTTCAAAATGGATAGATCGGCAACATAATGTTAAGGAGGCTTTTATCCATGCATGGTCTGGTTATAAAAAATATGCAATGGGTTTCGATGAGCTTATGCCACTGAGTCAGGCAGGAACAGATGGGTTGGGAGGTCTGGGTGCTACTGTTGTAGATGCTCTTGATACTGCAATGATAATGGGTGTTGATGAAGTTGTTTCTGAAGCAGGTTTATGGATTGAAAAGCACCTTCTAGATAGAATTACTCAGAAAGGCCAGGTTAATTTATTTGAAACTACCATACGCGTTTTAGGTGGTCTTTTAAGTGCATATCATTTAAGTGGGGGAGAGCAAGGGATGAACCAGACAAGTACAGGACCAAAGCCTACTGTTTATCTAGAAACTGCCAAAAATTTGGCTGATCGTCTCCTGTCTGCATTCACTTCCAGTCCAACTTCTATTCCTTTCAGTGATGTTGTTCTACGGGATTCTTCAGCACATCCTGCTCCTGATGGCTTGAGTAGTACTTCCGAAGTTTCCACTTTACAGCTTGAGTTTAACTATCTCTCTACTGTTTCTGGAGACCTCAAGTATAGTATGGAAGCCATGAAGGTTCTGGAACATATTAAGGCACTCCCAAAGGTGGAAGGACTGGCTCCCATCTATATAAAGTATGGCCTTTTTCATCTAAAGTTGACTCATTATTAATTGTTTTACTCTTCTTTATTTCTTCGTTGTTGATATTGTTGTTCTTTATCTATATCATTATTTATTCATATCAACTATCATGAAATGCAGCCCTCATTCTGGTGAATTTAGTGGAGAGAATATTAGACTGGGATCCCGAGGTGACAGCTACTATGAGTACTTGATCAAAGTGTGGCTTCAGCAAGGAGCTGGTCATAATAGTAATTTCAAATATCTACATGAAATGTATGACGAAGCGATGAAGGGTGTCAGACTCCTCCTTGTTCAGAAATCAATCCCAAATGGGTTGGTTTTTGTGGGGGAATTGCCTTATGGATCAAAGGGATCATTTAGTCCAAAAATGGATCACTTGGTAAGTGTTGCATAGTGCATGTTAACCACTGTCTCCATCCTGCAAGTAACAAATTTCATATATTTTTTCTCATTTTTGAAAGTGAGAATAACATTTCATGCTGGCAACCATTAGTGGAATAACATTAGAACCTGAAGATCAGTTCCATAAGCATCTCTTTCCACGGTGATCATATTTCAAATATGAACATGGAAAAAGTAATGCAGACTGTAAAACAAAAATTATTTTGCCCCAATATCATGGTTTTCTACATTGTAGTCATTGCTAGGGAGCTTGAGCTAATAATTCTCCTATTGCTGAATACATTCAGACATCTGAATCACATTAACAAATTTTGCAATCATTATACTGGCTATTTTGGGGAAAGAATGTATTTGGTGGTAAAGAATTTTTTTTTTTTCCAGATTGGATTTATGGTTTTCCTAGTTTTTTACCAGCTGCCGTATGCACAAATAAGTTACAAATTTGTATATGTTGTTGACGGCATGGTTGGTAGAAATAGTGTGTGTCACTGGAATAAATTGCAACCAAGCTTATGCCTTGCTAATGTACAAACTTTTATTGTTCTTCTCAGGTATGCTTCTTGCCTGGTACTCTTGCACTTGGTGCCACTAAAGGCATCACAAAGGAAAAGGCTATGAAAGACAATTTGCTTACATTTGAAGACCTGGAGAATTTGAAGCTTGCGGAAGACCTTGCTAAGACATGCTTTGAGATGTATTCAGTAACTTCTACTGGTCTTGCACCAGAAATAGCTTACTTTCACACAGAGGTTAGAGCCAGTAACTTCTATTGTCCTTTTCATAGATGTGTCATGAGGTTCAATTTAAATTTACATTGTGGATTTCTATACTCTTCTTTTCTATTATTGCAAACTGTTACCACTTTTCTCTTTCTTTCACATTTTCTTATACATGATTCTGAATGAATCAGGAATACAATGAAGGTGGTCTTGATGGTGGTAATAAGAGCTCGGAATATGTGAATGATATAATAATTAAACAAGCTGACCGACATAATCTGTTGCGCCCCGAAACTGTTGAATCACTGTTTGTCTTGTATCGTATAACAGAAGATCCAAAGTATGTTTTTGAAATCTTGGAACTATTTTCCTGTTATCCAAATTCATGTTGTGGACCAAACAAATGGTGTGGTTATGCCTTAATGTCTTAGGGTGTTTTATTTAACATAATTCTTTAGTTATCTTACCAAATATAATATACTGCAGATACCGAGAATGGGGGTGGCAGATTTTTGAAGCATTTGAGAAATACACGAAGGTTGATTCTGGTGGATACACTTCTTTAGAAGATGTCACTACAATACCTCCTCGAAGAAGAGACAAGATGGAGACCTTTTTCTTGGGTGAAACACTGAAGTATTTGTATTTGCTTTTTGCTGATAGATCTCTCATACCTTTGGATAAATATGTTTTTAACACAGAAGCTCATCCCTTTCCAATTAAAGGCACCATTTAGAGGTATTCCCACTGCTTTTGATGCTTTCATGTGAAAAAAGCATGTACAAGGTTGGGTGTGTTGTACCAGGAGAAAGACTTAGATGGGTTTTTGACTCACTGGTGTATCTTTTACTTGGTCGTGTGGTTTATTTGATCCCAGAGATGGCCAGGCTATTTGGAATTGGAGTCTGCTTTCTTTTGCAGTGCATCAGTGACTTGTTCTGCTCTCAGAAACACATGGAAAACAGACTATGACAAGACTGTGACATGTAATCACAATAATGTTCTATTTGATGTTTTCATTAGTTACACATGGATGGTTTTTCCAACAAAAATATTGAGTAGAGTGCAACCATTTGTAATTTACCTATTCATTTTTGGTATTATTGACAGCTTCATAGGCCTAATTTATCAACTTTCTAGTCAATTTTTTTATATATAATTTGGTATACATGGCCTGAAAGTTACAAGGTTTGCGCATGTCTACATTCTATTAATCTTAGGCACCAGTGAAATCCATGTTCTCAGATTCATTTTGAAGGAGAAACAGATGATCACCATCTCGAATAACACTTGTATCATCTATTTCTGCATTCTCAGCATTAATGATTTTTGTAAATTTGTAGCCTCCAAACTTTTCACCTGCAGTATTACAAGGTTTTGGCATGACAGTGGTTAAAGCAAAATAAGGAAAAGATGATATGACTAAAGTACCTTCTGATCTCTCATCAAGGTTTGAAAATTCGAGTTTGTTCCTAGTTTATTTTATGTGCATCAAATAAATTGATTCCTTACTATTTTTCCACGTATTCAGGTTTATCTTCAAGTACTGTATTGAAGTTTAACAGAGCTTACCAGCAATTCTGAGCAACTCTTCTATTGAATCAGGTAGGACAATTAATTTTCCAAGCCGCTTCTGTGATGTACTTGTGAATTGAAATTGCATGTGAATAGTGACTCTTTTCTTGTTTGATTTGATCACTTCTCTATCACAGACACGGCTAGAACTGCAACCAAAGTGCATGAGTTCTCTATTTAAGTGCGAATGTAAAACACTGGATCCCCCTTTTCTTCTATATTTGTTTTGATTCCTGGTAGTATCAGCTGTTTCTGGCCCAATAATCTCTACTTTATGTTCATCTGGTCTTCTATTTTCGTAACTTAGTAATAGTTCATATATGCTTCTGTTTCCTTGCTGTTCTGCGAGAGCTTTTGGTGACCATCCTCTAGCATCTGGTTTGTTTACATTTGCTCCTGCTTCCAGCAGAAGTTTTACCATTTCGATATGCCCCTTGCGAATTGCAGCATGCAGTTCTGTTTGGTCCTCTTCAATTGAATTTACATCTATGGCATGAGCAATGCAGTCTTGACCTTTGCTTGTTTCTTTCTTCTCTCTAGCTTCTGCTATTGTAAAACTGGAGCCCTTTGCGTCGTGTCTCGATGGATCTTTATGTGTATTGTCTTGGCATCCAGCATGCGAACTGCTTCCTTCTGTTTGCCCTCCATCAAGCCATTCATTGAGGTTTAATACTGGATCTGTAGTTGGGTATTCAAAGCCAATGCTTTCTAGCTCTTTCAGTTTCTGCTAATGTATACACAGACCATCAGCTCTTATTGCAAAAAGAAGGTAAAATTAATAAATTATCTTTGTTATTCTAGAAACTGTCCAATGTTATAGATACCTTGAAAAAATTGTTCGTTATAATGCGTGCATCTTCCATATTTGCTTGCATGGTGCTCATCAGTGAAGTTCTATTCATTCTTAGTATTTGAGAAAGTTCAGCGGTCCGTACTGTGAAGGGCTGTGGCCTGTAACATAAAACTCCAATCTCTCCAAATGTATCTCCTGCAATCGCCTTTCCTAGGACCTGTATATTTCACGTGGAAATGTTAAACTAGGTTTAATGCTTGTGTTTTTCCTTGTTATGTGAAATTGTATATGTATATGAAAGTCTTGAGAAACATACTTGATCTTGCCCATTGACATAGCATATCAAATCCTGCAACCAATAGTTATTATAAAATCAAACTTTAAATTATCACACCATGACACCAATTGTGATTTATGGAAAGTTTGTATGCTTGAAAATTAAATGCACTCACCACTCGGCCTGAGACCAGTATATAAAGATCTGTTGGAGCTTCATTCTGCAGAATAACGTCTTCCTTTGGTGGAAAATACTCAGCATCCATTTCTGAAACCTTCATAAAAGAGCGGATTAAATTACTGTCTTTTGAGAGTAAATTTATGCAAATCAATACCGTAATATAGAAGGTAAGAAAAGCTATATTATTGTCCATTGAAGTATTACCAGTTGAAAAAGGAAATCATGAGAAACCCCTTGGAAGAGGTAGACATTTTGAAGTATGGGGAAGAATAGATATTGTGCAATGCTCGAACGAATGGCTTTTGGCAGACCATTCAAGGTTTCTTGCTGCTTCAGTCCTTCAGTTTTAAACTTTAAGCATATGTGTGACAACATTTGGTCCTGTATGCGAGGGGGCAATTGATTCCGTGAAGCAAATTCTGAAGCAGCTCTGACTGTATCTCTCTGTAACCAAAGCCCAGTATATTTTAAGCAATTTCATAGCTAAAAACAGCATTCTTCCCTTCTAGAAACTGATAATTTAGATTTTCTCTAACCCAAAAAAAAAAAAAAACTACCTTAAAAAGCTTTCAGAAGCTTAAAATAACTTCTAATTTTTAGTTTTTACTGAATAGTTGCATTCATTACACCGTTGGCAAATAAATCACAGGGCTGCCTTTGAGGTTTTGTTGAAAGTGTGTTTTATTTTTCTATTGTTTAATGTAACCGGTAACTTGTTTTGGCATATAAATCTATGTTTTTTCCTTTCCCTCTCGTAAGTCTTTTGTAATGTGTTTGATATGTTAGTTATCTTAGAAGGTGAGAAATAAGTTGTAAAGAAAGGACTGTGAGGGAAAGACCAACATACAAAATTTCTGGTGCGGCTGGTCCAGTGAACCACGAGGTTTGTCATGTTTCCAATGAGATAGGATGTCAATCCCAAGTTAAATAGCATATAAAAGATATCAAACAGCATCTCCCTCGGGTTCTCAGCATGCAAGTCCCCGTAACCAGTTGTTGTCAGAGTTGTAATAGACCAGTACATTGCAGTTACATATCTGTCCCAAAGACTTTCGCTCTTGAAATCAGGGTTCATGGCACCAATCCATGTTCTCTTTGGATCAGGGTATCTATCTGCAATCAGATAGTTAAAGCATCCAGCACAGTGCACTGCAAATAGGGTTACCTGAAGCCAACCAGAAAGGGAGTAAACCCATGATTTTTCAAAATGACAAAACTGAGTGAAGGACATTTATATTAAGATAGCAAGGGAAGTGGTGGAAATTTCTGATGGCTTACAGCAATCAGCTTTGTGCACCGAGTCCAGAAATAGTTGAACCGTATGTCCTTCTCAAGTCTGAAGTAAAGTCAACTGGTATGTGAGTATATTGATTCATCCACTAACAACTCAAACTTTTAAGGAAAAGAGAAGCATAGTTATGGACTTGATCAACCTTGCAAAAAGAGAGCTAACTCTTCTTAGACGCCAGAGTCTTAGCATGTTAAGTAATCTGAGGCCAAGTTCACTGCTGTGATTTGTGAACAGGAGGCTGAGAGACTGAAATGGCACTGTCGAGCAGACATCAAAAATAAACCAGGTTGATATGTACCTGTAAGTTGGATTTGATCATGTGAAGAAAGCAAAGCTCAGTTACTCCAACACAACTAGACATTTTTATTATTATCTTCTAAATTGATCCAAATGAAATGTTTGTTTAAGAGTGCAAAACTCTTAATCACCTGATGGCAATTTTCTTGGGATTATCAACAAGAAGATATGATTGACTGTCAAGATATGCAACAAAGAAGGTGAGAACGATATCAATGGCAAAGAAGCCATTGACAATGTGGTCGAAAATGTAAAGTGCATCTTTTTGGGAATTTAGAAATGCAAACTCGAATGGACAGATCCAAGCTGAATAAATGACCAGTACAACCAGCCACATCTCCCAAGCCCTGAAATGAGTTGCAGGACATGAGGTGCAGTTAGATTACAGAAAGAAATATCCGCGTAAACTATGGAAAAGGTCATTACCTATAATGGGGATTGAAAGGGGAAATTATGTGTTTCCGTAGCCTGGTTGCCTGATTTATTCGAGCTCCAAGGGATGGCAGGAGATCGTTGGAGAGGAAACTGCCATGGGTAACACTCTCCATTTGGAATTCATCTATACAGAACCGTTGAAGGAAGTTTTTGGCACCAAAAACTGACATCTTTGGTATTTGATTCCTGGAGTGAACTCTGGTTGGGTTTAAGTCCCTTGAGAATGACTATAAATAAGAAAACCTGTGACTGGTGACACGGGTTAAGGTGCTTTTGTATCACCTTTATATCAATTTGTCCCTGACATGTTTGAAACGATCGTGTGGAAAGATTATGCAACTAGAGCTTCATTAAGGACGGAAACGGAAGTGGTATAAGGGTAAACAGGGAACTCTCCTTCCTGTTTGAACAAGAAATGTAAGCAAGAAACAAGAAGAAAAGATAAGAATCAGGTGATGAAAAAACTTGAAGCGGGAGGGCCCTGGAAGTGGCAGACATGAATGTTGTACAATGCGGTAGCAGTAATAGATTTCTGAGAGAGATAAAAAGAACAATGAATAAAGGTGGTAAATGACAATGGTAATGGTGCTTCTGGTAGTGTGCGGGTGGGAGCTCCATCATCAACGCATGTGGAGATGTGAGTGATATATAGACAAGCTTTGCTAAGATAGATTTGAGAGGAAGTGTTTTGGTGTGTTCATTTCAAATTCCGGAAATGGACCAGACAGCAGTACTAGAATTAGGGGAGAGTTGGAGTCATGGATGGCACGTGGACCACTTAGGGCACTGTTTAGAGGCATTTCACTTTATGCGAAACCCCTCGCAACAAACTCAATTTTAACTCTTCCTCCCTTCTACTTCCCATTGAGAGCCTAGTTGTTTGTTTTTGCAACGCAACCTGAACCATAAATGTGAAATGGATCCCCGCCATATATCCTTCCCTTTGATAATGATCAGAACCTTTATTCTTTTCGAGTTTCACTGACCTGTTAATTGATGGCCCGCGTTGATTATTGAACTCTTGCTTCTATCCAAATTAGACTTAATAGAATGGTCAAGAATGATTGATTTTTGTCTGGATCATTCGTAATACTGTATTAGTCGTAGTTATGCCCGTGTTATCCTTTCCTTACATCTACGTGGATAAGCATCAAAACAATTAGTGCTATAAAGCTTAAGGATGAGCGGTCTAAAGGTTGAGAATGATGACATGCATTTGAAGGGCACTAAGATTTTCCTGGAAAATGCAGGTTCTAGGTTCTACGTTATCGAGGTTTTTTTTTTTTAATGTGAAACTAAGAAAACCCTAAAAAGCTACTAATTTATTTTAGAGTAGTACTAGACTTACCACCTTTATAAAATCTAAATTCTATCATTATGTAAATTTACTGAAGGAGAAAAAAATAAAATAGAATAAAGAAAGTAATATCTCCAATAGAATTTTATCATGTAGACTGGTATATTAAATTGTGAAGTTTAAGATATATAGAGGTTGCTAATTCTAAAATTATTATTTATTTTATTCTGTGAAAGAAAGTCCAGACCCGGCCAGGAGAGGTCTCTGGGGTTTCAATTAAGATTCTTTCCGTGTAAGCTGTGGATATTGGGTGATTACCAACTGCCCACTTGCACCAATTCACAGACTGCACCCAAGTGAGTTGGGGCAGTTTGCATTCCTTTTCTCTGAGGAAACAAGGACTCCGACTCCGAATTAATAGCGTTAAAGAGATATGGGAGATTCGATTGTCGGCCTGTGGGTAGTATGAAATTGAATTTCGTTTCGCGGCTCAAAACAAATGAAAATGGCTTCAATTGATGTGGTAAATATTTAAGAGGAACGAACAAACAGACAGTGATTTGCCTGCATGTTGCACATGCGTAATGTCCCACACTGCGTGGTTAAGCTGAACAGGATCGGGATATTTTTCAACTGTTTGTCTCTCTCTCTCCCTCTCTTAATCAAAAGCATTGTTTCATAGTTTTTGGGAGTTCATTTTGGTCGGCTCTACTCAAGTACTCATGACTCTGATCTGGATTTCAATTTGATAGTGTCTTCACATTAAGCCTCGTGAGACATCCTACACTCTTGGAAACTTGACGCGGACAATGCATTGCCTAGTCATCTCTCTCTGCCTCCCTCCTCCAGGCTCCAGCACTGGCAGCCACACCCCCATAAAAAAAAAAAAAAAAAAAAGGTTAAAAGATTCATGGAAAGATATGGGCAACATGATTTGTTAGCTGTTACATGGGTTACAAATATAATTATATAAGTCAAACCCATTTTCTAATATATATAAAATTTTCTTGAATATTCGAGACTTCCCAACAAACCAACTTTTGTCCGCTACATCCAACTGCTTGTCACCCAAAATTTAATGCAACAATTAAAAAATAAATATGCTTCTAATTACTGTTATGCCTAACGATAAATACAACCTCTTCTCAAGAATGAATACGACTTTAGCTACAGTGCATCGGTTGTACCGGTGCATCACTTTTTAAAATTTTTGTAAATTTTATGTAAAAGTTGTAAATTTTTGTATAAAAATCGTAAATATGAAGAAAAAAAGTTGTAAATAAAAAATTGTATAACTATTTTCAATTTTTTGTAAATTAGTGTAAAAGTTATAAACCATTATATAAAAATAATAAATGTGAAAAATTATTCATTTACAACTTTTTTTTCACATTTACGATTTTTATACAAAGATTTACAACTTTTACACTAAATTTACAAAAATTTTGAAAAGTGGTGCACCGGTACAACTGGTGCACCGTAGTATGACCCCAAGAATACTTTTACTAAAAACGTAAAACATTAAATTAAATTTTAAAATAATTACCTATTACAATTTTTTTTAGATAAGTTTTGTTTAATTTAATCAAACACTATAAATAGAAAGGAAAACGCATGGTGGTCTGATAGAACTTTTGTACAATACGAAAAGTACAGGAGATGGTCCCTAAAATGGTGATAAATGAGAACATTAGTAAGTAGGAAGATATGGTAGTCAAATAGCTTTCAGCTTAATTGGTGATAAATCTTGCTTTAGAGGAGAACATCAAATTCCTGTGACCACTAAAACACTATTTTTCAACTGTCTCTCACGGTCAATCCAAACAATTTCATGCCACAAATGCTTAATGGATTCAATCCTAACCTTGAAAAAAGAAATTAAAATAAAGCATAAAACAAAAAGATTAAAAAATAATGAGAGTTCTCGTGATGGTTGAAAGTCCACGGACGAAACCCTATAAAGTAATTAATCATATTTAATTCATTTTCACAGGGCAGGTGCGATATGGTCCTATAAAGCGATGGTGATGCCCATAGTTTCCAAAGACTTGACCATGCATGATTATGATGTTGCACTTCAGGCTTCATCTGATACTAAATTTATATGGAAGCCAATGAAAATAAATATTCATATTTATCGTATTTTATTCTAAAGTATAAAGCATGGAATCTCAAGGGCATCATTCATCTCAAGTAATAGTCTACATTCCAATCATTCATGCACGTTAAATAACTTGGTTCGGTAGTTATCGTCATAAAAAGTATCTAAAATTTATACACTTCAAAATGATGTCGGACTATTAAGTCAAAGAATATTATAATATGTGGCTTCTGTAAACTGAACATAATATTATTTTAATATAGAGTCGAATCTGGCTCTGGAAGAGGGACAATGGATATAAAACAACAATATATTGTTAATAGAATCACGGACCCTCGGGACTTTTTGACTCTTAAAAAAAGCTCGTAATTCACACGTGACTATGTGAGGATTACAACCAAAACCCAAAAAAATGAAATAAAATAAAATGTAACCAACAAGCTCAATTAATTATTAATTAATTGCAGATATTATATGTCGATTTGTAAAAGTAAGAAGGTAATTGTTTTTTTATCAGAAATGACAATGAGTCTGAATTTAACTTAAATCTGCATAGATTTAAATGATATATATTTTATTTTTTACGATCTGATAATAAATTTTAAGTCTTCTATATTCTAACTCACTCTTTCTACACGTGCCATGCGCGTGATAGCGGTTACTGGCTTTTGATGCATGGAAGGGCTTTTTTTTTCTTTTTTTAAGTTTTTAAAATACTTTCAATGGTCAATTTGTTGTATACTTGATGGCAGTGTTTGGTCACAGAAAACACATGGCCTTCTTCTGGCTTCAAAGGTGGGTCGGATATCTCTCCCTATCAAAACCCTCATGATTCAATTTCCCAAATTTTCCTACCTTCTCTCATATACCAACTCAATATTGTGGGGTCATTACCCGATCCAGCCCAACCCCACTTTACAACTCTTCACAAAAATATTATTTATTAACAAATTCTACTTACTATGCAGTACGCAGTCATTGTTTTGAGCTGATATTCACTATTAAAATCTATGATCAACCTTCATTTGTTGTGGTTAGGTTTGATATTGGACAATGACAACGGTTTTATTAGTATCTTGACCTCAAAGTTCCCATCCGAACACAGACCATGAATTGAACACCACTCAAACTGCGGTTAAGTTAATGTTGAACTTGAAGTTTGAACACTAGATGGCTAATAATAACAAGATGGAATAGAATTGATTAAGAGAAGACGGCATTGTTTATCCTATTGTATATAATGGTCATCTTAGAAATAAGATAAAGATACCCAAGATATTCCAAAGACAAAGTGACTGGCCAGCGCAAGATCCATTAACTCGGATGGCATCGAGGAGCCTGGGGCCTTGGCGGGAGGGGGACCGGTTCAGAATCAGCTAATGAGAACTCCAAGATTCGCCGTAAAAGCAATCTTGATCTCTAACAATTCAGAATCAACTATCAAGTTGCATTTACCATATAAATATGATGTGGCTCTTTTTTCAATCATTTCATGTGATGAAGCATTTTCATGGTCCACAATTTCTTAGTGGTTCGCACTTGCGCTTATCTCCTCTCTACTAATGCACCAACATGTTGCAAATTTATGTCATTTTGCCATTAGTTGTTAAATTTTGATCTTTCTGGGTTCAATCAATTAGCAACATTGGAGCCATTTGTACTAACACAAAAATAATGGCAAGGAAAATGTGTTTATATAACTGCTGATATGGATGAATATGAATATTGAATGGTTTTGATCCATGAGTCATTTTTGTTAATGAAAAAGATTAGATGGGGCAAAGAGTACATCTACTAATCATGGCTTGATGCATGAATTTTCTTTTTGGTTGGCCAATTTCTAAAATGCCCAGTTGTCAGATCTTTGTATACATGGTGGGAGAAATAGCATTTTCCAAGAATAGTTTGATCAGATCAAGAGAGAATGTAAACAAGAGCCTTTTTGAGTTTAAGAAACTATATTGATATTGATTCTACTCTTTAATTGATTTAAAAAGTGAGTTAATCTATAATTATACAAATGTTTGTATTCAAAGCGTACGTGCGCATGCTATTGTTGTTCTTCCTTTAGTCTCCAAGGTGCTTGGCCAAAAATTAGATAAGACAAAACACATGATGAGTCGCTCAAATCCTAACACAATCTTGTGCTGAAGAGGGAGGAAAGTTGAGTGGTCTTTCTCAATGAAAGTGCCAAACTTTGCAGCCATCGTGGTCCATTTGGTTTTCAAGATACAGAAATCAAAGCAATATTTGTAATGATTTCGTATGCATTTCATCCACTATGAACCCATCTTTAAACGAAGTTTCTGCAAGCCTTGCTCTGAGAGCCAATTAACTTGCGCTGTTGCTTTCCATCATCATCATATCTTTGAAGGCCGCGGTAATATTTTGTCAAGCACAATTCTCACTTTCAGAATCTTCAAAGCTTGGTGGGTAATTAATGATATTATTAATTGGTAACGATCCAATATTGATAAGTACTGCTTAATTAATAAAAGAAGAGATTTATCTAGAACTAGAAGGTATAACTTATAATTCTAGCCAGCTTGTATCTTAGTTTACCAATATCTTTGACATTTTAAAAAATGTTTCAACTAACATTTTTTTTTATCCATTTTCTTAACTTCAAACAAGAAACAATGGCACAGATCAATAGCAATAATACAACATGGGATTTAAGGTGGATATGCGGTTGGCGGTTTTTATTTGTCTATGCATATATGTATGTATTTTCTACTTGTGAAAGTCTTTAATTAGTTTGGATGAATGCACACCCAATCCTTTTCATTTCTTTTTAATCAATTATAGTACTAATTAAACGGATAAAGGAGAAATTATAAACAAATAAAATATAGAATTTTATGTGATAAATATGATATCTATTGAGTAGATTGATTAGAACTTATTGAAGTCGCATTTGTAGTGGGCAAAAGCACGCAATTAGAGGACAATGCTTAAGTCAAGCCATTCATTAATTTATTCTGCTCTCCCTACTTATAACCCAGACATAGCCAACAAAAGCCGAAAAGATATGACTCTGATACCACTTATAGAATTTTCAAGTGTCTAACCTAAAAGATTAGCTTGATAGGTGAAGTGACTAACCTCTTTATATACCTCCTCCGTTAAGCATTCAATTTAGGACATTCAATCTAAGACTTAACACCACTGAAAGCAGTTGTATCCTTCCACTTACAATTCCTCCTCCACAATTATCTCAAGTTTTTTCACAAAATAACGAAGTATTTTACTCTTGTACAGCATATTTAATCGTAAATAAAGTAGATGTGGTAGTCTGCATGATACTTCTCCACTATGATTTTTTCATGTAGACTGCCTATAGGCTTTGGGTTGTATTTGAGTTACAAGTATAGCATTGCTGTTGTAAATAACCATGTTTTGTGAACTTAAATTCAAAAAGACAGAATATATTTACGTGCACTCAGCTATCTTCACTCCACTCAGAATATATATAAACGTGCCGAATGCAAGAAAATGGAAGGATATATGCCCACTTGAATGAGAAACAGAAGATAAGTGAGTGTTCCATTGACAATTGCCTAATAATAAAAGGTAAGTTAAAGATTATTCTTCATCAATAAGGAAAAGATAAGTTGATATTATTATAACAAGGAGATTGAAGTGAGAGTCATCTCTTTTGTCTTGGTTTAATATATGAAATCCAATTAAGTAAAGCACTCGAACACATTGCGATGTTACAATTTGATCAAAATAGAATATCAATTGATAAGAGGACTAATGAGACTAAAAAATTAGAGTTTAGAATTTCGGAAACACTACTACTCTTCCACAGATTTTATTCAATCCAAATAAGGATCAAATCAAATAGACGCCTTATCATTGAGTCGTCTAAGTGTCAGGGGACGTTGATTTGCAATTCTCCTATCAATTAATAAGAAGAGTACTAATGAATTGAACCCATTTTCTGTAGTTATCATATATCATGTATAAATATGTATACTACAAACAATTTTGAGTTAAAATTATCATCATCTTAGATATATACGTAGCTATAGTAAATTTTTCAGTAGTGTTTTTAATTATTTTAAAAACGATTTTTGTGATAACAAAAACATCTATCAACGCAAGATAAGGTAGATCATACAAATTTGAATCAAGAGGAGCATGATACTAGGCATAATTATGAAGTCTAACACTGCAATATATGCCACATTAGGTGGGGAAAAAAAATCAACATCATCAACTTTTTGTTAGTGCTTATCCCTTTCGATTCATCTGGCGAGGAAATGGTTGTGTTCCTCATTATCTCCAGCTGCAGCTCTCCTATGGACTCTACTTGATTACTATGTTAGCTTAGCACGAACATGTACGGGCAACAATGGGTTAGTGGATTTTGCCGTGTACTGGAATGCGTGGTCTTGTCAAGAAAATGCGCTGCTTCGATGATGGTTGGTGGTGGAGGCAGCACATTGAGGTTAATTGTGCTGATATGCAAAGAGTTCAGAAATGAGACGTTTTATTGTGGTGGGTAGTGGTGGCATTTCAATGAAAAATGAAAATTATTGCCGAAGTTTTCAAAAGATCGAATGATTTAAGGGATGATGATAAATGGCACGTGATAACATTAACATTGATGCAACATCACTCAAATCTCTTTGCTATCGAGATACCCACTTGGAGATTAATGTTTTTAAGAAATGCCCTGATCTATCCCTTTTTTTTAAACAAATTATTAGTTAAATTTTAGATGATAATCTAAGCTAAATGTCGTTTAGATATTTTCAGTAGGGGCATCATGCTTTCATTTGAAATACGTTTCAGGAAAGGACTGACAAATTATATAGATAATTAGTGGATTGATATGAGTCGGATGCCCTGTGGAGGAGATCATGCAAAATGATTTTAATAGAAATCTTGGTTAGAACGTGTCAGCAAGGTGGTAGATTGATTGATGTTTATGATCCTGCAGAGTGCAGACTCGTGTTCCACCAAGTTAATTGTTTTCATTTCTCTTTGTTTCTGGAGAAATTCTTGCAAAATGAGTAGGCTGAAATCTTGGTTATACCGTGTCAGCAAGCTAGTAGTTGATTGATGTTTATGATCCTCCAGAGTGCAGACTCAGGTTCCACCAAGTTAATTGTTTTCATTTCTCTTATTTCTGGAGAATACTTCCAAAATGAGTAGGCTGCATTTTATACGGTAGAAACCTTGAAACCTTATATATATCCATACATTCGCCGGGCCCGCGCGGGTGGGTGGGGTGGGGAGGGAGAGGGATTGGGGGGGTGGGGTTAAAGGGGGAGGGGTGGTTTGGGGCGCGGGGGGTGCGCGGGAGAGAAAAAAGATCAAATATGACTAAGAAGCAATTGGCATGTCCCATTAACTCCCTTCTCAGCATAAAGCAGAGAAACATGCCATATGTTGTCCAGTCAGGACACATGCATAGCAGGGCTTTCTCGTTTATTATAACTAACACAAAACATGAAATTTTCCACGAGATCCTCAAGTCTCCATTGACAGCATCTATATGCCCAACAGGGAGCATGTTACCTTTCACTTTTGGGAGCTCTTCATTTTGTCTTTGCTGAAATTGAGTGTGTTAGGCTTGTATTAATGCTATAATGATGCATTTGCCGAAGCCAGACCTTCAACTTTTAAAAGGTGTGTCGTCAAATTTCTTGAACATTTGACTACCAATATGTCCGGTCAGTTTGGAGGGTAGGCAATTGATAACCCACCAATATAGCACTTAAGGGAAAAGCTTCCATTCTCGTATTTTGATGGTATTCATTCAACGTGAATATCATATCTTATTCGGAAAAAAGCTAGGTATCGCATTTTTAGAGTTCATAGACGTTCTTTAATACAAAAGGCGATAACCATAAAGTTACTGGGACTGTTGATGTATTGATACATCAATTTTTAATTTTGTGTAAAAGTTATAAATAAATATGTAAAAGTTGTAAATTAATAGGTAAAAGTTATATACACTTAGTTACAATTTTTTTTAAATGAGTGTGTAAAAGTTGTAAATAAATATGTAAAAATTGTAACAACAACTTTACATACATTCATTTACAACTTTTACATATTCATTTACTACTTTTACACATATATTTACAACTTTTAACCAATTTAAAAAAGTTCATTAAATTATAGAACTTGCTCTCCAGTCTCCAATTTTAATAACACCAGCTAATTCATCCACGATTTGGTACTCTACTTTTTAGGCTGTATGTTTTCATCTCTTGTAAACTTGCTGAAAATAAGGTTCTGAGCGTTCTACGTACAAACAACTGCATTGCACCAGACAATCTTTTCTTCTCTGCTGTACCTTCCAGACATGGTTATGTACCTCCCCTTATAAAGACCAAACTGTATATATGAAGGGTAAACGTCTTCATTGGAAATCAGGAAATCGTAAATAATGGAATGGGAGATTTACATGTCCAACCTAACGTATATCCTTAAGGTGGGAATGTAGCTCAATACTACTCCCTGATGAATCAGAAACAATATCTACTCACTGATTGACACATTATTTCAGAGAATCCCTTCGCCCATTTGAAAATCCAATCAGCAAACAATCCAGTGGTGCTACTAGTTTCAAATCATTGCTTTAGAAACAACTAACTGCACCTGCATCTCTATATCCTGGAAAGATCAACTGTTTCTAATCAAAGCAACATATTCTTTTCATTGAAATTTCAACAAGCCAAGATATCTTTTAAGCACCAAAGAGACAAAAATTACAATGGTTTTGAATAGATTACTTATCTTCCCACAACTACAATCATAACGGTAATAGGCTGTTACTCACACTGTGGCTACAAATAGTAACAAGAAAGAAACTACATAAACAATCTCAAATGAGAAAGGGCGAAGGAACAGCTGAAAACATTAGCACATATTAAGCTATTTAAGCCTTCGCTTTTCCAGCCTGAAGTGATTGAATCCTCTGTTGTACTTTAAAGATCTACAAGACAACAAAATGATTTGGAAGAATTATTGACAATGAAAAATATGACGTAAGATAAAAATATTAGCATATCACTGTAGCCAATTTTGCAGTATTCCAAATAAATTCAATTGAGGACTGTTTGCCACGAGTACTTTGAGCCAAGAGCCAGGCACTTTCTAAATTATTGACTTTGATTGTGTCCAGCAGAAAAACTTGTTGAGTTCTTATCATCTACAAATCTGTGACCCCTTAAAAATATGCTAGAGATGCATTCACCAACTTATTGAACTACAGCATCATCTTCAAAAAAAATGTTATCAAATGAGGCTGCCACCTAGGTCTTCTCCCATAAATTTCAAAGAATGAGAAAGCAAGACTGCAAGAATTACTGAATGACACTACCAGCATGAATTTTCAAATGTGCCTCACTTTCACCATTTCTGACGAATTGCTATTAATTAATACATGAAAACAGTGATGGCAATAGGCAGGCAGAGAGACAGAAAAAGAGAGGCTTGTGGTACAAGTTTATTGGACCATTGTTATATGATAGTTGACCTCCATGCTTCACTCATGGTGCCATTTAGTACCTGTTGGTCTGATTTGATACAATCCTATTGAACTGGCACTTTTATTTGGTTTTTGCATATATCTATCTATATCAGCATGAAATCCCTTTAACATAATTTGTAAATGAACTTCAATTTATCAATAAAAGATAACAGAGGCAACATAGTAATTTTCATTTAAAGAAAAACAAATAAGAGTGTAAAAAGGTAGAAGACGAACCGCCTCCTTTTTGCTATTTTGCTTTTCTTCCAAATCTTGAAGAGTTGCATCAAGTCGCTTCCTATTAAGAAGAAAGGGAGAATATAATTATAGGACATGAAATTACACAAACAATTATACTAATACCAAATGGTACTATAGAACATTGTGTAAATGGATTTTGCATAGGCACCTAAATCAACATATAGAGTAAGAACATTCACCCAAACATACGATATTGCATCCCATAAGAGGTGCTTAAAACAAATTGAATAGATGGTTAGGCAATACTAAAAAATGAATCTGAGGTTTTAAACTAAACATCTATTAGTGGTTCGAGTAAAATTCTGCTTTAAGTGATGAAAAATCCCAAAAAAGAAAAAATTAGAAACCTACAAGTGGAAAAATAATAATCTCCGAGGAAAATGCTTTAGATTGGATTCATTGCAATGAATTGCAATAGATGGGCTCCGCAAAAAATGATACGAATCATTTCCGCTTTACATACAGATGGATCAGAAAGGGATGTTTAAATAAAGCAAAATTTGTTCACCGTTGCTTTGTGTTTGACATTAGCATTGTCATTGAAGGAAATGCAAAAGACATAATATATATAAAACCTGTTCGTAAAACATTCTACACAGCATTATATTTTGAGCTCATCGCCTGCACTCCAGCTTCAGCAAGTAGCTAAGAAAGAGAGTAATCATCCCACTGATACTATGCAGTAGAAGATCATTTTTCAAAGCAGTATATAAAAAGGTATCAAGAGTGCAGCGTATTAAAACTTCATTGCACCTCAAGTCAAACTTCCGTGAATAGAAGTTTCCATTTGTAGCCATTAAGTAAACTTTTACAGCAACAAAATCAAAAAAGAACCAAAGAACAGGCACATACAATTCGGCAGAGATGTATTCGATTCTCTTGCGCACATTTGCATTAGCCTCTGCTAAATCTTGCTTCACCAGTACCGGACCAATCAACTTGTACACATTGGCTCCTTCATTTAACAAATTCAACTCCTAAAATCACACAACAACAACAGAAAATCGAAACCATTACTAAAACAATTAAAAAAAATCAAAATCAAAATCAACTGGACAAAGAATCAAGAGAGATTAAGAGCATAACATGCCTTAAGGACGAGCTCGTTCTCGCCAAGCTGAATAGTGTACTTCTTTCTAACTTGGTGATTCTTGGCTATATCTGTTGTTTCGGTGAAAAACCTTTTAAGTTAGGGTTTAACTTAAATTAACTACGTAAATACAGCTAAATCAAAACTACGCCGGATATATACAACTTTCTTGCCTTTTTGGAGTTTGCTGAGATCGTTAGCTTTGTTTTCGAGATCGCGCTGGAGCTCGCGAAGGGCTACAGACGATCCCATTGCCGGTTCCTTGCCCTGCTTGATCGAGCCCTCGGATGTCTAATTGAGGTGGTAACTGCAGATTCACTTTCAATTATTTAGGGCCAAGCCCATGTAAATTATTGGGCCTATTCTTAGGCCCACCTTCCATTTTTAACCTATTGCGCGCTAAATAAAAAACGTAAAATATGTTATTAGAAGTAAACAAAAATTAAAATTAAATGAAAGCTTTTCAGATTTTATTGGCAAGCAACGAAGAAAAGCTCAGGAAAATGGAGAAAGTAATCAAATTATGGATTTTTTTTTTTTATAAATGATCTTCCATTTTCTAATTTGCGTGTTATAATCTTGTTAAATTTTATATAATATCTAAACGAATGTGTTCGATAGTATTTGATAAACGTTCAATAGTATTTGATAATATTTGATACTGAAAGAAAATTATGATATACAAATTTTTTTAGATAAGATATTTTTTTATTTTCCAAAATCTTTATATTTTTTTATTTTCCAAAATCTTTCTTTAATCTGGTCTATCTTCTTTTTATATTTTTTTATATTGACATCCAAACAGATCATCTTTATGATCTCCCATCATTTTCACCGTTCTCTCTTTTCCTATAATTTTTTGAATATATATTCAGTAACACAGTATTTTTCTTTTCATCCATTCATCAATTGACGACTGTTAAAGATTATAACCTCAAGGTTTCCGTAAAATAAATACCAAAAAAAAATCTTAACGATATTAAAAGCATTTCAAACTTCGAACGACTGTAATTTGACAATAATTACTCACTAGAAAAAAGAAGGAAAGAAACATTAAATGTTTTTATCCTGTTTTGTATTTCAAGATGAAGAATCATTTATTAATTATTTATTCACTAATAATCGGCGCCTTAATTTGAATTGGGGTTATAATGATGGTGGTGATAATGTTAGTGAGCCGGAGTTGTAAAGCATTTAAACATGGTCGATGCATTTAGACAATAAGGCCTGATATTTTGTTACGAACAATGAAACATTGATACCCGAAGTAGACAACAATCGCACGTTGAATGAATGTGAAAATAACCATTTTCAATGCACAATATTATCTGCACCAAACATCAGATCCAGAATTAAAGTCGCATATGAGATTAGGTAAGCAAATTTATTTATCTTGGTGAATATTCATCATTTAATTGTAATCTTTAAACAAATTATGCATGTATGTATACATATACGTATAAGTGTATATGTGTAAATCAAAGTATTAGTTTCGAAAATCTAAACACGTACATGTTAAATCAATCATTGAAGGGTTTTGATAAATAATAATTTATTTGATGCCTGAAATAAATTTTCATCTTTAAGAAAATATAAAATAATACCCATCTTGTTGTAACTTGAAGTCCAACATCATTCTTATATATTGAAGCGATGCAGTTTAAATAAGACAATAGACTTTCACTTAATAAACATGTTTTAAACTTGAAGCTTACGAACAAAACCGTGAAGCCTTATAGTGTTAAAGTGGATAATATCTGAGCCATTTACAATACATCTGAAGTGGATAATATATAAACCATTTACAACATATCTGAAACTGAGCTTGAAGACGCTAAAACCATCAAAATAGATTATACATCATATCTAGAATTAAAGTCGCATATGAGATTAGGTAACCAAAATTGATTTATCTGTGTAAATCAAAGTACTAGTTTAAAAAATCTCAACACGTACATAATAAGTCAATCCTTAAAAGGGTTTTGATAAATAATAATTTCTTTGATATTTAAATCGTAATATCTTGAATAAAACGTAAAATAATGCACATCTTGTTGTGACTTAAAGTCCCACATCACTCTTGTACATCGAAACGGTATAGTTCAAATAATAATGTTTATTTAATAGACGTGTTTTAAATCCGAAGCCACGAACAAAACCGTGAATAACATCTACTAAGTCATTTCTAATAAGTCTCACAGGAGCGACGTTTAATGCAATCCGTAAACCAGGCCACAAAACCTGTAAATGATTCCATCCGAGCCTGAAGAAGCTAACACCATCAAAATAGAATTTATTCCATTCCAGGGAAAGCAACAGCACGAAAACAAAATTCTAAGTCATGGACTCATGGAGAGGAATTAAATGCACCGGATAACTCGGGAATTTAGGATAGGAGAGAATCATGCATTAATGTTATAATTTTAATTAACATTGTATAAGTTGCGGTAACCGACTTGGCGGTCAAATTAAGGGGACAAATGAAATGATACGAGCACGAAGTCTTGTGCTTCGTTCATGAAATAATAAACTTACATGTGAATTGGAGACATCTGTACGGCCATACGGCGGTGTGCTGGGCCTGCGAGGAGGCCCAATTATCAAAACGTGGAATTATAACTATATTAAGAAAAAATAAAACGAAACAAATATAAAGGTAGTGGGAACACCAGGCAGAACTTTTTCTTTGCTTGGTGAAGCAGAGAAATTAAAGAGCACTTTTTGTCAAATAAAGTGAGGTTAAGTGAGTAAAAAAAGTAACAGCTACGAGTAAAGACGAGAGAGCTGGAATCTGGGATAAAAGCCACGCTGCCTACTCCTCTTTCTCTCCTGTCTAAGAGCAGAGAGACTAGAACTACTCACTCCCTCACTCACACAGCAGCCAAGAGAGAGAGAGATAAAGAGAACTCAGAAAATGGTGCAGCACTCTACAAGAAGCAGATGGGGATCTCTGCTTCTGCTTCTCTTTGCTCTTTTCACTACTGCAATCCTTGGTGATGATGGTATGTCTCTATTTAATTACTGTTTATATATCAACTTTGCTTTTGATTTTATAACTCCCCATTTTAATTTCTCCCTCAAGCTAGCTCACTTCTTATTAAAGCTTTTATCTTTATTCATCCTAGAAGAGATGTTTTGGTTCCTGTTACTGGGGAGCTCTGTCTCTTTTAGATTTATGTTTTGTGGGTCTTTGTTAGTACCGAGATCTGATATACACGATTCGCTGCACTTGGCTACTTCATAAACTCTTCAATGTAAGTCAGAAAATGCATCATAAAACACAGAAACTTGTGCAAAAAGTTATTTTGGTTATATTTATTGCAGTGATGTCGTATATTCCATAGAATAGCAGTGCTAGAAGAATTACTTATTACAAGTTGGATTAGGGTATCGGCCGATCAGTCCTTTCGAATGCCAAACTTTACTACTGTACTTCTTGCTATTTTCAACTCCTTACAAAGAAAATCATCAAGTGTAGCCTAGGTCCCGCTTTTAGGCGCTCCAAAAATTACCATTCTGTATATAATGGTCCACAACTGTCCAGTCTGCTTTCCTTAGCAAATGTAAGAAGGATGTCTTTAGGGAATTTTTTTTTTTGGTTGCTATAGGATGCCTCATCTTCTTCTGTGGAGCCAATACTGATGCATGTTAGCTTTGTGCCTGCATAAGTTTAGAGTAGAGTTTGTTTGTGTCAAGAAGTCTTAAAAGGGCCCCTAAATGATCGACACTATTTTTATTTTATATATTTTTTAAAGTTTAATCCTCTGTTAAGTGACTATATATTGGTTGAAAATTGCAACTGTGGTCATTATAATGGTCTTCGAGCCAATAAAACTGTCGGCTCCACCACCATCGAGTGTTTGTTGGATATGCCCTTTTCACTTTAAGTCAGCCATTCCTGCCGTTTATTCCTCCAGTTGTTTGAAGATTGCTGCTTCTTTATCTATTTAATTATCTTTCTTTCTTGTTGCAAGTTCCTTCTTTAGCTACTTTATGATATTTGTTTGGCCACATCTAGTCCAGTACATTTTCAATGTTCACACTTCGCAGTTTTATTCCACCCCATTTTCAGCACTACTCAAAGCGCTAAGCGGAATGCAAAACCAATTGTTCTAAACCATAGATCGTGACAAGAAGTTCTTAATTGAACATTAACTTTGCCACAGAACTCTAGTACTGGTAACTATATATTGCAATCTTGCAATCAATACGCTGCATTTCGTAAAGAGAAGCAAGAATAACGCGTTGTAGTTATAGTTGGTGTAAATGGGGCCATCTCTATTCACCTTTTCTCTTCATTCTAAGCCGAGTAAAAAGACTTTAGTTGCAACATATTCCCGCCAAGAACTGGCTACTTTTACCTTATTTCAACAAAACGACAAGGGTTCTTTCGGCAAAAGGGAGTGAATGGGGCTCCATGCCATACAGTTTTGTCACCGATTTTTGGTATCGGTGACCTATTCTTATAAAATTCTTCAACTGGGCAATGTCAAAGAGAGCCGAGAGGAGGACTATCGTTGAAAATATGGGCGACGTACGGCCTAGCGGTGCGTTGGGGCCCACACGTCTTCTGGGTCCAAGCTGGATGGGACGACCTATTTGACCTCATTATTCCCTTCATTTTCTTCATATCACATCGTTTGTCCAATGGCTAGTTAGCAATGGCTAGTTAGCCACTATGACATTTGTCTCTCTTTGCTATTATTTTTCCCTAAAAATTTTTTTTTCAGTTTCTTTTGTTTCTGATAATTCATTGTTATTTTCATGGCATGAGCCTTCCTCACTTCTGAGGCCCGCATGTAGATAAGGTTATCCACAGGGTATTTATATTTATTTAGGTCTTTTATTTAATTCCACGACCCAGCTGGCATGGCAAAACTTTAATGCCTCACAGGTTAATTCCAATTGTGTGGAGACTGAAGAGTTTTATGGCATGTAACGTAATTAAAAAGGTTAAAAACATTTTCATATCATTTGATTAAAATAAATTAGGTTAAATTTTGGATTATACTTAGTGGTAGTATTTCCATAAAGTAACGATAAATTTCATTTCGAAAGTCAAAGATTCAAAGTAAGCTGTTGAAGCGTTTTTCATTCTTTACAGAAACCGTTATAATTAAAAGTGCTTTCGACGTGCATTCTCTTACCTTAATTCCCGTTAGAACGATGCATAATAATGATTGGTTTAGTGAAAATAATAGTAATAATAAAGTAAATGATAAAAAATAGTAATTACTTGATATGAAATTAGTAAAGATTTTAAATATTTTTCTGCATTGCAGGTCTAGTGGCAAATGGTGATTTTGAGACAGCCCCATCGAACGGCTTCCCTAGCCAGTCACTAGCAGAGGCGCAGGGGCCCATGGAGATTCCAAGCTGGAAATCACACGGCAACATTGAGCTAGTCTCATCAGGGCAAAAACAGGGTGGGATGATCCTCATCGTCCCACGGGGTTCGCACGCAGTGAGATTAGGGAACGACGCGGAGATCAGCCAGGAAATAAAAGTCGAGAAGGGCTCCACGTACTCCGTCACCTTCAGTGCAGCTCGCACGTGCGCACAGCTGGAATCACTAAACGTGTCAGTGCCACCAGCATCACAGACCATAGACTTGCAGACATTGTACAACGTGCAAGGGTGGGACCCTTACGCGTGGGCCTTTGTTCCGGAGGATGATACTGTGAGTTTGGTTTTTAGGAACCCGGGCATGGAAGATGACCCGGCTTGTGGGCCCATCATTGATGATATTGCTATCAAGAAGCTTTTCGCTCCTGATAAGCCCAAAGGTAATCTTATTTTACTATTTATTCTTTTTGATTTTGTGGGTCCAAGTTTGGTTGTGGTGCTTATGCTTTTCAATTGGCATCCAAAGCGTGGGGTCCGCGGTCCCACGTGGCGACCGATTTTTCTTTTGGCCTTCATCGAGATTGCAAAAAAGCTCATTTCTGTGTAAAATGTCTTACGAATAATTGATCATGTTAACACATATACTATCCATACTATTAGATTACGTTAATTGAATTATTACAAAATTATGTCAATTTTTGGGATTAAAAAATTAATTTAAAAGATCATAGTTTTTGACATTAAGTTGTATTTGTTTAGCAATTATTAGATGTATCTGTTTGAAAGAAATTATATCATTATAAAAATAGTAGAAGAGTTTTACGGATAAGATCATGCAGGTAAAAAAAAGTTAATGTCGGTCCATATCCCGTTAGATGCAACTTATTGGATATGTTGACTCACTTCGCTATATTGTAAAGTATTTTGCCTATTGGGTTGGGTTGGGCAAACTTTGACCTCTAATAATATAGAACTTTATCATTAAATATGTGAGAGAGCCCTGCCTTTCCGGGCATGGCAAAAGATATAATAGCATGACCTGCACTGCGAGAAAAGGGGGAAATGGGTCGAAAGCTATGATTTAATGATGCTCAACGAAAAAAAGTGCATATGGTATTGGTATGGCAATGCTCATGGCATCATAAAAGCAGGAATAATTGAATTATAGTTTTTGGTCATAGGCTCATAACAATTTGACATTACCCATTGTCTAGGTTATTTTCACATACTAACTTAATTAGACAAAGTGATGGCCGTGACTTGATTAATCATTAAAGTATCTGGATGGTACAAAAACCACTAACCGATGCTTGTTCCTTTCTGCTTTGTTCTTAATTTGCAGACAATGCTGTAGTGAATGGTGATATGGAAGAGGGGCCATGGATGTTCAGAAATGTGTCACTGGGGGTCTTACTGCCAACCAACCTTGACGAAGAAACATCCTCATTGCCTGGTTGGATTGTTGAATCAAACAGGGCTGTCCGTTACATCGATTCCTACCATTACTCAGTACCAGAGGGCAAACGAGCCATTGAATTACTCTCAGGGAAGGAAGGCATTATCTCTCAGATGGTTGAAACCACAGCTAACAAGGATTACCGCTTGACATTTGCCTTGGGCCAAGCTGGGGACAAATGCAAGCAACCACTTGCGGTTATGGCCTTCGCTGGAGACCAAGCACGGACAGTCCATTACACACCTGATGCTAACTCGACCTTTCAAAGTGCTAATTTGAATTTCACTGCTAAGGCTGACCGGACACGTATTGCATTCTACAGCGTGTATTACAATACAAGAACTGATGACATGAGTTCACTATGTGGTCCGGTGGTGGATGATGTGAGGGTGTGGTATTCGGTTTCTAAGAGAAACGTATTTGGTGCGTTGGGGATAGGACTTGGAGCTGGGTTTTGGCTGGTCGTTTTCATTTTGTTTTAAGGTTACAAAAGTAATGTGTTGTTAAGTATTATGGTTTAATAGGTCTACCATGGAAAGTGTTGGTAACCCAAATTAAGTTCCATGTCTATGTTGTATCATTGTGAGCTTTGCTTTAGAGTTTTGCAATGGGAAATGAGCTTTGCTTATTGCACTTCGCTAAACTAACGTCTTTTTTCACTTTTATGGCCTTACTCCACGGCCCACGCCCCGTTTAAGCCAAGTTCCTTGTACCATAATATACTTTCAGTTATTAAAATGGGGATCATTCGAAGGTGGAATGACGTGAACTGGCAGGCAGGAAACTTTAACCTTCCCAAAGAAAACACCTATTTATGTGTATTATTTTAAAGAAATTTCTTGTTTATCTTATATGTATTGTAATTTTTAGAAATTTCTCTATTCTTGCCAAGAGAACTTCCAAATATATATGAAGAATGTTGCTGATGGATGATTTTCAGGAGCATAAATTTCTTAAGATAAACTCAACTTACGTTACTCGTCAGCTTATCTGTGATTCCGTTATCTCTGAATACACGTGTCATTGCGTCGTGTAATTGGGGAAATAGTGAAATATAGTCGTCAAAACGTCGTCGTATCATCTGTTTATTATTTGTACCATTTCAATCGGAGGATAGTGAAGGTCAAAACAACCCATGAGCGTGAGAACAGTGAAGGTCAAAACAACCCATGAGCGCGAGGACAATGAAGTCAAAACAACCCATGAGCGTCATAGAGTGCTAATATAAAAAGGACCTAGGTAGAAGTGACGAGAGAGAGAGAGAGAGAGAGAGAGAGAGCAGGAGAAGAACAATGGGCGGGAGGGGTTTTACCTAGGAAAATTTCTAAATACGTCTTCTTCCTCTCCGTCCTCTCCACTCTCCTTCTGTCCCCGAAATGGACGGCGCAGAGGGCCGCTCCACCACCGACGTAGGCTCTGTCCTACCTTCTGCACTGCAGGATCCCGATATCTCTCCCGTTGGATCACCGGAGCATGATGTAGCGGATGTTCAAGGTCCACCGTCTGATGATGATCATGATGTAGTTCACGGTGATGATCAGGAGAAAGATCTCGAACACTCATCTGCTACTAGTGCGGCTGCAGCTGTTCTTACTGATGATCTGAAACACAAGATCATTAAGCAGGTCAATACCTCTTTCTCTATTTCTGAAACACAAGAACGCTTCTTGTTTTGATTTTTGAAGGTATTTGATTTGTCTTGCTTTGCTTTCCGATGAAGACCACCCTAGCAAGGCAACTGAAATCGTTTGATATTTTGTATCTTTTAATTCGAATAAAATATTATTAACTAAGCATTGATATAGCATTTGCTTTCCTGGATAACGTTTAAAAGTAAAGAAATTAACTTCTTTCGGATTTTATTTTCCGGACATTTAAGACCGCGTAATTCTTCAATGGTATTGTAGGTGGAATATTATTTTAGTGATGAAAATTTGCCCACCGACAAGTATATGATGAGTTTGATTAAGAAGAACAAAGAAGGGTTCGGTAAGTACTTTGCATTGTGGAGTTGTGTAGTTTTGAAAATGCCTGGTAGATTAAATTGTATTTGTTGATAATTATTAAAATGTTTTCAACTTTTATATGCGTATGCGTGTGTGTTCTGGTCTTATAATTTTGCTCAAATAAAATGGAAAGCATGTTTCTTAAAATCTTATTTCTGCGAGTTCTAGAGGCAATTTGCTATCCATTCAATCCCTTCTTTGATTATGCCAATGTGTAAAAGTAAGAATATGATCACTAAAGGACATAATATGGGGTTAGAGTTGATTTTTTATTTTTTCGGGAAATTATGTTGCCAACCAATTAATCATTGAGTTTGCTAACTTGTGGTCTAGTTTGAGCCAGAATATTGAAGAACTTTGTCTGGTGGACATGGGTTAATTGTTGGAAGAAATTAATTGATCTTCTTGCTGTTCTATTCCTCAAAAACTAATAATTTTCCACCTTTTTTTTAAGCCTGGGAATCTTGTAAAAGAATTAATTACTTTGAACAAAAACTTGACCTATGAAACAAATTAACAAGTCATTGATTTAATCAACAACAAATCTGGAAAAATCTCTCGAATAGAGACGATGAACGTGATGAATTGAAGCAGGTACTTATGACAGGTTGACTAGCCTGAATGTTTTCCTGGTGCAGCCTAATTTGCTGTGCCGATCTTCAATGGTCAATCTGAATGGATATACAAGTTACTGCTGTCTGATTCCTTCTCTATTTAAGGAGCTTTTATGTAGGTTCCCTATATTTTTTGTTGAATATCTATTTATTTCTTTGTTCTTGTTGCATTTAACATCAATGGAAAGTAATGGTGCAGAGCTTGATGAACAAAATTGAGTTTCTCTTTTTGAACTCCCCTTCTCTTAGGGACAAATGCTCTGTCTTTTTTTTTTATTAATTTTTTATTTTTATAGTGAGTCTTAAAGATGTCATATCTGCGTAATAATATCTGTTTGCCTCCCCACATTCAGCTGTCGCTTTTCTTGCCCCCTGTGTGTTAATGCTTTTTTCCACTCATTAGTTTTGCTTTTGTATCATTATCTATATCTTCCGTCTCCTTTCAAGGTTCCAATGTTATGACATATTAAAAATATCTCTAATTTCCATTTTCTTCATGGTGACATATTAAAAATATCTCCAACTTCCATCTTCTTCAGGGTTCCAATGTTATGACATGTTAAAAATAAATAAATACTGGTCAGCTACCTTGTTATGCTACTCAGACTGCCTCTTTTGGTATTTTGCTTGCAGTTCCCATATCGGTTGTTGGTTCTTTTAGGAAATTGAAGAAGCTTACCCGAGACTATGCATTAATAGCAGTTGCACTCAGGGAATCATCCTTTCTTGTAAGCTTCATCTTTCCTTGTAATAATTTCTTTGGTGTTGTCTATATGTTTGAAGTGATAAATAAAAATATCTTATCTGGCAACTGCTATAGGGCAGATGTTACTGATGTTATCTATTAAGGGTGATAATAATGCAAAGAGTGCAATTAGCAAGGATGTGAAAGTATTTTGTGCTTTCATTTGTTTCTAAGTTCCTTGACCTAAAAATCTGCAGGTTGTAAGTTCAAATGGAAAGAAGGTGAAACGCCTGAACCCTCTTCTAGTCACTGAGACCAGGGATGCAAAGGTATTAATTTAAAGTAACTTGATTATTTCATTCTTAATGTGTTTTTACCAAATCTAAATAAATAAGTAAATAAAATTAGCATCTAATTTGTGGGCCCTAGTTATTCACTGTTTTGGTAGAAAATCTACCAATGGATCACTCAGAGGAGAACCTCCGAAGAATATTTGCCGAAGCGGGAAAGTATGCAAGTCATCTTTTTTATTTATTTCTTATAATGCTGTTAAATTTTGAGTCTGTGATTTCTGCATTTGTTGATTACAGTTTTCTTTCTGAATTTCCAGCATAAAAAAGATTCGCATCTGTGATCCACATGCCATGGAAGAGTCAAAGAAAGGTGGGAAGGCTGAGATGTTGGTTAGTAGTAAGGTATGGACAGAATAAGCCAGTGTTTAGGGTGGGAGCTTTCATCAAAAGTGAAATAGTTGGTCTCTCAGTTTTGTTGATTAAAATCAATAATCAATTTATGAGGTACTAGAGGTTTTTTTTTTTTTTTTTTTTTGTTGATCCGGTTCATTTAGCTTTTTGATGTTTGTATGCAGTTACATGCCCTTGTGGAATACGATACTGTGGAGGCTGCTGAGAAAGCTGTGAGCACTAGTTGTCCGCATTACCATGATATGTTATGATACTTAATTTGTTGATCAAAAGTCTCAATTTTCTGGCAACTGGATCAGGTGGCTACTTTAAATGATGAGCATGACTGGAGAAATGGCATGCGGGTCAAGCTTCTCAAGCGAATGGTAATTGATCCTTGTTTTCCATTTTTACTCTTCACATTGAGTAGCGGTGATACTAGTTAATCTGTTACAGGTCAAGTATGGCCAGAGGAGGCAAGCCTGGAGGGGTTCTGATTCTGAGAGGAGTAACACTGGTCGAGCATCTGATCCAATGGGTGATGAGGAGATTAACAACTCAAGCGAGCATCATGATGATACTCCTGATGAAGATGTAAGTGCCCTTGAGTGCTATCTCTGGTTATTTTGGTTTTTGTCCAGTGGTGTAAAGTCATTTTTGTGAAGAGCATATTTGATTGAATTAATTGGTAGTGAAATAGAAATAGTTTGCTATGTTTGCGGTTTCATGTTAAGAGTTTAAATGCATTTTTCTATCAACTTAAGCTTTTGCAGTAGTGGCATTAAATGTGGGATCAAAATTAGATAAACCAAGATGTTTTTTGTTTGAATCCTAAAATTTTTTCATACTATTAATTAAAGTTATACGTACCTATATGTTTGGATTCATATATAATATTTTTTTTTTTAATTTTTTAAGGAAGGAGAACACTTATCCAAGGACAAAAATGGGCAGAAAGGTAGAAATCGTGGACGACCAAGGAGACAAAGATACCGTGGATCTAATGGACTTGGTATTTAGTCTAAACCACTGCATTCACTTTTGGTTGTTTTCTTTATCAGTTTGGATGAATACTTTTCATTAACATAGCTGGTGTTTTCCAGGCCATGGCACTGCCTCCTCTCTTCATGTCCATGAAGCTCCAAAGCCACCTCCTGGTCCTAGAATGCCCGATGGAACGAGAGGATTCACAATGGGCCGTGGTCGACCTCCTGTTTCCAATCAAAATTAGCGAGTGATTTGGCCACTACATGTACTGTAATCCCTGTGTTATACATAATATAATGTATAGATGTGGAAAATGGGTGTGGGTGTTTGAATGTGCTTGCAGGGACTAAGTTTGTACACCAGTGTTTTCAACTTTTGGGGTACAATGCTCTTTATCTGTTTGTGTATGAAGAGGCATTAGAACATGGTAGTTCACGCACGTATTTTGGATTTCATTCCCTTAACAAATAAGGCTATTAACACTTAAAAGAGTTTATTACACTTGGGTTTCCACTTTCCATTACTCGCGCTCACAGATATTTCGCTGGGCGCCTAAGTTTAAATTTGACTTACATGGATTTATAGTAGGCCAATTGGCTGTTAGCATAACGACCCACCGCCGACCTTAAGCTTCTAATGAGCCGAAAGTTGGGTAATTTAGGTCATTTTACGGTAGAACTATGTATCGGTAACCGTCCGATTTGCAGCCCCTACTGCATCTGTCTTTATATATTTACTATATTTCTTACGTTTTGGATGTAGTACGGACTTATTAATTTTTAAATTTATATAAAAATTATTTAAGGTGCGTAAAAATAAAAAATGAGTATGTAATTTATACATAATTGTTATACGTTGATTTATAATTTTTATATAAATTTAAAAATTGATCTATTCAATTGCACCCTAGTCACATCTGTAATTTAGGCTGCCAAATCGAAGCAATTACTATCATTTAAAAGGCAACACGAGATGGGAACACGATAGTGATAACGAATGAAAAGATGGCAATTATAATCCCAACCGCCCCTGTCATCAAAGGAATTAGAAACCAGCAGATAGATTCGACTGTTGCCGTCAACTACAAACTAACTTCACCCAACCGATAACTGTAACCCGCCTTTAATCTCAGAGTAGGTGCATTTCCCACCACGCTCCATGAATGCGCGTGAAGCCCCTGCAGATTACAGATACAAAGTTGCGGGCATATCAAAGCAAATTGGGTGAGCAGTGAGCGAGCAGCTTGACCTGGCGTCATTTCTCCGTTACCTTCCTCCACCATGTTTACATCAATTTTATTATATTTTTAAAGAGTAAAACAAACAAACAAACAAGAAAACCGTTTCTTAGTGAATCTACTCTTTCCTTTCTCTTTCTAAGATCTTCAGCTTTTCATTCATTTTCCCTGTCCTGATGTCGTAGTTGGCAGTCATGAGATCTCATTCGTCTTCACTGAATCTTCAAAATCTCGGCCTTTTTAACTCTCGGCGGAAGTTCTCTTTCCCTCGATTCGATTTGGTTTCTCGACGTGGCAGTTCTTGCTCCTTCCACGGTATAAAGGTATCTGCTCTATGCTTTATTTTCTCAGTTTTCAAATAACGTGTTTGCTCAGAATCATTCTAATATCGTACTCCAATAGACCAATCCTCCTTTTCCAAACTCGTGATCTCAAACCGTTTATGGTTATAATTTGATTGTTTGCTGCTTGTTATTCGTAGTTAAATGGATCAAATGTTCGAAAGCAGAGGTACCGCCTTTTGCGACATAGAAATCTTCAAGTTAAAGCCTTCGACGAGGTACTTTTTGCTTCTAAGATAACTGGCGATGAATATATGACACCTTTGCTTAGAGTCTTTACTATTTGTCCTTACCTTTTCAATTTGGATGCAAATACAAGCTGCATAAATTTTACCTAAATGAGGGTTTATGTATATTACCACGTGCATGGGAGGATCTTCGTAGTTACTAGCTTTTCTTTACATTATTAATATTAATTTTAAGATTGTTATTATTTTAGAATTGCATTTATTAGTGGTTTTGTATTTGTTTTCTTGGTTTGATAGGATTTTGGTTTTGGATTTACTTCACTTGACAACTGGAGTGACAATGAAGGGACTGCTGCTGCGTTCATGTTTTCATCCAGTGAGGATGATAGTGATGGAGAAATTGTTTTCAACCCGGTGACTGATATTGACCTGCCTACTGCTTCTGTTTCCAGTGATGAAGCTCTACGAGTGACTTCTTACAGGCTCGTAATGATGGGAAGGGCACGTAAAAGACACAGGCAAGCGTAGACACGTTTTGATTCTGAGCTAGAACCATTTTGGTGTTTGATGTGGTGACTTAGCTTTGTTTTTTATCTCCCTGAAACAGAGACAACCCATGGTATATAAGAGATTACCCATTTTGTCTTCTTCCATTTGCACCTTCACTGGTTAAAATATTCACCTATAATACCACAGTTCACTAGTCACTTCCTCAATGGCACATATCTCGGATTTTACTACAAATGTTGGAAATTTAGTTGCTCTTTAAGACTTGCAATTTGCAATTGAGAGGCCTACCATTTAACTCTGCAGTTTACAAGTCATAGAAGAATCATAAGATAGTCTTATATATGGTGGATTATACTTTGATTTGTAAGGCCAACAAATTCTGGATATGAAGCTGGCTTTAATGATTCTGTTTCTAGTTACCTTGCTTACTGATAAATCAGTGTTGTATTCTAACACTTATTGATACAAGACCTACGACTATGTAAGAAGTTAATTTTCACTCTGTTGTTCAGTATTTTCCCATATCACATTAAGTTGCTATGTTAATGATTCATGACAAAATAGTATTTTTGTAAAGAAATGTGTATGAAATTTTTAATGGGTTCTGCAAACATTTACTTTCCTTAATACCACCACCTCTTCCATGCAAAGGAAAAAAAACTTTTTACAAATTCTTTACTATTTGAGACATTTGTTTTAATTTGCCAACAACTAAGGGATTACTTCAATCAATCAGTTGATTGTTTGAACAAGGATTTTTTTTCCAAGTGATACTTAAGTGGCTTTTACTTCTTTGTTTACTTGGTCTTTTACTACTGTTAATGCAGGATCAAACTTGGGTTGTTCAACAATTTTGGACTGATAACCTTCTTGACGGTGCTGCTTTTATTTGTGGATTGGTGTGCTTGGAAGATTGTCAGACTGCCCTTGGATCCATTTTACATGACGCGTCCCTTTTTTATGTCAGCATTTTTAGTCTCTTGTGCAGGTTATATATGTGTCCCAATGCTCAAAAGTCTGAAAATTCGTCAGATCATCAGGAAAGAAGGTCCTGCAAGGCACTTCAGAAAAAAAAGAACTGCCACAATGGGTGGACTATTTTTTGTTCCTATTGGGGTAGCTGTTGCAACATACATAGCTGGTTTTTCTTCTATTGAAGTTTCTGGAGCCTCAGCTGCAACTCTAGCATTTGCCATAATTGGGCTAATCGACGACATATCAGGCCTCGTCAAGAATCATAATAGTGGTTTATCTGCACGGTTAAGATTAATTTTGGAGGTAAAAGTGTTTTCTTTCCTTTTTTGCTTACTCTTACATATGCAAAGACTTCATTGCTAACAATTTTTGTGAGTAACCCTGAATAACGATACTTTACAGGTAGCAGTTGGGGCATTGTTTTGGTTATGGTTGAATACTACAAAAATGTCGTCACCCTATGGCATGTATAGCTTCTTGTAACTAATCTGATCAACATTTTTCTGATGGTAACTCACATATCTATTCTTTTGTTGACAAATATGCAACGGAATATGGAGTATTGTTACACTCTGTGAGGGAGTTCTGGATTCTATTTATCTATTCAATGATCATTTGATTTCTGAGCATGGCATGTAAAATTTTAAATACTACATAACAATGGAAAGTGGAAAGAGGATATGAAAATGGGGTTTGAAAATCAATTTATAATTGAAAACGGTGGATTGAAAGAACATGGTTAAGAGTTCCATGGTGAAGAAGACCGATAGTACAAACTCTTTAAGGACCTAAAAAATAACTGGAACTAATATGTGCCTTTGGTACAACTGTATCTCATTTCGATTTTGATTATAAAAATTGATGTTTATAAGAGGAATGGACCAAGAAAAGGAAAGAAAGGAAAACATTGCTTTTTAGCCACTTTATGTCTCCGGCAACAATATTATGGAGGAGAAATTTCTTAAGGAGCATTGATATTGTTGTATTTTTTGTACTTCTAAAATTTGAATACATTGGAGAACCTTACTTCAATTAAATTGATATAGTCACATGGCACTCTTTTCAATAAATTTACAAAAGAGAACTAGTTTTGGTATGATGTTGAACCGATTCTATTTAATTGAAAGGAGGAAAAAAATTGAAAAAACCTCATGGCACATTTTTCAAGACTGATTGAATCACTTGCTGGTTTCCATTTTTTGAAATTCATGTAGTAGTCCCTATACGCCGTGTATCACATGACAGCATCTCAGTAACAAGTGCAAAAATGTTCTTTGCAATATGGATTTCTCTTAATGACTATTGTGCTTGAATGGTGCTTTTACGTTGATGTAATTTCATTTTGTATGCAGGAAAATGTTGGTTCCCCTACCTGCGCCTCTAGGCCTTCTGTACTTGGGAAAATTTTATCTACTGTTGACTTCCTTTACTTTCGTGTCCATGGGAAATGGGATTAATTTGACAGATGGTCTTGATGGGCTGGCTGGAGGAACTGCTGCATTGTCCTTTATCGGAATGTCAATTGCCGTGCTTCCTATATGCTCCGGTTAGTCTAAATTTATTTTAATTAACATTATAACTTAAAAGGGAGACTTTCCTCCGAGAGTCTAAATTAATCTTATTTCGTGGGTTTAGTTTACATAAAATAAAATGTCATAGAAGCTTATATTAAACCACACGTATAGGATGTTTAGAATTTGAAACAGAGTCACTGCAGCTTTCCCATTACTTTTCGTATCTCGGGCGTGAATTTTTTTATTCTGATGGAAAGTTTGTACGCTCATTTTGTATATTCCATGACTTGTGGACAATTTCATCTTGTCAATCGTTTTTGAAACTACATTCCACAAGCAGTTTTCTTGACTTACTCATACTTCATTCTTTTGCAATCACTAATTAGAAGACATAACTTGCATACTAAATTTCATTTCTTACATCTTGCTGAGCTGTGAAGAAGACTCAAAGCCTGTATAATCTACCTTTGCTAGGTAGTTGCTATTTTCCACCTTCCCCATTATGCTTTCTGATGCAGAATACTTTTTAAACAAATAAGTCGTAGGTTATTGATTCTGCATTGCTTGCCCTCTATAATAGTTTTAACACTGTCATCCTGGTTCAGGATGGTTTCTCATAAGATATTGTCTTAATGTTCAGTATTTTGGTTATCTGGAGTTTGATGTCCAGATAATGCTACCCCACTCCACCACCCACTGCGCCCCCCCAACACCCCCCGTGCGGAATATTTGAGAAAAATAAATACAAGTACCATTTTTGGTAGCCCACAAACCTTTTCTGAACTGAAGAGTCTTTCCTGAGTACTTCTGTAGCACTAACTGCAATTTTATATTCCAAAATTAGACCTTTCTATATTTGGAGCATCAATGGCAGGAGCATGTGTTGGTTTTCTTTTGCACAACCGATACAGGGCATCTGTGTTTATGGGTGATACTGGATCCTTGGCCCTTGGTGGTGCATTAGCTGCAATGGCTGCATGTACTGGAATGTTCTTTCCATTATTTGTTTCATCTGGGATCTTTGTTTTGGAAGTATCATCTGTTATTATGCAGGTATGTTCTTTCAATGATGCTTTCTCGTTTATTACCAGTTAAAGATACTTTTCTTTTTGGTAGTTATCCAAGTTCAAGAATTGATGCATTCAGGAAGCCTCAGTGGTTCTTATGACCAGTACATAATTTAATGTTTTGCATTTATGTACTTTGCCTACGGTCCACTCAATCATACTGTGGCTATAAATTTTAGCCTTGTGGCCATTTACAATCTTTTAAAATTTCTTCCTACTTTTATCACTTTATTCAGTCTTTGGATGCTTATGGATTGTGTATTTAGAACTCATTGTTGGGGGAATGATCTACTGGGTTGCACTTTACACAGAGACAATTAAGAAAAGTGGTTACGAAGTCTTTGTGGATTGATGGAAATGTGCCTTTTGATGAGCTGAAAAGTCCTTATAATGTTTATTATGATTAAATTTATTTTTCTGTCAACCTTGACTATTTAGAGGGTTTACCTCAAATTATTTACCTCTTGTGCATGCATATATCTGTTTTTTATTTTGCATGGGCAAGCATAATGACTTGATCGAATGGGAAATATGAGATTTCACTATTATTTGATCAATATTGCTCATAAGTTTTTTCGGACGTGATACTACTGGAAATAAGAAATGAATGGTGATAACAGTGTGTCTAGAATGCATGATATTCTTGAGTCTTGACTTTTGACTGAAAGTTTGTTTTAGGTATTGTACTTCAAGATTACCAGGCGCTTCCATGGAGCTGGCTGGCGATTGTTTAGAGTGGCACCATTTCATCATCACTTGGAACTATGTGGATTCAAAGAGCCAATAATTGTGGCAGTTGCTTATGTTATATCATCAGTTTTAGCTCTATTTGCTGGATATGTAGGTCTCATATCTGCGTAACTTCTGAAACCATTTTTTCTCTTCCTTGATTTTTTTTTTGTAGCTAGGATCACAAAAATTAGTTCTTTTTAGGTGTTTCAATTGAATCATAGGTGACGAATGCCCAATTCGTTTTTTGAGTTAAATGTTTTTAGTAAATCAGCTAAGGAAAAGTAATAGAATTATGAACACAGAGTGTTCCATATTGTTTTAACTGTGAATTGAGCCAAAGAGCTGAACACAATTGTTTATTATATTTTATGTGTGGCGGTAAATGACATTGAGCAGTGGGACAGTTGAGGGCTTTGCTTATTCAAGATGGCTTTCATTCATCGAAGAAAGATAATTATTCCAGCATTTTGCCAAAGTTACAATAGCTCATCAAATAAATTTCGAATGTATAATTATCTCAAGATTATGCATAAATTTGTCGTTTATCTTTTATTATAATATAGTTAATATAAATTTAGCTCTAATTTTATGAAATGTGTTAAAACTCCAGATCAACAGGATCGGAGAAAACGATATGAATGTGTTATTATTATTATTCTTTTTTTTGGGTCCGACGTTTTTATGACAATACATACAAGTGAACAAGCGTGTAAGATGCAAACCTAATTTAGAAGCCATTAACTTCAAGTTAATGGTTTTAATTTTTGACACAAAATAGTTACCATCTATTTATTAGTATTTTCACATACAAGAAGAAAATCTATGAAATAAATAACAAATTAATGGGTTTGACACAGATAAATAGTTACTTATAGACAAATCTAATAATTGTGAAATATTAAATTATTATTACAAATAACTATCTTTTAATTTCTGTTAACAAAAACGATAAATACGGGACTGTAAATTTATATGAAAAAATTAAATTATCCTTGTCTTATCAGGGGTTAATAAATTAGTAAAATAGTTTCACCTATTTTGTTTTTAACAACGATAAGGGAAGAAATGAAATTCAAACACAATAAAGAACTTTTATAATAAAATTTGGTGTCAGTAGGATTATTAAAAATATTATATAAAATGTTAAAGTTACGTATAATATTAAATCTTAGTCTAAGATTATTTGTAATATTTTTCTCTTAAAAAATCACAATTATGGGACGATTCAGTAATTAAACGAAAAGTAGGGCACCAAAAAATAAGTCAAGAGCCATTGGGTGCCTTTCAATATAGATAAAAATAAAGGACTATTTTGCAAATTAAAAACAATGCGCAACATAAAGCCCTAATCTAGATGGTGATATAAACTAAGTAGCCACCACAGGCTTCACTCTCTGCCTTAGGGTTTTCTCATTTGGTTACAGCCAGCGTCAACAGAAACCCTAGCTCTCTCTCTCTCTCTCTCTATCTCTACGAATCTCGTCTTTTCGCAGCCATGGTAAGCCAATTTCTTAAACTGTTAGATTTATCCACTCATTTGCATCTTCGATCATCCTGAATCGCCCACTTTTGTTTGATATATGTAATTGCTTCTGGTTTCTTTATAATCTTTTACTAATGCATTTTACTCGCAAAATTATCTGGCAGTTTATACTTTATAACCTGAAAAGAAAATCGGAATAAAGAAGAAATGAATTGTTTTATATATTTTTTCATTATAATTCTTTTTTTTTGGAAGTGCTTAAGTTATAGTAATTTTGACAATGACATTTGAAATGTTAATTATAGCTTATAAGTAATTTCCTTCCTTAGTTTCTACGCAATCGGATGAGATATTTCGAGTTCAACTTGGATGGAATGGTTATGTTTAGATTTAATGTTGTCGTTGAGGCTCAAAAGGCCTTTGTTGTGTTAGTGATACTGTTTTGATTTTTGTGCTTTGCACGTGAAAGAATTGTAGCTTCTGTCTATGAGGATATTTGGGTTGTAACATATTATGCGTTCATCTTTCTTTTCTGGTTCTGTAGTCGAAGAAGAAGACTAGAGAGCCAAAGGAAGAGAACGTGACGCTAGGACCTGCTGTGAGAGATGGGGAGCATGTTTTTGGAGTTGCCCACATCTTTGCATCATTTAATGACACATTCATTGTAAGTTTGAAAAAGTAATTTGGAGCTTTTTGGATAAGTTTTTCTTTGTTGTCCTGTGTTTATCCTATTTCTTTGATGGAACTGCAGCATGTGACTGATCTGTCGGGCAGGGAAACCCTTGTCCGTATTACTGGTAAGTGAATCCCTTTCACCTGATTCTTATACATGTCTTTGTGCATTGGAATTTGATTCTTAAACCTGCGTTTGGATGGTTATAATATATGATTAGTGGGTTAGAAAAACAAAATCCTTGTACATAAATGTGGGAGAGCAAGGATGCATGAATTTGGTAATTGTACTGTAGACGTCAGAAACTTATTTCTAGGTTATCAATAAGGTTTTTTAAACACTTGAAAGGTAACTTTGACATAGGCGTGCTCAATTTATTGGTCCTGCATGGCTTTTCATTAGATGCTTCGCTAACAGATTCAGAATCACGTAATCCGATCGGATATTAAATACTTTTAAAATAAAAATTAGGCTTGCATTGCAATTACTGGTAACTTAATTGTCATTAGGATTGCCATATTTTGAAAGGATCAAATTTTGTTTTGCACAGGTGGTATGAAGGTGAAAGCTGATCGAGATGAGTCTTCTCCATATGCTGCCATGCTTGCAGCCCAAGATGTTTCAAGCAGATGCAAGGTTTTAATTTATTTCATTTCATGCTTTTATCTAATTTTAATTTTCTTTTTGTTGGATGTCTTGCTTCATATTGATCAAAGGATGTTATGATTCAAACTTCTACATCAACTCATGTGGCTAAATATCATTCTTATACATCAGGAACTTGGAATTACTGCTCTTCATATTAAGCTCCGTGCTACTGGGGGGAATAAGACCAAGACACCTGGTCCAGGTGCCCAGTCAGCTCTCCGTGCCCTTGCTCGTTCTGGAATGAAAATTGGCCGCATAGGTAGGGACCTAACTGGGCATTGACTTATTATATATCAAGATATCTTCTATCAGTATGAATTTCTCTATAGTTTGTTTATGACTGAGCAACATAATTCTATCTTTTAGATTGTATAGAGTTGCATGTTTGAAACCGTAAAAATACACATGATCATCGAACCTGTTTCAGAGAAGTAGAATATCATAAATCAATGCTTTTGAAACTGGAAGAAAAGGAAACTGAATGTTTACTAAATGAGCTAACGCTATATGGTACTAGTGTAGCAAACTATCTCCTCAATGTGTAGGCTTTACTCTTTGGCCACGGTTGATGAACACAAGGGTTTGCTAATGTTGAGGCTATCCTTTTAACTTTGTGGATGTTCACCTAGTTCGAAACTGGTCTCTTTCTGGCAAACACAGTGATTGCTAAAAATTTACGGAGTACCATATCTCAGTTAGCGGGGCCCAACAGGATTTGAGCCCTTAGACATCTTGGTTAAAACCAAAGTCTTCTTGCCACTAAATATAACCTTAAGGGGGGCCTGTGGCAGGATGACTTGGTGACATGTGGAAAGTTGTCCATTTGTCAGAACCCCTTAATTCAAGTACTCTTTGATGGCTTCTTACTCTCAATCTCTTGCAGATTGTGTCCCCTTTTCCCCATGATGTACCGCTGGGTTCTTTTTAGACATGGAATGTTCTTTGTTCTTTTTAACCCTATCAAACTGCACCCGCCAAAAGAACATTGTCAGTGCAAACTTACCTGAAAAACTTAGATAGTACCATCTTCGAGGGTCATCATGATAACAAATTTTCTCTATAGGATGAGTTAGAACTAAGATGCTCAAGTCTTGTCCTGTCTTTTGTGAAATTTGTAATAACTTAAAATTACTTTGATTATTTGCTATTTGGAGATTGTACAAGCCTGCTAATGTATGAGTTGGGACTTATCTTTGGCAATAAGTTTATATTTTTTAGTGTGGTCCGATAAATTTATTATGGCTGTTGATTTTTTTTTTTTTTTTCCAATTTCAGAGGATGTGACTCCAATTCCAACTGATAGCACTCGCAGAAAGGGTGGTAGAAGAGGAAGAAGGCTGTAAGCGATGTCTATGTCTTTTGACGGGCTGGCTTGTTTTGATGTTGGCGTTATTCCCATTGGGATAGTGTTCTTTAATCTTAGCTGCAGCTACTTTTCAGTTTTGGAACTAATTTTATATCTTTTTTTGTCTGGATGAAAGATCAATTTGAGCTTTGATGTAAAAACAATGGGCCCTGAAGCGGATTGAGATGATGAATGGTTTCTTGCACTAAATATAATGTCACGAGTTAAATTCGGAAACTCAATTTAAGCGTGTTTGATATGTTTAGAGAAGTGAACATCGGCAAGTTAAATAAGAATGAGAGTATAACACTACCTTAATAATCGAATCTTATAAGTCTTTTTTTTTTTAATTTTCGGGTTTTTTTAATAAATTTTCGTAAATTAAGGTTATAGAATTTAGTTGGAGGTGTAATATTGTTTTACACAAACCTCGTTCTTTCTCGGACGAGCTTTTGGTTGGATTTTTAGCCATGAAAGTATTTGCTGCGTAAAATCCCAGCCAATCACTTCGTGACTTCTTGGCCCAGAGCGCTATTCTTTTGTTTGTACCTTGAACGAACAAAACCCATTTGTCCACTCAGCCTAGTAGTTGACAGTAGCTTTAACATGGTATATCTGCCGGGGGACGGTTATGTAGAAGATGTCTTCTAGAACATGGTAATGGTGATTGACTAACAAATTGGAGGCATAACAATAAAAATGCTAAGCAAAGCAGAAGTATGTGTTACGTACATCCGAAGATTATAGATGATTATGGATACGAGTGAGATTTTATTAAGATCGTAATTATGAATGCGATTTTATTAGGATTTTTAAGAATTGTATTATATTAGAATTTTTTTAGGTATAATTAGTTATTTAAATAAGTTGTTTACCTTTTTTAATTGTCTTTATTTATTTTATTTGCACTTACCTTTTTCTTTTTGGTTTGTATTTAATCTCATTCGAGATTTAATATAAGATATATTTGAAGAGTTTCTTAAAATTAGTATTTATTCGGAGGGCGGTTCTCTCGAAACAGAAACAACCGAAACGTTCCTTTATGTTCTATCAGTATGTAACAGTGATTGACTGATAAAGGTTATTATAAAAAGAAAAGGTTACCAAAGCAGATGAATATGCAATAGTTGTGCGCAAATAGTGGTTGTCTTGCATTGACTTCCTTCTGAACTTTAAGCTGAAGGCCGACATACCTTGCATCAGAAAGTACTGAGAATCGGATTACGGCTTGTGTATCTTAGAAGTCCTAATCTTGAACAACCTTTTTCCGCCAAAACAATTTAGAAGTCAATTCTTCGAACTCTTGGGTGCCATTCTTGACCTCTACAATATCAATGAATCCTTTGGGTGGAATTCTTGTCAGTAACAGATTAATCAAATATTACAACTGAAAGATTGTAGCACGTTGCTTCAAAGTCTTGGTTGAAATTCTCGAACACAATCAAATATTTGTGGCGTTTTTTAGCTGTAGATTGTGTTGGTTGAGGCAGAGTGACCAAGCAATAATTTGAATCGAATCGTGTTGGGTTGTCTTACAAATGTGCATTATTTTCTTCTTTCTTATGACAATTTGGATATTAAAATTGTACTTCGTTGACATTTGAATGAAGGTGTGGCATAAATTTCTAAAATATAAAAGATCATTCTTGGCTGCTACGCCGAAGTATTCTGGAATAATCTGGATGATGATATTCTATTCAACCATTTACTCTTGGTTGTAAACGACATCAATTTGAACACTACACAACTCTTTCAATTTGAAGATTTTCAGGTTATCTTCTTATTTATTTGACTAACCACATTAACAACGGCCAAATTTTAATTGGTCGTTTGCACATGTATTCCATTAATAAAATTAATTTATTGTTCATTTTTATATATTTCACTAAAATTTAAAAAATATATTTAAAAAAATTATTATATCACTTTTCATATATGAAAGGATGCATCATTTATATTGAAAAATTTGAAATAAAACTTAAAAGAAAACTTTGTTCTTAATTATACTTCTTTAAAATTAGATTTAACTACAATACATAGTTTTAATAATATATCACTTTATATAAAAGTCGTATATTAAATTTACAAAAATAAAAATAAAAATAAAAATAATACGTGTTTACAAATTTTATATGCGTATTTGTATCTTTGATTTGTTCATCCACAACTTTAATACAAAGTAATGTATTGATATAACTGATTTATTATAGCATGACCCGACTGATTATATCAAATTATAGATGAAGTAGTCGTCAAATGGTGTCATAATTATTTAGTTTCCTTGAAATAGTTGACAAAACGGTTTCCATACGTAACAGCCTGTTCGCCAATCCGTAATGATTAAGTGGGCAAGCAAAGCGACGACCAACGGAGTGAGTGGTTAACATCCATTTCAATAACTGTGATCGATGACATTCTTCTTTTAAATATGCGCACATGATAAATATTCTATTTCTCATTCAATTCCAATCTTTGATAATTTTTTTATGACAAATGGGTCCACTTTTGTATTGTTATTGGGTTTCTTTCTATAATTCTGAGTGAGAGTAATTTCAACTCAGTTCGCTTATCTCTTTTAAAAGAAAAAAAAAATAATTTGTAGGGTAAAAATTGTTAGAAAATCGTGTGTGTTGAAGTGTACAATTTTACAATTGATAAATCATAAATAATAAATTAAATCACATAAAATGATATTAAATTTATTTAACGTGATTTGACGTTATTTATTTATAAATGATAAAAATCTATTAAAATTTAACGTTATAAGAATGTAAAGATATAAATATTCAATTTATTATTCAAGTCTATACGTAACAACCCATTAAACTATTCCTCATATTTTGAATAAAAAAATTTGTGTTTAAATAACTATTTCATAATCATCAAAGGATATAGGGACATTTTTGTTTCCCTCCTAAGATAAGGCCGAACAACCGCTTGCCCCTTGTAAATTAAAATATTGCAAATTGACCCTGATTCCGAATTCAAACCGTTCACTTAAACGGTAAAGTTGCCTTTGACTTGACATAACAAACAGAGAGAAGATAATGTGTGCAATATGACTGAAATAACCTCATCCTTTAGCAATTCATCCAATTCATCGTTTTTGCTAGAAAAATTCAAGGAAAAAAAAAAGAGAGATACTGCACCACGCCTACCAACTCCGCTGCGACTCAACGACCATTAGTAATTTTAGCATCACCACTACTAAGTCTACCATTCAACACACTACAACATAACCCACGACCAGGGCCACAACAAAAATCTACACATAGCCAGAAACTTTTCAATTTTTTTTTTTAAAGAAAGAGACATGACAAATCAACAACGCTAATAATCCACCACTCACCACCACAAAAAACCATCCATAGCTAGAAACTTTGCAAATTATTATTTTTTTTAAATACAGCAAAGTCAACAACGCCAAAAATCCACCACTCAGCACCACAAAAAAACCACGCATAGGCACAGGCTTCTCAAATAATAATTATAAAAAACCACAGCAAGTCAATAACGCCAAAAATCACCTAACTACACGTTTATTGATTAACGCTAAAAATCCTCACTTTATGTCACAAAGTGTAGCTCGAAAGCCTGACCAGGAAGCATCGATAGCCAGTAGAGGAGGGCCGTGAGAGATACACAAAATGGGCCATGAGTGGCTGAGTGTGAAAGAGAGGAGGGTCGATGGAGGCGGCCGTCACAGAAGAGACTGGAGAGTGGTTGCCATGACAATTACCATGAATGACAGAGAGGAGAACAAACGGCGGTGGAGGTAGAGTGAAGGTGACCACGACAAAGGATTAGGAGGTCAGAGGAGACCGGACTCAAGGAAACGGCGACGGCTCGTGACGATGAACAGGAGCTGTAGCGCCGTGGAGTTGGAGGAGGAGTCGCACAAACTGGAGTGGGATTTAGGAATTAAGATTATTTTCAATTTGAGATAGAGTTAGCCAAATATTGAATTTACATAACTGATCTGGTGTGGCAATGTCTACATTATTATTATGTTTTCACTAATCATATGACGATGTGGTTGTTAGCATTTATTTTGAGCTGACCTTTTTTTTATTTTTTTTATTCCCACATAAATTTGTTTCCGTTTTTGCCCTTACAGTGTTTAATGTAACGGTTTAAATTCGAAATTAGGGGCACTTGCAATCTTTTAATTTACGAGGGGGCCGTTGGAGTAAGGCTTTACCTCAGGGGGAAACGATATCCTAAGGATAGATCTTGGTGACCCTTTTATATCAAGCCCCCTCTCCGTCGCTCACTCTCAGCTCTTATCTCTCATAAATGAAATTAGGCTGTCAAGTTATATATTTATAGATACATGTAAAATCTTGCTATTCTAAGTAGGTGTATACTTATATTTATTTTAGGGTAATATCGAGAAAGCCCCCATTATTAGGCTGAAAATGAAGCTACACGACCTTTTTGAAAGCTGGCAGGAAACCCCCTGTCATTACCTTCCGTTCTGTTGAAATACCAAATCTCTTAAATTAATAATACAATTACTTAATTACCCTCACATCTCCTAATTTGAAAAAAAAAAAAAATAAAACCCAAAATCTTTTTTTATCTCTAATTCTTTCTCTCTCCTCCATCCTTAATGCATGAACCCGTAAACCCGGAGAAAGCAGCACCAGCAACATCATCTCAGCCAAATCACTGCAATTTCCGCCAAACACATCTCTACCTACACCTCCACCTACTTACCACCACCCTCCACACAACCAGTAAAGCAACTGACGGCACCACTCTTCCCACCAGTAAAGCAGCAGGTGGCACCACCCTCCATACAACGAGATCAATGTTCAACAAGCATTTACAAAATCATTACAAAATTTGTTCATACAATAAGCATTCTAAAAAAATTACAAATTTAAAAATTGAAATAAAACAACAATTTAGAAATTCTTTCTATTGTAAACTGATTGGAAGCCAAAATTTGAAGGGGAAGAATGGTAACTACTTTAAGAACACTAAAACCCACTTTCGGTGAAGTACCTGAGGTTGGCCGCAATCAGCGGTGGTTTCATTTTGATTGGTTTATGCAAATTTTTCTCGTCATCAAATCCATCAAGGAACAGTTTTTCATAGCCATCTGTAGATTTTTCGAAATGGATCTCTCCAATTCTTTCCGACTCCTCCACCAACCCTCCATTTTCCAAACTCAGGGACACCATTCTCCCATCATTATCCTCTAATCTACCTCTGATAAGCATGTAGGGGAAGTTTGTAGAGATTTTTTTTTGATTGATTCAGTCTACTGCTTTTGATGAGTATTTAATGGGAAAACAAAGAAGGAAGGTGTGAGAAGAATAACTTTAACGCCTAAATAACGCAGGGGAGTGGAGATTAAGTGGGAAGGCAGAGAGAGGGACAGTGAAAGATGAGGAAAAGCACAGAGGATGGGAGAGAAAAGAAACGAAAACGCAGGGAGAGAAGCGAGACGAAGAAACGAATAGTAGGGTTGAGAGGATGGGAAGGAGAGAGAGAGAGAGAAATGTACACTCTTTTTGTATGAATTCAAATCTCGTTGTTTTTATATTATATAATTTTTTAGAACTCTTACAAATTATTTATACAAATTCATTCATATAAACTGACGTGACATGATGTGATTTGATAAATAAATACAGTGATTTAATAAATATATATTAATAATAAATGACATTAATTGACATGGGTGATGTGACAATCATAGAGCGATGCCACATCAATTTGTATGGGTGAGTTTGTATAAGTAGTTTGTATGAGTAGTATTACTTAATTTTTTAATATAATTTATATTTAATTTTAATTATACATATTTTTTAATTTAAAATAAAAATATTAAATTTATAAAAAAACACGACCGTTATTAAAATTTAATGTTTATATTTATTTTAATTGAGATACTTATCCTTTTAAGTCAAATGATAATGTTGCCCTTGTCCTCGGCACTCTTAACGGAATGGAAAGTAACAGTAGGGGGGTTTGCTGCAGGTTTTCAAAAAGGTCATGGAGCTTCTTATTTTAGCCTAATGATGGGGGCTCACCGGGACTTTACCCTTGTTCTTTAAGGCAATGCATTCTTTCTTTTCACTTTTTCATCCTTAGAAAGGAAAAAGTACATAAATAATTGATACGAAATAACGCCACTCTTATAAATTTTATATATAAATTTTTGTATACAAGATAATTAATATAGTAAATATATAAAATTTACTAATTGAATAAGTATTGACGATATGCGAATAATTAAATAATATCATACCAACTTGTATATAGAATTGGGATAATATCATAGAGTATCCTTATCTTTTGTCTTAATATAACGTATATGGACAGTTTACATTTTTATATAAATTTGGTTTTTACGTTTTTGAAAAACTTATCATAGATCATCATTCCGTTAACTTTACCGTTAAATATATGTAAATAAGTTAAACTTATAAAAGTAGATAGTCTAAAGATTTAAATTTTATGATGTCATCTAATGCTGATTTTAACATAATGGAGGTTTGTGATTTTTTTAAAATACAAGAACTAAATTTATGAAAAAGTGTAAACAGTCCATATTACTGATATATTACTGACATTAAGTGAAAAGATAAAGGAGGTCTATGACATTATTTCATATAAAATTTATAAAAACAGTAAGATTTCTTATTTATAAGATCCCAACAAAGATAACAAAAACTTCTCTAAAGTTCTATAATTTTCTAAAAGAAAGGCATAGAAAATAAAAAGTAAAACAAATTTAACTGTATAAAATAGGGTTAGTTAGAAAAAGGACAAGAAGAAGCAGTGGTCTAATTCTAACGAACTCCGAGAAGGCAAGAAGAAGACAGAAAGAAAAACAGGTGTTTTTAGCAATTAAAAAAAATTAAAAGAGAGAGAGAAATGAGAAAACCAAAAACAAAATGATACAGTATTAGATTTCGTTGCAAGTCATAATCGAACTCTTGTCCTAACCAACTTTTGCTGTAAAAGCCACGTCACCGCCTCGCATTCCCAGCTGGCTCTCAGTCCCCATGGCCTAGCCTCCTTCCCCCGCCGTCCAATTTCCCGTCTCCTCTCCCGCCTCTTCTTACGTTCGCATGTTCTTATTGCTTGTTGTTTGGCTAGCTTTTAAATGACTCAAGACTCTCCGTAGACTGACCATGACCGTATTATAATAGTATTTTAATTAAATTATAATACCAATAATTATAACATTATTATTATTATTATTATTCCAACCGAAGCAGTCGGATTTTGAATTTTCTTTTTGTTTCGTCAAAACCATCACGTTAGTCTCAAAGCCAAGTTGCTCAGAATATATATATGATGAAACAAATAAACAAATAATTAATTAATTAAATTCAGAATTTATTTTTTTTTGAATTATCAGCAGCAGCAGCCTAATCCGCTTTGACCCTGCAAGTGCGATACCACAGCACCACTAAGTACACCCCACCCCAGCATCTTCTTGTATATAAATATGTAAATGTAGCGAAAAAGCGTACCAGACGCCCGCAAGCAAAGCAAAGCAACAAGTAGATAGCTAACACAACACATACACACGCACACACCCTCAGTCAGTCGGAAAGGAGATGGAGTTCCTCTCAAGCTTAACCTCCACCTTCACTACTCCTCCTCAAACGCTAACTCAATGTCTCCTCTCTATCTTGGCTCTTCTCTGGTTGATACATCAAGCCAGTTATTGGATCAAGAAGCGGCACGCTCCTGGTCCAGTTTTTGTTCTACCATTCATTGGGAACGCAATCTCATTGGTTCGTAATCCCACCAAGTTCTGGGAAGACGAAGCTGCGCGTGCCAGAGCTTTAGGTTTCTCTGCCAACTATGTTATCGGCAATTTCATCCTCTTCATCCGCAACACTGACCTCTCTCATCTTATTTTTTCCAATGTTCGTCCAGACGCTTTCATGTTGGTGGGCCATCCCTTTGGAAAAAAACTCTTTGGTGAGCACAACCTGATCTACATGTTCGGACAAGATCATAAAGATCTACGCGGTCGGATCGCTCCGAATTTCACGGTCAAAGCTCTCTCGACCTACACTTCCTTGCAGCAGATCATCATTCTCAAGCACTTGAAAAAATGGGTGAAACTATCAAACTCCGACGGGGAACAGAAGCTTCTCTCTCTTAGGCTTCTTGTTCGTGACATGAATCTCGAAACTTCTCAGACTGTCTTCGTTGGACCTTATTTGAGTCAAGAAGCTCGCGTCAAATTCAACTACGATTACAATTTTTTCAACGTCGGAACCATGAAGCTTCCCATAGATCTTCCTGGCTTTGCCTTCCGCAACGCCAGGCTGGCAGTGCAGCGTTTGGTGGAGACACTCACTCAATGCACCACACAAAGCAAAGCTAGGATTGCCAAAGGTGAGGAGCCTTCGTGTTTGATTGACTTTTGGATGCAGGAAGCTATCAAAGAGATCTCCGCCGCCAAGGCTGCCGGTAAGCCCCCCCCTCCCCACTCCGAGGACCACGAAATCGCCGGCCACCTTTTCGACTTCCTCTTCGCTGCTCAAGACGCGTCAACTTCCTCGCTTTTGTGGGCGGTGACGCTTCTTGACTCGCATCCCGAAGTGTTGAGCAAAGTCCGGAGTGAAGTTCTGCAATTCTGGTCTCCAGAGTCTGATGAGCTGATAACTGCTGATCAGGTGAGAGAGATGAAGTATACGCAGGCGGTGGCGCGTGAGGTGCTCAGGTACAGGGCTCCGGCGACGCTGGTCCCACACATTGCTGTCAAAGACTTCCGGTTGACTGAGTCATACACGATTCCCAAGGGCACCATTGTTTTCCCGTCCGTTTACGAGTCTTCGTTCCAGGGATTCACTGAACCGGACCGATTCGACCCCGACCGGTTCAGCGAGGAGAGGAAGGAGGATCGGGTTTATAAAAGGAACTTTTTGGTGTTCGGAGCTGGGCCTCACCAATGTGTGGGCCAGAGGTATGCCTTGAATCATTTGGTGCTCTTCATTGCCATGTTTGCCACGTTGCTTGATTTCAAGAGATACAGAACCGACGGCTGTGATGACATCGTGTATAACCCGACGATTAGTCCAAAGGACGGATGCAAGGTTTACCTCTCTAGACGTTGCTCACGGTATCCCAACCTGTCAATGGAATGACAGAAACGCCCTTTAAAAAATTCATTATTTTGGTTGGAAAGGTCGGTACGCATTGTTGTTAATTGTTGATTAGGATGATCATCAAATGAAGGGTGGATTGGTCAAAGATTGTTATTTCTTTTTTTTTATGTACATTTATTTTTCTGTGAGTGTACACAGATTTGATGGAGGGTTGAGATTAAATTTATTGATGTGTGGGGACATTGATGATTGGGAGATAATTGGGAGAGTATTGGAATTGGCATCAACCGATATATGTTGAATGACAATGACATAGTCCCTTTCTTTGCTCGCATCATTATCTTTTTTTCTTTTTTTTTTGGCATATTAGTATTATTGTTCTTGAGATAAATAAGGAATTATTCCTTCTTATTTATTTTTTACTAATTTTTTATTTCCAGAGACTAGTCATATTTGAAGATACCCCAGGAACTTTTATTTTGGTTTAAATTTGTTTATCGATGATTATTTATTCTAGTGGTGACAGTTGGCAAATGTTCGTGGCTGGGAAGTTGACATGTCTTGTCCGATGTTTCATGAATAGTAATGCACAGATAAACTACTGTTTGTGACAAAATTTTGAGATTCCTTCGTTGTGATTGCAACCATTGCCATTTTTTGTCTTCAACTGGTGCCTACTTTTTAAAACGTGTCCCCGATGAAACTGACATTTCGAAAATCTCTGCGACTAATTTTTTCTACACGTTTATAAATAAAATTTATATACAAAATTATACAAAATTAACGTGTTATTACTCGTTCATTATTATATAAGTTATCGATATTTATTACATTAATAATTCATATTAATCTTTATTTGATAAGATATCAATTTTATAAGTGCAGTATTATGGTTTTTTATATCTCAAATTGTTCTTTACTAGTTTAAAGTTATTATCGCTTGTCGTTAATTTGTTATATGTCATTTACCAAACTTAGAATATACATAAATTATAATACGCATTAATTAAAGAAAACTTTGTTATATCACATAGTTAACCTTTTTTCTTGTGTTGATATCAAATAGAAAAAAAAAATTATCATCAAATTTTGTTCGGTTGTATCAAGTCCTTTCTTAACAAAGAAATGTAAAATTGTGAAATGAATCACCCAATACCCCTCTAAACAATCTTCCTCTAATCATTTTCAGTAATATTAGACTCATAACTTACATACAATCTAAACTTTACAATTTGATGTGGTAGTCTATATGAGAAACTCATATTGGATCGGCTTTGTTTATTAATATTTTCAAAATACTTTTTTTTTAAAGCTTACATTTACTAGTACATTTAAATCAATATTAACCTTATATCATTTTCAAAATTCTAAAAAATTTAGCATCAATCGCTCATTATTTCCAAATTTTAAAAACAAAAACTCAATATACACAAACAAATACAAACTTTCCTTATTATTTTTATCTTTTCTTCCTCTAGTGAATTTTTATCGTCATATCAAATTGTATAATATGTGGGTTGTAAATTTAGCATTATTGAATCATTTTTTCTTTTGATAAACTTTTTATAAGTCTTGAAAAAGGTTGATGATCATTTAAAAAAGAAAAAAAAGGTACTCAATAAAATCAAAGTATTTGGATATTTTATAAAATCAGTCTATTATTTTAAATATGTGGAACAGAAATCATTTCTTATATAATTATATAAATAACAAAATTTGCAAATGAACTCCACTCAAATGTTGACCGGACTTAACTAAAAAGAAAGTAGCAAACTGTATTAATTGTTAATTAATAAAGGCTTGAAGGCAAGCATATCCCACATGAAAGTGAATTGATTTTAATTGTACATGTGCTTAAGGCTTATTCAACAAGTCTCATAAGAATATTAAGATTAATTAAAAGAAACAACACATTCTTAATCCCTAATATATGGGATTCGACAAAATTTAGTTGTACATTAGGAGAGAAAACTTTGGGTTTTTTTTTTTTTTTTTACTATTATAGAGTTTTTTCATTAACTTAAAAAAAAAAAAAAACTCAGCGTGTTGAAACAACGTGGTTCATTTATAAATAATTGCTTCCTTATATAATTAATTAATAACAACATCAAGGTTTGCAATGTTGCACGTTAGGTTTGCTTAGCATATCAAATTTTGATTTGCCCAATATTTCAAATCTTATTCAACTAAACACTTGAGCCAATTTTGAATTTAGTTGACCCTCTTAATGGCCGCCCCCTTCAAATGCGTTTAAGCTTTTATTTGATAATGGGGCAATTCGTCACTGATCGTGTCAGGGTGATATATGCAATGCAACAAAACGTAGAGTGTTTTTGAATTTAGGTCACACTTAAAATTTAAAACTGAAATCATTAAATTCCAAATCCATAACGATATATATAGCATGACAAAATCAAAGTTAGTACCAATTTGCCAACTTTAACCGATAACTTCCTCTTGGACTGCTCTTCATGGCATATGCAATCCATCTGCTTATTTTTTTATAGTCAAAATATATAAATGGCAGAATCTAATCACCATCGAAGAATCAAACTATATTTTTACATTTTTTTTTCTTTTTTTATCTCTGACTATAAGTCATCTTACTATATATGCAAATAAATCTTTAGGTTCAGGGAGCTAGAAATTTGCTTTTAGGAGATGCAAAAGATAATTAAACCTGTAGGGGTAATTTTGAAAAACCTCAAACTTCTGGGGTACGTAAGGCGTACAGGGAGTTTCTGGACAAGTGTTAAACATAAAGAGACTCGTCAAAATTTTCTAAAATCTGAGAAAGGGTGACTGAGAAGTAGTCAAAATTTTTCAAGATTGAGTCGCCCCTTCTTAGCTTTGTCTATATTTAGGGTAGGGTTGCTTTGGAAGACATATAGTTAAACTGAGTTTGAGTGGTGTTGAGAAATGAGAGATGAGATACACTCCATGGTGCATGTATGCCACATTGGTAAACGTTAGAATTTGGATCGCATAAAAACTTAAGAGATTAGAGTTCCAATCCATGAACTGAACAAAATTATAAATTAGAGGGATACAGCTAATCAATATCGTTGTTGTGTTGGATTTCCAAGAGCGGAATGGAAATGGATTGGATAGCTAGGGCCGAGGCTGTCTCCAATTGACTACAAAGCTCCGTTGGCTCATGCCCTGCCTGCCTCTGTCTCCCGCTCAGCTTTTTGTGCGTTTTCAATACAATTGCATTCACACAACACGTCTCTGTCCTTCTGTCTTCGTCTCTGCCCCTGCCTCGTGTAATTTCAAAAAATTTGCGTACACATATCATATACGTGGACTGGCCTGGTCAACGTCAACCTCGTTCTGGCAAGGCGACACAGACTATGCCCTCACCCGCTTCTGACAAAATTGGGCCACCATGCAAGGCTTCAAACACCCGGTTGGGCGGATTTATGTTGTTATGGCAATTAATCTTCATGGCATAAATAGTAGTTTATAATTTAAATTCTATAATATGATATAACAGTTTATATGATAAATATTGAATAAAAAATAACAAAAAAATAAAAAAAGTTACATATCTAATAAGATTTTATCATATAAACTATCACATCAACTTATAGAGTTTAGGTTGATTGAACGTTTTGACATAAATATATGCTTTTCAAAATTGAAAGCACTAAAAAATATATTTGTTTTAATATTACATGTTTCATGTTATGCTAATTGTTAAATCTCAAGTTATATGGATAGTCAAACATAATATAACATAAAGCTGTATAGCAACTTACAATATAAAATTTTTATGTTGTTCAATTATAAAACCTACGTTGGATGGTAAGTGTTGTAATTCACTATATTGTTTTTGTCAATATGACAAATCAAATTGTCACGTGCAATGCGAACAACGTGAACCCAACACTAATAAAAACAAAAACAAAATATACAAAATTTTTATAAATAATTGTTGTTTAAATGAATATTTTTCTTTGTGTTGTTTTTATCGTGTTTAGGAGACAAGTAGTTGTTCGGTGATATATTTCTAGATATTTCTAGATCTTGTTTATTGTTCTGCATTTTAAACGTTAGTTTAAAACGTGTTTGCCAGAATTTTTTTAACACAAAATTGTTGAAAAATGAAAAAATGTTATACAAATTTTGTGTATTAAAATAAAAAATCCTCAAAATGACATTTTCAACATGGATTTTTTTATTCCGTTTTCTTTTATTATTATTATAATTATTGTTGTTGTTATTATTTACAGGTTTTTTATATCTCTCAATATTGATTCGTTACATACATTGGACGACTAGAGTTTATTTTATCAATCATCGAAACGTTATGTTTTTGGCCTCCCAAGATTTAATAGCCTCCTCTTAACTCCTAATAGAAACAATTAAATAAATATTGATCAATCAAATTAAAATCGACAGGTGCTGTGATATTTTTAAAAAATTAGACAAAATAAGATTAAGGGGAGAATGTTTGTTTAGAGTATCGCTCTCGATACTAATAATGACAAGATTCTAAAATTATTTTAATATATGTATCATTACTCGAAGATAGACAATGCACATGATAATTAACGCTCTAGTGGACATTTATGCAAAACAAATAATGCTTGAAGCGAAAAAAAAATGTGCTCCTCATTTTGTATGGACCCTTTCCCGGAGGAAATGGACACTTTTACAGTCCGGCTTGTCATGTCACACGCCCAATTTCTCATCTTATTCTCATGCCTGCATTTTTCAATTATTTAATTAATCTGAAGGAGTTTCTGTTTACACCCCGATTATTTTATTTAATTTTATTTTTTAATAAAAATTTATAAAAATATCTCAAATTTAAATATAGATTACAAAAATGATATTATGCTTAAAATTTTGTATGTCATGACCCTCTATTGAGTGTTAGATACTGCTAGACATATTTGTTGAGTGTCACATTATTAAACACCGTTAGATGTACTTATTGAACACTGTTAGATACCGTCAGATACCATCAAATATTATCTGACATATCTATCAAATATTGTCAGGATTATAACATGTAAATTTATGAGAAGAGGATTATCTTTTTTAAAGACCCCCTTAAAAATGAGGGCATTTTTTCAAATTTCCCCTGCAAAATTTTCCCTATTTTTTTAGACTTGCAGAGAATATGGGCTCTAATAAGTCTGTCCACAGATAGAAGCCCACCCCGTAAATTGTTTAAATTGGATTCAGTTATTGGGCCTAACTTTTCCTTCCAGCTGTACGGAAACAACGATGAATTTACTTTCCAACAACTAATTTACCACAAATTTACCACATTGACATTGTATTCCTTTCTATTGCCTCTCCGCTCGAAGCCTCGTCATCGCGCGGTGGAGTGAAATAAAAGATCATCTTTCCTCCGGCATCGCACCGTGACACCGTTAACATTTGAAAATGAGTGAAGAAGGGAACAGAAAAGGTGTCACCGGTAACTCGCAGGATCGAAACCATTACGGCACGTTTCAAGGAGTTGCGAACTACTACCCTCCTTTCTCTCAGCCACCGACTGAACCGGTCGTCGGCTTCCCTCAGCCCATTCCTCCTCCTGGTCCCGCCTCCCATCCCCCTTTTTATTCTACCGGATATCAAATCATCCCAGGTTCATCTCTGATTTCTATATTTAATTTATTTATATTTTCTGATAAAGTCGAGGTTTGTGTTAACTAGAATTAGGTTTTTACATTAAAAAAATTCGTAAAAAAGTATTTACTATTTATTATATCAAAATTTGTCTTCAATGAAATAAATAAATAAATAGGATTGTTAGTTAATTGTATGTTCTGGTGGTGATTTAAGGTTATGCAATTGCTGAGGGAAGGCCTTTGAGAGAACGCCGCCTTCCTTGCTGTGGGCTTGGCATGGGCTGGTTCTTGTAAGTTCCACATTCACTATTTGTTTATTTTAATTGTTCATCTATTAGGTTCAGGGCAATAGCGTTTATCTACTTGTTCACGGTATTCTTTAGCAAGAATTAGAATGAGAATATGATTTATAGTCACCTGGATATGCATATACTCTAAACAAAAGAAACTCAAAGAAACTTGACTTGGTTACATATTTTATTATACTGTCGAATACTGAAACATGTTTATATCCTTATCATTATCGCAGAAGCTTAATGATAGATGTCACTTGGTATAAATAATTGGGTAGTTTTATGACACATGCTAACACCTAAAAAACTGTGTAGTTGTAGTTTCATTGTAGAAATAATTTTACGAGTCAATAATTTTTAATTAATAAATTACTTTTTTGTTTCAATAGATTTTCAATAAGCAAATGCTTTTTTTTTTTTATTTCGAAAAGGAATGACGCATTCTTTGAAATGTTAACATGTTTTTTAGGGCGCATGTTAAAACTATCCTAAATAATTAAATAAACAAAAGGAAAAACTTGAACTTAGGGTGAATTCTTGTGAAATTAAGGTAATAAAGAGGTGGATGAAGAGTGGATTTTGGATGAATTAACGTTGTTGACTGAGTGGAAGAGATAAAAAGAGTTATAATTAGGGGTTTTAACTGTGTCATATTAAAAATATTAGCACGCTCATCTCCTTTATTAGCTCAAGTGGATGAGCACCTTAACTGGAACCAATTTTGTATTACTTAAATTTGAATCAGTCTTGGCTGCGTAGTAATTAATAATTTGGATTCCAGGTTTATAATTGGCTTCTTTCTTGGTGGAATTCCCTGGTATGTCGGAGCTCTTGTTGCACTTTGTGCAGAAGTGGATTATCGAGAAAAACCTGGATATGTTGCATGTACAATTGCTGTAAGTTCTCTTCAACTGCCAGTTCCTTGACTTGCTTAAGATGTGGTGTTATTGAATTGTCTGTTTGCATGAACTATTCTGTGAACATGAAAGCTGAAGAAGAAGTTTTGGTGGTTGTGTCACTTTTCTCTATAAACCCTGTGTTACAGTAGGCAATTGGTAATTTAGGCTTGTTGCCTTAGATAATATAACTGTAGGTAGAGCCATGATAGCACTGAAAGTAGTTACTTGCTGGCATAATGCTGTTTTATTGTTTGGGACCATAAACATATTACACTTACTATTGACAGTTCGACTGCCTATGGATTGTTGATAATATGGTATGCTGATATTTATCTGTTAGTTGACATTTAATACTTGGTAATTTTGCCGTGCTCTTGCTTTCTTCATTAATTTACTTGCACCGTCCCCTATTTTGACTATTCAATAGTGTTTACTTTCACTTTTCTTTCCTGCAGACCCTCACTATTCTTTTAATTGCCAAGACTTAGAGAATATTGTCTTTGCTCGTGCTGATAGAAAATGTCTTTTGCCTTTATTTCTGATTGTCTTTTTTACCATGTACAGTCAATTCTAACCATGATTGCTCTAGCTCTTGGCGTCATAAAGGGAGCTCTTTCCTGGGATTTTTGATACACTTTGAACAAATGATTGTGAATTCATCTGCAGTGTACCAAATATTAATCTTTGGTTATTGTATGTATAGTTGGAAGTTGTCATATTCTTACATACGAAGGCAACTGTTGGAACTTGGAAATTATTTGATGTTCATATTTATAGACATAGTTTATGTTCTTACTACTGCAAGTAGTCTTCCACTGTATACTACTTGAGGACAATTATGTTAAGGCACCCAAGAGATGATCTTTAATATTTAGCGACAAATGATTAGCATATGCACATAACATGTGGTGACTGACTGGTCTTTCAGTAGAGTTCATGTGATTGTTCCTCTGACCAAAGAGTGATCAATATTGTTCTGCTGGAAGCATGGTTAATGAATCAAAATGGGAAATTTGTGGGATGCCAAATGTTGATGGCCAACACTCCGGTTGAGTTGAGTATGCCTTAAGGCTATCTGCTGGCTTTCAGTTAATTCCCTGTTTTGGCTCATAAGCAATAATGATTCATATGACCCAGCCTTTTTGGTCTGCTTGCTCGGCAAGAGCAACTAGTATGATTGATGAAGGTAACTGCTGTAAACTGTAGGATCTTATCATTCTGCAATGGTGAAAGGGTTGGGCCAAAAGGGGCCGCCTTTTGTCTTCTCTGAGCTAAGCTTGATGCATTGCATTCTGAGGACTATATACCACGAGCGGACATCTACAGAAGGCCAGTAAGGCCCGTAATTCAAATTAGCCCAATTAGGAATCAAAACTTCAGCACTTAATCTTGCAGTCAAAAAACAGAACAGCACCTGTCGCAGCATTTTTCAGGAAAATTAACAACAATTATATCTTAAATTTTCCTTTGGAGATCATTCATTTTTCATATAATTTGTTCATTACTTTATACAATTATTATACGATATTATATACCTTAGACTAACATTTTTTTACTCTATACAATGACAAAATTTTTCGCTTTCATCTCACATGGCATTTAATCATATACGCTTTCATTATCGTCAAAAAGCCCAAGTTTTACGTTGATTGTTAACTTTTATAGTTAATTATTAATTAAAAATATATATTATATCTTATTAATTCATTCTTATAAAAATAAAAAAAAATTAAATAGTGCAAAATATTTTTAATACTAAATATCTGTATTTAAATTGAATTAATTTAGTTTATTTTATTAAAATTATGACATATAGTTTACTGGTATGCATGTTTAATGTGTACAACCCTATTGAGCCCAGCCCAATTTATGTCCGAAACCCAGCCTTAGGGTTTTCTAAGCTATAAAAGTGAAAGAAAACCCTAGTCTGAGAGCTCCCTTTGTATCAGAGAGAAAGCAGGACAGAGCGTGGCCGCGTAGATCTTCACATCTCCTCTTTCCTACGAAAATGGTCACCTTCAGGGTAAGTTAACGCCGCTCACTTCCTAGATCTCCTCTCAACATGCCACTTAATTTGTTTTGTTTGTTTAAGTATTCGTCTACCTGTTTTCGATTCTGCTCTGTTCTGTTGATTATATTCAAATTGAAATAGGCTACGTAGTCAACATAAACTAAGCAGCCAAACGGGGAATAATGTACTTCTCTGCATTTTGATGTTTCATTATTATGTTTATTAGATTTAGTAGCAACCAAATGATGGATTAGGGTTTTGAGGTTTTTAATAAATGGGGTTCTTTTTGGGTTTGTGCAGTTTCACCAGTACCAGGTGGTTGGGAGAGCTCTCCCATCAGAATCCGATGAGCATCCTAAGATTTACAGGATGAAGTTGTGGGCCACTAACGAGGTTCGGGCCAAGTCCAAGTTCTGGTGAGTGATTTGATTGATATTCTATTTATTTATTTTTTTGCCTATTATTATTTTGGTTGAAGTGGGATTTGGTTTTTAGCTTGTAATGTTAGTGGTCTTTGGTTTGTATCAGGTACTTCTTGAGGAAGTTGAAGAAAGTCAAGAAGAGCAATGGCCAAGTGCTTGCTATTAACGAGGTATATTTCTTGTAATTATCTCCATGGTATCCTGAATGTAGGGTAGGAGCCTTTGTATGCTTGATACTTTTATTGTCAATTACCATGAACAGATCAATTAACGTGATCTATGCCCTGAATCTGATATTTGAGACATGAGGCTCTTCTGTTGGTTACGTTTAACAATTTTGTCTGTTCTGTAGTAAGGGTTTCACATTTTACTTGGTATTTTGTGGTCCTAGTTAATTTGGATTCTTTGACCCTGCTAGATGTTGGTAACAGTTGGGAAAATCTTCTCTTTTAAATCAAAATTTTACAGCATGATTGTTGGTTGAATCCATTGGATAATGATTACTGTCAAAATGTGGAAGAATCAAATCTTAGAAATTGCTGATGTTTAATTTATCAATAATCAATCCATCTAGAAGCTATTGTTTGATCTTGAGCAAAACTAATTTGTTGCATTTTTTATTAAAATTTTCCTACTGCTATGCTTCTATCATGACTTGTATCATGTTTTCCTATATCGTGGTCAGTGGCACATTTATGGGATATGTCATGTTTTGCAACCTCAATGAGACTGCAACTTTTTTTTTGATATACTTTCTCTAGTTATTTGCTTCTCCTGTATGGAGCAGAAAGCACTCGTCTCTCTGTTTTCACTGGGGCTTTATTTTTTGATAAATTTTAAATGTTGACTTATTAGGGGTCTAAAAATATTGTCGAAATTGCATGCAGATTTTCGAGAAAAACCCAACCAAGATCAAGAACTATGGTATTTGGTTGCGTTATCAAAGCCGAACTGGTTATCACAACATGTACAAGGAATACCGTGACACTACTCTGAATGGGGCTGTGGAACAGATGTACACTGAAATGGCTTCTCGCCACAGGGTCAGGTTTCCTTGCATCCAAATTATCAAGACTGCAACTATTCCTGCCAAGCTCTGTAAGAGGGAGAGCACCAAGCAATTCCATAACTCCAAAATCAAGTTCCCCTTGGTGTTCAGGAAGGTCAGGCCACCCACTAGGAAGCTGAAGACTACATACAAAGCATCAAGGCCCAACTTGTTTATGTAAACCTTAATCATTTGATAATCGAGACTTAAAAAAGAGAGTTAAGAGGGGGTTTATTTGTGAGGATATTTTGGTAGTAACCTTATCAGCTGTTTTTGTTCACTGGATACCTGTCTCTTTTGAAAATTTTAGGTTATAAGACTCATCATCGAACCTGTTCTTTTGGGATTTCAAATATTCATGTTTTTGAATACCTTGAATGTTGTTATGGGATATGTCTTCACTTATTTGGTATTTAAGTAGATCATAATGGAATTATAGTGTTTGTTGCATTTATTTTCTGATCGAGGCAAGCGTTTTGTTCTCGGTCTTGGATGAAATTTATCGAGGCAAACGAGATTAACTCAGCTAGTAGAGTATGTATTAGATCCGATTGCTCAAAATTCTGAAGTAATGTGATTGGATTTTCTTGTTGCTTGTGGCACCTTTGAATCCTTGGGTCAGGGCAGGTAGACAATGAAGCGATATGTTGGGCCAGAGAAAAGGGTAAGCCTACCATTTGCAGCTAGCCTTACCTCCGCGCCAATTTACTCGGTAGGGAACAGCTTTCGAAGACAAATATCAAGAAGACAATACGTGTTCATACACTAATGCTTTCGTTTGGGAAAGTTTGATTACCACTACTAATACGGTAGAATGAAACTTGTTATACTACTACTGTTCATGAAACGGGAGGTGTCATATTCATTACTCATTTTGACTATCACCAAGCTCTTCACTAGTAACTAAGGTATCATGCTGGGTAGACTACTCTTCTTTTTCTTTTATCTCTTTTTTCTTTCGTCTAGCCATCTCCGAGAAGTGCCCCCTTTTCTTCCTCTGTTTAGCATACTTTGAGAGTTCTCAATGCTTTGGCTTAAGGGTTAAAACGTTATTAGGTACTACATTATGTGTTCATTTTTGTTTCCGGAGGCTTCCGTTCATGATTGGGGTTTTCTTTCTACACAAGAGATAAAGTAGAATTAACATCGCAGAACAGATAATATCCCCATGTAAACACACCCTTGATTCTTGCTTCATTGCTCTAACATATTGCTCAACACTTTTGACTGAAAGAAAAGCCAAAACAATTTTCACCAGTAGAAATGGACAATTATTATGTGCCTGTGATATGGATAGCATTAGCATCCCATGTTCTCAGATATTGGTAACTTTTCACCCACCAACCCTCGTTCCACCCGATTCAACACTGGGATGCGTCTTATAGACCATAAATCTTTAGTTTATATTATTACTAGATTCAATCAGATTGATATCGACTGCCTACCATATCAGTGATAATAACTTGAAGCTTCTGGTCCTCTTCAAAGAAAACTTATTGAACATAATGCTAAGGCAATTATTACTATGACTTTTTAAATCGTTCGTAATTATCCATTTTATTGTCACTTTACGTCTTAATCAGAATCTCCTTTCAACATTGGAGCCTGTTCAAAACAAGGTCCCTTCGACATATATACTTATTTAATTAATTTCTGCTATCAACAACTTTTTGATCATGAAGAAGTAAAGGTAGACAATGGTGTGTGCTTACTTTTGTGCATCGTATTAGCAGATTTAGTTTCGAAGTCCTAAATGTGGGTCTAATTTACTCTTAAGCATTTAAGAAAAGATGCAAAAAGGCTGTGTCTGATAGAGTAGAGTCCGTGATTCTTTCAACTCATGCCTGCAAATGCGAGAGATTTCGATTATCTGGTTAATTAATTCAGAGTTCTGCTTTGAAATAACATGCATTTGTAGTCATATAGTAAAGCATAATCATGAAATTGAACTAGAAGACGAGGGATGTGGGGATTTACCTTTCTCAGTCTCTGTGTCACTATCATGAATATTAAGAACATCAAGTGCTGTAATCAATTGCTTATGGGACCAAATCGATCTCCATTTGTTTGATATCGCCGGCATATCAAAACTGTGTGCATGCATGGTGTCCAAGCCCCACCAAGTCGTATACCATCCATTTATTTGTAAGTTTGAAGGAGCTTCTTTATTATATGAACTTGACTCCTAGACATGGCTCAAGTATTGGTCATGAAAGTGTTCTCATGCTCATTACCACAATGTTTGTTTAATGGTACATACATAACTTAGTAATGATTACTTATTAACTAAGCTGTAATTTACTGCTATACAATATATGTTAATTTTGCGCGAAGTATATATGTTTGCTACAGAACATGATATATAAAGGGGACTCCAAAAGCTTAACTTCGAAGTTAACGGTGAATTCCCGTGAGATTAATTGCCGACTTTTTCTGTCTAGTCTCCACCCTCATCAATTGCATTATGTCTAGAATTAAAAGCAAAACAGAAAATCTAACTAGCTTTGTGGAGAATCTCCATTTCTTTCAAAAACCAAGTTAGCACGTGATCACTACTTACTTTAAAACACTTTCATCTGATCTTGGGCTTATTATTGGTGCTGGTGATGCTCAAGCCTTTCTTTGATCAATTTTTAAAGATTATTTGCTCACATTTTCCTAGTCTTGTTGAAGCGCTAATTCTATCAACTTCTCATGATCAATGAAGCAATTTCTCAAGGAGATATTTATCCTCCTTTTTTTGTTTCTTTTTATTTGAAACATATTGCACCATACATATAGTATTTCTTGTTAACTAATTTGTGGCTACACTTCAATACTTCTTTTTATTTTTTAAGGCTTGTTCTTGTTTCTACTATTTAGCCACCAACTATCCTTGTCAACTTCTAATCCATTGAAACGTTGACTTCATTGAGCGTCGCCATCTCACATTTCCCTTTATGAAACCAAAAAGCATAACAATGTCAACCCCACATCTTTGAAAATGGGGATTGACTATTCATAACTTCCCACTTTACTCCTCTTCTAGTCCATTTCTGTAGCAAGGCTACAACCACCATGAGATGTCCAAGCTTACAAAGCTACAACTAGGAGATTGTTATCTTAGCAAAAAGGAAAAAAAAATAACATTGGATTGTACCTTTTTCTTTTTTATTCAGTAATCATGACACATTGGCTTCTTTATGCAAAAAGAAGATGCTTTTTATGGGTGGTTAGAATAAGAGCTCTTGGCTCAAATGTGTGCTGGTAAAGTTGATTGTATTCAAATAGTCTTTCTTACAACCTGATCCGGAATTGTCTCTGTCTCTGCGTGTGTTAGGAGAATTTAGATATATAACTGCAGGTTTGGTGTTGTTATTTCTTTGTTTTGCTTGGAGTTTGAAGAATGCAAAATTTTGGTTTTTTGGCATCTCTCACCATCCCTGCATATTATGTCATTCTTCTACCATTCGTTGGATGCTCATCACATCATGAAGACTTCAGCCAATCCAGCAATCACAACAGTATTAAACAAAATATGCACAAGGTAACCAAATTTGCTTCCAATATTTCATGCTTTGATCAAACACTATGAAGTTCCCTTCATAATATATAGTTAATTTCAATAACTAGCTATTTCGTTCCATTTTTCAGTTTACTTCTCGTTTCCCATTTTCTCTACAAGTAAGGGTTTAATAATCTTTAATTTCCCCTTGCAGCATCTAAGTCCACAGATGGCATCTAGTATTACAATCCATGGTATTCTCTTATGGGTTTCCATGGGGTTCTTGATGCCTCTTGGTATACTAACAACACGAATGTCCAATAGAGAGGAAAGTGGGGGAAAGGCTAAAGTTTTCTCCTATCTGCACATTATTTTGCAGGTATGTCCTCCCCTTGGTTGTTCTTCTTTAAGTTAACTAGAATGATCTTTGCCCTTATTCGATCCAATGAAGGAAGAAAAAGAGAAAAAATAAAGGTTATTAGGAAATTAAATTTTACATGGACAGCCCATCTTGCTTTTTGGAGTCACAAGATGTATCATAATAATAAATTCTTTGGATATTGATGTTTAGTGCATCATCATCATTATATAGCCACTTTAATGATGGTGTCCATAACTTCCTATTATATTTCTTAATTATCTTACATAGCCTATAATTGTTTTATAGCCTATTTCTTATTAATAAAACCATACTTAAATAACAAGAAAAGGGAGTCATCATGTAGTTCAGTTCTAGATATCATGTGCCCATATAACTATGGTCTATCAATCTTCTTATATATGTATATTTACCAATTTGTTTGGATTTAATTAGTTCTAAGTGAGTAGTACAAAGCAAACTACTTAGTCACAACAGGTAGCAATAAAATTATGAGTATGAACAACAAAATGTTATGGGTTTATATAGCTCTTTATCATTTAATCCGAAATTACTTTAAGCTTAAGGTACTTTTCTATTTGACACTAAGTTAATTTTTGATCCCAAATGTTAACTATTAAAGAGCCCAATAATAATACTAAGTCCTCTGACAAAGACACAATGATCACAATATTGTCTTTTACTCTTTCATTATTATTTCATGAAGAAGAATTGATTAATTTTTTCGAAGGTTATGAATGGGAAAACCTTCAAATTTATCATGATTATTATTACCCCATTTAATTTTTTTTTTCTCATTTTAGTTTTAACTATTGATACTATAAGTTCAATTTCCATCAAGCAGATACTTTCAGTGCTTCTAGCCACAAGTGGAGCAGTCATGTCCATCAAGACCTTCGAGAATTCTTTCAACAACAACCATCAACGATTAGGTCTAGCACTTTATTTGTCCATGTGGGTGCAAGCCCTGATCGGAATTTTCAAGCCTCGCAGGTAATCCTAGCTGATGATCACGAGTCCAAATTAACAAGTGTCATATATAGAATCCATTCACAATTAATTAATATAATATCTTTTGCTCTATGCAGAGGAAATAAAAGGAGAAGTAGATGGTACTTTGTGCACTGGTTATTTGGAACAACAATTTCTCTTGTGGGAATCATTAACATCTACACAGGCTTAAGAGCTTACCATGATAAAACATCAAGAAGCACTACAATTTGGACTATACTTTTCACAGCTGAGATCTCTTTGTTGGCTTTCGTTTACCTGTTTCAGGACAAATGGGAGTATATACAACAGCAAGGGGTAATCTTAGGCAATATTAATAATGTTGAAGCTGCAGCGCCAGTCATTAGCGACAACAGAGACAATCAAAAAGTGATGTTGCCAGAACCTTGTAGAAAACACAATGCATTGATGAATTTGTTCGACTAGCTAGCTAGCTAACTTAATTGGATTATTTGAATACTTTTCATACTTAATTTTCTCGATTGGCTTCGCATTTATTATTATTATTATTATTATTAATGCCTTGTTAATGGTGTGTCTTCAATGCGAAGTCCACATTCTGATGCATGTTCCCATGGAGAAAGGCGCGCATCAAAACGTGGACTTCTTAAGAGTTTTTCAGTGGCTTTTTAGTTTGGAGTTTTCAGGTCGTATGTACCTGGCTGGTACTTTGTGAGAGTATTTTATTACAAGTTCTGTAATTAGCTAGACTTGGACGAAACCATTACTTTTATAAACATAATGATGTTTTTTTTCTTTTTTCTTTTTATTTCTCTGATTTCGTTCTTCCGTGTTTATTTTAAGGTTTCTGGATTGCTATACATACTTCCTCAAACTGTGCCATAACGAGCGTGTAGATAATAATATTAATAGAATTAAACACATGCAGTTGGAAAATATATGCGGGATATAAAATTACTGTTATATTTAGCGAGGTTCTTTTAATATAAACTGGCTCAAATAGTATAACAAAATTTAGGGTTGAAATAAAATTTTTAATGAAATTTTATAAACTCTCGCATTGGAAGAAATTGATTGTTTCATTTCTCTCACAGTACTGTTGGTAACGTTTAGAAAGGATTTATAGGCATATATAGAAGTGCCGCTAGCTAACCCTTCCAAAAACATTTGAACAATAAAATTAAAGGTTAATTCTAATTAGGCCAAAAGCAAAGGATCTCAGTTTTCTTAGATTTAAAAAAAATATATATTAAATAATAACTTAACGTTTTAAAAATTATTTAAAAATTATTTAATATATTTTTTGTTAAATTTAATATTAACATTAAGTTATTATTTAATATATTTTTTGTTAAATCTAACGGTTTAATACATTTCTCGTTAAATCTAACGATGATACAGTAACCTTAAGGATATTCTTAAATTTTAAAAAATTGAGGTTTTAAATATTTTTTAGACCTAAGAGTAAATTAAAATTATCCCTAAAATTAAATAGTCACGTGGATTGCGATGGGAGGCATGAGATGCCAGATAAAGACACGTTCATGCTAAAAACTACAATCCCCCCAGCGCTGTTTTTATGACTTTTATGGAGGGTTCAAAAGTTGTAAAGCAGCGCTGTACTGTAGTTTTCCCCATTTGTGCGACAATTTGAATCCACGCAGACAATTTACATAAATTTGATGGGGTTAATTTGCCGCCCCGAGGCAAGCCTTAAAAAGTAATCACCCCTATACTTCTAAAAATTGTAAATTCCCCCCGGTTGAAATTCCATCATCCCTTTTCATGCCACTAACGGTAAAATCATAATCACGAGCCGTTAGAAATTTTAAATTCAATTTTAATAATGCTCCAAGACAGTGCGTTTTATGATTTTAATCAAAGTTTTCAATATATTTTATATTCAATATCAATCATATTTTTTTTTTAAATTTAAAATAATTTAAAATTAACTACATATTCTTAAATATAATTAAAAACAAAAATATAAAATCACAAAATAAACATAATCTTGTACTTCCTTAAATGCAAACTGCCGTGTCAACAAACCATGGTAATTCAACCTTAGTTAACAAACTGAAGATTATGGAGAAAAATCTTCTTCAAAACTCTTTCCTGCTTTTCCCGCGAGATGGCCAGCCTAAGTCTCCTAGCTTCCATTGAAAGAGACCAAGGAAGGCGAGAGAGAAACTTATACGAGGCTAACATGAGGTTAGTCAGGAATGAATCGAGTTTCCAACTTACTTTTATATTTTTTGTTAAGTCTACTGACATAAACAGTAACTATATAATATTTTATATTAGGACGTGTTTGACAGCTGTATAGTATAGTATAAACTATTCGCATGAAATTTTTTTATACTGTGTTTTATGCCGCCAAAGGATAGATAGCAAAATAAAAGGTTGCATAATATCTGTATAAAAATCCCATAAAAGGAGATAAAATAATGATGCCTCCTACCATGTGTTAAGACCGGATAGAATAAGGATATAGAGAATTGTTGGATATAATTTTTAATTCATAAGTTTTATATAATATAATATAAAATTACATAATATAATAAAATATTATATTATATTTTTAAAAGATTTAAATTATACAACTTTATTTTTGTTCCAATTTTTGACAATAAATACCGCAAACATATATAAATAAATAAATATTTAAATTATTAGTTTATTGAATATTTAAATGAGTTATTTTAATAAATAGAGATAATTTATTAAATATTTAAATAAAAATTAATTTAATATAAATAATTTTTCAAATTATTATATTTTAAAATACTTTATTAATTTTAAATCATTTTTATTATTATAAAAAATTTAATATAGTTAAATATAATCTTTTATCAAATACAGTATTATATGATATTTATACAATACAATAATAAACCAAATATAATATAGAGTTTATTCAATCCTATAATATTATCCGTTATAGTAATAATTATACTGATGCACCTAACGTAACCTATATATTTTTTACGGTGATTTTGAGTATTGTTATGACAAAATGCTTACACCTTTTTTAATTGGGATAATTCTAATTTACCATACGAGTTAGGCCTAAATTCAGTGAGTACTTTTATTTTCTGAAATCTCAAACTGTCCTATGAGGTTCCTCTGACAACGTTAACTTTAACAACTTAAAGGCAAAATGGTAATCTTATTTCATTTATTTTGACACGTTACCAAGTAAACATGTTAAACAAACAAAATAAATTAACTTGATAAATTTAAATTAAATTGAAAGCGAAAAAAAAAATTTGTTGCCTCCCAAGATCAATCGCTTCAACGCGATTCCAAATCCATCGTTGTAACGCCTCGGCGAGAGATCAATAGACCATAACTTCACAGTTGCTCACTAAATCACCACCACCACACCTCCTTCAGCCACTACACCACCGGCCTTTCCTCCTCCAGCTTTCTGCACTCCCAGCCACACGATAGCTGGCACATTTCATCTCACATAAAACTCACAGCTAATCGTCACAGAGCCAAACACCTCACCACCCACAAAACCTTCACTACAGCCTTTACCTAGCCATACTACCACGCCATAACCCCACTAGCAGGCACATCAGCACCTCCTCTATATATTGGCAGCACCGCATCTCATCCCATTGACCTCCTAGCAACTCTTAGGTTTGCACAAACTACCATAACCGTAATATGTAAGCCCGAATACCATAGCCCTAGTCTCACCTTCGCACCCCATCAAATCACAGCAACTACGCCAATAAAAAAAACCCAAAATCAGTCCTAAATAAAAAATCGCCCCACCACCGCCATGTGTGTTACGAATTGCCACAAGCCTATAGGCTTTCCAAACACCCCAACCTCATCCGTTGCTATGGCAAATGAAAAAAAAAAAAGCCTCTCAATTTCCTTCACCATGTCTCACAAATCCAACTCCTGCTTCTTTGTTCCCATCTCAGTAAAAATAGAACAACCAAAAGGCATTGTGGATACCCTCTCAATCTCCTTCACCATGTCACACAACCAAGAGCTATAAGGGTAGACAGAGAGTGGAAAAGCCTTACCAGAAAATGAAGTCCATCGTACCAGATCTAGTTGTTTGTGTGAGGAAGAGACCAAAATGAATTAATTCTTGGTATGAGGAAGAGAATCGACTTTGATTTTTGTTGTTTAAGACAACTTGGATGAAAAGGTGAAGAAGTCTAGATGACAGGGGAAGAAGAAATGTTTTGTAGAGAGAGAGGAGAGAGATGAGTGTTTTTTTCAATTAATTTTGATTATGATATTTTCATTTACTTATTATTAGTTGACTTTATTAAAATAAGAAACGGGTATTACAGTCTATTTGCTATTTGATGTATTTTTTTGTTAAATGTAACGTTGTCAGAGGAATCCCGGGGGGCAATTTGATATTTTAGAAAAGTGAGGTACTCACAATATTGGGCTTGACCTTAGGCGGCAAATAAATATCTCTTTTTTTTTTTTTTTTTCAAAAACTAGATTAAGAAGTTGATTAGGGTTTCATCGTATATTGTTTAAGCTTGATGGTTAAAGTTGTAATCTTTCCATATAAACATGCATAAAAGTTAAAGCTTGCTCTATGAGTGTTCTGTTTGGTATTCAGAATTGATGTTGTTATGTTTTCTTGTGTATTTGTTTGTGAAGTTTCAGTGTAAGAAAATGCATGTTTTTTTCAGCTTACTGTAAAAGTGTCTTGGGACTAAATTGTTTTGTTATTACTTTCTTTGTTGAGTATTTGTATTTGACGATCATTTTGTTTATGTTGAAAGCATATGCACAAAATGTTTATCTTGCTTGTCAATGGTATGCATGCCAAGTTCAGTTGTATCTGCGTATGCGTATGTGAAATATTATAAGTTGCAGTCTCTCGGTAGTTATATTGTTCTTTAATTAAAATATATTGTTAGGGTTTCCTGACTTAATGTATTGGATGTGATTACAATGTGTTTCTCATGAGAATTTGCATGCTTGGGAACAGTGGCAGGCCTAGGATTTTGTCCGAGGGGGCACCTTAGTATTTCTAAATTTATATAATTTTTTTGTTAAACAATACAAAAGAGAAAATGTATTGAAAATTGAAAAAAAACTACACATAGATAGGGGATATAATGAACTTTACTCCTTAAAATAAATCCTAACACAATAAAACAAAATGTAAAATATTAAAATTTGATAGTTCGATAATTCAACAAATACAAAGTCATAACTGTCCCTTACGAGTTTTCATATTTTGAAAACTTTGCATGATTACCTCAGTTTCAATGCTATCAGAAATATCTTTCTCAATGTATGCAAGCAAGCCATCGTTCATCTATTCATCTCCCATTTGATTGCGTGATTCAGTCTTTACAATATTCATAGCAGAGAATGTCCTCTCAGCTGTGGCAGTTGCAACCGATAGAATTAGTACCAATGACACAAGAAAATACACCAATGGATAAATTTTATCTTTCTTTGTTTTAACCATTTTTTGGGCAAAACTAGAAATATTTTTCAACTCTGAAAACTCACTATTAGAACGCATATCCATAATAAAGTTTTCAAGTTGATCTTCAAGTGCTTTGAGTTGAAATACTGAAAAATCTTTACGATAAAATTGAGCAAGTCGTATAAGCTTCTGTTTATCAAAAGCAGAACATAGATCACTTGGATTCAGACTGCATGATTGCCTATTAGATCACTATTGGAACGTATATCCACAATAAATTACAAGTTATAAAACGGGTATATGATTGCCTGCAAAATAAATGCAACATACCGAGAACAATGAACCTGCAAAACTACATGAGAAGAACACCAAAAATTCGATTAAAATTTCATGCATAAAATAAAACAATAAAATAGTAAATATCATAAAATATAAACTCACTTGGCTATTGATTGTGTTTGTCTTTTGTACTAATTTGGCGGCTGCAGGAGGAAAAAGTAAAAAAAGTTATGTAAAGAGTAAAGTCAAATTAGGTTTTTTTTTTTTTTAATAAGGAGATGTATTGTAACTCTTAAAACTTAAGGGATTATAAGAAGATTTAATATTTCAGGAGGGGCCAGGGCCCCCTTAGGTCCCAATGTCGGTCCGCCTCTGCTTGGGAAGCTTGATGTTATGCATAAAGTGAATATCTCTCTCTCTCTCTCTCTCTCTCTCTCTCTTTAATAATGGAGAGAAGTTGATTGAAGAGGTAAAACTAATGACATGTGGGATGCTGGTAGAAGAAGGTGAGAAGTTCTAATTGCTAGGACAATACTGTGGGCACCAAATAATCCAATTGTTGAGAATGACACTCAGTTGATGCAGTTGTTTAACAAGTTTGATGATATGGGTTTTGATAGGATATTCATGTCTATAGAGCCTTTAACACCATTTTCATCATGTTAGCAACCTTTATAGATGACAATACTCATCCAAATGCCAGTAACAAAGCACCAATCATTTTAAGTTTAATAAGTTTATTCACGTATTCCCCCACAGTCATGTTACCCTACTCCAACCTATAAAATTCAATCTTTCTAGTATTTGTTAGTAATGTGCCCTAAGAGTGATGGATATTTTTTGTAATTTATAGAAACATCATTAACAAATAAAGTTGTTATTATTTATTTTATCTATATATGATTGTATCAATGACTAAAAGCTCCATAACTTATCTATTTATAAAATTCTATATATATGAGACAGGATTTTATCATAGCTCAAAACTAGTTCACAACCTACAAACAATAATTGGACACTTTGTTTGGACAAGGTTGTTGTGTGATTTGTCTTCAATGGGAAAATGGTGAGTCTCTAAAAATTTGAAGTGGAGACTTTAGGAGAAAGACACTAATGTATTATAAATGCATTGAACATGGACCACGTGGAATTATAACATGTGATGAAAATGTCGTGACTGAATGTAAATTACCACAACCGAGCTATAGGCATTCCTACCTTAATCTTGAGTGGGTAGTGTACTTCTAATATGCAAAGTTATGATCTTTTACTGGAATGAAAGTGAGATCTAAATAAAGGTTAATACATTGGCTAGTTGGGATTGTAAGATTTGTATATTAGTAGATACTATATTATAGATATGAAATTTATGACTCCTAAGGAATTGAAATATATCACTTTAATGGTTTTACAAGGTTTTAAGTGATTGAATCTTGACCAAGTGTTTAATGAAAGATTATTCATTAAACTAAGATCTATTTGTATAAATCTTAAATCATTTAAATGGTGTAAAACTGGTATTGACGGTTCAAGATGTAATTAGAAGGATAAAATGGTAAATTATACCTAAATCTAATTATTAGAATTCCATGAAGGGTAGTTATGTAAACTTGCCACTTAATGGATATGGCTTAAAGAAATAATTTAACCAGATTAAATTATTTAGATTTTTGAAAAGAATATTTAATTCAAGAGTGCAGCTTCGGACCTAAAGTAAAATGGATCAAAGTTAATAAATAGGGCCCAATTATGAGATAACAAGTTCTGGGTCAAATTTATTGGAGTTTGTAATTAAATATATCCATTAAGGTCTCTTGAGTAACTGATTTAATCATTTGGCCATGGACTGGATTGTGAGAGACAATTATTTAATTTAATTGAGATTTTATTGAGAATAAAATTTCAAATATCAAATTAACTATGTAATTGGGCTTGTTATTTAATGAAATAAGTAAGCTAATGGGTTTGATATTTAATTAATAAGATTAATTAAATAAGCTATTGGGCTATTGAGCAATTGAGTTTTTGGACCTATAAATTAATTAATATGATTAAATTAATTAAGAGTTTAATTTAGAATTAAAGAGGCGTTAGATAATTGAGTTGGACTCAAATATACATATAAAAGTCCAATTGGATTAGGTTTGTAAAAACTTAATTAAATTCAAAGTCCAATTAGATTTATATTAAGATTATAAAATCTTAATTAAATTAAAAGTCTAAAATTATAGTTCAACAAGGAAACAAGGGAAGTATATAAACTATTAGGCTTTCAGTTAAAACCTTTAAAGGACTTATTAGACAAAAAACATGAAAACTCCTTGATTTCTACACCAAGCTCAGGCTTCCTACATTGAGCAAAAACGTAGAACCTTTTAGGGTTCCATAGTGGTTCATGTTTAAGCTGCCTGGGCCTCTTAACTTTGTTTTCTTTGTGTTCTCAGGTTCAATCCAATCAAGAAACACTATGACAGGTGGTGTTCAATTGATTTTAAGGCATATTTGGGAATCAAAGTGGTGAGAAAGCACAAAATTATGAAAGCCTATATTCACTAGATCCTACTTCTCATGCTAATTCCACTGTGTAAATTTGATCTAATTTTGCATCAAGAACCAACAGTATCCTGGTATACTTTAGGACAATGCTGATCAGAGAACTCTTGACAAAATATGGACCATGTAATCCCTATAGGATCTCTATATTTATATTGCATTGACTTCCACCAATAGTAAGCTCCATCCTCCAACAAAAATGTAGTAAATAGTAGTTTTTTATCATCAATAAATCTCATCCTTCAAATATACGCTCCAATCTAGTTAACTAAGACTCCGCATCTATGAAATTTTCTGACCCATCAAAGTTTCTATCCCTATGACTCTTAACACGCTCACTGGTATTCTAAACACCATGATGTCCGTGTGTCTGATTCTAAACAACTGTAGTCACCAACTGATCTAGTTTATCTATGAACTGTCCTATATTAGGAATAACAGGTGGTATCTGACTAGGGTTAAGGGTTACATCTGGTGGACTATGAGGGTTTGGTTGAGGGATAATAGACTTGGGCACTACCTCATGCTCAGGTTCATTTTCTTTCTCCATTAACTTACTGGTGTTCCCATCCCAACCACAAGTCTCGGACAGGGTTGACCACATGAACTCATGTTGATAAAAGTGATCACTAAGTCGCACTAAAGCTTGCAACAACCTAGGAGAGAAAATAGGAAAATATAAGAAAAGAATACGCTAAAGCTCAGTGATTGGATATTAGTTTTAATACTAAAACATTTTCAAACATTTAAATTAATTAGTTTTACAATATGAACATATCTCCCATAAATATTTTAATACTAAATCTTAGATCATATAAATTTCGTTGTCATAAAATCTATACCATTCGTATCATCAAATATCACTCTAATATTAAATCATATAAATATGATTTCAATGAAATATAAGTGACACTCTTTTAACATTATCTGTCATAGAAAACCACGTCGAACTAATACTCACTTGATTCACTAATCATATCTGGTGGAACAATATTAACACCCGAGTTAGAGTAATCACACCTCGTGGAATATCGTCAACACCTTTTGGTAGGTTAGTCACACGTAGTGGAATATCATCAACACCCAAGTAGGAATAATTACTATCATATGCATGCATAGAGCAAATCTGCATTTTGATGGAAATAGGCACTTCATAAGGTGGTTTGACAACCACTTCATTTTCTCATTTAACATAATAGGAATTTTCCATTCAAATACATCATAATTTCATATTTTGATAGAACATCAATTTTGATAATTTCTAAACACAATTATATATACATATCATTTATCCCCAGTCTGTACGTATATCGATCATATAAATCATTTAAGCTAAATAAAGAAATCATTTGTTTCTAACATAATCATAAATCTGTAAAATCTGCATTCAACACATACAAAATAATTTTAAACATTTATATGAATTAATTACTATACTCTAAATAATCCACTCATAGCATCAGTGGCTAAAACTGGTTAATATCGACTCCTCTGGTTGGTCTGTATCTAGATCTTGTCCAAATCAATTTTGTTTCCTTTTCTCTATTTCTTCTTTCTTATTCCTCTTAATCTCTCTTTCTTTTCCCTCTATTTCTTTCCTCTCGGTTTCCTTTCCTTTCCTTTCTTTTTCTCTTTCTCTCTCAACTTCTCTCTTTTTCTTTTCTAGTTAGGACTCGGTTTGGTGAATGAATAAAGCAACCAGCTGAAGGGAATTGAAATGAATCCCACCGCTTGAAACAGACGGCTCACAAGCTACTCAATTGAAAACAATGAAATAGGCAGCTGCTAGCTGCCGATTGCAAATGAAACCGGTTAAGCTGTTGCTTGGCTTAAGAGAACCACGTGCACACAAATTCATTTTGAGGGATTTTATTAGTTTCATTCCAAGAGGTCATAGAAGAGCTTGAATTATAAAGATAATCTCATAAATCATAATAATTACTTAAATTTAGGGTTTTGTATAATATTTTTATGGGTTTAATTTTTTTATATGTTTTTTTTAATTCTATCAAGTTTTATTCTTAAATTGGTGTCTTTAATTTGTTGTGTAATATTTCAAGATACATTGCTCCTGATCAAGATACCATGTGAATCTTCTGAGATTTGATTTGCAGTAATTTCCTTTTTTATTTTAATATCTTTATTTATCTAAGACGTTTTTCTAGCTTAGCTAAAATGTGTATTTTTGTTTTAATAAAAAAAAGTTAAAGTTGGAAAATAATAGAAATAAGTATTTAGTTTACATGAAGGAAAAAATCACAAAAATGGTAATTTTAAAATTTACATATATTATTTATTACTAGTAATGACTGCAATAATTTAATAAAGTTAGAGTTGGAAAAATGATCTCACTAATTTAATAAAGTTATTAACTTTTCCAAAATCTTTTGAAATTGGAAAATTCCACAACTCACAAGAACATAAATTTGTATTTTAAATATTTATATATTCGTCCTCTCTTATATTTTAAATATAAAATTATATACAATCTTCTTGAGATTACCTTTTAGTTATTAAAAAATTAGATTTAAATATTTAAATAACTTCAATAATTTAGTACTTATACAAATTTTATAATGAAAATTATATATTGAAAGCGGAAGTCTTGTAGTCTCCGCGTCCCAGCCCACTCTACTTACTCCAGTGGCAATAATAATTTAATCGTAAATTTAATTAGGTTAATTTATTTTAAAGATTGCATGAAAATCACGGAGGCATATGATACACATGCATGCAGATGGTCAGCTGCATCAAAGCTTATCGTGGACAGTATCGTGGTTGGAAAGAGGTAGCAAGCGTGGTCAACGTTGAAATTGTGAAAATGAAGTGAAATACATGTGTTACCTTTTCTCTTACAAAGGAATGGGCGTAAAAAACAATGTTCTCATAAATTCTCCGGTTTCTCCGTCTTGATTACCATGCCCATCCTCATGTAGATAAACAAAATGTGAGATTCTCGCAAGGTTCAACATCATTTCAGTAATAGCTCGGGGTAAGTGTTTATCTGCATCAACTTTGTATAAATTCATCTTTTTCCAATATTGCCTCATCAGATCCTTGATGTGTTCACGAGCAGCTTCCTCTGAAACTCCAGTGTCATGCATGTGACACTGGATTGCTTTAGGAACATCGCCTCTCTTTATCTCATCCTGAACATATATATATATATAGATTAAAATATTAGATAAAATAAATTTGTGAAAATAAAGTAAATGCAATATATAATTATTGGGAGAGATTATTAATTGAATACCGTAGCAGTTCCCAAATCATCTTGAAGTCGGAAAACCACAGACATCCAGTACAGTAGATCTGGATTGCTTTCTATAAATTTTAATTCCTCCTCTGATACTGGATTTGCCGACGCCAGGTATGCTACAATTGTCATTGTAGGGCCTGTAATCGATAACCATCCATTGCTCAAATACTCCTCTAGCGATGGTTTATACCGACTGTGGTACCATTTTGCCTCCTGCCGGTAGGCTTTGAACGAACCTGCCCACTGATGCGCATATATCAAATTAATTGTAGTTAGAGCGAGCATTTTATTTTTATGAACAATATAATATCACAAGCACAATGGAGAACGGAAAATATTACTGTTTTACTCAGAGACCGCACGACGTCTAAATCCTGTTGCTTGAGAATTTCGTGAGCCATTTCATTTACATCGTTGAAAAGCGGAAGAAATGCTACTTTCATGTAGTTTGGAAGTTTTTCTGTTGCTTTGAGATCCCAACTGATAAACACACACATATAGACAAGGAAATTTATTAAATAAATCAAACATCTTATAAATAGTTATTTTTTAATAAACAAGGTATAGTTTTAGCGAATTAATCGTAAGTTTGTCCACCAACCTGTCAAAAGCTTCAGTGAAGAGCAAAATTTCATCTAAGCTACCGTAGACATCATAAATATCATCAATTACTGTTATATGAGCAACGGCCTTGGTAACCATTTCCCGGCAGTACGAGTACTGCCGCTCAGGAGCCATTCCCATACCCCATAAAAATGACGTTACGATTCTGCTCCTGGCAAATTTCAACTTCTCTTCAAGACCAGTCTTCTTCCACCAGCTTCACCGGAAAAGAAGAAAAATCAAGTTGGAACATTACAAAAAAGACTAGAGTCCATAAGATTAATTTAGTTAGCACATGGGAAGTCGAAGAAAATAATTATTGGAGCTACATATATGCACGTAATAATTATTTAAGGAGGGTTAGTTCACCGTGAGAGGTTTTTAATGTCAGCCTGGTAAATTCCCTGCACAATGTTGAAATCCAACTTGGCAAGCTCCAGTAGGAGGTGGTTTTTGTCTTCTCTTCTCTCATATACATCTATAAACAGCCTTGTCGCTACTCCTGGTGGCCACCAATGAAGAGGTAAATCCAAAGCACGCTGCATTTCCGCTGCTAGATTCTGGTCGACATCCTTGTCAAGGTTTTTGAGATGTTTAGTAGTGAACAGCATGGCCTCCTCCATGATGCTTTCACCTTCAAACGCAAGGTATGAGGCTTCGTAAAAGCTGAGCATTGCCTTGATATCATCACAAAGGTACGGCTTGAAACTGCCGGTCTCGTCCTTAAAATCGTTGAAAATTTCTGCACTCAAGTGAAACAACATGTTATATATTGACTGCAATATTGATTTTTTTTTTTTCACTTCCACATTATATACGTTTTGCATGTTGCTCAAATTACTGCGTTAAAAAGGAATTGCTAGCCTTCACTAGCTACCTTGAGAGACTTGATAACCATGCTGTCTGAGGAGTCTAAATTCTAAAGAGACTGCATATAGATTTCCTTTCTTCCATTTATCATCGATGTTATTGTAAACACTATTCAACGCGTTCTTTATCTCGGTTTCAAAATGACAAGCCAATCCAAGTCTTTGCAAGTTGTCAATCAGCTCAAGTTGATCTAATGGGTTCCCCACATTGTTAATCATCCTCCTCACTTCCTCCTTCAGCTCTTCTGCTCGTTTTCTGTATGTATCTCCCTGCATGCAGAATTCCAAGTTTTTAGTGACCGACTTATATAAATTAAGTAACAGAAGAACAAATTACGACAGAACTTACAAAAAAAAAAAAAAAAAAGAGAATGAACACTTACCGTATATGGATTGCTCAATGACTGCAAATAATCATCATTCCAAATGGGGGGTTGGTAGTTGCCTGATCGCCTTACAGTTGTTGAATCAATAACTTGGGTTGAAGTACTGAGTTGGGAGGTAGCTACACATTGCAGCGGCTTGCGTAAAGCGATTGATCTGTTGGTATCTCTTTGTGGGATAATTAATAAGAGTTTAGAATATCGAGAACTGGAACCAACGCAAGAAGAAATTGGTGTTGATGCAACGAAAGATGCCATTCTTAATAATATATCTTGCCCGCACTTCTAGCAGCGCTGAGCATATACAATCTCTACTTGTATATTATATATAAATCACTCACGCTATGAACTTAAGCCACTGGCAAATATATAGAAAATAGGATCGTCGAACAAGTTATTTTTTTATCCAAAAAATCCATGTAAATTACCATATGCCCCTTACGTGCGAGCCCTAGGCCCTAGGTCGGTACCTTCAAGCTTTAGATCATTACCCTTTTTTTTCCCCTGGATACCCTGCGTTCCAATCAACTGTGCTATCCCTTGGAGGCAGGCTTCAAGTCATTACTTGTATCCACTATCCCATATACAAATAATATATAATTGATAAAAAAGATAAGTGGCTGTTAATTAGTATCAAAATTGTAAATCACAATGACTAGTCTTAATTCATAAGTTACTATTTATAAAGCAATGACATGGTCAATATTAATGTTTATATAGTTAAAAAGGAACCATTATTAAACAAGATTGAAAAATGCTATCATACCAATTTCAATATGACCACATCTCATCAAAACCCCACTCTGAAATTTAAAATAGAACTACAAAACCATGCAATTAATGTAGTACATAACTTAGTTAATTAAAATTATCATAAGAATACTAAAATGTGTATAGAGTAATATTTAAAATTTATTTTTGAATGTAGTAAAAATAATTTTTTTTAAGATTACAATTTTATCATAATTGAATTAGAGGTACTGGGATCTAATAAAATGAAAAGTGGGATTTGAATAGATTTACACTAAAATTTTACATGTAACCATACTCTTAAATGAAAAGTAGCATTAATTATTTTTATAATATATTATAGAAAAAATATTATAAATAATCCTAAACTAAGGTCTAACATACAAAAAACCCTAACATTTTCTATAATGTTGTGAATAACCCTGCCGTCCGTTAAAATTAACTGTGTTAGGAGTATTATAGTCTATTAATCTATTATTACTATTAAAACCAATATGATTGGACTATTTGTACCTATTTCAATGCTCCCAACACGCCTTTTTTTCTACATTAATGTATCTAATTTAAAAAAATAAATTGTTACTCTACAATACCCTTAATAATATCAAAATAAAACTTCAAATTATTATTTTATTTTATTAATTCTTTTACTGTCTATACAGAATTTTTTCTTTTTGTTTCTATTTATCCTTAATACAATTTAAAACAGTAAATTGATCCATGAAAACTAAAAGGGCAAATACACAACTTTTTTTGTTTTAATTTTTATGGATTAATTTACCTTTTTAAATTGTATTAAGGATAAAAAAAGTTGTGTATAGACAGTAAAAGAATTAATAAAATAAAATAATAATATGAGGGTTTATTTTGATATTATTTATAGTAATACTTTATTTTTTAAATTATATATATTAATGTAGAAAGAAAATGAGCGTTGAGAGCATTAAAATAAGAGCAAGTGATCCAATCATATTGGTTTTAACAGTAATAATAGATTAATAGACTATAATACCCTTAATACAGTTAATTTTAATGGAAGATTCTAATAGTAGGGTCATTCATAATGTTATAAAAAATGTCAAAGTTATTTATAATATTAAATCTTAGTTCAGGGTTATTTGTAATATTTTTCCTACATTGCATAAATCTTAACGTCCTTTAGTTAACCTTAACATCGGCATAGTATTACACAAATCTCATCATCACTGTTTGAGGCAAGGACGTTTCCAGGCAAGCTCTAGTGAAACAGTGCAGGCGGTCACAACCTGATGTTCTTTTGCTTATCAAAGATTCTCTTCTTCCACAAATCATTCATATTCTCGCTAGTCTGCTATCTTTGAGTTCAATCTGTCTCCATTTTTTTTTTCCATTAAGAAATGGATATTTCCATTATGGTTTCGAAGCTCTTGCCTAATTAACGATTCTAGGGGAGGTCATTAAGTCAAGTACTGGAATTATAGTTAAGCCTAACATACATTTCTTGTCTCTATAGGTGGGATTTCCTTATATCAACATTGAAAATATTAAATTTTTTAGATGAGTTCTGTGAATGGTATTTTATTTGACTTCATTCTTTTTTATAATAAAATATCTTTTTAGTAATTAACTATTAAAAAAGTATTTGTTTACTTATTTAAAATAGATTAAGAGTATGTATATTTGTATTCCAAAATAAAAAATTAGGAAGAGTTTAATTACAAGAGTATGGTAAAATTTGTATTTCTTCTATCATATATAAAAAAAATCTAATTTTAATGAGTTATTTTTTTAATAACAGTGATATATATCTTAAATTATGTTACAAACTATGCATCCCAAATGACCAAATGACCAAAATGACATGATATGAATTTAAAACTACTATATCATTTATTACATTGTTAAACTATCCACTTAATAAATATTATATAATACATCTCATGTGGGAAGTAAAATTTAGTGTAAAATTTGAAAAAAAAATCATTATATATTGATTTTTGTAGTGCCAATCAAACTATGTACAGTGAACATTTGAAATTAAGCCTAAGTTATTGTGAAGGGTACCCAACTCCCAAATTTCTGCCGTTTGCTTCTAGAAGTTGGAAACTGTGTTTCTCAATTTTAATGCCATAAATGATCAAATTATGATGCATGGTTTGAACTTATAGTACTGTAGTCGCCGCCTCAATCACAGAATATTATTGTATTTTATTGTATAAAATATGTAAATTAAAAGGTGAATTTAATGTAATTAGTTTTAAATGTCGCCTTGAAAAAGAGAATCAACCACGTGAGTCCATACATAAAAGAAAGCTTTAAGTTTGGTGAAGGCTAGCTATCGAGTTTATTTCTACAAGAATATCATTGCGTTAATTAAAAGATGGAAATCATATTTAACATTTTTAATCAAATATTCCCTTGTACTTTACAAATTAGTTTGTTAGCTTGTATAGTTGTATAAACTACAGAGAGTTCTATATGCATTCAGAAAATTATTTTAGACAAAATGGTTTCCAACAATGTAAATTGTACTAACAATAACCATTCAATTGAAATCAAACCATAAAAAAGTAAGTAGAAAGGAAATCAACACAAAACAGATTTAACGTGATTCAATTAAGCTGTCTGTCTATGTATAACTTAACTACAATATTATGTAAAATTTCACTGTACTTGAAAACATCAAACTCAAATCTCATTTTCGTCTAGAAATTGTATACATTTCAATTCCTATATAAACTTTATTTATTTAGTACTGTTATTTACCAAAGTCAGTAAAACAAATATTCCTAAGTAATTATATTAAATGAATAACTGATCAACTGAACATTAACAAAACTTAATCCCAAACAATAATATAATATAGAAAATTCAAAAAACATAATTAATAAAGACATTATATATATTGAACTTAATCAACAACTAAATGATTAAAGCTCAGGGCTCTCTAACGGTCAAAACTTCTTCTAATGCAATGCAATTGTATAAGATGGAGTAACATAACCAAACCCAACCCTTCGCTATTTAATTAGCTGCCAGCATTAATTGTCTCACAACCAACAACTTTTGGACAAAATGACACAATTACTCTTTACTTTAATTCGAAGTATATTCAAATAAAAAAATTCCAACAAAGCAATATAACAATTCAAAACATACAAATTTATAAAATTAGTTCAACAAACTCACAAAAATAATCATAGAAAACATTAAAACATATCCCAAATAATCTTAAATTTGTTTGTCTATAATTATTTTATGATCTTGGATTAATATAAAATTTAAGTCAATGATATGTAACTGATGCAAATTTTTAATTTATTTATATAGATTTCAAATAAATTTAGTTTTTAGTTTTGTTTTTGTAAATTCAAAAATTTTTAAATACTAAAAATGATACAAAATATATAATTATTAAAGTGAAGGATAACTTACTGTGTCATTTTATCCAAAACTTTGTGATTTTAATGGTGATAGAGGGGGCTTATTCTACCATCTAAAACTATTAATGATTATGGTTATTTTAGTAAACCGGAGGTGAAAATTTTGCTTCATAACAAAATATATTTAATTAGAGGTATTTAGGTATTATGAAAGGTACAGGGAACATTGAAAATATATAATATGATACTTTATGTGATGGTTATGTTAATTAATTAATTTTGTTTTTGTTTTTATTTATACATTGACACCGCTATGATAGTGCCTAAAGCTAAATACGGGGAGGGAAAGTGCTAGGAACCACCAGGCTAAACCCTTGGGACAAAATGCCCAATATCTGTTTTACTCCTACGAAAAAATGTTCAGTTTTTATAAGGTCTTCATTGTTAGTTAAAAGATCGAAATAATGTATCTGTAGTAAACTTTTTGACACTATTATAAATATTAGAAGACAAAATATGATGAGTCAATAAAAATATATTTCAATGCAATTTCTTTTATCTTTTTATTAATGATAGGAAAAAGTATTTGTTAAAATCTTTTTATTATGATAATTACTAAATTGTAATGTGGACTGTAGTTAACTTAATTATGGAAGCTTAACTCTTTATATTTATAAGTTAATTCATATAAATTTATGTATTGGTTTAATTGTGTTTGAGTGTGTGACTAAAGTCTCACATTGGCTAGACATGGGGAGGATCATAGACAAATAAGTATGGACAAGATCTCTATTGATATGAGGCATTTTGGGTAGAGTTTAAAAGCAAATCCATGAAAGTTTAGGCCCAAAGTGAATAATATCATACAAATATAGAGTTTGTGAAAGTTCATAGTCATAACAAGTGGTATCAAAGTCCGAGTCCGATCCATACTTAGCCAAGAGGAAATTCTTAGAATTTCGAACGAAGATGGTGGACCCCAATTAAACTTGTGATTAGATCCGTGGTTGGACTCTGTTTGGTCCTGGGATAGAACAAGCTCTCGAGTTGGCTTAATAAATTATTAAACTATCCACTTAATAAATATTAAATAAGACATCTTATGTGGGAAGTAAATTTCAGTGCAAAATTTGAAAAAAATATCGTTATACATTGATTTTTTTAGTGCCAATCAAACTATGTACAGTGAACATTTGAAATTAAGCCTAAATTATTGTGATGGGTACCCAGCTCCCAAATTTCTGCCCTTTGCTTTTAGAAGTTGGAAACTGCGTTTCTCAATTTTAATGCCATAAATGATCAAATTATGATGCATGGTTTGAACTTATAGCATTGTAGTCGCCGCCTCAATCACAGAATATTGTTGTCTTTTACTGTATAAAATTTGTAAATTAAAAGGTGGATTTAATGTAATTAGTTTTGAATGTTGCCTTGAAGAAGAGAATCAACCACATGAGTCCACACATAAACGAAAGCTTTAAGTTTGGTGAAGGCTAGCTGTCAAGTTTTTTTCTACAAGAATATCATTGCGTTTTCATATATATCTGGTGCAAATATGTTTAATTAAAAGATGGAAATCGTATTTAACATTTTCAATCAAATATTCCCTTGTACTTTACAAATTAGTTTGTTAGTTTGTATAGTTGTATAGAATTAAGAGATTCCAAATGCATTAAAAAAATAGTTTTAAACAAAATGGTTTCCAACTATGTAAATTATACTAATTACAATATAATCAGTCAAATGAAATCAAGCCATATAAAAGTAAGTAGAAAAGAAATTGATTTAGCATGGCTTATTATGTTATCATAGTTATTATACTCTTTTAGTTTTTATTTAATTAGGGTTTCATTTAATTTAGAAAATTATTAGTTTAGGGATTTTGACTTAAAATGGATTTTTACTTATCCTAATTTGACTGAAATTACCAATATATCTTGGTTAGTATAAATATAGGTTTTCATTATTATTTTGTTAGATATTATTCAGACATGAATTATTTTGATATTGAGAGATTATTTAGAGAGATTGTTAAGTTGATTATTGTGTGAGTGCCAATTAGAGATTGTTCGTATTTGTGTTTAGATTTTGATTGTTTATTGTACGGGTTCCCCGTCAAATTGGTATCAGACTCTAATATCGTTTTCGCAAAATCATCCCATATTTCCATAAACCCCAAACACAGTCACTGTTTATTACTGTTCATTACTAGAGTTACTGTTTATCACTGGCCGTAGACTAATCACCTATCACCAAATACACCAAATCCTAGATCGGGCTACCCCCATCGTTCTTTCCTTTATCACCATGACCAGAATCTCATCAAAAACCCTTCAAAACGCCTAAAAATAGTTCGTCGTTGTTACTGTTTACCATCGTCGACTGGCGAGTGGTACTCACCTCCACCACTAACCATAGATCGACCCCTCCTCGTCAACTTTCTCTTCTTGGCTAATCGCCAAATCCTATCGAAAAGTTCTCAAAAAGTCAAAATTCAGTTTGAAAGCAACACCATAAACCACCGTGGCTGACACCACCCATTTAAAAAACTTCACCGATTGCTGATCTATTGCCTGGAGGTTTGGTCATCATTGTCCGATTGCCGAAAGCCGCCACATGCTCCTTCACCCGTGGTTGCTTGGATATTAAGGTTTGGGGGCTTGTTTGTCACTTTTAAAAATTGGTGATATTTTTTATTAGGGGCTTTCAGTTACTTTGCCATTGAATCAAGCCTAATATTTTGCAAACCCACCCACTTTTCATAATTACACCACTGTTCGAACTTTAAATTTTTGCTATTTACAGCCTTCGTTTAACCCATGCATTCTCAATTTTTACAGAGTAGCCCATATAGTTTCATTACATTTCACTTTAGCCTATGCACTTTCAGTTTTATAATTTAGCACGTATATTTTTAATTACAATTAGCCTTCATATTTCATTTTCTTTTAGTTTAGCCTTCACCAAAAAGAAATCATTGCATATTTACTTTCTTGCCTTTATTTGCATTGCAGCAGTATCAGATTTATTTTTATCACTTGTAGGAAATTTTAGTCTAGACTTAGCATAACCACTTAAAAAAAAAAAAAGGCCAACCTAAATCCCCCTCTTGAACTCCCCATCCAACCATCTCTCAAACCTAACCAACACCCTGATTTAAATACCATAAGCAATACGTTAAATGGATTAGAAAATAGGTTCTATCACATGGGACAAATAGTACTTGACATTAGAGAGCAACTTAATTGCAAGGATAACAATTTTGGATCATCTAATAGGTTTGATAGGGGTAAAGAAATCATAGGATCCACATCTCGAAGACACCATGAGAGAGAATATGCACATAATCCGTTGTTTGATGAGGATAGTGATGATAAAGACAGTCATAGAAGTAAAAGGAGTCATTCTAGGCATGAGTCATCTGACATTCTAAAAGAAGTCATAAATAATGTCCCTGAGTTTGATGGTAGGTTAGATTTCACTGTTTTCCTAGATTGGATAGATCCCATATATGAGTATTTTGCTTGGTATGACGTCGTAAACACTTATCGCGTTCGTTTTACTTGACTTAAGGTAGTTGATACTGCTAAGATATATTATCAGTCCATAGAACGTAGGTTTTACCAACAATATCATCGTAATCCTACTTGGGAAGAACTGAAAATGGGTCTTACACAAAAATATGTCCCTCAGTCCTATAAAAAATAACTTTACAGACAATTACTTAACCTTAGGCAGGGTTCCTCTAATGTCTTCGAATAACAATCTAAGTTTGATAGTCTTCACATTAGGTGTAACATTGAAGAGTCTAATGATGCCACCATATTTAGATTTATTAATGGACTTAGGTTTGAAATCCAGCATGTTGTTAAGTTAAGCTCTCCTGAAACTGTAGAAGATGCCTATAATAAAGCCCTAGGAGCTGAACTCCATACTAGAGCTTATAGTGCTAGGCAAACCTCTTCAGTGCATACTCCATCTTCTCAAATTAAGGCTTTCATTTCAATAGAAGTAACTTCAATCAACAGTCCTCTACTACTAGAGCTTCTAGCTCGTCAACTCCCAGTTACCATACATCTAGTACTTCAAATCCCAATGTTAATTCCTGTTTCATTTCTGCAAAGTCACCTGGATTTACTTCTGAGATTACTGTTGTATATCCTGTTCAGAATTCTCTTGATCCCAGTCTCAAAGTGATAAGATATATAATCCAAGTCTTTGCAAGGTATCAATGAGCTCCAGAGGATCCTCCACTTTATCAAGCATCAACCTGACATCTCCTTTTAGCTTTTCGACTTATTCTACGCCTGATTTTCCCTGCATGAACACATATTAATTTTATCAGCTATTAAGTAGCAACGGTCCACTAATTAATAAGAAGTATAAATTACAGATAGTAGAACGTTTGAAATTGCCTGATCGTCTACTAATGCTTTGATTAGATGTTTCAGTGGTAGCGATGCATTGAATTCGGCCTTGATGATGATTAGAATTTAAATTTTTGTTGGATGGTCGAATTGACATGCGATCTCTAGGTGGGAATTCGGTGAAAGGAGAAGCAGGCAGCAAAACAAGCTAGAGAAGAGCCATTTAGAATAATGTATAGGATCATTTTTGCTACTTTTGTCTATTCGGGTCTGACCATGCCTCTATATACATAGGCCATGCGATGGATCTTCATATCTAAAGCAAATTAAACGAAATCATCGTTTTCCTTGCGCATGCATGTCGGCATGATTTTAACCTTTAACAATAAAATAAAATAAAATATTGAAAGTACAAAATAAGAAACTGGCAATGATGTTCCTTCACTTCGATCGTTGGCAGTGAACAATAAATTTTCACATGTTTGAAATTATACGTCGTCCATATAATTAGCAAAGTTGATTCATCACCACAGATTGTATACCTCTTCTTTATACTGAGGAAAGGGATAGAGGCTTCTTTTTTCTTGTTTAACCTATAAACCAAGTCTATCCAATATTTGGTTGAGGTTCGCTTCGCTGGTAATTAATTATATTGTTCTTTTGACCTGTGGAAATCATCAATTTGAAATTATAAAAAAAATCTTCAATAAAACAAACCTAATATATCATCATCCTGTAACATGTATTATGATCATTTAATAAATTAAACAATTTAAGAGAATGATTTTTGAAAATGAATTTATATACATCTAAAAACATTTCACTAAAAAAAAAAATCACCCAGTGCATCAATCACATCTTATTTTTATCCAACATAATTAATTATGTTTTATACTTTGTAAACAACATAAATGTAACGTTTCAAATTAATAATATAAGCTAAAATCTTTCTATGGATTTTATTAAAAGATAAAATTAATATTGAGTATAACAACATGAAACGTAACGTTTCAAATTAATAATATAAGTTAAAATCTTTTTGTGGATTTATTAAAAGATAAAATTAATATTGAGCCTACACTTATTATTTAAATTTTTAAGTAAAATGATAAATTTAATATAGTATCAAAACTCTCTTACCTAAAAATCAAAGTTTAAATCCTTTTATTGCATATTAAAAAAAGAAAAGTATAATTAACTCACATATATATAAGACCTAAAAAGAGACTTCTGAGGTCTAATCCATACGCAACATGTGAGAAATGAACGTATTAAAAAGGATAAAATTAATAGATTTTAATAAGATATATAAAATTTATCAATTTTAATAAGATATATAAAATATATCAATTCCAATATACAAACAGGTGAGGAGCAACGATGCAGAGTGAAAATAAAATTCCATGGAAGCAATTAATGGTTAAATGATATAATTAAGAAATATCTAGGAATTGTATGACGATCGAGAGTGATTGACATGATTGGACATCAATTTTGTCAAAACTGTGCACATTTTTGTAAAAAATAATTTCTCTCATTAACAATTTATTTTATTTTGTATAATTTGGAGAATTCATACAATAATATTCAAAATACCTAATCAGGTCTAGCAGACTAGAACTTAAGTGGTGCCAATGAAATATCGGCCAAGCTTCTTGGTCGTTATTTTTTTTCTTAGTCATTTCATGTGCAGTCCAATATAATAATATTGTTTTGTAATTCCCAATCGATATCTGTCACGTTATAAGTTAGCAATAATATTATATTATATTCTCTTTTTCTAGTACAAGAAAATAAAAATATATAATTATGTTATACATTTCGTGGTAAAGTCTATTTTCAGAGTCGATAACTCACCAAGAATATTGAATGAGCATAATTTTAGATTTAAAATTATTTTACAGAATTGATCTTCAATTCTCTAAAATTCCTATATGATATTTTAGTTAAACCTTTATAGATCAGTGATTAATTGGACACAACAATGCTAGCCACAAAGATGTACTAGATCATACACTAACAAAGAATAATGTTGATGTTGACAATCAGTCAACCTCTAACTTACCAATAAAATTTATATTTATTATAGAGGATCTAACTCAATCAGAGGGAAATAGGGGAAAATGTGGAGAAGGATGATGAAAGCGAGGAGTTTCAGGCCATGTTTTTGTCAATAAAGGCCACTATGTTTTGGTCAACCGAGAATCCAGTAGTATAAATAATCTGCATACAAAGAGAAAACAATAGATCAGAGACGCCGATAGTATTGTCAGTGACAATCCTTCGACGTTGAAATTAGATATTGAATATGGAGTGAAATATCTGATTGATCAGGGATAGATAAGATACAGAGAGAGTTTCAGGTAAGAGAGTGTTCCCTAACCTTGATTTGAAGCAAATGAGCATATTTATAGCAGTAACTCTTATATAGGTGTTGTCATGCATGGTGTAGGAGTGACATCTCATTGCATGCAAAGGAGTTGATGATGACATATAGCTAGAACCCATGGAGACACTTGGAAAACAAAAGGTTCCTTTAAGAGTCACCTGGAAGCTTGTAAGGGAGTTGGTGAGACACTTGGACAAGATGCATCTTGCTTGGAGAACACTTGGAAAGAAGCTTCAGCCTTTATTATTTTATTAATTTGCTCCATGCAACACCTCTTATGTTGAAATTGATCCTTCGTCGACCAAGTTGGGTGTTTGTAATAGAGTTATCTGATCAACCAAAAGGTCTTGATACTGGAAGTGAGGTTAACATCTTTGTCGACTAGCTCTTGATGATGTGGCTACAATATTAATCATATTGGTTGTCCCAATTTTTTATCGAACAACTAGTCCCCTAAGTTTCATGGAAAAACATTAGCATTTGGCTTGGGACTTGACTCTTTGAAGAATGCAAACTTTAAGCAATATTCCATATGTATTAGCACCACACACTTTTGATTGTGTTATTTCTTTTCTTCAAGGTTGACTCAAATATAAAAAATTCTCATTATTTGCTTGATGGTGTCTATTGTGCCTTTTTTGTGTTGACTTCTTTTTAGCAAAGAAAGCAAGGTTGCAAGTGAATTTGTTGCTTTAGAATATTAGAGGAAAATAAGCAGCAACTAAAGTTGTAAAGGAGAAGATTGTACAAGAGAAATCCTTCCAAGTTATAGCCATAAAAAGAAAAGTTATACGAGGAGAAAATACCAATATAATTAGAAAAGAGGAGAAAACCACTTTGTTGACATCTCTAATCTACTAGAGTGTAGGCGATTTGGCTTCACCTTTTGACTTGTCAACTAAATCCAAGTTGGACCTTCTAATTACAACACAAAGCTTAATATTTCTCATTCATATTATGCCACTAAGTGCCCAAGTGACTTTCGGAGGAAAGAATATGAATGGCTGCAAGACACAAACAAGTAGCACAAAGATACTATTGTTGAAATCCCTTTGGTTAACCAGGTTTTATATGAAGTCTTCATATGTGGAGCTTTCACAAAATCCAACCTTACAACATTGAATGTGTGGAGGGTTTCATATTTCCTTATTCTCATGAATTAATGATAAATATTTGTATTTGTCTCGTCCTCTCTTATTTGAGTATGTCTTTTGTGATTATTTTTTTCACTTAGAAAGATTGATGAAGAGAACAATGTCGGTTATGAAGGCTATGGTGCTCAACAATATCCAATGAAATGGTGGCATTGATTGGGCTAGTGCTATCAATGAAGTTGATGATGCCAAGAGTTGATGGAATAGAGAAAATTAGTGGTACTTATGAAGCTAGTGGCACCAATGATACTTGTGACATATTTTGTGGTGACAAGGAGATTTGATCTTCTATCATCTTAATGATTCATCTTCTTTCTTTCAATTGTTTTTGGAGAATACGGTTTTATGTTGTTGTGCTTGGAGAATTGAACTCATACAATATAGCCTTTATCATTTATATTGAATTGGAGTACTGTGATTATTCTCACATCCTCATATTCACATGATATCTTTATCTATTCTCAAATAAGAGCTTGGTCAATAAAAGGATATGAGTATACTGGCATACCTTCGGTATTATGTGCTTATCAATCATGTTGCCATCTCAAACAATGATCTCAAATAGAGAGATTTTGGTTGACCAAATGTCTAAACGTAACAATCTCTCCCAGTAATATATTCAAATACAAAGTGGTTGCATTGGAGTTATCGGATGTTTATATACCAAACTTGTATTTAAGGTAATGACCATATGTAAAGGTCCTAGTCGACCAAATACATTACACTGAAAGCCTTATATGGTGAACTGTTCATATAAAAAGTAGCCTCACCTTAGATGAAACTCTAGACAAAATTTAACAAAACTCGACACGCTCGACACGACTCGACATGTAAGTGTCGAGTATCAGATGATGCATCCGACACTCGATGTCTTCAAAAATAGACTGATATCAAGTGTCGGTTGTGAATCTCGGCATGACTCGACATGTAAGTGTCGAGTGTTGGATGCATCATCTGACACTGTATGTCTTCAAAAATAGACTGATATCAAGTGTCGGTTATGAATCTCGATCCGACAGTCAACACTTACATGTCGAGTCGTGTCGAGCTCTATCGAGCGCGTCAAGTTTTGTCGAGCGTTTTGGCAGGTTGTTTGTTTTAGCTTTGTTTTTTTTTTTTTGTCTTTTTGCATCATATTTAACTATAACGGCCTTGTATTGTTTGTTGAATTATTATTTACTTGGAAATTTTAGATTTTGAATGGAATGATGGTTTTTTAGTAGTTGATTCTTGTGCCGGTAACCAAGTATTGTTTGTTGATTCTTGGGGGGAGCTGTGGAGGTGCTTCGATTTTTACGGATTTCAACAGAAAAGAGTAAGAGACTTAAAGACAGGAATCGGGAATTATATGGCTTAGGAGATGTAATTTTGTTTGTATAGCCTAGTAAAATTACATGATATTGTAAAATATTATAATTTATCATAATCACCCCTAAAAATTACTTGTAAGTTCAAATACTTTATTTTTTTTCATTTACATCCTAATACTGTGCGGGACGGGGCGGGTTAAACGGGGCTGGAGGGTGGACCCGGGCCCGGACTCGCCCTGAACGGGTCAACACATTTAGAGACCCAAACCCGTCCCTAAATTCAAAATAAACAGGTCAAGACCGGCCCCTAAAACACGGGTCACACCGGGGCCCCGGACCCGGCGGGTCATTTTGTCATCCCTACTGATAAAGTAATAAAGGCATATGAATTGATAAGCATATATGACATGCGTTCATACAAAGAATAGACCTGTAACTCCTGTCCAACTGTTTTTTCAATGATGCTTTTTACAGCCAAAGCTTTAGGAATAACACCTAAAACTTGACTGCCTTCTAAGAGTACACCTGTTGACACACAACCCATTAACCGAAGGCTACCTCCTCATAAACCACATGAATCTTTCTTTCAGCTAATGTCTTACCAAGATAATTTGCTACTTCTATAAACTCTTTACTTTCTTCAGGTTGAGATCCACAGAATATACATATCTTTTGGATTTGACGTTTTGAGGTTTTCTCCATGTCTACATAATTCTCTAACTATATGTGTAAAGAGGAGAACAAGAAATGTCATATTTATGAAGTGCAAAAAAAGGTATTCTAATAATAACATCTATATAGGTAGCTCGGCGGTTTGTTAAAAAAGTTTGACAATGAAGCATAGAAAATTTTAAAAATGACAAAAATAAGACAACATAAATACATAAGTCAACCGAAAGATAGAGATATAAATTCAAAAATGATAGCTATAAGACATAAAAATTCAAAAATGATAGTACACATGCATATATATGTACAGGTAATTGTGACTATGGCTCACATCTTCCTTTAGTTTTATATCCAGAAACGGCTTAAACACCTTCTATGAGTTGGGGATATGCGTCCTATCCAGTTTTCTTATAAACTAGCAAACATGATCGTTTTGAGTCAGATTCCTGAGACTGTAACGTGCCTGCTCTTCTCAAAATTATGTCCATAATTTCACAATTTCACGCTGTACAATTTCACGAGAATGCATTTCAAGAGTCAATTGGATATTATCCAAAGACTCCTTACTCAATCCATTCTTGATGAATTGCATCTTATCATCTCAATTGTTCTACAAAAATCCCAATGAGGGGCAACGCTAGTTATAAGTTCATCTTACACATTTGCGACAAACTTGTAACCTTTTTCGCTCTTCGCTTTTTGGCGTAAGAGCTTTTTCCTAAACCTGGCATATGAGAGACAAATTCATCTGAAAATTCACAAGAAGATCAGACCTTGGTTCAATTAATCATCTTATATCAACAGCAATACCCTTGGCATCAACATCCTTTGTCTTTCTGCTCGAGCTTTGTAAATTTTAAGCAAATCATTTTTAGGAAGAGAGAGAAAATGTGTGTGCAGATTCGAGAGAATGGTATCCATATGAAGAAAATGAGAGACAAGAAAAGAATATGAATGCATGGTGAGCAACAGTTTTTAGGGAACTGAAAAATCGACTTTAAAAGTTAAGAGCATTTAAGAGAATTAAAACAATAATAAATGATTCAAACATTTACATTTAAATAAAAGCTATAATTTTTAGTTTTTTTTATTCAGATGAAAATATCTTAAATTAAATTTTAAATAAAAAAATCATCTTAAAAAGGTTTGAAGTCCAAGAATAAGCTAAATTCAGATAAAAAAACACTTAACCCCTAAGTATTTAATTCTCTAACAGAACAAATTCATCAAACCTACAAATCAAACCTACATAAAAAATAACCTAAAACAAATGTTCTAATATCTTACACAACAGCTACTTCACTTGGAAGGTATTAAAGTGAGTTAAATAATATTAAAGAATTATAAATATTACATGAATTTTTGCTTTTATATTAATATGAAATATTTCCGCGCTTTTAATTTGTTTTATTATTAAAGGTAAAAATCGTGACATGCATGGGCGAGGAAAATGATGCTTTCGTTTTGTTTTTCTTCTACGTTTTTTATATTATTTATTATGTGATCACCATAAAAGTTTGCTTAACACATTTTTCGGTATTGTTTTTTATTCAATTAAGCTTAAAAGATACTTATTTTGTCATTGGCTTAATTTGTGATCTTAATATTTCAGGGTTTTTAAGTAATGCTATTCTTACAAATTATTTACATAAATTCATCGTATAAATTGATGTGTCATCCTTATATGATTACTATATCATCCATCATAATTAATGTTATTTATTATTAACATATATTTATCAAATTACTGTATTTATTTATCAAATCATATCATATTATATTAGTTTATATAAGTGAGTTTGTATAAATAATTTGTAGGAGTGAGTTCCTCTTTCAGCTAATATCCAATACATTAAAATTCCAATTCTCATCGAGGCCGAATTCAATGCATCGCTACCACTGAAACGTCTAATCAAACCATTATCAGACGATCAGCCAATTTCCAACGTTCCAGTTGGGACCATGTTTACATTCAATCGCTTCCGAGCAAATATGCGGTACTCATGTATAATTTTCATCTTATTTATACGCATAGTATCCGTAATTTATACTTCTTATTAATTAGTGGAGCGTTGCTACTTAATAGCTGACAAAATTAACGTGTTTATGCAGGGAAAATCAAGCGTAGAACAAGTAAAAGCCAAAAGGAGATGTCAAGCTGATGCTTGATAAAGTGGAGGATCCTCTGGAGCTTATTGATAACTTGCAAAGACTTGGATTATCTTATCACTTTGAGACTGAGATCAAGGGAATTCTGAATAGGATATACAACAATAATCTCAGTAATTATATGCAAAAACAAGCAAGCTTGTATGATGTAGCTCTTGCATTTAGACTTCTAAGACAACATGGCTATGATATTTCTGCAGGTACTGTGCTGATCAACATAATATCAAGAAAAGTACTCACAACAATCCTTTAAAAATAATATATATATATATATATATATATATATATATATATATAGGTGGTCTATGAATAATTTTGGCCTCACTGACCTCTTTCGTATTCTTAACTTTCTACCAAATGATATTTTGCTGAAAGACATATTCGTGTTATTTATTTCTTAAGGTTCGAAAACAACATATTTGGAAAAATAATGTACTGTCCTCCTTTTTTCAGATATTTTCAATAATTTCAAGGATGAGAATGGACAGTTTAAGCCAGATCTAATTGATGATTGTAAGGGATTTTATCACTGTATGACGCTGCATTTCTTTTGAAAGAAGGAGAAGAAAGTATCTTCTATGAGGCTAGAAGTTTCACGATTACATACCTCAAGGAATACGTGAAGCGAAACGTCTATCACTCTCTTTCCACATTAGTGAACCACGCTTTGGAGCTTCCACAGCATTGGAGGATGCCAAGGGTGGAGGCAAGGTGGTTCATTGATGCATGCAGGAGAAAACAAGACTCCAACCCTATCCTGCTTGAGCTTGCTAAACTGAATTTCAACGCAGTGCAAGCGATACATCAAGAAGATCTCAAATATGTCTCAAGGTAAGAGGCTAAATAGGCAGCTAATTAATTATTTATTTGATGGATTCGAGACCTATCTAATCGTAGGACGAGGAGCTAGATTTACAGATGTACTAATTAATATATATATTAAAACAAATGGCAACATGTTATTTATATTATATAAAAGAAAATGATTAATTATGTTTTTGTCAATTAATTGGTGTTAATTTTTATATGAGTAATGTTATACGTACAAAGCTGTATCCTAATTTTGTGTTTCAAGTGAACTGGCTCCTAACATACCTGTACAAGTAATTTATCGCATCATACCTCTATATTAAATTAATTAGCTATCCAAAGACATTTCAATAGCCATTTCACTTAGGATACAAAGTTGGGATACCAACTTTGTACATATAGTATAGTATTGCTGTTCTTACATATATTCACTGATATAATTAGGTTCCTTGTCATCTATTACGAAGCTGGTGGAACAATTTGTCGTATGACAGAGATGTTGAGTTTTGCAAGGGATAGGTGGATGGTGAGTTTTTTATGGACTGTGGGAATGGCATGTGAGCCTCAATTTGCTTATTACGGAAAGATGTATGCAAAGGTGATCGCAATGATAACTGTTCTGGATGATATTTATAATGTCTATGGTACCTTAGAAGAACTCGAACTCTTTACAGATATCGTTGACAGGTTGGTGTACGTGGCTGGCTAGCTATTAACTTACTTTGCAGTTAATTAGCTATTTCAAACATATGTTATTTTCAGATGGGAAGTCAATGCAGCTGAGCAACTTCCACACTACATGAAGATAGCTTTTCTTGCTCTCTACAATGCCATAAACGAAATGGGTTATGATGCTCTCGATCAAGGAATTTACGCTATTACTTACCTGAGAAAATCAGTATGAAATTCCATTAATTTCTTTGCAAAAGTACAAAAGTTTTTCGTATTGTAATTAATTTGATGTCTCTTCTTCATTAATATGTCGATGTTAATTGCTTCAGTGGGCTGGTTTATGTAAAGCATATTTAGTAGAGGCAAAGTGGTACTATAGCAAATGCGTCCCAATCCTTGAAGAGTACATTGAGAATGTGCCGGTTTCCATATCCGCACCAGTCGTATTAGTGCATGCTTATATTTAATAAAGGAGGACTTGGAATCCATAATGCAAGAGTTTGACAATATAATTCGTTGGTAAGCAATTATTTTACGACTTGCAGATGATCTAGGAACATCATCTGTAAGCTGCATGCATTTTCTACAAACTGTATTTGATATATATGTAGATTTTCAATTTGTTTCACAGTTATCAGCTGGTGTAACTTCTTTTCTTTTTCCGTTGATTAGGGATGAGATGGAGAGAGGAGACGTTCATAAATCAGTCCAATGTTACATGCACAAAACTGGAGCTTCTGAAGAAGATGCTCGTAAACATGTACAACAATTGATTGCCACAACATGGATGAAAATGACCAAAGATGGACTCGGAAAACCTCACTTGTCAAATGCTTTTATTAGAATTGCGATGAACTTGGCAAGGAGGGTTCAGTTCATTTACCTACATGGTGATGGCCATAATAAAGGAGACACGTTCATCAAAGATGATATAACATCATTGCTTATTGATACCATTCCATAATTTAGAGTTATAAATAATGGTCAAAGAAGTTTGTTAAAGAAATTCATGTCGATTCCCTTGTCATGCGATGAAACGACATGTTTAATATATTTTTATATAATAAATAAAGGAAAAGTATTACATTGCGCCCATCTCTTAACGAATATGAAACAACATGTTTAATATATTTTTATATAATAAATAAAGGAAGAGTATTGTATTGCACCCATTTCTTAATATCCTCCAAAAAAAAAATTACGGTTGTTATGCTAAATAAGTACACTTCAAAACACATTTGTTTTTTTTTTTTTAATCCCATTGACCTCAGTGTGTAATTTAAAATTTATATAAATTCCAAACATCATATATACAATGCAATTTGATATATAAAATTATCAATTTTGTGAAGAAATCTGGAGATAATTTGTGGCTAGAGTAGGTTGCCTTGAAGCAGAAAATCTGGAAATTTTCTGTGCTCTCTTGCAAGCACACAAACTGAATTTAAGTGCAGAAACATAAACAAGAACACACCAAAATTTACGTGGTTCGATCCATGATCTACTCCACGGGAGGGATAGAAATGAATGCACTAGAGAAAATTTGGATTACACACTCTCCTCACTGCACTCTCAGCTTAGAACCACTCTAGGCTCTCTGTTTTTGCTTCTCTTCACTCAGCTTTATTTTTCAAGTTTTATACAACTTACATGACCTGCTTTTTCTACATTTACTGCACATCATTATTAATAGCCTTTTTAGGTGGCTGACTATAAATGTAAATACAGCAACCAAAAAATAGACAGCAAGACGGCTGCAGACAGACAAGAAAAACAGCAGACATAGCAGCAAAACAGCATGCAGACAGCAGTAAAACAGCATGCAGACAGCAGCAAAACAGCATGCAGATAGCAGCAAAACAGCAGCATGTTGCTGGTTGAGATGCAGTGGCTTGAGTCACATTGCATCAATTCTCCACCTTGACTCAAGATCAGTGCATTCTCCCTCCAATTCTTCAATTACACCTTGGTGACTCCAATTAGGCTCAAACAGAGCCTGAATTTTTCTGTTGGGAGAGGTTTGGTTAACATGTCAGCTGGGTTTCTTGCAGTAGGTATTTTCTTCATTGCAACGATTCCTTTTTCTGCAATTTCTTTTACAAAGTGATATTTGACATCTATGTGCTTTGCTCTACCATGATGAACTTGATTCTTGATCAAATGGATGGTACTTTGATTATCACAATGGAGTATAAAACTGTCTTGATCAACACCTAACTCCATAATCAGTCCTTTAAGCCACAAACCTTCTTTGACTGCCTCTGTAGCTGCAATATATTCAGCTTCAGTTGTTGAAAGAGTAACCATGCTTTGCAGCCCTGCTCTCCAACTAATTGCTTTTCCCCAAATTGTGAACACATAACCTGTGATTGATCTCCTATTATCCTTGTCTCCAGCATAATCTGAGTCTACAAATCCTTCCAAAACTCCACCTGAATCATGACCTTTTCCATAACATAATCCAAGAGAAGTTGAACCTCTTAGATATCTTAGTATCCACTTGGCAGCATGCCAATGAATTCTTCCAGGATTACTCATATATCTACTAACCATGCTTACTGAATATGCAAGGTCAGGTCTAGTGCAAACCATTGCATACATTAAAGATCCAACTAAGCTTGCATATGGTATAGAAGCCATTTCCTCCTTCTCCTTTTCTGTTTTGGGACAATCTTCTGCTGAAATTTTGATTTGTTCACCCATAGGAGTGGAAACCATCTTTGCTTTGTTCATGTTGAACTTGACTAGCAATTTTTCTATGTAATCTTTCTGACTCAACCATAATTTATTCTTGGATCTGTCCCGAATTATCTGCATGCCAAGAATCTTCTTTGCAGCTCCCATGTCCTTCATATCAAACTCAGATTTTAGTAAATGCTTCAACTTGTTGATACTTTGCTTGTTCTTTCCTATCAACAACATGTCATCAACATATAACAACAAATAGAGATAATCACCACTGCAGAATTTTTGATAGTACACACAATTATCAAATTGACTTCTCTTTAGTCCATTTGCAATCATGTAACTATCAAACCTTTTATACCATTGTCTAGGGGCTTGTTTAAGCCCATAGAGTGATTTTTTCAGCAAACACACATGATTTTCCTTGCCTTTAACTTCAAAGCCTTCAGGTTGCTGCATCAGAATTTTTTCTTCAATGTTTCCATGCAAGAAAGCCGTTTTTACATCCATTTGTTCTATTTGCAGGTCTTCTTGAGCTGCCATTGCCAATAGAAGACGAATGGATGTATATCTCACCACCGGAGAATATATTTCTTGATAATCAATACCCTCCACTTGAGAATAACCCTTAGCTACAAGTCTAGCTTTGAATTTTTCAGGTTGTACTCCATCTATACCAGATTTTTTCTTAAAAATCCATTTGCAACCTATCACTTTAATTCCTTTTGGCTTTGGAATTAATTCCCAGGTCTGATTTTTTACCAAAGAACTCATTTCTTCCCTCATTGCAGCTATCCAATGCTTTGAATTCTTTCCCGTCACAGCATCAATGTAATTTGTGGGTTCTTGCTCAAGTTCTTCTCCTACTTGTAAAGCATAGGCAACAATATCAGCTTGAGCAAACCTCTTAGGAGCTTTTATTTCTCTTCTAGCTCTATCTCTACTAAGCAAATAGTCTTGCAACTCTTCTGCACCATTTTCAGAATTTTCATCTTGATCAAGATGAGTTTCTTGCATATCTTGCTGCCCTTCACCATGCTCCACATCATTATCATGTGTCTCCTTTTCAGTTTCTGAATTTTTCAGCTCAACATCTTGAGACTTCATCTCAAACTCAAATTCAGCAAGCTGAGATTTATCATACACACTACTCTTGTGACATGAACTTTCATCTAATCCCAAAATTTCTTCTTCCTTGAAAAGCACATCTCTGCTGATTATTGCTTTTCCAAGCTCAGGACACCATAATTTGTATCCTTTCACTCCAGGAGGATAGCCAAGAAACAAGCATTTGAGTGCTCTTGGTTGAAGCTTCTCTTGCCTAATGTGTGCATAGGCAGTTGCTCCAAACACTTTCAAGTGATCAAGACTTGGTACTCTACCAGTCCACACTTCTTGAGGAGTCTTCAACTTTATTGCAATTGAAGGACACCTATTGATTAAATAACAAGCAGTAGCAGCAGCCTCTGCCCAAAATCTTGCAGGTAATTTAGCATTAAACAGCATACATCTAACCCTCTCTAGAATGGTTCTATTCATTCTTTCAGCTAACCCATTTTGTTGAGGAGTACCCTTTACCGTTCTATGTCTAACCACACCATGTTCTTGACAATATTTGGTAAATTCTTCCCCACAAAACTCAAGACCATTATCAGTTCTAAGAAATTTTAGTTTCTTGCCGGTTAGATTTTCTACCATTATCTTCCAATGTTTGAATTTTTCTAATGTTTCATCCTTAGATTTCAGCATGTAAATCCATACTTTTCTACTGAAATCATCAAGAAAAGTGAGAAAATACCTGGCACCACTTAGTGACTTAGTCTTGGCTGGCCCCCATAGGTCTGAATGGACATATTCTAGGATGCCTTTGGTGTTGTGCTCTGCTGCAGCAAACTTCACTCTAGTTTTCTTTCCAAAAACACAATGTTCACAAAATTTCAGCTCCGGTAGTTTGTGCTTTCCAAAGACACCTTGCTTTTCAAGAATCTTCAATCCTTTCTCGCTAACATGTCCAAGACGCATGTGCCATAAATCAGCTGCATTCACCTCTAATTTTGATGCTATTGCAGCTGCTGCAGAAATTGTTTCACCATTTAGGATGTAAATGCCATTCTTCTTGTATCCTTTCATGACAACCATGGCTCCTTTTAGGATTTTTAGAACACCATTTTCAGCCCTAGCTATGTAACCATTAGAATCTAACATGCCAACTGATATTAGATTCCTTTTCAAGCTAGGAACATGTCTTACATTTGCTAATGTCCTCGTCATCCCATCATGAAGCTTCAATTTTATTTCTCCAATACCAGCCACATTGCAAGCTTCATTATTTCCCATGAGAACCTTCCCTTCATTCAATGGTTTGTAGGTGGAAAACCATGACTTATTTGGGCACATGTGAAAGGTGCAACCGCTGTCTAGAACCCAATCACCATGTTGTTCTAAATCTGTCACCATTAACACCTCTGCATCATCAAATCCTTGTGAAGCTACAGCTGCATTGCCACTCTCTTCATCTTTTGCTGCATCATTTTTCTTTCTACCTTTCCTATCAGGACAATTTCGTCTGATATGTCCCTCTTTGTTACAATGGAAGCACCTGAATTTACCTCTAGATTTAGATTTTGATCTACCATGGCTACCTTTAGCATTAAAGTTTCTTTTTTCAGCTCTTCCTCTAGCAATAAGACCTTCTCCAGAGTTGGAACTTTTTCCTTCAATCTTAAGATCTAATTCCTTTGAATGAATTGCAGCAATAACTCCTTCTAAACTTAGAGTATCCTTGCTAAACTTCAAAGTATCTCTAAGCTGGTCATATGTTTTAGGCAGTGAGTTTAACAAAATGACAGCTTGATCTTCATCTTCTACTTTCACTCCTACATTCTCAAGATCTAAACTTATCTTGGTAAATTCATCTATATTTTCATCTACTGATTTAGATTCATCCATCCTAAATCCATAGAATTTTTGTTTTAAATAAATTCTATTAGGTAGAGACTTTACCATATAGATTTCTTCAAGCTTCTTCCAAATTGATGCAGCTGTGGTTTCTTTGGACACCTTCCGAAGAACTTGATCTCCCAAGCTAAGAATGATTGTGTTCTTAGCATTCTTCTGAACTTTAGCCCATTTTTCTGGTGTTGAATCTTCAGGCACTTTTTCTTCATCTTCCAAGGCTTCATCAAGCCCCATGTTTCCAAGCAATGCTTGAATCTTCATTTTCCATAAACTAAAATCTGTCTTGCCATCAAATTTTTCTATCTCCATTTTCTGGTTTGCCATTACAACTTCAAGATCTTCTCTCTCAGCAGAGAAACCTTATTTGTTTGAAGCAAACCACCTTCAGATCTTTGAACCTCAGCTCTGATACCAGTTGTGAAGAAATCTGGAGATAATTTGTGGCTAGAGTAGGTTGCCTTGAAGCAGAAAATCTGGAAATTTTCTGTGCTCTCTTGCAAGCACACAAACTGAATTTAAGTGCAGAAACATAAACAAGAACACACCAAAATTTACGTGGTTCGATCCATGATCTACTCCACGGGAGGGATAGAAATGAATGCACTAGAGAAAATTTGGATTACACACTCTCCTCACTGCACTCTCAGCTTAAAACCACTCTAGGCTCTCTGTTTTTGCTTCTCTTCACTCAGCTTTATTTTTCAAGTTTTATACAACTTACATAACCTGCTTTTTCTACATTTACTGCACATCATTATTAATAGCCTTTTTAGGTGGCTGACTATAAATGTAAATACAGCAACCAAAAAATAGACAGCAAGACAGCTGCAGACAGACAGCAGAAAAACAGCAGACATACAGCAGCAAAACAGCATGCAGACAGCAGTAAAACAGCATGCAGACAGCAGCAAAACAGCATGCAGACAGCAGCAAAACAGCAGCATGTTGCTGGTTGAGATGCAGTGGCTTGAGTCACATTGCATCAAATTTTTATCGAGTAAAAGAGAGAAAATTATCCTAAAACATAAAATAGTTAGGAGTAAGATATATCCTTGATGGAGTTTCTGGCATGATAAAGACAGACACCCATTGGCATTTAGAGTTGAGAGAACTGGATTAACATGATAGGCCCTTGTCTATCCCTTTCTCTAAAATAAATTTAGAATATATACATTTTTTTCTTTTTTTAGAATTATTGTGTACAACTTATAATTAACAAATTAACAAAAATATTTTAAATATAAAAGAAAAATTTTAATGAACATCATAACAACGCCTGACATAACTGATTTGTTGCATTTTTATGTTACTCCATGCTTGCATTTTGTTGGTATTTGAGCGTTTTCGTGCCATTTATGTGTGCTTTATTTTGTTTTGCAAGCTAGTTTAGTGTTGGTGTGTTTTTGTAACCATCAAGGAACTAATAAGATGAAATTTGTGAAGTGTAGGTTGGATGAAAGAAGCACAAAGACAGTTTGAAGAAAAATCAGTCATTTCGCACTTCTACCAAACAGTTAACTTCTTGAATTTAACTATATCAATCCACAAGGAACCAGATGATGAGTCATTTACTAATGGAAAGCTTTAGAAATCTAGTTTTTTTCTTACAATTTTACAGTTTGCAAATCCGAGTTTTGAGCAAAAAATTATGGTTATTTGATCGCAGGTGACTCAAGAGAAGATTGCATAAAAAAGGCACTCAACAAGTGGCATCCCAACGGGCTATTAAACCTCTCTAGCACCACCAGAAAATAACTTTGTGCTCCAGCGGGCTCCCAACCCTTTCCAACGCCAGGTGAGGGCTGGTGGCCCTCTTAACTCATTTTCAGCATATAAAAACACCCCAAATATGGGGGTTTGAACAGGGAACGACCTTGGAGATCAGCTTTGGTCAGACCAAATTTGAGGTAATACCAAGTGGAAAACAAGAAGAATACAAGGGAAATAAAGGAAATTGAAGGGTCTACAACGGATTGGAACTCATCAACCTTGGCAACAAGTGTCTCTCTTTTTACCTCTCTCTCTTCAGTTTTCCTTGTATTTTCAAATGATATTTTGCTTATTGTTTGATATGGGTTTTGCAAGCTCTATTATGAGCTAAATTCTCTTAATCTAGTGGATCATTGTAGCCTAACATTAATTCTATTGATTTTGATTAAATGATTCATTTCGAGTTTATTTATATTTCCTTGTGTTTAATGCTTCTAAGGGGATATTGATATAGATAAACTAGTATAATCATTGCTTGAGAAAGTGGTTTTCATATATGTGATTAGGAAATATGACATAGGAATTATGGAGCATGGGAGAGTCCAAAACCCTTCATAGAAATGGAATGAATCAATTATCGACGTTTATTTATATTTCCTTAGAAAGGGACATTGATTATATAAACTAGTATAATAATTGCTTGAGAAAGGAGGTTTCATGTATGTGATTAAGAAATATGACCTAGGAAAATTATGAAGCTTGGGAGAGTCTACAACCCTCTATAGAATGAATCAATTATCATTTTAACTTTGAACCGATTGGCATAGTAGCTATTTGGTATCATTGAATTTTCCTTTTGTTATGCTTTCCTTGTAGTTTGCACTTCTACTAGGCTTAACGTTGAATTTTCCTCTTGTTATGTTTTCCAATTTAGTTTTATTTGCACTTCTTTTTGTATCATTCAATTTTCTTTTTGGGCATGTTTGATACGGCGTATAAAAGAGTATAACTTAGATTGTACTGGATAGAATTGTAATGAATTATATTATATAAGACCGAGTAAACTCTATATTGTGTTTGATTTATCATTGAATTGTATAAATGTTAAAAAAAAATTGTGTTTGATAAAAAAATGTATTACACTATATTAACTTCTTTTATAATAAATCAAAATACTTAACAAACAAATTTATATAAATTTTTAATTAAAAATAAAGATTCATAAATTCAAACTAATAATTATTTTAAATTGTAATAAATTTAAAATTTTTAATTATAAAAAAAGATTATTAAATATTTAACTAAATATGAATGTACATAAATATACAATTAATTATTTTAATTATTTTTAATATTTAATTATTTTAATTAAAATTTATTTAATATAAATAATATATTTAATTTTATAATATCTCTCTCTTTCTCACTTTCTCTCTCCCCCTGCTTTCCCCTTCTTATTCGTCCCTTCTTGATTCAAGTTGCAGTTTTCTTTCTCTTCGCCAGTTCTTCTCTCTTTTCGTCCATTTGCCTTCTTCTTCTTCTTTTTTCTTTTTTCAAATAAACTTCAATTGTTGCGTGGTGTAGCGGCTCTTCTCTTTTCTTCTATTTGTTTTTTTTATCTCACGCCATGCTCGATCTGTTTCTTTGCTCGAGTTGGTGGTAGAGGCAACAGTAGAGGAGGCTGACAACGGTGGTTGGGGAGGAAGGGAGGAGGTCTATTACCATGGAAATTTCTTAGTTGGAGTTGGCTAAAGAAGCAGCAATGGGGGAGGAAAAGAGGAGGTCTATTACCACCGATTTGCTTTTTCTTTTTTTCATCACAAATTGTGTCGAGATGAAGTTTTTATTTTTTATTTTTAGGATTTTTGTAGAGGAAAAGAGTTGTGATTCGATCATGGGAGAGAGGGAGGAGATTGTGAACAGTAAAGAAAGAGTTATGTGGTCTAATATCAAGGGTCGAGGCGGGTTAATTTCCAGCAATTTTGTGTAGGAATTATACCGCCCTTATGCGCTAAGTTATTGCCACGCCAAAATATAGTTCATACATGAAATGTTGTCCAATGCTACCCTTACGTGCACATCAAACATGTCCTTTGTGTTTGTTGCCGGGATCGAACCCAAGTGACGGGGAATACTCACCACTATAGTACAACGACGAAATTTAATCCATCAAGTAACTTAATCAGCAACTGAAATTTAATTACTAAAATAACCAACAGTAAATTTACATAACCAAATGGCCGTTATCAAAAGACATCATGACTTCACCATGGTGTCGGTATGACGATAAGGGGTATTTGTGTAAATCAGTACTACAACATGACTCAAAGTCGAAAACCCTTCCCGTACTTTGTCTTCACTCTTCAGTGAAGTCTCCTAGTAGTACCAGGTGAAAAGTCTACTCTGAAGCTCCATAGTCAATGGCCTCGCATGATGCCCATGCCCACGAACACCAGCATCATCACCATGACCATGATCATCATCATACCCATGAGTAACATCTCTTCAATTTGGGTCTTCAGATCATTTATAATTTCACTGTACAAGAAAGATATTATTACTAATTAATTCTCTGCATCCAACAGCAATACTCATGGTGATTCCACAGCAAAATCCTGGGTAGGCCCAGACGGGAGGGTGTATCATAGCCATGATGGACTGGCACCACATTCCCATGAACCCATTTACTCACCTGGCTACTTCAGCAGAAGAGCTCCACCTCTTCTTACCAGAGACTTCAATGAGAGAGCTTTCACTGTTGGTATTGGTGGTCCTGTTGGTACTGGGTATTTTCTCTTCTTCTTCAATTTTTCTACTTTTTTCTCAAAGTTTACATTTTGATTTATAACTGCTGTTGCTTGGCAGTAGCAATTTCTTTTCTTTATGTATAGTCCCACCATTTATCATTCATGGCTATTATTGTTCTTGTCATTTAAGCTCAAAGAAACGAAAGTTATGCGTTTTGATCGAACTTTTTTCCTGCCATATAGGAAAACAGCTCTAATGTTGGCTTTGTGTAAATTTTTACGGGACAAGTACAGTCTTGCGGCAGTAAGTATCATTTGCCATGGATTCTTGAGATTTCTTTAATCATGACTTTTGACTCTTCACTGAGATACTGAAATTTTCACGTTCTGGTTTTCGCTCCCTTGAAAATTTCCGGAGATCAATGTTGTCTTATAAAAGTAAAAATGTTAGGTCTTTGGTGGACATAATTAACCCAATCAGCAGCTGTGTCTGAGCCTCATGGAAAGCCAAGTTTATTCTGTTTATGGTCATTTGAGGAACTTTAATTTATAAATGATTCATTAAATCCATAGATAACGTTTTATGTTTAATACTTTCATATTTTGCACCTTTTTCACGTTTACTGCAGTTACATTAAGAACCTGAATGTGAATGTGGATTGCACTCTAATCTAAGAGAAATTTAATAGTGACAGTATCTGGTGATTAGTTAATTGGCTGCTCTTTATTTTGTTTGATTTGCACAAAACTTGATTATGCGACAGTTTTACTCAAAAATATGCTTTTCTTTAAAGAGTGACAGCAAGCTTTATTCTTCTGTGAAGTTTGTATATCTGGTGTGTCTTGACTTTTCGTATCCTAAGTTAGTTAAAGGTATTCTAGTGAACGGTAACTTTCTTCATGTTCCTGGGCCCATGTGTGGAAAAGTAAAAGCTCCATTCTTAGATGCGATTGCTAATAAATCCCAGATATTCTTTTGGACCTGCCCCTTTAGAAGACACTGACTTACTTGCACTTTGCTTCTTTTCCTTTATACGTGAGAGTTAGATGAACCAGTTAAGCACTTTACTCTTTTTGTATTCTCAATTTGAATGTCATTAACACCTCATAGGAACAACCATTTCTTTGAGTTATTGGCTATAGTCTCCTAAAATGATAGGGAAAAAGGTTAAGAATCCTGTTTAATCATACTCGCTCTTTTTTTATTATTCCAACGATTTTTTTTTTTTTTTTGAGTTGAATTGGATTAAAAGGAATTCATTCATTCAGGTTACAAATGATATATTCACCAAAGAGGATGGTGAGTTCCTGATGAAGAATGGTGCTTTGCCTGAGGAAAGGATACGTGCTGTGGAAACAGGAGGCTGTCCACATGCTGCAATTCGTGAAGACATCAGCATCAATCTTGGCCCTCTTGAGGAACTTTCTAACTTGTTCAAAGCAGACATACTTCTCTGTGAATCTGGAGGAGGTAATCTGATAGTGAATGCATTTCTGTAATATGCATTTTCTCCTGACGTGACCTGGCTAAACTTCAAACAACTGATCGATGGAATTGGCTTATTTGGATTTATAGATTAGTAGTGGTGGTCAGACTCTATATATATAAGTCAGTTTCATTAACATAATAATTTCAGGGAAATATGATTAAAAATATTAGAGAATTCCTGTGGTTATCCAAAATTCGTGCTATCTATTCAAATAAAAATTTCATTATTAAACTTTTCTTTCATTAAGATTGCTTCACATATAATTCATAGGAATATGTTTTAATTATGATACCTATTAAGTAATATTAAAGGCTTTGGCGAGGTTGTATATAATTTTTGTAAAACGGATATGGTCTATACTGGAGCTTAGTTTCAATCAAAGTTTAATAATTACGAAGTTTTGTGTCTCCAGATAATTTGGCTGCTAACTTCAGTAGGGAACTGGCTGACTACATCATATATATAATAGATGTATCTGGTGGTGATAAAATTCCTCGGAAAGGAGGCCCAGGCATCACCCAAGCTGATCTTCTTGTATGTAGTCTAATATTCACTGGCTGCTGGCGCTCCTGCTGTCGCGCCTTCAACAAATTAATATGAATGATTTGTTGCATTTGGTTTGTAGGTGATAAACAAGACTGACCTGGCACCAGCAGTTGGAGCCGACTTAGCAGTAATGGAGCGTGATGCACTGCGGATGCGTGATGGTGGACCTTTTGTTTTCACTCAGGTTGGTTCGGATATTACTTAACATAAAGCATGATAGATGCATGATAGATGCATGAGGTTGTTCTCTGACTGAGGGAAGTTACATAATTACGCAAATAATTAAGTATTGATATAATCCTCTTGCTTAAACAAGGAAATTTTTTTTTTTTAATTCCATTCTTCCCCAAGAGAAGATTAACAGGGCATTCTGCTGATTTTTGGACTTTCGCAAGTAAACTCTGACATTTAATTCTTTCCATGGAGAGTATTGTTTGATGCCCACCATAAGTATCTATTTAGCCTTGATTTATTTTTATTAATAGAGGGAAAAGGAAAGATGAAATTAAAGTAGGAAGTAGAAGTTATGTGGTTTGGCAATATTCTAGTTTAGTTTCGAACTGGGCCTCATTCTTCATAGTTGACGTAAGGTTTCATGTCACATATATTATATACATGCAATAAAATTTTTTCAGTTAACAGTAAAACAAAGGGGAGTTAATGAACAAATGTTACGTAAATTTTTGCATAATCTTATGATATTTCTCATTTGTATGTATGAACAGAAATCAATTTATGAATTGCCCACAAAGCACCTGCTCCACTTTATGACACCTGGCACCTGCATTGTTGTTAATCCTAATTGTCATCTTGTAGGATTTGTCTGAACCACCACAGTTTCTTTCTTTTGGTCTCAAAAATAGCACAGAAGATTTGTTGCTAAATCATAAGCCTTCTCAACTCTGACCCTTGCTATTAGAAATGATGAAGATGTGTTTATGATTTATGTGAATTTGTTCATATGCAGGTCAAGCATGGGCTCGGTGTTGAGGAAATCGTGAACCATATTTTACAGTCTTGGGAAGTAGCAACAGGAAAGAAGCAGCGTTAATGTGTCTTTTATGAAGCTGTTTTCTTGTATCTTATTTCGGCAAAACCTCTTGCTTTGTTGTTATCTTACCTGCTTGTAGCAATAAATGAAGCAGCGTTAATGTGTCTTTTATGAAGCTGTTTTCTTGTATCTTATTTCGGCAAAACCTCTTGCTTTGTTGTTATCTTACCTGCTTGTAGCAATAAATGACCCTTGGCTTTCGTGATATTGTTTATGAATATGAATATTCAAATTGGTGGAGCTTAGAGAAGTTGCTTCGAAAGCAACGGATGAAGCAAGTTTGGCACTGTTCTTCTACGAATCTAAATCCTATTTTTTATTTTTTGTGTTACATATTTTTTAATATAATTTATATTTAATTTCAATCACATATTTTTTTTAAATTTAAAATAATTTAAAATTAATCATATATTTTTAAATTTAATTAAAAATAAAAATATTAAATTCATAAAAGAACTTATGTTTTAGTGACTGTCAATGCAAATCCTAATTTCAGTGAGTTTTAGAATCTCTTCGTGTAGAATCTCCTCGTGTCGCTTGTAGTTGTATTTCTCATTGGATATAATAGTTTCTCATTCACCAATTAAGTACAGCTCCTTAAATCTTAATTTTGATAAAGTTTGAAAAGGTTCAACACCTTTATAAAACAAGGGGAAGCACCCTTGAAGTGCGCCAATTAACAAGGGCCAAGGAAGGGTGTTTTTGATAAATTCTTAAATATGATGCACTTTTCGATAAAAGTATTAAAACATAGTGGTCGAAGGATTGGACCAAAATGATCAATCCAAACGACAAGTCGTTTCCCAGGGGCGGCGGAGAATCCCCAATATTCGAAGGGGGAAGCAAAGCAAGAAACATGTCCGATTAGAACAGAGGAACAATCGAGCAACAATGGCGGAAGAGCAGGAGAGGAGGAAAAGGGTGGTGGTAGAATCGCTGGGATGGCTGACGGAATCATCAATCATGCCGAAGAAACAACGCTCCATCGAGGGCGTGGGTGCATCCTCCATCTTGGAACTCAAAGCCCAGCTCTACAAGTCCCAGGAAGAATCCAAGAAGTCCAAGGAATTGAACGGCCCTGACGTGGAGTTCCACCGCGCCAAGAAGAAGATCACCTCTAATGATTCCTTCTCTTCCAAGAACTCCGGCGTGGAAGCCCGCGCTCTCAAGTACGTTTCGTTCTTGATATGAAAACCCTAATTTTTGTTTTCATTTTTCCTTTACTTTTTAGGCATCAAAATGGTAGCTTTTCAATCAATTTTCCGTCTTGTTAGGATTCATCTTTGGGACTATGTAGTATTAATTTAATTTGATTGGAATCTTGCTAAAATGAATCGTGCTTTGTTGTGTATAAATCAAGAGACAAGCTGGAGTTGAAAGCGGTGAATGATGGGTCGGCCAGCTATGCTGCATTGGAGAGGAAGGCTGAGTTGTATGATAAACTGGTGAAGGGAGAGTTATCAGATGAGGAAGAGAAGGAGAAGTATTGTGTGGATTTTTTCCGTAAGGGTGTGGAGCAGGAATCACAGCAGCCGCTGCAAGGTTCTAATGTTGCTGCCACTGCACCAGAAGAAGATGAAGCTGCTGAAAATGATGCTTCTATGCTTTTTAACATGAAATTTGTAGCACCTGGCCGAACAGCCGGAACCATGAACAACAGCGAACACAAAAGATTTGTGAGGTAAAGTTCTAATTGTTTCAGGTATTTTATGATTGTTATGATGTTTGCTACCATTCGGATAGGCCTGTTTTATATATAAAATGTTCTTAATTAATGGAACTGGGAAGTTTGGCTCAAAAGCAATGGTTAATAAGGGTGCAGATTTTCTGACAGTTAGAATTCTGGGATGTGTGGAATATATAGATTGGTGCGCATATTTGGTTCATTGCAATCATTTAGCTGGCTTAGAGTGATTTGTGATTGTGAAATTTCAGCATGACTGCGGCTGAAATTATCTATTTATTGATTTAGTTGTACTTAGATTCTTTATTTCAGTAGTGTATATAATTTGATTAATATTTAGTTACAATGTGTTAACGATGGTAGAAATAGAACAATATGCTGATGGTAGAGATGTTTGAGTATATTTAGAAGATGTATCTGCACAAGAATGATGGATAGAGTTAGAGACAGCAAAAGAGAAGAACGAGCTATTTTTTAAGGAGTTAAAAGGGAATGGCAGTTCCAAGTTAGGTAATGATGAACTACAAGAGGAAGAGGTATTCCTAATCAAGTAAGAATTTATGACGGAGAACAATAATAAATATGAAATAGGAAAAGCAGAGCAATAACAAGATTAGAGAATGGAAGAATATTATGGAAAGAGAATTTTGATTTGTTTCTTCTTTGGATCAGTATTGTGTTTGACCAACTTACTAAGGAGAAACAAATGATAGGCCAAGACCTAATTTAGTGCTGGGAGGTAGAAATGGATCATTGAAAAGATGATGAATTTTTGGAATACATGTTTGTAGTTTTCTTGTACATAGCATCCTACTAATATTCTTTTTGTCATTTTACTGGGGGTGCATATTTATGGTTTTCTCTTCTTTGCAGGGAAGTTCATGAAGAAGCAAACCAAGCAAGGGAAAAGGCATTAGAGCTCAAATTGCGCAGGCAAGAGCAAGCAGATGCTCGACGTGAGAAGCTGAGGCAAGCCTATCTTCGCAAATTGTTGGAGAAACAAAAAGCTGCATCCAATACAGAGCGCACATAACTAGAAGGCGATGAGTACAATTTTTTGTGAAGTGGGCATTGGCTTTATCCAATGAAGCAGTCACAGTTTCTCACCTTGATTTCTTAACTTTCAGGGTGAAAAGTTTATTGGAGTTTTGTTTAACTCTTGATTTGTATACTTCCCTTTTTCACTTTTGTACAGCACATTCATTTATGAATGAATTAGATGATTTAAGTTTGAGCATCACAATAAGATCCCTTGCTAACTTATAAAATGCAAATATGACTTAAAGTTGTGTCTGATTTACAACATCCATTCTGGAATTGGATCATTGTATGTCCTGAGTAGTAATAACTAGCTTGGCTCTTATCCATTTTTTCACTTCTTTTTCCAAATTCTTTTCTATTAATAGCTATTTAAGACCCTGAAATAGAATGTAAAGAAGGCATAAATGATAAAACGGCATTTTCAAATTTTCAAGATAACCATTTTGGCAGGCAAGGGATTTTCTGCTAACATCACAGCAGTCTAAATTTATCCAAACAAACAAGACAAAACCATCGCGCAGTTGGACGATGATTTCCGTGGTAGTAAGAGTGTTACAGTAGGAATGCCAACTAAACAGAGACTACAATATAATATTGCCATAATGCTTTGATTATGCGCCACTGACCACAAGCCAGATTGATTAATTAATGCCCTTATTATGTCTGCATCTCAGTATATATGTCAGCAAGTAATACTCTAACATGGTTTCCATTTCGTTAAAAAGCGAGCTTTGAATTAATTAATGTTAATTAACACCTCTATTTACTTTAAACGCTATCAAGCATGGGAAATATTACAGGCAGTACTGTTTCCAGGTAAGATTACACTAAATCCACCGAAACATTATATCACATGCTACAGGCTTATTATTTGCTGGAAACTGGACAAAATGGTATCTTAAGTCATTAAATGATTGCATTTTGGTTACGTGCCATTAAGCAGTTAATCCAGGCTGGTACAGAGTTTAGTGGAGTGACAAATAAAAGTTATACTGACAGCACCACCTTCAAATGATTTTGTTTGTGGTTAAATCAACATAACATGGTTGGCAATCCCTTAATTTTATGCACTATTTCCTCTATAAAACCATTCCCATACATCAATCTAATCGCAGTGTAGACAAACCCACTCCCCCAAGTTTCCATCAAGTCCCAGTGGCTCTTCAGCATTCAAAAACTTTGTGAGAAATGGAGGCTCACAGAATGAGGATGACTTTCACCATCTGTATTATGGTTCTCTTGGCTTTCACAACTTTTGTGGCCACGAACGCCAGTGAAGATCTGGGGGCAGTAGCACCATCGCCAATGGAAAGCGCTGGAGCAGCTTTGAGTGTTCCAGCTCTACTTGCAGCCCTAGTTTCTCTTTTTGCTTGGTTCTTTTAAATTCAATCAGTTGCTATTTTGGGTCACTTGTGAACGTTTACAGGCCCTCTGATATTTCTCCTTGACCATTACTATGAGCTGCGTTTACTTTCTGCTTTAAAGAATGTAAAATTTCATTGTTCTTTCGAGCGATCAGTTCTTGAATTATACAATTAAAACCTCTTTACCTACCCCCGCGGCGAACATTTCTTATATATTCAAGTTATTTCTCAAAACCCCAATAAGTAGAAGTTCGGCAACCAAAATGAGTATTTGAGTCCCCAAATTCAGTTCCAGAAAAGTTGGATTTGAACAAGAAAATAAAGCTTGAGCACATAACTGCACCGTCTATCTGTTTTTGACATGATGTTTTCTATCACCTTTTCATGTCAAGAGCAGCGAAGACTTGAATTTCAAGTAACCATTAAAATTTTATTACCCTATGCATTTGGAGTAATTATATTGTGGTTCATCATTTCATGTCCAAACTATACACGGTTCTGAACTCTACAGAACATATAGGTCTCATTAAAGGAACTTCCACATAGATGACCTCCGCAGATAAATAACCGCCAATAAAAAAGCAAGCAAGAAATCAGAAGCATTGATCTGAACACAAAAGTTAAACCCCAATAATGTCACGCTGCATCTGATAGAAGTCACAACCCTGCATACATATATTCCGAATACGGAGTCATCGTTGCTTTATGGAGCTAAAAAGATCCTCATATGAACGCTTAGGAGCATCAGCGCGTGAAACTATCTCAACAACCTTATAAGATGATTCCGGATGAGTTAATGCCTCAACAGCGACTTCTGCAACCGTATCTCTGGAAATGGTTCCTTCATAAAGAGTATCCTAAAGAAAGAGAGAGTCAATAACTTTGCAGTTCAAAAGTGAACATAAAAAGAAATCTCAGAGCTTAAAGACAAAGATGATTGTATTACCTCTGGCTCCATGACAACATTTCCAGTTGGTGGTTCATTTCTCAACCCTCCGGGCCTTATTATTGTGTAGTTAATACCAGACTTCCTTATATATTGCTCTGCCTGAAGCTTTGCTACTAAGGTTAGGCCAAAAACATTTAGAAAGATGTAAGCTGGATTAAGTATTTGCCCCATTGCAGCTCCATTGACTAAAATGGAGCTGATAAGTATGAATCTGTTCACGCCAACTTTCCGGCATGCTTCAACAAGGTTTACTGTGCCAAAATTATCAACCTGCAATAATATGGTACACAAGGATGTCTAAAAAATAAATAAAGAACTAAAATGATGAAGGACAAAAGATGAAGTAGAGGCAGGCAATTAAATTTGCCGGCTACTTCTTCAAGGCCTAAAAAAGTAGTTCAACAAGGTTTGATTAAACGTTAAATTTTCATTTTTCAAGATAATTTCAGCACCTTGAGTTCCTTCAGGCAAGTTTCTGCATTTCAGCAGAAAAAAAAGTTGAAGGTGCCCATTACTACCAACACTTAGCAACATGATATGTGATCACGGGTTTCTGGCAAGTGATTCCTGACAACTGCCTCAACGGGGAATCCACTTGAAGCAATGAAGCATAAGGGTTCTCAATTTCTGTTGGATATTCACTTGCTATGCTCACCATTCAGACCGTCCTTGGCTTCCATGTACCTTAAAGTTATCTCAATTCTTTCAACATTGACTCAAATATTTATAATCTGTGCTCTGTTTTCATTCGTAGAACTTTTTTAAAAACACGCTATTCATTTTATTGCACGTTGTAGACGCTACTCCCCCCATTCCAAGGGGTGACATCCAAAGATCGAAACAAATATAAATAAATTGAGAGTGCCAGATGAGTAATACCTAAATTTTGTTTTAACATGGAAAATAATTAATCTAAAGACAATGAAACAAATGAAAACATATATATAGCATCTACTGAAGTGATGATAACCAACTTACCTTCCAAGGGGCAAATAGATCCCAACCAGGCCGAAAACCCGTGGCACATATAACAGCTTCCGAATCATCACCTATAGCTTCCGCGAGTTTGGCAGATCCCTCTGTCACATCTGCTTTCACCTACACAATTAAAATTTTAAAAGAAATATGACATATAATTCCTGAAATCAAGAAAAACAACTTAAAATTCAGTTTCAGTTCAGTTCAGAAATTTAAGGAACTAACAATTTGAAGAGCTGGGTTGTCCTTGGAAAGAGTAGTTTTAGCCTTATCCAAGTCACGAACCCCAGCCTTGACCTCAAAACCCTTTGCTAGCAGCTGCTCAACGATCCTTTTCCCGGTGCTCCCTGTTGCTCCGGCTACAAATATCTTCTTCTTCTTCACATTTGCATTCTCATCTTGCTTCTCGGTTACTTGTTCTGTTATTTCACTTCCTTCCATCTACCAACATATAAGAGATAATAAGTAGATGACATAATCGATAAAAGCAAGGTACAAGGAGCTCTAATTCATTGAATTCAACAAGAAAGAAATTTTGAGAGTTAGTTACCTTAGTGGAGTTGACAGAAAGCGACCTGGTTTTGGTAGCGGTGGTGGCGATGAAGGGTTTAGAAATGGAGAGAGTGCGAAAGGAGGAATTGTGGTGGTAACTCTGAGAGTGTAAAGTCCAGAAAGGTGGATAATTTCTGATAATCAGAGGAGTGGCCATAGACTACTCGGCTATTGAATTTGATGGTTTGTTTTGGCTTCCTTTGATTACAAAGCTACGACTTTGCCACGTTGCTCCACTTGACTGAGCTTTTTCTTTTCTCACTCTTTACTTCTGTATATTGTAAGCGGTGGGTCCGTTGTGGGGTTACTCATCACGGATTTGGCAAAAGTTTTCATGGATATCAAGAAAACATAACAGCATTATGAAACCCAGAACTGTTCATAGTAGGCATCGAACATTGCTCTTGTTCCTCCGAATTGAATATAAGATTAAAAAAGAGAAGCAACGCTTCCGCATCGGCATTGCCCCCATTGTTGTAATATTTAAAAGAAAAATAAAATAAAATTAGTAATGGGATAAATTCAACTGTAACAAAGATTGTGATAAATCCTACTAAACTTTCCATTCACTTCTGGTTGTGGTCAGCATAAGAACTAAGTCTTAAAATTACATAAAAATAAAACCTACCAATACATAAAATTACAAGTACAATCTATATATGAAAAAGAAAATACATAGTTCCTCCGCCACGGCCATTTAACATCTCTAATCCCACTTAAATCACTACGATTCGGTGTCCCAGCTTTCAATTTTTTCAAGGAATGAAGAACTTTCGTTAACAAATAAAAAGATTCAGCCGTTCATCAACTTTCAGACCATATCTTAGTTCATCTCCAATGGTGTGCTGTACTGGTGGATTCCGTGCAACCTGAGATTTATTACGTTATATTACTTGCAATAAATACATTGCCTGGCTGCTTTTAAATATCCACAAATTGTGGGCAAAAACCAGTAGAACGGAAGAGAAAGATAATATATATATATATATATATATATATTTACATATAAAAACACAATTTCAGATAAATTCCGGAAATCAGTCAACTGAAAGCAATGTGGATTAAGATTTGTCCAAGCAATGCTAATTTCAAAGTTGGAAGAAGCTACAAACCTCATAGTTATATCATTGCAAGTGTTCTCTCTACACATCACGATATCATATGTACCATTCCATCGGCTATCATCACTCTGTTATCATCTTGCAGTTTCTGAAGAATTACAAACAAATTGATGTTATTATTTAGCCTTCCATAAGCGGCAAGTCAGGACTTAAAAGCACACTAGCCCCACTTCCTTAAAAAATGTTTTTAACTTGCTTGAAGAATTTTTCTCTCACATGAAACCTTGAAAGGAAAGAAACAAAAGAAAATGTCTTTCTTCTTCATTAACATCTCAAAACTGCTAAGTTGCTCAATCTCATTGCCATCATCACCATAATGAATTTACTAAAGATCAACTTCACCTCTAATAGGAACATTATCTCTGCCGTTGTGTAATGAGCATCTGATCCAGTGTTGACAATTTTCTCTAGATCCGCAATGGTTATCAAATCTAAACGATTTCCCCTCATATGCTGGCCAAATATAGAATTAAATGCTTCCGTTCTGCAAGCCACAAAGAGCAGAAAGTTAGAAGTAGAAGTAGAGACAAATTTATCAAAAACTGTTTGATAAATTAGGGTAAACAGGAAGAATGATAATGCAAGTGCCTGCAAGCACACACAGACCTTTCAGAAGACAGATTAAGGGCCAATTCACCCGCAGAAGGTTCATCTACTTCCATGGGGTCCATTGTTGAACTAATGAAGGAAGAAATGAAATAAGTCAACAAATGAAAAAAAGTGGGCCCAGCCATCAAAGCTTACAACAATATATATATATATGTATAAACCTTGACTAACAGATAATATGCAGTCCTCAAGGCATTAGTAAGTATTGCCAAGTGTGCAGAGCCAAGTAAAGGAAATCAAAGTTGACTCCTAGCCTTACACCACTTTTCATATAAAAATCAACATTTTACTTAACAGGTGCTTTATGTTAACAAATTTATTACGTAAGTAATTGATGCTTTCTACCATGTCAAGAAGTGAAAGTAATTTATTAACAAAATTATTTCTTTGAATGTTCAGATAGCATTTATAATTTAACATTTTAAGGTTTTTAACATAACATATTAAGATCACCTATATATTGAAAAAAAAAAAGCTTGAGACTTCTTTTATTCAACCAGGCAGCAGCCCTTTACTGCACTTATCCTAGAACATAGTTGAATTGTATCCCTTCATTTTTAATCATCCAGAACTTGAATTTTCCAATCATGTGCAAGTCGCATGATGCCATCTTTGACAACCACTAACGTAAGCAAAGACTTCCAATCCAAATATATTAAATACTAAAACCTATATAATGATGCTCCTGTGACATATGAAATTACCCATAAAAGAAGTGCATGAATCATACTCACCGGTCATTATCAGCAGTAGCACGGTCTGCTCTGTTATTCCTGCCAGGGCGATGCTCAGCTCTGTTATTTCTTTCAAATTCTCTTTGTCGTTCTTGTTCACGCTCCTCCATTTCTGTCAACTCTTTGTGATATATCGCAAAATTTAGAACTTTTAGGGCAGCTTCGACATCAGACTTTGAAACCTGCCAAAACATATTTATCAAAGAAAACTACACTCAATAAACAATAGTCACAAACAAATGGTAACTAAAACATAAGCTAGAGATCAATTTATATCCTATAAGCATTAAATGCTCATGCTTTGTGGTCATTATCAACTTCAAAGGAAATTTATCTGAAAACCAAAATACACAGGTGAACATAAATCCCATAATGTAATCACATTAGTGTGAAAGCATATTAAAGAGTGACACAAGATTTAGTACCTTCCTGCTCAACTTCAATTTAGCATGAGCAGTTGAGAGACGTATTATGGTTTCCAAGGTTCTTGCTGTAATTGGAAGTGTTCCCCCAGTCTAAAAATACCAAACAAAATATCAGAAGATTAAGAGAATAACATTAGTAGTTATTTTTAAGACAATTTGTTAGCTACCATAAAGACTAACCTTTGCATTTGAACTCCCGTTTCTGAGCTCTGCATATGCCGTTGCAATGTGTTCAGATGCCTAAGGATGAAATATCAGGATTAAGCACTAGAAAATCCAAATATGCTAAGGTTGGGGACTACTAAGAAAATCCCAGGAGAAAGTACGACATTGGTTTATGTCAAATTTTAGGAAGAAGACATAGCAAACAAGCAATTTAACAAACAAGAAAAAAGAAAATTTCCAAAAGAAACAATAATAATAATAATTAAATGCATAAAAAAATCACCTCATCAGTTAGCTCAGGCTGAATCCTATGCTTTGCATAATGAATATACTTCTTAAGAAACTTGATGGTGAGCGTATCGCGCTTCTGACCCCTTTGCACTTTCTTTCCATGCAGCATTCGGTTATACTTGACAAAGACAGATGAGTCAGTATCAGCTTCATCTTCCCTTCCATATCTTGAACTCCCATCCATTCCCGCCTCCCCTGCATTATTAAGTTACATTAACTAGCATTTCCAACAAATAGCATAAATCCCACAAGCTATCTCAAGAAATCTGCCAAGCTACCTCCATCAATCATAGACCGAAAACGATGCATTCGTAAAACATGATCCGAGATTTGACGGTCAATATCAGGATCCATTTGATCCAACACAATGAACAGTAAATCAAAACGAGAAAGCAAAGAGTCTGGAAGTCCAATATTCTTTGTTGGAGTCAATGAACGGTCATACTGTATATCCACCAGCATAAAATCAGTCAAGAAAATGAAGCATTAATATGAAACAACTGATCCATTAATGGTATAAATAGTAAATAAAATTGGCAACGTAGGTAAGACTTACAGTTCCATATATAGGATTAGCAGCAGCCACCACACTGCATCTAGCATTCAGTGAAGCATGGATGCCAGCTTTGGCAATAGTCACAGTCTGCTGTTCCATAACTTCATGTATGGCAACACGATCTTGATCATTCATCTTGTCAAACTCATCAATGCAGACAACACCTCGGTCTCCAAGAACCATGGCACCTGCTTCTAATCTTCTTTCTCCTGCACACAAATATATTTATTTTCCTGAAAGCTAACATATAAAGCTAATTAGCTAAAAGGCTAACCCGTTGAGGTGCTTTACCTGTTTCTTGATCAGAAGTAACAGCAGCTGTCAAACCAACTCCAGATGAACCCCGACCAGTGGTTGAAATGGCCAAGGGAGCAATATTCATAATTGCTCGCAAAAGTTGAGACTTAGCAACTGAAGGATCGCCAACCATCATCATATTAATGTCCCTTTAAAAAAAAAAGAAAAAGAAAAAGGAAAAGGCAAGCATTAAACCACCTCAGGAACATTTGGGTATACCACTGGTTATATCACAAGATAAGAATAAGGGTTCAGTTCATGTAGCTCAACGCATATGGTAGGAATAAGAGATTGTTGAGCACAGTATCAGTCAGAAAAAACAGACTGGCATAACAGAATTGAAATGAAACTCACCCTCTTAAGTGGGTGCCATTCTTTAAATTCTTTTCAACTCCACCAAGCATCAATAAAACCACAGCTTTCTTTATCCATGAATGCCCGTATATAGAGGGTGCAAGTGAATTACCAAGCAGATCAAATGTATCATCTCTCTCAGCTATCTTTTTTATGTTTTTCAAGTCTTCAGGAGTGTAGATAGGTGCATTTGCTTCTTTGTTAAGCAGAGACACATTGTTAGCGATGAGAACAGTCCTACATAATAACCACTGAATCCAGCTCAGAAACCAGAAAACATCTTATTATGTTGAAAAACAAGAAAATAGAGTAAACAGTGGTTGAGTGGAGGTACCTAAATACTCCATTCACACTGCCCTTGCTTTTTCCAGGAAGAGCTTTGTATATACCTACAATAGCCACACGATCTCCAGGTTTGCATGAATCAACCAGGTCATCCTCAACTATGGCATCTACTGTCCGTGGAAGCTGACCAGGAGCAGAATTTTCGGGCACTTCTTGGATTGATAATGTTTGATGATCTTTGTACTTGCACAAACCATACTCCGTCACCAATAAGTTACCATTTTCATCCTGCAATAGTACTCACCATGAGAGAGCCATTTCTAATAAATCATGATTTTTAAAGGCTAAAAACTGGGATTACCCTTGTGGGATATACAGAGCCAGTGGGCACACCCATATTCGATGTAATGTCTCGGTATTCACGTGTAGTGAAGCTCCCAGTTGTAGGACAGAAGTGAACACTTTTAACAACTTTTGGCCTTACAAGAGAACCTAAAAATGAAATTACTGTCATATCATATCCAATGTTTATGAAAATCAAAGTTAAAAAGTATTAGACTTTTAGTAAGGAAATTTCCATTGGACATTTAGCAATCAGCTTTACTTTCAATAACTCAATTTCAATAGATGTATAAGTATGTGAATGCACAAATATGGACAGTCATGGAGAAGAAGAAAATCCTACATTTAGTAACAATGCCCTCAACACAGACCACGGAGCCGATGAAGTGAGAGAGAAGATCTCTAGGAGTGACACGTCGGGAAACAAAAGGGCCTTCAAAGCCCACAAGAACTTGTTCTCCTTCTTTCAAGTACTTGGGGTCAATAGTGCGAGCCCAGTCCGTAGCTGCATCACAGAAGGGTTGCAGGTACTCACCAGGATTCCTAAGCAGCCTAAATTCAGCAACACGATAAAACGAAGATAATAACAGTTACAATGCCTTGTTTGGTTTCCAGAATCCATAATAAGATTTAAATAAATAAATAAAACCCACTAAACGAAGCATGAATAATTCAAAATTTTAGTAAAAAAATGGTGCAGTGATTGAGGTGGGCTTATTTGGAATCTTTCTCTTGAAGCCCCTCAGATCTGTTGTTTTGGTGGGTGGTTTTCCTTTACTGGAATTTTAAATTATTTAAAAAAAAAAAAAAGAGGAAGAAGGGAGGACCTGGGAGGCAAGTCTTCACGGAAAGAGTAGAGATCTGAGATGTTGACGATGAGGCGGCGGCGCTTGTGGTTGATCATGGCCTTCATCTCATCTTGGTATATCTAATTACCACCAGCAGCAGCAGAAACAACGACGTCAATTATTTATTTGGGAAAATAATAACAGTTTATTAAAAAGAAATGGTTAAAAAAGATGGATAGACGTACACTTAGTTCCAAGAATTCATAGAATTCTCGCTTGCGTTCTTGAAATTCTTGTTGATTGATATCCATTTCTTCCCGACGGCTTTTCTGCTTCTCAGATACACACAGAATGATAGAGATGATAGTATCAGAGCGAAAGGGGTTAATGGGTCTTTTGCCTTTTGCCTTGGCCTGTGGTTTTGGCGGGAAATACCTGAAGACTGCCTTCGTTTTGGCGGCAAAAATTGGGGGAGAGAATGGTAGTACACATTAGCCTATTTGGAATTCTTTTATTAAGAAAAATTTTTAATAGTTTGTGGTAGAATCATCTTTATTATTTAGAGAAAAAATAATAATCATAATTTTCAGGATAAATTTAAATGAAAATATCGGGAAAATAGTCAAAATATATTTTATTTTAAAATTTACTGTTAACAGTTGTCCTGATAATGCTCGTTCGTCTATCTAATATTCACAAAGATATTTTCCAAGTATTTTTTTAATAATTACTTCCGAAATTTGTAACTGAAATTGCTTTTGGAAATTATTTTCTACATAAACAATTGTAAAATCGCCTCTAATATAAGTAAAGAGTTGAGTTATTTGTTCTTCCGCGTTAACAACTGCGAGAGGTGGGTACGGCAAGATTGCTAATTTTCCGAAATATTTGTTTTAAGGAAAAAAAGAAAATATATATATATAAATATATTTGGAACCATTAAATTGTAAAATAAGATGGATCAGGCAGCCATAACATTTCTGGTCCAAGAAGGACAATTTTTGAATGAAGTAAAACAATGGTTGGTTGGTTGGTTGGATGAGTTCTTGATCCAATCAACCAAAAGATACCTAAAATGAAGACTAGAGTTTCAGAATGATCATTGACTGCTACAAGAATGATAAAAAATCAATTCATTCATTGATTCAAAGACGATACAGCACATCCCCCCTGGCCTTGGTTTAAGAAGCCTATGTTTCCAAACAGCCACAAGCCCATAACAAGACTAATGTAAAAAGAAAAAGGCCCTGCGGCACACGTTCCTCTATCAACAACATACTTCAAAGCCGACAAAAATTAATGCCTCGGCAGCCCCCATAAAATTACAATAGTTTAATAGAACAGATAGCTCACAATCCTTAAACTAGAGTTCAACTCATAAAATTATTACATTCACTAATAACTGCAATGACTAGAATTAAATATGCAGTAACGAAGCAACTATGTGACCTATTACTGACCATATCTTCAATGAGCAAGAGTTAAAACTCCTACAAGAAATGCACCCCCTAAATGATCTTTATAATCAGGGCTTGAATGCAGAAAACGCCACGACTGAGTTGTGTCCGCCAAATCCAAATGAATTCGAAATGGCTGAAATATATGTATAATTAAGTAATTAGGAATTCCACCATAACGGTACAAGTACAAAATGAGAGTGCCAAGGAGTTAAACTTGAAGCAGTTCGGTATCTTACCAACATTCACTTCATGCTGCTGCTTTTCGTTGGCAACTGTATCAAAGTCAACCGCAGGCTCCGGATTCTGCATTCATGGAAAATAATAATATTAAAGCATCATGAGAATTATGCAGGGTAGAATATTTGATAACATTATAAAGCATAAAAGGGAATTTTTTTTAAAGTACCCTGATAAATGGGCATTCATATTTCGAAACTCTGAAACTTAATTCATTTCGATGTTGACTGAAGGAGTTCTTGCAAAAAACATACCATCTTGAAAAACAGGCTGCCCTTAGTAGTAACCTTATTGTGTTTTGAAGTTAATAACTTATATTAGTTCAAAATCAATACCTTCTGATCAAATTTGTAAGGCCGAGTTTTACTTTAAAACAAATTTACAAATACAAAAGAATAATTATTTACTTGAAAAATCGATAGCTGTTATTTCCAGGGTATTAAACAAAATATTTTAAAATTGACCAAAGCAACTTAAGTGTAAACTAAATAAATAGCACTCACAAATTGATTAATGGTAGGGTGAACCCAGCCTGTGGTTATGGCCTTCACAGTGGCAATGGCTTCCAAACCCCCAGCTGCACCAAGGCAGTGCCCTATCATAGACTGAAACAAAATGGAAATAAGTTAAGACAAAAGAGCCTATGGCAGGAGAGTATCATCACTATTAAGTGTGCTCAAATTCTTTGGGAAGGAAGAGAGAGAAAGAGAGAGAGAGAGAGAGAGAGAGAGAGAGACAGAGTAGAATACCTTAGTGGCATTTATTTTGATCTCCGAAGTGTTCTTGAATACCTTCTTGATAGCATTTATCTCAGCCAGGTCACCAGCTAAAGTAGAAGTTGCATGAGCATTTATGTAGTTAACCTGAAAATATGGAGTAATCATGTCTTAAAAATGAATCATTCAACTTAAAAAACAAAAAATTAAGTGGAAAACAACAACACAGCACAGTCATTACATTGATCGGCATGTGTGAGCAAGCCAAAGCATAAAAGCATTCAGCTCAATATCTCTCAAGGTCTAAACAGCCCAAACTAATTATGAGTGCTAAAAGATAAATGCATGCAACAAAATTCATTACATGTTCAAGTGGTTTTCACTATAATCATCACTTTTTAGCTTTTCACCTAGATGCCTAATCAGTCACTTAAATTATAAAGCAAATTGTTAGACTTAAATCGCACTTATCACAATATTGTATCTAAAAGCTGCATTATGGCAAATAGCAATATAGAATAAGAGGACTCATTAACAGATAACAAAAAGATGCACCTCCTCAGGTGAAACACCAGCATCTTCAAGGCTGCACTCAATGCATGAAGACACTCCAAGTCCATCAGATCTTGGATCAGTCATATGATAAGCATCACAGTTAACGGCACCTCCTAAGTACTCTGCAATGATTGGTGCACCTCGTTTCATTGCATGTTCCAAGCTCTCCATCACCTGTCCATAAAAAAATGAACTCTCACAAAAATATTTTGTAATATTTAAGGCACAAATGTAATTACCCCCGAAATTAACATCAGAAAGATGAAAATAAAAAATGCTCACACTTAGCATAACAAGAAAAACAAGCTTACCAATACCCCAGCACCTTCACCCATAACAAAGCCATCTCGATCTTTGTCCCATGGCCTTGAAGCAGTTTGTGGGTCATCATTTCTCTGAGACAATGCCCTACATGCAACAAAACCCCCCAAGCCGATAGGAATAATAGCTGCTTCAGTTCCACCAGCAATCATCAAATCAGCCTCACCTCGACGAATGTGATTCGCAGCAGCATAGAAGCAATAATTGGAGGTAGCACAAGCAGTTGAAATCGAATAATTTGGACCCATGAAACCAAGATCAATTGCAAGCAAAGCAGACCCCATGTTTGTTATAGCATAGGGAATAAAGAATGGGGTTATTTTCCTATGACCCTTCTCTATTAGAGCTTGAACACCATCAGAAAAGACAGTGAGACCACCCATTCCTGTTCCCACAAGCACCCCAGCTCTCTCCTTATCAATCTGCAGTAAACATAGATAAAAAATTCCTGTGAGTCACATATATTAAAAGAATGAACGAAAGCAACAGGCACTTCAAGGCATTCTAGACAAATAATCGTAGCAAGATAAAGCTTAAACTAATTAAAAGTCAAAACATAGTTTGTCCAACATTCAAATCTTAAATATAGTCAACACAAGTGTAAGACCCATTCACTGTCTACTACTTTCAGGAAAAGGTCATATAGACTACAGATCAGTTTACCCTATAGACATGTAGGAGGTATGAGTATCAGTCTAAACCAAAGTAGTGAGTTAAACAAACAGGACATGATCTAGTCTGAATGCAGCCACCATGACACGACCCAATGAGATGCTCTACTTATAGTCCACAGAATGCATGGCCTGTTTCAAAGCCACAAATACCCAGATAAGCCAAATGCAATTACTGAAATCCAGAAGGATCTACTCAATAGTGACAGAAGAGCACCAAAATCATCTATTTTCAAATTTCAGACTGCCACTGGAATCATTCCATCTACAAATATGATAATCCAAATAAAATAAAAAATAAATCAACCCATAAAATAGTTGTATATCTGTATTCATTCGTTTGATTAAATATTGATCTATCGCATTATTGCTACATAAAAAGGAAAATTACCCAAAGGGTCAAACGGCACTCGTTGTGAAAATACAAACAATTCAAGTTCAAAACTCAACATTAATGTCGCAAATCAAAAAGTTCCTTTAATTCATACGGCAGCCAATGCCCAAAGCTACAGGGTTTTATTTAAAACCAATTATAATAAAGCTAAAAAGTCTTCCATTAACCAAACCGTAGCTCAAGGTAAACCATCAAGAATCTAATCGTTAGGCTATGCTGGGAAGAAGGTAACAATTACTCCTAAACAAGAAAATCCGAATTTGAACACATTCTTGATATCATGGAATCCAGAATTATTAAGAAACTGCATCTATACCACATAGGAAAAGGCATCCTCGTAACTGTTCACTACATTGACATAATCGGAAGAAAGAAAAAGAATAATGAATACCCCCAGATTGAAGGTAATATGTTGCGAGAAAGATCAGTATGGCCCCATATTCTTATGAAAAAATATGCATATATATATATATATATATATATGGTCCCATGCATCTACTTGAAAAGAAGGGGAAAAAAATCCTTTCCATAATAACCCGAGAAACCTTCAACAGGATTCGAAAATATTTGCCAGTCTATTGCCTCCAAGAGACACCTTTGCAGGATATGCAGTATAACTCAAGTCAATACAAGACTACACGCTTACTCAACTCAAATGAAATGTTTGTAAGGACTGATTTTTTAAATCAAATATTAATAAAAAATACACAGAAGTTTATCTACATCGAAATCTCGACCAGAATGCCTTTCATGCCACCAAAGAAACTTAGTAACAACGAATCCATTCAGGCACGACTTACTTTCAGCACAAATCAACAAATTAGCAACTCTAGGATCTCTAATTCAAAACCAACATGCACAAAAATTATTCCACAAAAAATGGCAAAAGCAAAAATGAAAAATCAACTTAACCTTCTTCGAATTATCCCCTCCAAGATCTGCATCTTCCAAGGCCTTCTTGCCAGCAACAATGCAGTATCTCAAACAATCGTCGAGCCTCCTGTCATTCTTCCCATCAATATAGCCCTGCGAAGTGAAGCCCCGGATCTGGCCGCCGAAGCGGGTGGGAAACTTACTGGCATCAAACCTGTCAATCATTGAGATCCCACTCTCACCCGCCAACAACTTATCGTAGTAAGTATCGACATCATTGCCGAAGACGGAGACCAAACCCATGCCGGTGATGACCACACGCTTCTTGGGGTCCTTCTCGCGCTTGGGAGCGGATTTGGTGGAAGAAGCGGTGATGAAGGAGAGTTTCTTGGTAATGGGTCTTGCATTCTTCGACCGAGTGAAGGTGGCCTTCTCGCGAAGTGGGTTTAGCGGCGACACATGGAGAGATGTGGCATGAAGAGATTGCATGTTTAATGTTTGTGTTAATGTCTCTGTGAGAGTCGGCCGGTGATGGTAACGTAAAGGAGGAAATATAAAGATGCAGAGGCGATGATTACGATGAAATAGTTTTGGTTGGATTGGAAGAAAAACTCTAAACTTCACAGGCTTTAACTTGCCGTAGTGCAATGCTAAGCTAAGCTGGACCGGAGTTTGGCTGCTCGGGGGTTGAGCTACTTTTGGGGAAAACTTAGGTACAGTAGTTGTATGGTACAGCTACTGTTTATTTATATAAAAATATAAATACGTTACGAAAGTTTAATGGAATGAATAAAAATTATATATAAAAAATATAAATAAATAATCAATACAAATTATATAAAATTATAAAAAAATTATTTTTAATTAAATTATAATTTTTAGATATATGTTTAAGTTTTTTATATATTATAAAAAAGTTATTGTACGATATAACATCAGTACCGTAACAAATCTCGCTACTTTTATATGTATATATATATCCACGTGAAGAGATTAGATCTTGACAGCCTTTACTTTTTTTTTTTCTTTTCAAATAAAATTTTCTCAATTTTTCATAATTTGTCAGAGACATCCTTGAAAAGAGTAATATAATTGTTTTACTATGTTGAAAGGTGTCCATAAATAAATTAGGGGTGGGGTGATTTGCAATTACATTTTTTATTATCATAGTTACTTACTAAATAAACTTCCTATTTATATCTAAAATATTTATTTTTATTTTATAAAATATGTATTAATACCTAATATAACCTTATTAAAAATAAATATTGTAAAAAATTGCTTGACTAAATCAATTCGTCATCTTAATTTTCACGCCTACCAAATAATTAAACTATTTCTTTGCTGAATTAATCTTCATTTATTATAAACAACTGAATTAAAAATAGTATTAAGTTTACAAACTTTTTATATGAATTATTTTACATATAAGCTGATGTGTGATTAGGTGATTGAAGTAGTAAATATATAAAATCAATTCATTTAATAAATAGTAATAATGTGTAAATAAATAAGTAATATCACATTAATTTATGAGTAATGTTAGACTTATAACATTCATACAACATATATTTTACAACATAACGTGACAGCCTATATGACCAAAATTCACTGAAGGAAGAAAAAAAGAATGAACGATAGATATTACATCTCCAATAGGATTTTGTCACTTAAATTGCCACGTCATATTGTATAAATGTTGTAAGACTATCATTATTATTAATTTATATACATAAGTTTGTATATAAAGTTTAGAAGTGTAATATTACTTCTCAATGAATTAATTTAAACCATATGTGGGTTAAGAGAAACTAAAACGAGAGTAATATCTACAACTCGTTTATAATCAATATGTCTTATAACTTGTGTTGGTAAAATATCTTTGGATGAGTAAAAAATTAAAATAAATTAAAGAAGTTAAATTACATTACATAGTAATTATCCATCTATTGTAGTTTGCCAACTCATATTGTAATTGAGTTGTAAGTCTAATATTTTACTGCTAAAACAAGCCAACACATTTCTCTAGGGTTGCAAATAAGGAGTTTATTATTTGAATAATCTTGTACCTATAATCCCATTTATAACCAAATCTCTCTGTCACTTGAGTTGACAAAATCTTATTGAAAATTTATAATAACTATATTATGTATAGTAACTTCCCATATTCATTTTTTGTTTTTGAATAATGTTACTCTTACAACTCATTTACAACCATCTCTTTATACAACTTGTGTAAGCAAAATCTCACTAGATGTATAATTAACATTATTCATTTTTCGTAATGTTAAATTTATAATCCAAAATTTATAACCCGATATAGTAGCATACAAGACAAAAATTCATTATAGGAGAAAAAAAATGAAAATTCATTGAAAAACAAAAAAAAGAACAAGGGAAGTCACAATTCCACTTAAGATTTTGCCACTTGAGTTATCACATCAGTTTGTATACTTTGAGTTTTATTTGGATTGTAAGTCCAATATTATTGATTCATTTTTGTTTTTCCTTTTTTAATAAATTTTTATCAATTTAAGTTGTAAGGAGAGGTGATTGTAAATAAAATATATATAGTATTGTTTTTTTTTCCTCCTCTTTTAGTGAATTATTGACAACTTAGGTTGTAAATAGTTGATAGTAAAATTTAATTGTAAATGTAAGATTACTCCTCTCCTTTGGCTCCATTGCTATTCTCTTTGTGTACATTAATGACTCCAAGAATGCCGTCAGGGCTTCTAACTTAAATTACATAGACGGAGGACCATTCCAAAGAAATTTATTACGTAAGCATGTTAGGCAGTGAGCATTAACAAGATCACTGGTAACTTGCGGACTTTATTATTGGACTGATTTTTTGAGCTCAGCTCTTGATCCCTATGTACCATCGAAGAGAATATTAAAATATATCCTATGAAAATATAAAATTATGAAAATTTTATTGAATTCCATAAAATTTTATTTAAGATAATTAAAGAAAAAAAGGCCAGATAAAAATTATCTAAGGTACATTAGCTGACGATGAGAAAGAATGGGTATAAAAAGATAATACAAAATGTTTAAGTTAATTAAGTATTATTATAGTTAATTGTAAATTAATTTAGGGATAGCTTTATCATAAAATTTTTAACAATAAAATATGGGTGCATTTATTAAAAAAATTGGATACAAATAGCGCTATCCATAAATTAATAATAAGATTAATTTGATGTTTGAAATTTAATTGGGTTAGAATGTTGTTATTTTCAAACATTTAAGTGGTTACTTTCTTGTTAAGCAATTAGAAAGTATTAAAACAGGTTAAACTTTATGATGACGATATTAAATTTATTTGTAATAATGTAAGTTTAATATTACACGATAACTTTAAATTCGTTATTAAAAATAGAGAGTTTCAAATAAGAAATTTAATAATAAAAAAGGCAGAGCAGATTTGTGAATATATCTAATTGACAATTATTCGTGTGCATGAAAATGAGGTTACGATAAGAGTACCATATAATACAATTATAATTAAATATTTGAATGAAATACTGTATTGTGATGAGAAATATGGTTAGAAATTGTTTTGTTACTTACTGTTTACTATATAGATAACCACATGGTATGGGACAAAATCTTTTTTATTTATAAATATATTTGAGTTGTTAGCAACTTTTTTTAATTTTCTAGTTCCTTTCTTCTTATTCATTTCGGATAAGAAAACAGAAGAGTTGAGTAAATAAAAATAGCAAAGAGTTGGTTGTGTATGGGAAGGTACGTGGTGCGAAACGAAATAGTTATGTTGGTTACTTGGTTGAATTGAAAAATGGTTGATCATGCTTACCGAAATTTAAGACTCAAAGCAGTTTGTTGCTGCACAAAGAAATTAAGCTAAGCTAACCAACAAAAACAACTCCAAATTTGTTTCGAAAACAACCCAACATAAGCATGATTTTTTTTTTTTTTTCCCTTTTAAAGGGTGAGTAATTCGTGACTTTTAATTAATGTGTATTATTTAGAAATTAATCATTGAACGCATCGTTTTGAGACAACAAGGCAGGCACGACGCAGGTGAGGCGATGTGACAAGTCGTTCACCAAAACGCACCGTATCGTTAAGCCTCATGCTCTTGGTTTGAGCCGGTCGCTCGTGTGACTAGTAGCGATTCACGAGTCCGAGTTCTGAGAGCGAGCCAGTGGAGAGCTCAGCCAGCCGACGCGAAGCAAAGCTAAAGCTCTGGAGGAGAAGATGGCGAAGATGGCGACGAGAAGCTCGACGAGAGCGCAGTCATCTTCAGCTTCATCCGCCTCCAATCAGTATACTCTTCTCTCTCACTTTCTTCTACTGTTCTGCTATTATTTTTGGTAGTAAGAAAACGAGGTTGAGGTTTTAGTTTGGATTTGTGTAGTAGGAAAATCATATTGAGAGTAAATTCTGAAGAAAATACGAAGAAATCCAGCAAGAGACCAAATTCAGGAAAGAGAGGAGCAACGAAGCAGAAGAAGAAATATGACAAGTTTGACGCTAAGAAGCCTAAGAAACCCCCCACTGCTTTCTTCTACTTCTTGTATGTTTTTTTTTTAAATTTAATTGTTGCATTTATAGATTTTTTTTTTTTGGGAAATTTAACTGTTAGCCTTCATTTTTTTTCTCATCCAAGGCCCTCTAAGCTTTTACATGTTGCATGTGTCCTGTTCTGCTCAGCATTGTGTTATATTTTATTTTTTGGTTAGAAGAGAAGGGGGAGCGGATGGGCTTCCATTTTAGTTTAATTAGAAATTTTTACTGAAGGGTTCAAATTAGTGGTGGCTGATTAGCTCATTATTATGAAAAGATGAACCCTAAATATTTTTTTTTTTTTTTTTTTCTAGACATTGTATGGTTTTGCAATTCTCCCTAGTCTCCACCCTGGTAGTGCGGACCTGATGGATTTTAGGCTATCAATTATAATACCAACTGAGTCAATTTTGTGTGACATGCCCGTCCTTACTGGATCCTTTAGTATTTTTTACTCAGTTTCTTTTCTGTGATTTTCAAGGGAGGATTTTCGAAAAGAATTTCAAGAGCAGAATCCCGATGTGAAGTCAATGCGTGATGTATGTACCAGATTTTCTTCTGATAGTTTGTCACATTTTCTCTCTTCCAATTACGTTGAATGAATTATGCAATATCTTGGTTTCAGATTGGCAAGGCATGTGGAGAGAAGTGGAAAACAATGACTTATGAGGTCTGCGCCATGTGCATTTATTTAGTTATAATTTTTATGCAGTGCCAACTTTAGATTTTTTGTGAGCATTTTATCTCTTTTTTTTCTTCTGCCTAGTACGATGCAACTCATTTTATGTTGATGGGACAAACTTTTCAGATTTATGGATTTTACATTTACATATAGTCATCATATCTATTTATGGCATTAGTCCTTGGACATCATAATTATTATGAATGCTGTAGAATTTCACTAGCTTAAATTGGTGCTATGGTTTGTTACTCCTCGGTAATCTATGTGTGATTTGTCTTGAAATACCTTTCAGTTCTAATCTTACACGAAATGGAACTTTCATATGTGAGCTGAAAGTCAAATTAACACTCTCATTTCCTATTATTTTTATTCTTTACTTTTTTTTAATTAAAAAAAAAGATCTTATTGCAATAGTTTGTTGGTTGTTAACTTAGTAACTTTTTTTTAATCTGTTATGTCATGAAACCTATATTGTTTTATCTTAGTGTTTTATGCCATAATCAAAATACTATGGCAAATTTTATGCCTTTGGGATCGATAGCATCTCTGCTATTTCCCTGGCATCATCTCAAGAATCTATGCTGGCTCTTTTTATCCCTATTGTATTGTTAGGCACCTTATACTATATTCAGATATTTAGTGAGTTACACACAATTTAACTGAAAATCCAGATCTATTTCCTTTTATTTATGAACAAATCACTCTCATTCAAGTGATAACAGCACCCAAGGAAACAGTAAAGAGAATATAAACAAGATGGCTGAGGAGTTTTGAGGACTCCCCAACCTCCTAAGGCCTCAACCCCAAAACAAACCAGAAAAGAACGAATGCATTTCCTCCCCCCTCACCCAGCTCTAAAAGCAAATTCTCCTGACAAACTCTTAATTGTCCTGCCACATCAGTAACAGACTAAAACTATCAATTTCTTCACTTCCCCTTTCTACCCTTCCTTGCATACACAAATTTCACAGGAGGTGTAACGTGTATAAATTTCATAAATTTTACCAATCGAAATAAGGGTAATATTATGTGCTATGGCATGGGCTAAATGCTCCGTATTTGGTTGCATAATTGTGTTATTGGGTATTCTAACCAGGACATGGGTACTTCTTCAAGTAATGTCATCAAAGAGTTGCATGAATATGAGAAGTACTTATAGTATATCTGAAATGAACTTTGTAATATCAAATAAGTATGTGCTGTATTTATTTATTGTTTCACTCTGATGGCACATATTAGCAAGCACTTATTATTTGTAAGATTAGTGGCAGAGTGGAAGTAACAATGTATTCATTTAGTTATGGTGTTAGCTTTACCCAAGGCCATCCAATTCTGTATGAAAAGAAGTTGAACATTATGGTATAGCGTCCAATCCTTTGCTGAGGTTGAAATAAGAAGTTGTTAGAACTGTCTAACCGTTAATTTCTCTGCCTGTAGGAAAAAGTTAAATATTATGATATAGCCACCGAGAAACGAGCGGAGTTTGACAGAGCCATGGCAGATTATATGAAGAGAAAGGTATCTGCTTTGCATTTGATTTAAACAGTTTAAAAAAGCTCAGTTTCATCTTTATTATTAGTTTATTGCAGTCATTTACTGCACAGTGGCAATTTGCTAAGCAGATTATTCAATCAATGTCATTGCAGGAAAGCGGTGAAGATCAAGAATCTGAAGATGGTGAAAATGATTCTGAGTTTGATAAGTATGCTTAAGGACATTGTTATAGCAGAGTGTTGTTTCGGTAGGAATAGGAGATACATGCATTATTAGTTGTATATTTGGTACACGGGGTTAATAATGGATTGTCTCTGGCACTGAATCTGTTGATGTCTGTATCATTTTTGTGTAAATTACTGCTTCCAATTGCTTTTCGGTCAGTACAGTGAAGATTTGACATTAATATGATGATTGTTAAAGTTCATATTCTTGAGTAAACCCTTGTTGAAGGCCTGTCTTTTGCTGATTACAGGAAGTTACGAAGTTTGGATCAAGGTGATGTCATTTTTTCTTCCCTCCTAATTATAAATTTTAAAGTTCATCTTTTCTGTGTCTCAACTCGAAGTGCTACTTCTGCTCTTGATTTCCATCCAGTTTCCGTTCTTTAAAGATTGGACTTGGAGGTATAAATCTCAGAAAGTTTAGGATGAGAGCATCGAGGATTTAAAGAATTCCCTTCCGAACAGTATGGCATGTCCACAGAGTTCAACTGCCGGAACAAGAAAAGTACACTGCAACTCAGTTCACGGCTCAAAGAGGTTCAGGAATCTGTCTCTACGGTAATGAACTGGCCAACCTGTGTGTCATAATCAGGATGTATGCGGGCTATGTTAAACAAGGGAAATTTTATAACTAAAACTTCCGTCAAATGGTCATGCAAGATCCTAATCTTTCAGATTCTGTGAACTACACATCACTTATAATCGTCTTCGTCCCAACTTTGACAGGAGAGAATTAAAGAAAATCATTTCCAAAGAGATAATTTTGTTAATTTCTTCACACTTTTTATTTTAAAAGCAAGGACTATCTCTTTCGCTTTCAAATTATTGATATTTCTCAACGTAAATCCAAGGGTTGATTCCATTAAAAATTATAAGAGACCTCCCCTGCTACTTTTAACAGAATTTCCAAGGACAAAAGAGGTTACCGCGATATTTTTAGAAGTGGAGAGAATGCTTCGATTTTTACTCAAACATTAGAGATGATTAGTGAAATTATCCTTACAAAGCAACCTACGGGTGATGGCTATACTATTAGTAAATGCAGGAAGTGGAGAAGAAAGCTTACTGTAACAACCATTATTCATAAAGTGAAAGCGGCTTCAAAATTTTGTATACATTTCACTCGGAAACGTTGATAATTGTCTGAATCTGGTTGAAGTATTATGTTTTATTTTTGCAGTTCCAAAGATTCTTCCTCAGACACCTTTGTGTTAGCTGACCTGCCTAGCGAATCGGCAATGCTCCTGACCTCCGCGATCATTGCAACAACATCATTTAGCTTGTTAATTGCAGAGCCCACGCCCTGTAATGTTTTACATTATTACTGATCATTAGTTCTTCATCCGAGAAAATAACAGGTCAACTGCTCAAATTATCAAAATCCTGCAAAGGTTACATACCACACCCGCAGCGCCTGCTGTAATGGCCATTGGTGCAGTAACTACACTTATCCCAGATGCACACATCACAGGAATCTTGACAGCCCTCGATATTGAATATGCTGCAGCTAGCGTTGGTGATGCCTATAGTCAATGGATTTTCTCGTTAAAATCGAGGATAAACAGAAATTCACCATTCAACCCGAGCAAAAGTTGCTCATAATTCGCACAATTGTGTTAATTTCTATAAGCTTTATCTATAACTTCCTTCATGTTACACAGTTTTTACCTTCTCAATCAAACCGAGAACACCAGATTTTGAAGGATTGGAACATTTTCCTCCTTCAGTTTGAATGATATCAACACCTTCCCTTTCCAGCAGCTCTGCAAGCTTGACCTGTGTTGAACATATAAAAGCTCACATTGTGTCAGGTGGGCTGCGAATATCGTTGAATCTCACACTTTTAAAAAAATTGCAGTATGTAACCTGATCGGGGAGGCTAAGTGTATGAGGCACAGTGACTGATAGAGTTATAGATGGAAGAATCCTCTTAGTCTCCTTTGTTAGATTCAGTATCTGCCAAAAAGTATACATAGCAGAATTGAGAAAGAAGACCACTACAAGCTTCACGTAGGATTTTCTGAGGTTCTATCATCTAATTGCATTAAGAAATTTGTAGTTGACACAACAAATTTGACTGAAATGCAAGAAGATCAGTAAACTCGAACTTGTAAAATCTTGATACCTGCTCTGGACTAAAAACTATTCCTGTCTCATAAAAAGAATCATAATTTCCAATCTCCACCTGCAATTGCATAGACCATCATCTCAACATTACATTAACCAAATCATCCTGAATTTTGTTCTTACTTCAAGTAGAACTGACTGAGAAGGAAGTGAGTCACAAAAATTCAAACAAATCAAATCAAAGTTAAGATGGTAGTAACTGAGTTTTGGTCAAACCATTTGTGCTCCTGCATCAACAGCCGCTAAAAATGCTGCAGGATCCACCGAAGAAACACAAACCTGAAAGTAATTAGATAATCGTTAGTGTTTTCTCCAGAAATATTAGTTGAGAAAGAATGATATTCAAGATACCCTTGTAGAGTTTAATAATTTGTTTTAGTCCATATTGACGGATTAAGAATTTACTGGCAGAGAAGTCAAGCTGATGGCCAACTTCACCAACTCTGGGTCGCAAGCCATATCAACATGAGTTGCCCCTCCCTGTATGTGTGATCAGATCTAGTGTTAGAAACCATTGAATCTAGTATTAGAGAAGACAAAGGCATATCATGGACTGTACAAATTTCAGCCCAAAGCCTGCTGAAAATTAACAGTGAAGCGTCATCTTGAGGACCACCTATTTAGAAATGTCACTAGAAAACTAACCTTGTCTGCGGCAGTAACAACTGAAGCAACATTGTCTCTATCAAAGTTCTGCAAACCAGAAATAACCTGGAGGGATCCATTAACAACCAGAATTTAATAACATTGGTTTTAGGGGGAACCATATGGCTGATTCTAAGCAATCATACTTTCCCACATGCACAATCAGAAATTGTCGGGAAAATATATGGCAATTCCACCTTAAACTACTTGTGTACAAACAGTTATAAATTAACCATCCATATATAATCTGTCATCAGCAAGCTGAATTTTGATTTATCTTGTGCTCAGATTAATCTCCATTGCACCACCTCGATGTAGTCTTTTATATCAAAAAGCTTGTATATATGCTAGCTAACTCGTGCAGAAGACAAATGGAGGAAGATTACATTACCTTGAGAGCTTTCCGTTCATTAAACTCTTTCAAGACCAACTCTCTGGTGGCTGAGAGAAGCGCTTTGGCAGTGAAAGAAGCTCTTGTTTTCAAAGATGGAGACTGCCTCGCAGAAAGGAAGTTACCCAGGAGAGGATTGTGGCATGGCTTCAACATGATCCTGGAAGAAGGTGAAACGGGCATGCAGATTGCGGAATTCATCATCTCTTTCTCTCAGTAGACTCAGCGTGGCTAGAGTTGGAGGGAAGAGATAAGAGAGTTTGGATGCCTCTAAAGTAACATTGTTTCAGTGCAAGATATTTTGTTTGGTTTATCTTGTCTATTCCTTGCCACTTTCACTGTGAACAGATAAAATTTAATTAAACGACCAAAAATATTTATCTAATTAATCTTGAAAATTTTTATATTGTTTCCGGCTGGATATATTTTCATCTAAATCAGCAATTATTTTAGTCTTCGTAGTTCTTAACAAAAGAAAACGACATGTCGTCCACATCCGGCAGGTATACCAAATCAAAATGACATGCCATTCGCCACCAGGAGAAGGCACATTGCTATCTTCAAATGCGAATTAATTTTCAAGGAATTAGAGGATAAATCTCAATTTTCAAAACTGGTGTGTTGCTCACAAAAAGGGGAGAAACACAAGATTTTTAATTAACGACAAGTTTTTCAACATAAATAAATAAATGTGTTATAAAAGTACACCAACATTGCATAGACATCATTATATAATTCATGTAAAGTTATAATTATATCTGATAACGAATTTCTCAGCTTAAAAACTAACACAATTAAAAGAGATTGAAGAGATAACCATAATTAGTTTGAATAGTGGGTTGGATAATCCAAGTTAGGCTTAATTAAAACTAAACCCGAGTCGAGTCCCTATACGTTAGGGTTACATATTTACAGTTGACATTAAGTTGGAATTTTTCGGTGTTAGAGATTATATGTATCATTTGATGAACTATTCAAAATGTTGTCACAAAACAAAATTCTAACAAACCTCAACAGCTATAGCTAGCTAAACATCTATGCATATTATTCCAACTGCTACCCTCCACGGTATATGTTCTCTTTTCTCCTCTGACCTTTGAAGTTTTAACCCAATCTATCGTAAAAGTTTTTGCCTCCCTGCCATGCCAGCTGAAGGAGAAAGGGTTGCAGGTGGCATGCATGGTGGCCGTGGCAAGAAGCTGAGGGTGGAGGAATTAATAGCTGTGCTAGCTGGCATAATATAAGAGGAACCAATGATGCTGCAGAATACTGAAAACCAACATAACCATCGTGTAAATATTTCTCTGGCGTGTATCACTTTGAATATAACTAGCACAAATGGCATCTGGCAAGGCGAGAACCCCCTCTTCGACAGCTTCCCTTTCCTTATTAAGCAGCTCGCCATCATCATTTTCGTTACACGCTCTCTCAACTACATTCTTAGACCTCTCCGTCAACCGCAAATTGTCACAGATATCGTTGTAAGTAACATATATAAATAATCTCAGCTTAATTTTTTCTCAGAATAGTAAGTAATTAACAAAGTTAAGTATCGATTTTATATAGGGTGGTGTGTTGTTAGGTCCATCGTTTTTTGGCACGGGACCCTACTTCTCCTATTTGTTTCCTGTAAAAACAATTCTTACATTAGAGACCCTGGCATACATGGCTCTAGACTTCTACATATTTTTGGTTGCTTTGGAAATGGACATAAACTCTATCGAGAGAGTCAGCAGGAGAGAATTGGGCGTCGGCATTGCCGTAGCGTTGCTTTCCATGGGCATGGGAGTTGGCTTGTTCTTCCTCGCGGCGTGCTTCTTGCATCTTCCCACTGATTCCGTTAATGGTTGCTTGTTTTGGGGCCTGACGTTCTCCATTACAGGCTTTCCTGTGGTTTCTCGGATTTTAAAAGATTTCAAGCTTCTCCACTCGGATATTGGAAAAATGGCCATGACTACAGCCATGATCAATGCCTTCTGCTCTTGGATTCTGATGGCCATTGCTTTGCCAATACGTTTTACTCCAAACCACGTCACGTCTGTTGTCACTACAACGGCTGCCTTTATATTAATAGGCTTCTACGTGGTCCGTCCAGCTCTTGTGTGGATCATTCGTCGCACTTCCCAAGGAAACAACAACGTCTACAGCGAATACTATTTGTGTCTTGTTCTAGTTGGGGTTTTGGTAAGTTCATTTATTACGGAGATGTGTGGCACGTACTCCTTTGTTGGAGCTTTTGTTTTCGGGATTATAATGCCCCGTAGGGAGCTTCGGTCTCAGCTTCTTGAACGGTTTGAGGACTTTGTGTCTGGGATTATGCTGCCGCTATTCTACATAGGTTGTGGGATAAGAACCAACCTTAATCTTGTCACTAATTGGCTCCTGCTATGCTTGATTGTAGTCTTGGCTTGCTTTTGTAAGATTCTGAGCACTGTCTTCGTTTCTCTGCTCTGCAACATTAATATGACAGGCCAAGAAAGATTGGCTCTTGGAGTACTTATGAACACCAAAGGTGTCTTGGCATTGATCATCCTCAACTTGGGTTGGGACAAAAAGGTATGGTAATTCTTCATCATTTAAATTTCCATTGATATCTTTTAATACAAATTTTTAACACAATATGTTACACAAATTCCTAATAATTCATATATATAATCTAATAATTGAGATTTCAGACACCTAATTAAATTTGTGTTGGGAGATCCTACCCTTTGAAGAGTTTTAATCACTACTTGGTTGTCTATACTCACGATATATATCAATTAAAAGATAAAAATATTTGTTTTATTATATGAGATTTAGTGGCTCCAAGTCGTAATTAAAATTTTTATGTTATTCAGGTTTTGGACGACCAAGAGTATGCTTTAATAGTGATTGCTCTGGTGGTTATGACCGGCTTGGTTGCACCCATCATTGCTTCTATTTACAAGCACTTGGGACATGTGGACGAAGCCAAGGACAGGACTATACGACGACCGAAACAAGGTGCCGAGCTCCGAATTCTTGCATGCGTCCAGCATGTTGATCAAGTATCTGGCATGATAAAACTCTTGGCCATCTCTAACGCCACCAAAAAATCCCCTATCCACGTCTTTGCCCTCCATATCTTGGAGTTCAACAGTGGCGCTTCGGACATGCTCATTTTCCACAACACGCGCAAGACCGGTGGCTTGATGTACAAGGGCAACGAGAAAACCCCATCCGATCAAATCATCACTGCCTTCGAAAACCTGGAAAACCAGAACGCAGACATCTCAGTACAACCCCTCACTGCATTGTCCCCTTTCATCTCCATCCTCGACGATATATGCAGCCTAGCCGAAGACAAGCGCATAGCTTTCATGATCATTCCTTTCCCTCAACAAGTCATATTAGACTGCAATGAAGATGCAAACCCTTTGTTTCGTGAAGTCAACCTGAATATTCTAGCCAAGGCGCCATGCTCTGTGGGCATTTTCGTGGACCGAGGACTAGGCGCACCCACATTCGATAATTCTAAGCATCGTATGCACCACGTGGTAATGTTTTTTATCGGCGGTCCGGATGACCGCGAAGCGCTGGCTTACGCATGGAGAATGTTAGGGCACCCGTGGGTTGAACTAACTGTGGTGAGGTTTTTTCTTGCTAGAAAAACTCAATATTCCCCCTACGTCCAGAGTCAGAGACTGCTTGACGCTGAGTATGTTAACGAGTTCAGGCTCGGGACTGCTGGCGAGCGGAATGTGAGTTACTCTGACAGGTGGGTAAACGATGCGGAAGAGACAATTGCTGTCTTAAGAGCAATGGATCATCGTAAGGTTGATTTATACATTGTAGGTAGAGAACCTGTGGAGACACCAATCACGGCTGGCTTGTTAGAATGGAGTGACTGCCCCGAGCTTGGAGCTATTGGGGATCTGTTGGTGTTTTCAGAATTTGTCACAGGTTCGGTTTTGGTTGTGCAACAGTTTGGTGGCGCTGCTGAAGAACGTTAGTGCATAGAGACAATTGCTTACATCTCTTTCAGATTGGAATGTACAAAATTACAATTTTTCGAAGACTATTTTGAAAATTTCTAAATGGAATTATTCAACATAGAACATCGAGAAGTCAGGGACCATGGTGCCTTTAGGAGTGTTAATTTGTGTAGCATTATTGAATTCTTATAAAAAAATTCAGGTCAAAAACTTGTCGAGAAAGCAATTTTCGCATTCGTTTAATAAATTATTACGAAATAGAACATAAAAAAAAAAACCTCTCCGGTCTCTACTAAGAGATATAATAATGATATCAAGAGACATTAGTTGCATATTTTACTTACAAAAATAGAATTGTCAAGAGTCTTCGCCTTCTTCCCTCAATTAGTTTGTGGTCATGTACCCGTGATGGCTTGAATTTTTCTTACAAGACCCATTTGGACGACTTTTGGACGCGTTGACAGGTTCAAAGTCCAACTCTTTAATTACTTACAATTTTACAATTTTACATTAAAGCATTATACATAAATTAGGTGGCAGGTCAAATTTATAATCTGCCGTTTTCTTGCATTTTTGTTTTTGGTGTAAAATTGCAAGCTAAAAAAGAGTTAAATTTATATGCAATTAATGGATAGTACTTCTCTATTCTCTCCACTTAAAAACTATATATTTGAAAATAAACTAAATAAGGACCTTCCTAAGATTTCTTTAGGTAAATGTCATACAGGTGGAGAAAGAAACTACTGACCTCATTTTCAAAAGAGAGTTGTTCTTATTTTGACTTCCAATCAGTGTTTCATTTTATTACTCCTATCTTGTAAATTTGAGCTTGTAGTTTAATCTCAAAATTGGGTTGCTCATGGAAGGTCCAATGGGCTTGAATGAAGATCCTAAGAGATTATCTGAAGTGAACAAAGGTAAAAGAAAAATTTAAAAAAAAAAAGGCTTGATCCAGAGCCAGGTGAGATTGAATAGAACTAGCTTGGGAATACAAAACTAGTTTTAAGTTTAACAAAGCCAAAAGCCGAATAGAATAATATTGTTTGGCAAGTTAGCACTAAACAGCCAAAATAGCAAATCATTTCCAGGGAAGGTGGCATTGGCAATGCAATGGCGTGGTAAAGAAAATTAGTTGTTCATAAAAGGGCAAAGCTATCCAGCTATCAAGTCTATTTCTTTCTTCCTCTGTTTTTCAATAAATAAACATAACGACAAGAGATAAAGAATCGAATACTCAATTTCCAAAAGCAAAGTTCAAAAAGGGAAGAGAGAGGGGGCGAGAGAGACACAGAGAAAGATAAAACATTTCAGAGAAAAAGAAGTTTCATCATTCAAGTTAATTAGGATTAAGCATTAGCTCTATACATCATCAAGTTCAAGAACCATTGGCATCATCATTAACAACTTGTGCCAAGTTCCAACATTAATTAACAAAACCAAATTAGCTAGTTTCATCCATCACTCTCCCATCTTCTGATGCAGCAACAGAAAGAGATAGAATGTTGCAGAGCAGCAGCCACAGCCACAGCCACCCACTGAGCCTAGACTTGAACAAAACTTCAATTGACAAATATCAAAGCTGCAGTGAGGCAACATTACCGAAGCAAAGCAAGCAGATCCGTTTATACTCAAAACCCTTCTCAACTTACTCCTTCTCTTCCTCTTTCCACAAACTCTACTGACTTCGAAGCATAATTTTCACAGTTACAACCCAAAACTGACAGAGAGATCTACGTCACTAACCTTAAAAAAGGAGGAAATTAATTAATAACATACATAGACAGATTGCATGTAAAAAAAAAAGTGTCAAAAGTGGCAGCCACAGCAGAGGAAGAAGAAACAAAGAGTGGCAACCAAGACAACAGCTTCAAAAACCGAGACGATCTTGAAAAGAACATCATCAATGAAAGAGAGCTGGAGATTGAGCCTCTTCCACTTGCCCAAAAACTTCCATCTCAGTGACTCCCTCCTCAGTAGCCTCTTGAACAACACCCATCTCTTACTCTTCGTGCTTCCCATTTCACCTTCTTGGCTTCGTCAAGCCTCCGGCTTGCTACTTGATTTGTTCAGATAGAAACAGAGATAGATAGATAGATGGAGACACAGATAGACGAACGGGTGGCTCTCTATATATATAATATAGAAGAGAGGGAAAGTCGAAGTTCCTAAGAGATACTAAACACGGTTATTGAGAAGCGAGGCGATTTACGGTATTTTAGAATATTTTGGGGGTGTTTTGGTAGTTTTGGTGGTTCGTGTGACGGCATAACTGTTCCGCGTTTTGTTGGGTCAAAATCACGAAAGGTAGGTAACGTGGAGGAGTGAACTCATGAGTTGTGTTGGTGTCTGTGCGTGCGTGCTCGTAAAGAAATTAAAACATGAGGGCAAGAAGGGCTATTTCCAGGGATGTTTGTGAGTCTTTCCACTCCCTTTAGTGAATAGTGAGTGAGTTCGTGCGGTAGTGGAAGAAGCAGTAAAGGTCTTGGGAATAGATGTTGTAAACGTGGTCGTTTAAACTGTATTATTTTATGGTTCGGGAAGTGAGAACCCAATCTTTTATTAAAAAGATAATAAAATCAATAACAACAAATCTAAAAAAATAAAACAATTAAAGCAAAACCTTTAAAAATAGTTTGATTAGAATGAAAATCTCAATCCTGACTCAACTAGAAAATATCAAATATAAATATTAACTAATATATAAATCTATTTATTAGGAAATTATCAATCCCAATTACTGAGTTCTCTTAATTTTAGGAGTCAAAATCCTTTAAATCAAATTAAAATCTCTAATATTATTCATAAATTCTTCTAATAGATCTTGTATCAATAATATATTATAATTTAAGAAAAAAAATAAAATGTGATTTTTTTTTGTTTTCTAATAAAGCTTGTGGGATATATTGCTTAAAATAGGTTTTAAAGATGTTTCTTATCTTCTATTTTTGTTAAAAAATTAAGATTGATAAAATACTCATAACTCTTCTTTCATTTTTTTTTTCAATTAGATACACATTGATAAAATGCTCATAACTCTTCTTTGATTTTTTTTTTTTTTAAATTAGATACACTTTTGTCGTTATTTGTTAGAGATAATATCACACAACACAATCGAAGATCCACTAGATTCTTCCCTTTTGAATTTAGGTGTATATACAATACAACTAGTTGATCATTTCAATTCTAAGTTACATATAGCTGGTAACAACTTCTCGTATAATATATAGTTTGATGCTAATCTTCTTTTATAGGCACATGTAGGGGCGCAATGGACAAGGAAGAATCAATTGGCGATAGATAAAGAAAGTGATTGAAATCTGCTTTAGCATATAGTTGAGATATGTGGCCAATTGTATGCCTCAGCCAGGCCGGTCGATTCGATCAGCTAGCTAAGCATCTTAAATCTTTAAGTTACTTCAAATCAATGAGAGACACATTGCATTTGGTTATCTGTGACACTTCGCAAAGACAAAGAATTGACAGAACAATTTATTTGTAAAGAAAAGAATATGCTACAAATTGACACTAGCATAAACAATTGAACAATTACTTGCTGCACTGGACTAGATACTTTTCAAGGAAATTTTTTTTCTGAGAGTTTGTGGATCTTTTGAATAAGGTACGTATGTTGTGGTGTTTCTGTTGAATTGGAGCTCTTCCGAAAGGAACAGCTAGAGAATTTCCTAAACTTTGAAAACATATTAAATAATTGTGATATCATATATTCGATACAAAGTGTTCATATACTGTTAAAAAGTAATATTATATTATGTTCCCGTACCATTGTAGTTGAACAGTGTTTTGATCAATACTTGATTAACAATGAAAACGGTTTTCTGGTTGTCAAAAATACGAATATATTTACACTAGTTGAATAATTAATGGCTTTCACAGAAGTTGCTGCTGGAGATTCCATTCCATGCTTGGTCGGTTAATATATATTTTTTCTTCGAAGGATTCACTTAAGGATTTGACGAATAATCTTTTTGTTTGCTTTTAACACTTTACACCAGTTTCTGCTTATGCATGCATCTGTATATTATTCCAAAAGGGTCTCTTCCGGAGTGCATGGTTTCAAATCCCCAGCTAATATTGGCATAAAGGAGTCTGAACACATAAACTGATCATAATCGAATCAATTTAAGGTTAACTACAACGTAGCTAAAATGAGTTTCAGAAGTAAATCGGAAATTATCAAATTAATGATTGATTAATTTATAATAAGTACGTAGATTAATCTTAGTTGTTATATAAAGCTATTATACACACAACTGATGAAAACAATTGGGTGTTTAAAGTTGATTGGTTGAATTAATTAATTGAGAGATTAGCTTTATATTGAAAGTCTTAAAAGTGATCTGTTAACACAAACAAGAAATATAACATAGATATGATGAGTTGGTCACTCTTTTGCCAACAGAACTTGAAGAAAAAGTTGAAAATAATCCATGCTAGCCTGTGCGCGGAAGGCAATAAATCTGTTATATCTAACCGAGTCTACTTTCCAGGATTTGTGTAACACCACAAAAGATGGGCTTGCTTGGTCTTCCAAAGCCAGACACCATCATATCAAGGTTTCAGTATAGCTTTGAGTTGGCATGCTCTTAATAATTAAAAGCACAGAATTCACTGAACTTTAAACAAATGGGGTTGGTGGCTTATTGCCGCACCTTATCTCCCTGTCAATTGTATTGGTCTAATACTTGAAATGGGGGTTTTGGCTGCTCCCAGCCAATAGCAACGCAGACGAGATTCATATGCTGTATATATATTAATGCAGTTGCTTTTGAGGATAAAGAGAACATTTGGGGGCAACTCGATCGTGCCCACCAATTAATTAGCAACTATGTTTTCTTTTACGTTTGTGTTTCATTGTTGGCTTGATACCTAAAAAGTTGAGCACCACTGGCTTTTGTGATAAGGTTATTAACAAAAACAAGAGCTTAGTCCTTGGAAAAAGATGGTTGGAGAGGAGACATATCAATAGCAGTGTGCGTGGTTAAAGAGATTAGAAATTAATAATGGTGGAAAAGTGGCAAAGCAATAAAAATGTCAACAACATGGAGGCTTGTTAGAGGCCATCACAATCATATACAAGTTCAAAGGTTTGTGTGAGAAGGGACAAATCATTTGGATTGGAGGCTTGTTAGAGGCCATCACAATCATATACAAGTTCAAAGGTTTGTGTGAGAAGGGACAAATCATTTGGATTTGTAATTAGTGGAAAATCTATAGACAAATTTCGGGATTCACTATCGTATAAAGAGTCTAGTCTTATAGCTAGGAATGATAATGGGGTGGAATGAGGTGAAGTGAGGCGTGGGGTGGGAATTAAGGCCCTCGTAATATTTCATCCAGTATTTTATTATTATTTTTAATTAAGACTTCTGATTTTAATAATGCTACACTTATAACTTATTTATAAACAGTATTTTATACCATTTGAGTTAACAATTAATTACTAGATAGATAATTATCAATTTAATCTTATTTTTTATTTTTAATTTTTAGTCACCCAGTAATATCTTACCAACTTAGGTTGTATAAAAAATGATTGTAGATGTAGCATTACTCTTTTCACTTTATATTTGATCATATTTATATAGGCAGGAGTAAGAAATCTCCTTATAGAAATGCTTTTCCTAACCCATTTTATCTCCGTGGTCATATTACATTTGTTTAAGAAAAAGTATTATTACCATAAAACTTTGATTAAGTAGTGTAATAAACATACTACAAACGAGTAAAATTTAAAGGAAAAAATTATCTCTAGCATATTTTACCGATATTAAAATTAGCATATTTAGACAAATTAAAGCGAAATAAATGAGTGGTACTACTTTTATAAATTATTCATACAAACTACTTCCATACAAAGTTATATAGTATTATTGAATGATTGCCATATCATCTACATTAATTAATATAAACAAAATTTGAAATTCACTCATTAATCAAATCATGACACATTAAGTATGTGTAAGTTTATATAAATAGTTTATAAGAATAGTAGTACTCAATAAATAAACTAAATTAGAAAGCACAAAAAAAGGCAATGTAACACAAATTCTTTCTCTCAATTTCTACTTCTTTATGCTCCTGAAGGCTTCATAAACAAAAAAAATCAATAAAATAAATATTATCTTATTCCTTTTTTTTTGTTGTTGCATGCAGTATAAATAAAATAATTATTGCTTTTTTGTTTTATGTATATAATGGGTTATGGGGTGGTGAGTGGATGCTAGGGGCGGGGACAGCAACCCACCCTCCACCCCATTCCATTGTGGGCTTCTAAATTTTAACCTCATCCATTATTCAAAACAAATAGGCTCAACCTCAGCCTAATAAAGGATAGTGGACATTGGACATTTTGCCGACCTCAAGCCCATACATACAAAATATTAATATGGCTTCAAGCTTAATTTGATTATTATTGCAAACGTGAAATAAATGCACATCTTTCTAATATAAATAGGTTAAGTTTTATAGGGGTTAAATTAATGATCGTAATTGAGAGATTGGTGATTTTTGTTTCATTTTTTGAAATTGATATTTGTTCATTCGGATGTAGCAATTTAGAAATGGTAATAAAGGCTTCCTTTGGTGCATAAATTATCTATCTTTCCCTAACTTGCCATTAATAACGACATTAGTGAACTAACCATACATAACTAATACAGTTAGGTGGTCATAAATTCATGCATGCATCTACACAGCTTTAGGTCACCCTATGTTATTTCTTTAGGCTTACTCAATTGATTCAAAGATAGTCTTAAAGAATAATGACACATGTTAATATTTCAAAATTTATATATTTAATTATAAAAATGAGATAATATTTAATCATATGATTAGAAATTTATCATAGAAAGTAATTTTATTAAAAATAATTAAATCCAAGGTTAAAGATTTCGCAACTTATAAGCTAAAATTCTATTTCGCAACTTATGATATTCTGTAACACGCAATTGAACCTTTGACAACATGCATTGCGCGTTGCGAAAAGTCCGGGACTTTCGGCAATGAGTCCACACGTTGCGAATAACCCTTTGCCAATGTGCATTGCATGTTACCATAAGGTATTTTTATACTAGTATCCAAATATACTATATATATAATATTTAAGGCATTAACATGTACTCTTAGGACACATTACCTTTAATTCATTTACTCATTCTCAATATTTCATTTTAAGCCATTCTCATAATCGGCTCTAAAAAAGGTTAAACTCATGAAGCAAATGGGAGGGAGCATATCAACATTATTAATTTAATATTTTAGAAAGCAACTTTAAGAAAGATTAGCTCAAAATTCAATTATACCAAAATCTGATATGGGCTATCAACATTAATTTATGCCAACAAAAGTCTTAAAGTTTCATAATGGCAGTAGTTAGACAAATTTAAGTAAGATAATTAAAACCTTTCCATCTTAGCAAAATCAAGATTTTATATATAGAAGTAATGAATGAGTAAAATCCAATATTAGAAATGTAGAATACAACTCATAAACCAGCCTCTCTTGAGTATTATTTTTTTCCCAAGTTTCTCCCTAGCCATATATATAAACTTATGCATACTAATTGCTAAAATCTTATAATCTCTAGATTGCATCATGGGTCGCAGAAAGATAGAGATGAAAATGGTGAAGGATAGCAGCTCGAGGCAAGTCACTTTCTCGAAGCGCCGAACTGGGCTCTTCAAGAAAGCAAACGAGCTTGCTACTCTATGTGCTGCGCAAGTTGCCATAGTTGTTTTCTCGCCAGGAGGGAAGCCTTTCTCATTTGGCAACCCAAGCGTTGATGTTGTTACTCAACGCTTTCTAAATCAGCAATCAAAGCCAAAAGCTGCTTCTCATGACCATTTTGAGGCCCAGCGAGAGGGTAAAGTAGAATGGCTTAACCAGCAACTCAATGAACTTCTTAAGCAGTTGCACCTGGAAAAGAAACGAGGAGAGATGCTTGATAAGACTCTCAGAGAGAGTGGAGCATTGAAACACCAAAAGCCCATCAACGAGCTTAGCCTGGATGAGCTTATGAAAATGAAGACATCGTTGGAGGAGCTTCGTCAAAACCTGAAGGGGCGTGTTAGCGAGATTGAGGCATCATCTTCATTGCTGCTCCTGAAAAAGACTTCCGAGGAAGCTCGCAACTAGGCCGAAAGCCGAAAAGAAACATTGAAACTTGTACGGAACCATCTATCTTATTTATATGAGCTACAAATATACAAGATGGTTTGTACCTTAATAGAGCAATGGAATCATCCTTGATTATAATATTGTGCTCGCAGCCGTTTTTTCAATTTCCTCTTTTTGTTAACGTAACCCGTACCTGCGACACGGCTTAAATTAGTAGCACTTGTAATTTGTGCATGGACGGAGTCAGAAAGTCGATCGAGAGTGGACACATTTTATAAACAGTAAAATTTAAAAATTTTAATATAAAAAGAATACTCAATTTAGTATTTTTTTACGGAAATAAAAAATAGTTAGTTTTTGAATAATAAAATTAAAATTTTCTATTTTTGACAACTTTAAATAATTCAATAATTTTAACGAAGTTATAATTACAAATTTATGATGAAAATAAATAATAGATGAGTCCCGTAGGGTCTATGCTTATTTTATTTATATTATAACAAATCTCAAAAATTCAAAATTATGACTCATAACATAGTTTAAAAAAATTATACATATATATAGAAAATAAAAAGGTTGTACGAATAGAAGTTATAATACACAATAAACAATGAAAATAACTAGCAAGTCATGGGAAATAAATAAAGCAATTATATAGGATCATTGTCTCATTTTCATAGATGATAACAAACAAATAGTCACAAATTATAAATCAAGATGAAGAATTAAAAAAAAATGATCTTCAACAATATTAAAACAGAGTATATTTGTTTAATACGATAAAAACTAATAAATAAATAAAAAGGATGAGAGAAAATTTTTTTACCTCTACATACCTAACTTCCAATTTTTGTTCTATAAATAGATGGACCACAAGATTGAAGTAAGTTGAAGTTAGAGAGAAAAGTTACGTTGTCATTTGGTTAAGGAGCCTAACGAGTAAAGTGAAGGAGAGGAAGACACACTCAATTTTGTGCAAGATAGATGGAACCAAGAAGGCAAAGTGAAATAGGTAAAAGATAATTTTTTTTTTCAAGTTTCCTAAGGTGCACGTGTAAGAGGGAAGAAAAAAGAACGAAAGAGGGTCAACTTTTAAGTAAATTTGTAATTTCAGAATATTAGGGGGGCAAAATTGACAACATGTATAAGAAAAATTTTCAATTCCAAAAAATTTTTAAATAATTACCTTCACGTAGAGACATGCAAAGAGAGAATTGGACAAGCTTCCATAGAGTTTGTAATACGGGGAACTTAAGTAAATATTGTGTATTTTGTGTTTGGATCAATCTTTTAGATATTAGAAAATTAAATACTTAATGTTAAGTATATATTTATAAATTTAACTTTAAAAAAATGATAAACTAAATATAATATTAAAGTTGTCATAATTTAACAGTGGCTTTTGTATCAGTGATCATATATGGTCACCCACAAAGAGTAAAGGTTTGTAATCCATGACTTCTCTCTACAGTTGTATATATAAACCCTTCGTCACAAACTTCAAGTTTGTAATAGGACTAAGTCTGCCCCTGCATCGTGTAGTGCGCTGCAGTGGCCCAGTAGGTAAACACCAACTTACTGTTGTGGCTTAGATGGCTTCTGCCCATTGGGTGGCTTCTGCCCATTGGGTCACTAAAGCGGCTGCGGGGAAGACTCTCTCATGTAATAGTTGCTTCCCTCTTTAGTTTTCCCTATTTTGAGAGTATCTCTCCTAGAAATTTCAGTAAACCGGAGTTTTGAGTACTTAGCTTTAGAATGTTCATGTTTGCGCGCTGTTGACATCCTTAATGGTAGTTTAATTTTCTCTCATGCAGGTCAAATCTACAACGAATTTCCCTCCTCTAGTTGTTGGCCCTGGTTGCCAATTTCCTGACATCAAGAAATTTCAGTGAAATCTAATTCATTGAACGTGATAAAGCCTTGACGAGTAAATTTAAAATGAAATTTATGAATGAGTAGAACGCACACGTATCGGACTGATTTTGTTTGTTTTTCGACAGTAGATTTTTTTTTTTTTTTAAGTTAATTAATACAAGAAGCTCTGAACTTGCTACAAGACAAATTTCGATAAAATCATAGTAGTACATTATCTCGAGCTTTACCTTACCTATACAGCTATAATTATGCCAGGGCTCTACAAAGCACAAAAGAACTAGATTTTCTTCTCCAAATTGTTTCTGCCTCATATTTGGTGCGACAGATGAGGATACAATTCATTCAGGATTTGGTATCTTAGTTAGTTTATGTATAACCACTATACCAAACTTCTTTCTGTGGTCAGAAAGAATTGCAATGTCAAGAAGCGATGGTTTAAAATGACAAATTGAAACTGGTATAGACTTAATGGAAGGAAAAGTAAACTGAAAAAATGAATTAGAATATATATAAATGATTTTAATTAAAAAGTGAGATGATAGTATCGGAACCGTTTATATACTTGAGTTTTGAGTTTGCAATATATTTCTATAAAAATGTATTTAGAAGATGGTAAAATAAAGAAGCATTATTCATAGATGTATACGAATCCAGAACAGTACAAGTTATGTAACGCTTACAAGATATAATTGTAAACCTAAGGTCTCCCTTTCAGTGCCTTACATTCCTAAAAAGGATCAATTTTCTAATCTCATTATATGACAGCACAAATACGGAGAGCGCTTTCTTCCGAATGCGCCTATTATACTGATATTTGCCATTTAAAATGAACACCATAAAGGAACTAAAATACAATTTAGAGTTTTGAAATACATTGGAGTTCGAGATCATATCTAATATGTAAATTCTGTTCTTTGATTAAGATTAATTGTGCAGATTCAAAGATAATTTACAAACAACATTAGAATGAGCATGTCACAACGCGAGGTGCATTTGCAGAGATATTAAACAAAGATGATTGTATGATAAGATATATTAATGTTGGTGATAGTTTTGAGCTTAATGCAATGTATATGTAGACAAATGATAAAGAACTGTTTTGCCCCAGGAACTGCTATATGAATCAGCACTTAATGGATGAAAAAACATCTTAACTGTTCTGTTATTACTCAAGAAATGGTAATGGAAACAACAAAACACAGTGCTTAGTTGAAATGGAAAGTTGAAATACTCTAAAGATGAAAACATATAACAACTGAAATGGAAATTAAAAGGTGAAATAATCTCACAGATGAAGACATATGACAACTGAAATAACTATTGCAAGATATTGGTTATTCAGGACTACTCAGATGGCTTAAAACCATAGCTATAAGGAAAGATTGATGGACGAGTTTCATCTGGATTGGCAGCAAACTGGTTTGTTGCTTGTGCAGGATTCACTGGAGGAAGCAACGAGGTCGAGGCTCCAGGAGTCTTCTCATTGATTTTGTTGCGCAAGTTTTTGTGCAGCTCTTCAAAAGAAGCATGCATTTGATGGAGCTGCTGCATGTTAAGCTCATCAATGGGGGTGTCCCACCAACCCTGAGTTTCTTTTCCTTTACTCCTCTGCTTTAACATCTTTCCTCTCTCCTTCTCCGCATCCAGTTGGTCAAGGAGCTCATTGTGTCGCTTGTTCAGCTCATCAATTCTCACTTGGCGGTGAGCCTCCACAAGAGGGTGAGTATTATCAGTTGGTGTTGGGTTCGCACCCTGGAAGCGGTTTGCAACAGCTTCAATAGAAGGGTGGCCAAATGAGAAGGGCTTGCCGGATGGTGAGAACACCAGAACACCAACCTCAGCGCCAGTGAGAGTGACAAGTTCACTTGCCTTTTTGTAGATCCCAGATCTACGTTTTGAGAAAGTTATCAACCTGTCATCTTCATTTTCTATCCTCTTCATCTCAATCTTTTGTCTGCCTTTGGTTTTCTTGGCTGCCATTACCAAAATGTTCTACTCTTATTGATTTATTTTTGCGACAATGGTTTTCTGTGTTTGGTATGCTTTAGTTCTGATGTATATATAAGAGGAAAAACACAACAGGAATTTATTAGGGTAAGAAATCATGTAGTTGTCTATTTTAAGTTGTCTTCTTTCCATAATGTACACAATTCTACTGTTGGAAGGATCTATATTTTTGGCTGGCACCTTAATTTCATTGTGTCAACTTTTCAAATATGGACTCTATGTTCCCTGTCCTCTTAACTTATGTTCAAATTTTTTAGGCCATGCATGGTGCTCTCAAATGACCAATTTGGTTCCATCTCCAATAACATCCCCTCGATATTATTGATTTTTGATCTAGTTAGCTACTGAAACCTGTTTTGTTCTCCAATCTAAAAATGGCTATATTTGATTATTGTTTCTTCTGATTCCCCTATCTAACTTTTTGTGATCGAGCGCAATTGATCTTGTGTGTTGGCCTAATTGTCAACTCTAGAACTGGCTGTGCTAGATGTTCTACCCTCTAATAACTAATATTTTTGGAAGAGAAGCCATAGATTGATTAAAAATGGAATATACATGAGATAAACAGTTAGTACAATTGCACTTGCATGGATATATGAAATAACTTCTAGAGGAAAGGGCTGCTTTGACAGAGTAAACTTACAAAATTGATTATAGATGACTTTCCAAGTAGTATAAAAGATTACATTGCATGTTCTAGTATTGTAAGCTTTATTTCAGTTACGAAATATAGAGGCCTCCCTTGTACTATCAGGTACTCTTATTGAATGAAGGATGAATACTACAAAAGAAGCCTTCATGCATGCTGATATTTGAATTTGTAGCTTGGTTGTTGACTATCTTCTTGTTTGGAATGTAGTTGAAAATACTGCCAAGGCAAATGAGGACAATGTCTGTAGTAAAAGAGTCATGAGTGGTATGCTATTAGATTTCTATAAAGTTCTGTTCACTCTAAGAAAAATTAATTGCTGGTCGAGCCTGTAAAATCAATTACCATATCCTATCAGCCTTTGAGGTTTTGTCTCTCACAGAAATTAAGTTTCTTAAAGTAGTCATTTTATTGTGCTAAATTTTCAGGATTAGTCCTAAAACCGAATTTCAAAGAAAATGAATTGATTAAATACCCTAGTCTGATAGAAAATGTGGACAGTTTTGGCTTCTGTTTCTTTGCAATTACTATAGTTAATGGGTTATTGAGGTAAATCACATATAACAAGGTTACTGCATGCTTGCAGTGCCATCAGTTTGAGACAAAGCTTGTTATATTGACAGTATCCTTTGTCAAACTCATATAATTATGAAACCTTTCCCATAATTGGAAGGTGAATTTGCAGACTTCTGGCAATTAATAATTGAACTTACTGCATTTAATTTCATGTTCGAGAATTTATCTGCAACTTATTAAAATTAATTTGTCATTGCAAACTTATTGTACTTTCAAGTATGAATCACTTCTATAAAGCCCTGCTAAAGTACTCTTTGTCAGTGCACATGCTTGTATGCTTCAAGCCTGTGAAAAATAAAAAAATCCATCCCAAAATGCTAAATACAGAATTTTTATAACAAGTTTCGCAGTATTAAAATACATTTAATTTGTCCCAACATTGTCTTACTTACAACTCGGTGGAGTAAATGTGATTGTTCCTCAAAAAGAACATTTACATAAGTCACCACATTAAACAGGGCTAATTCAAAAAAGGGGAGTGCCAGCTGAATCCAGATGAGTAAATTAATTCTATTTCTTGGGCAATCATTACGCATAGGAAGTCTGACACATGTGGCAGCTAGATGAGTACCCGCCAGAATAATCTCATGCATACAATTGAAAACTGTAATGTGGCGGTATTGTCTTCTACCTCACAATGCATACAATTGAAAACTCTGATGTGGTTGTATTGTCTTCTAGCTCACACTGCACTTGCAGCTTTGATTTGGTTAGAGTTGACTCTATCCGGATAGTTTAGTTCAAGTTCAGAACAAAAAAAAAAAGTACGATAACTCTTAACTGATCAATGCAGTGCAGCTTTAGTTTTTCTTCTGCCTGCAACCCTTTTCATAAGAATAGAATTAATGTTGGTTTGCCGAAAAGTCTAAATTTTTTCTCTGTGAATGTTGATTGACTTATAAACGAATATATCAACCAATTTTCGTTGCCTTAATTGACTATTAGATTAATCGATTAGAACTTCAAATGGGTTATGCACAGAAGTTAAATGCATGCATCTCCCTGTAGAGGCAATGCTCTCCAGTGGTTAAGAGTGAGCAACAAGAGAGGGTGAATGGTCGGGCGGTTGAGCTTTCAAGGGCTATTAAGTCCATTGAATGGAGGCGGCTGGAAAGGACAACAAAGCTGGTCTTGGTCTTGGAGTTGTTGTCATTGTGTTCTTCTGTTGATGTGGGTCCCATCATGTTGTAGAACTTAGCATCGGTTAAAGATTATTCTAAATATGAAAATTGTTGTTTATGTTTTTTAAAAACAATATGAAGAAAACACATCCCTCGAAGAACAAGTAAAAACGCAAGCCACCTTGCTCAGTTTGTCTTCAATAAAAATTTTAAAAATCAATAATTTATATTATTATTAGTTAAGTTTTATGATCATGTGACTGAATTAAGGAATAAGTTAATTGAATGTAGTGTCAAAATACTGGGTCAAAAAGGGATCACGGAATCTCCTAAATTTCTCAACCCTTTCAATGCACGCGCGAGCGCGTATCTTCCACAAAAAAGCCATTTTTTTGGCTTTCCTCAAAATCGTCGTTCTAAAAAACTTCAACTTTCACCGATTCTTCCCATAAAAATCCTTTCTTTGAAGGTAAACAGTATCATCAAGGGATCTTGCATGGAAGATATCTTGCAGAAGGATTCATTTTCAAGCCCTACAGTTAGATAGCTTGAGTTCCAGACCAAAAAGCTTTGTTTTTTTTGCTCACATTATTTCCCTTTTTCATCTGGGAGAGAAGAGCAATAACCTTGATATTTTATATGTATTTATTTTTATTTTTATACATATATATTATCTGTAGAGAGAAAAAATGCTTGAACTGAGAGAAGGGTCTTGTTTTCCAACGTTATTGGTGGATGTGAATGTCGGTCTTATTTGTGTTGATGGCATTATTGCCGTTATTGCTTTCACTCAGGTTCGTTCTACTTTCTTTAATCTGTTTTTGTTTTGATAGTTGCTTGGTTTGATTGGAACTTTGTGGTTGTTTGGTTTCTGGGTATAGTGTAAAAGCATGATAAATGTCGGTTTGTAATGGCGTTTTCGGTTTTCTTTTAGTGGGAATTTTAGTTCCAATGGGATGTGTTTGACAGTTCTTGTATGACCAAATTGTGTTCTTAATAGGTTTTGGTATTGCTATTGTGGTAAGTGTCTTCTTTTTGTTGATTCATGGATAGTGTAGAAGATAATAGAATGGCGTGTGGTTTCAGCTATGTTTTTTTCTGTGTGGGTGTGAATCAGTTGGATATTTCGAAGTAGTTCTGTTCTTAAGAATATGGATTGTGGGTTTTGTTTTAATTTTTTTATTGAAATTGTCGGGAAATTTGTTTTCTTGATGGAGCAGTGCTCGTACAGGGTTTGTTAATGTTCTTTTGAAAGGACAGAACTGTTTGGTATTCAAGTGCACAGTATCACTTAAATGTGCGATGTAGTATCTGGATACAATAATTCTGAATTTGGTTTTTGAGTTCATGCCTGGTCTTTGTTTGCTTATTTTGGTCCTAGCTTTGTGTGTCAGTGGACTCACTGGATACATGCTAAATATGACTTGTGTTATTCACTAGTGTCAGTTAATGCTTTCAATTTGTATATCAGTAGGCATTTTATATGTATGGTTAAACAGAGTCTTATAAACTTTACGAATTTGATACTTTATGACCAAAATTTGTTTTGAGAAAGGAAAAATTGGAAGCTAGCAGTTTTGAGAGTACAAGCAATATGCAAGTTAACTAGATATATGCCAGGACAATCAAGCAATTAGTGGCAATGCATGTGGGATTTACTCTGTAGATATTGCATATTTGTTGACAAAAGTATTTGATGGTTGTCATTTGACATTTTTATTCAACTTATGGAAACTTGAAACTACTAGGTGTTTGCAATGTCCATCACCATTTCATCCAATTAAGCCAGGCACCTCAATTACATCGTATCAAAGAAGACTTGGTTCTTTATCTTTTCGTAAAAACTGGTAGATATAATTTATAAGGATTCTGTGTGTGAGATGCTTTATAGGAAGAAAGTAAGTTTGTTGAACATGTTATTCAATGTTAACTCTCTCTCTCTCTCTCTCTCTCTCGCTCTCTCTCTCTTTCTCCTTGCTTTCCATTTCCTTTTTCTTGTGCGATCGTGTAAACTGACTAAGCATTTTCCTACTCTGAGTGCCAGCTAATTAGGATTCACTTAAGGAATTCACCACTCGGCTGGACTCGTCAAAAAGTAAGTGCTTTATTTTCTGTAAGGGATTTCATAAAAAGTGAGACTTTAAGAAGCAAGAGCCTGAATATCCTTCTAGCTAGAAACTTCCATGTTGGAAAGAGAGAAGGGAGGTCAATTTGTCAGATAGGTGAATAGACATGGGGGAGGGGCCATTTTGTGTGAAGGTCTATGCTTCATGTTAAGCTTCCTTATGGTATGATGTGTGTGCATCCGTTTGTTTACTTTTATTTGTGGTACAATCAAGTTATTGCTTTTGCTCTCCATGTATGTGTGACCAAACTAGTAAATTGATTTCCATTCTAGTATATGGACACTAATACAAATGAATATCAAATTACAGGTCTTTCATCTATTGATTGGTTCTTCTAATGTTGGTAAGAATTTGTATTCTTCACTTTGATATTTTCTGTTATGCTAAATATATCATCAGCTTAACACTGATCCTCATATCATTTACTTCTGACCTGGCAGGGTACTTCCTTTATTTTGTTTTAACACTTGTTGCTGCCTGCAATGGATGGTTGTGCTGGTCATACACTTGTGGTTTTATTGCTATGGGTAGGCATCCTGATTCCTATAGTATTGTATTACGTGCTTGGTGACCGTATTTGAGTTGTTAATTTCTTCTTTGCAGCCTTGCCCAGAATTCTGTTGTTTGCAGCTTTTCTTCTACTTCTATCATTCTGGTATGTCCTTGTAGTTTTTTCTTGAAAATCTGATGATGGAGAATGTCTGTGGAATTTTATTTATTTCATTCATGCCATAAGTAGTTCTAACAGTTTGAGAAATCAGATGAAATTTTCATTTGCAAAAGGGATTTCTACAAAAGTAAATGGAGTATTTCCTAGTTTATGTCCAAAAGAGCTTATTCAATTTCGTTGCAGTGTTTTGCTTTCTGATTAAATGTTATTGTTCTTTCATAAGCCATACTCTGACTTTGTTGGATTTTTATTATTTATTTATTTTTGTGTTTTTCATAGGGTTGACCTCTGCCATCAAGCTGATGATGAAGAAGAAGAGGACGAAGAATACGGTTTTCTGGAAGCTTTATTAAAGAGGTCATTAAGTACACCAAGTTCAAATGCAGATAGTCATAGAATATGTTTCCCTTTTCAGTCAATTCATGTGGGAAGCCGTCAAAAAATTGTGATTTTGGTATGACAATGATCATGCGAGATAATGCATCATGGTCGCTTTGGTTGTTTCCCTTTCTTAATTGCAATGTTACTCATGTATTGCACGTTTTAGTTCAGAAATCCATTGACTCTGTATTTGACCACCAGGTGGTGGTTCTGATTTTTCTTGTAATGATGACATTTGCTGTGGTAATCTGGATCGGGATGGGAGACAATCCAATTAATTCCTCAGACATGGCCCGGGTACTGACATCGAAATAGTAGTTTGCTCTTGACCCATTTATGTTGCCACAGATTGCCCTTTTATTGTCTTTTTTAATTAACATTAAATCTTTTCTAGATGTCTTGCCATAGTTTTTTGATAATGTGACATGAAAGCATGACTCTTTTAACGTTTATGCAGTTAAACATGTTTTTTGATCCATCTACAGTCATTCATATGTCCCTGTATTTGTTCTATCCATTTATCCTAGATTTGTAATGAATACATGCTTGATGTCGATATACTTTGCTCGGCTATTATGTTCTTGGATGGAATGCACATAATTTCAGCTTCAAGTGTATTTGTTTTGAATTACAAAGACAAATTTGTTGAAGATGAGATAAAATCATTAATATTCAAGGATGTTTGGAATAAATGTTGGGCTAACTTCACAAATTTCAATGTCGAAGACCTAGTTAAATCTATTTACTTATAAATATCTAATCTTATGCATGTGTTTTAGATGATTGCAACTTGGTGCATAAGAGACAAGAAGTTGGATTGACGTATTCTTACATAGAGTGGAATAGATTTTTGGATATTTAGCCATTTGAATATCAGCTCTAGAGAATGATTACACCTCTAATTTGCATGATTGAAAAATTTTATTGGAAATAAAAATTAGGTTGTAAATTCTCCAACATGATCAGGACTTTCTTTCTTTATTCCTTTTTTTCTTTATAATATGAATATACTACTATCGCCTTGGTGACAATGATTTTAATCTCATGCAGGTCTATTTTGCTATTTTCGCGGTAGCAGTACTATTGTTAGGAGGAGCATTAGCTTGTTACGGTAAGCAACTATGATTTTATGCAGTCATTATAATTATCAGTAATTGTGTGTTGGCTTTCTTCTTTAGTCAATGACTTTATGCCCCTGCTTTGCAGTAGATTATAGCATCAGATCCAAGATTTTCTTGAAAGGGTACTGAACTTGTGTATATTAATCACTTGGTGTCAACAGATTATGCTAAAAGAATTCTACTGTTGAATTGGTCAATGGTAGTTTTTTCTGCGAGTTCTTCTGCTCCATAGTGAATCTGACTCAAATCTGTTATTGACTATTTAACCCACATCAAGGAATGATAAATGGCACTTAGTCATGTGGGTTTCTCAATGTGTAGATGGGTATGGTCGGATGGAAAATTTGAACTATTGTAAGTAGTTACTGTAGCTTGATGCCTTGGCAGCTAGCTCTTGAAGTACCTTTTCAACAGAGATGGTGAAAAATAGCTATTAGTAGTTACTGTGGTTGATTTGTAGAGTTTATTCTTTTTCCTTTTCTTTGTGAGGGACTTGAACCATTTGAACTTAAGTAGATTGGATTAATTATGGGATTTATGATATGGCCAAGGCTGACTTCCCTCATTCTCATCTTTTTATTTATGAAAGCATCTTTTCAACAACATAAAGGATGTTACTTTTGAGTAACACAGTTAGTCATTAGGCCACCAATAAGCTGCATGAAGTTCTGTTTTTCCACTTCAAATATCTCAATGGAACTAAAAACAATTAAATTATTTTGTTACATTATGAATAACTCTTATATTGTTAGCCTCGCCTCAATAATTTGTAGATATCAGTAATATAAGACCTCATGCTGCAATTGGATGTATTGTGGACCACCTTTACACTGTGTGGCAAGTATCAGAGAAGGGTTTATTTATTTGTATATATTTTTTTTATCTTTTTATCTTTTCTATTTTCTAAGAATTGATGATATGATTTTTTTTTTGCCTTGTTGAAATGTATGGGTAAGATTTTGGTTGGCAGCATATTGTATTTGGGAAGTCACTCTGGTTGATTGACCATGGGTTAGTGGATTAACTTCATTTTGTATGGAGGTTTCCCATCACAAGTATCTTATTCTATTGCTTTGGTTTTTCACATCCAGGACTCTTGTTATGCTTGAAAATGAGGACAGTTAGATCAGAGAGAGCTTCATCTGAAATGTGGAAGGTACAAGCTTAGTTTAATAGCATCATCGATCATACTGCTTAACAAAGCTGTTTTGCCATGTATCTATACTTCTGGCAAGTTTATAGTTATTTCATTATGTGATGAAAGTGGTGTTATATGCAGGTAGCTGGATTGGCTGTTGTCTCTGTTTTATGTTTTACACCAAGTGCAATGATAGCCCTTTTTACTGATATTCCAGTATGTATTTGTCCATTGACCATATAATCTGTTATGCATTTCTTTGTTTTTTGAGTTTCTAAAACCACTGTAAAACTGATTGCAGGTCCTTTATCACTGGGATAAACTAAAAGTAAATGGTGTTTATACTTCTCTTTTACTGATTCTCTATTATTTTGTGGGTAAGTAGTGTAACATTTCCCTTTCAAGTTTTCTAGCTCACCGCGAACCATAAACCTGGATGCTTCCGTAGAGTGATTTACTAATTCACAAATAACTCTTGATTGCAAAATTATATATTTGATTAGAAATTTGTTGGTAATTCTGTGTTTTTACTTCACATTCAACAAGCCATATTAGGATTTGATCACCTAGGATGGCTTTGATAACTCACAAAAGATTTATTTGTGTCCTTTGTGCCGCTGCTGCCTTGCAAGTTGGTGATGAATCCAAAACTTTCAAACTTATTTTTACATTCTCTCTAGGTTCATCTTTACCCTCGGCATTTGTATTATGGGTCATGAGAGAGTTACCGCCCTTAGTAGTAAATAACCAACAAGCTGATTCAAGAACAATAGCTTTTATCCATGGTAGTTCGGCAGCAATACATCATCCCCAGCACTGGACTGCAACAAGTGCACAGAATTAGGTTTGTCTTTCTTCTCTTTTCCACTCTTCTATAAGTTAATGTCTGAGAGTAAATTGTTTATTTAACCATTCATATCAATCATTATTTTCCAAATAGTAGTCCTTTGTAACTATCTGCTCTCGAGTGTTTTCTAATCCCTGAAAGAGTATTCCCTGCAAGTTGATAAAGTGGATCAATGTGATTTGTACATTTCTTCAGAATATGTTTTTTAGATAACAGGATTGTCACAGTACGTTGCTTTTTAGATATATATTTTCATGATTTCTGATGCTGAATTATTTTACTAATGTCATTATCTTTTCTCATGATTGCCTACTTTGGGGCCTACAGTGACTTCAGAATCATAAATGCAGATATTAAGTGTGAGTACCATATAATTTGCATTTCTATGGCGCAAATCGTACATGCCCTTCCTACCACGAGTATGGTGTGAGCTGAATTTGCTGAATGAATCTTGTCAGAGAGGAGTTGAAATTAGGCAATGAGTGCAGTTCAAAAGGAGCTGATGCATTCACTTGACAGGGGACTCGGATTACAGCAGTAAGTTTGCGGTTGCAGTTGCCATCTTTTTGACACCAAGGGATGTAAATAGTAGCAAATGCTAAATGAGTTGTGTAATTTTTTTTTTTTTTTTAACTTAGGCTTTTGAGTTGCTAACTTATTCCCATCTGGGTGTCAGATGGTTTTATTCTGGATTATGTCATAGCCCATACTGATATAAAAATCATGATCATTACGTTTTACAAAAATATCTGTAGCAACCAGTTTCCACTGAAGAGTTCAGTTTGCAATTTTCAGAATGATCCATCTTCCCTTCAAACCTGCAGTGTCTTGCTGATTTGCGAGTCTCCTAGCTGTCATATCCAAAGATATGTTGAACGTATCCATCAGAAATAATTATTTTCCGTTGTGCTTTGTACAGCAAGAGCTCCAGCTATTAAAGTTTCTATCATGTACTTAAGGGAACAACATATATTTGGGTATACGCAATCAATGCAAGCAATCAGAGTGATATCATTGCCCAGTGGTTAACAAGGGGTTTTGTAACTAGTAGTGTATTTTAATATCTAAATATGCATATAAAGTAAAATAAAGCAATCCAATTTCTGATTCATTCTCGTTTATCTGGAAAATTCTTTTCTCAATCTATTGCAATATGCAACAAGTGACACTGTTATAACTTGTGCCTTGCGCTTACTGAACAAGAAGCCATTGTCATTTTAGCGGCAGCGAAGTCAGAAGTTCGACCCAAGCTTCGAAATATTTAATTACATTGTTGAATTTGAGAAAGATTACATGCACAGGTCAAACTCTACGTAAACATGAAAAACTGCAAAATTTTTGGCCAGTGAAAATCACCAGAATTTAAAAGAGGCGAATAAAAAGGCCCACTGTAAGCTGATGGAGTTTTCTCTTATTTCTAAAACCTTGGGGATTTTTTGGTGAGCCAGCTAAACATCGGGTACGTAATTCATCATCCCTAATTGCAAAAAGAGTCCTACTGAATTCAATTACAAGTGTCGAACGAACTAATTTAACGAGAGAAAGAGTTAAAAATAGATTTAAGTCTATTAACTAGAATTGATGTGTTTGATAGGTGATTAAAAAAAGGGGGAAAATTAATCATACCAAATTGGAATTTGCAACTGCATGTGATAAGCCAAGGGACATATGTCGTGATTATTTAATAATCGCCATACCATATTAATTTGCGACATATAAGGAAAGTTGGATTAAAAATAAATGGTTGAAATGGTTAGTTGATTTTATGACTACTGTTTACCGGTTCTTCCATATTCATGAGCGTATTAAGTCATGGTTGTGGTAGAAATGTTGTGAGAGTGATAATTTCAGAACGTGTTTGTTCATAGTAAAACATTAAATGAGAAAATTGAGTGGTTTAAATTAACTGAAGATGCGACTTATTAGTGAAGCTAACATAACTATTTAAAGGGTTTGGAAATGGCTACTTGAAGCATAAAAGTCACAATAATTATATTTATCCAACTGCACACGCGCTAGCTTTTCAAATTTCAAACAAAGAGATGGCAGAAGTTCTCAATTTTCTTCTATTAATTACTTTCTCGGTTGCTTTTCTTGTCACTCCTACAAGCTGTGATGTCACGTATGTATGTGACCCTTCGAGGTTTTCTAACCTTCAACTGAGAATGACGAGTTTTGCCTTCTGTGATTCATCACTTCCCTATCATGTGAGGGCGAAGGACTTGGTGGACCGGATGACACTTGTCGAAAAAGTGCAGCAGCTAGGAAACAATGCTACTGGCGTGCCCAGGTTGGGACTACCAGGATATATGTGGTGGTCTGAGGCACTACATGGTGTGTCCGATGTTGGTCCAGGCACACAATTCAACAATGTTGTTCCTGGTGCAACAAGTTTTCCCACTGTTATTCTCACAGCATCTTCGTTCAATGAATCACTATGGAAAAAGATTGGCCAGGTTTTGAACTCCCATCGCAAAGCTAGCTAACAGTATTATTGTTTTATATATAATACATATATATATGCATCTCAGTAAATGCATTACAAATAAAACTACTACTTGTTCATTGTTGTACGTAGGTTGTTTCAACAGAAGCAAGAGCCATGCACAATCTAGGGCAGGCTGGACTGACATTTTGGAGTCCTACCATTAACATAGTACGGGATCCTAGGTGGGGACGAATCACAGAGACACCAGGTGAAGACCCTTTCGTTGTTGGCAGGTATGCTGTAAACTATGTTAGAGGCTTGCAAGATGTTGAAGGACATGAAAACGATAGGGATTTGAACTCTAGACCTCTCAAAGTTTCTGCATGTTGCAAGCACTACACTGCCTATGACGTTGACAACTGGAAGGGACTTGATCGTTACCATTTTGATGCAAGGGTAACTTTAACCAAAATAATAATAATAATAATTGAAGTCTATACATCATTATATATAAGTTGAAAAATATTCATTTTTTTTTTTTTTACTTGAAGGTTACAGAGCAAGACATGTTAGAAACATTTCAACCACCATTTGAAATGTGTGTTAAAGAAGGTGATGGTAGTAGTGTTATGTGCTCTTATAACCGTGTTAATGGCATACCTACTTGCGCTGACCCTAAACTTTTGAATCAAACGATCAGAGGAGAATGGAATCTTCACGGGTATAATATATTTAAGTTCTGAATATCTCTACCTATTGATTATAAGATGTTATCAATAACTAGACTAATAGTTTTGAAACTACTTTTCAGATACATAGTTGCAGATTGTGATTCAATAAAGGAAATGGTGAGGGGTCACAAATTTCTCAATGACACAAATGAGGATGCTGTTGCCCGAACATTAAAAGCAGGTTATGATTAGTATCTTTAGATTTCTGAAATGTACTGCAATTAATGTCCTTAATTTAGGTTGTGGTTTAATTAATGAACTAAAATGGTTTTGTACCTGTGTGATTTAGGTTTGGACTTGGACTGTGGTGACACGTACTCAAATTTCCTGGTAAACTCAGTGCAGCTAGGAAAGGTTAGAGAGGAAGATATAGACAGGTCGCTGAAGTACCTTTATGTTTTGTTGATGAGGGTAGGTTTCTTCGATGGAAACCCTTTGTATAGATCTCTTGGAAAGGATAGCATATGCACTCGAGAAAACATTGAATTAGCTGCAGAAGCAGCAAGGCAGGGAATTGTTCTATTGAAGAATGATAATCACATTCTACCTTTGAACCCGACTAACGTCAAAACCCTAGCAGTAGTTGGACCACTTGGCAATGCTACGAAACCCATGATTGGAAATTATGCAGGTATGTGAGCATTTACTAAAAGCAATTAAAAAAAAAATGCGCTCTCTACTAGGTATCGAAATGCATTATTTTTTTAAAATGTGGCCGTTTTCATAGGTATTCCATGTCAGTATACCACGCCTATGATGGGCTTCTCTACGTATACAAAAGTGAACTACGCAATTGGATGTGCCGATGTAGCTTGCAAGGACAATAGCTTGATACCTCCTGCGGTAGAAGCTGCCAAAACTGCTGATGCAACCGTGATTGTGGTTGGCTTGAATTTAACAATCGAAGCTGAGGAATTGGATAGAGTAGATCTCCTACTGCCAGGTTATCAAACTCAGCTTGTGAACCAAGTAACCCAAGCTGCCAAAGGTCCTGTCGTTCTTGTAATCATGTCTGCGGGTTGTGTAGATATCTCATTTGCTAAGGGTAATGCAAAAATCAATTCCATCTTGTGGGCTGGCTATCCTGGAGAGGAAGGTGGTCGTGCCATTGCAGATGTTGTCTTTGGGAAGCACAATCCTGGTAAGCAATTAAATATCAATAGTGGTGCACTTATAACTCAAATACAATAAAAAGATTATAATTTGATGTGATAACTTATATAACAAAAATTTATTAGAAGATGAAAAAAATGAATGAGTTACACATCCAATAGGATTTTGTCATTTAGACTATTATATATATCAGATTGTGAATTTTGAGTTGTAAATTTAGTATTATTGATTAAATATTCTTTACTGATATTATTAAACTAGTCTGCCTCAATCTGTGTGTGACAAAAGTGACAATTTTCAGGAGGAAGATTGCCTATGACATGGTTCCAAGCTGATTATATCAATAAGCTCCCAATGACTTCCATGCCAATGAGACCTATCAACAACTTAGGCTATCCAGGCCGAACATATAAATTCTTCAGTGGTGCTACTGTTTATCCATTTGGATATGGTCTCAGCTACACTCAGTTCAAATACCAAATAATATCGGCAAACAATACAATTGGCATAAAATTGGACAGATTTCAACGATGCCGCAACATAGTCTACTTAAGTGGTGGCACAGGCACCAAGCCACCCCCATGCCCTGCAGTTCTAACCAGTGACTTAAAATGTATTGAAAATTTTCAGTTTGAGATGGCAGTTCAAAATGTAGGTGAAGTGGATGGCCACGAGGTGGTCTTGGTTTACTCGCAGCCACCAAAAGGCATTGCCGGAACTCATGCTAAGCAAGTGATCGGTTTCCAAAGGGTTTTTGTAAGAAAAGGACAAAGTGTGAAGGTTAAATTTATGTTCAATGTATGCAAGAGCTTAGGAATTGTGGATTATGCTGCAAATAGTCTTCTAACATCAGGTCGGCACACCATTATAGTTGGTGACGGTGGTGTTACATTTCCAATTGACGTAAACCAAAATTATTAGAAGTTTGAATAGGAATTTTACTTCGTTTGTAAGAGATATTAGCTAATTATAATATCTAATGACTAAATGATTTCTAACTCTCACCTGTCACTCTCTATCTATCTCTTGTTAATTTACGTTCAGAGAAATTATATTTTAATTCTTTTGATCATCTCTATTTGGAATTACGGGTGGTTCTATATATCCATCATTTATTTAAAAAAAATTGAAAGTAATATTTTATTATCGAGCTTAAAAGTTAATTTATTATTAGTTATATATGATTGGTTTAACAAGGGTAATATCATACACTACTTTTCAGGTTTGGCATAATATCATTCAGAATCGTAATTTTATATTTGTATCATTTTAGTCCTTAATATTTTTATATTTGTATTATCTAGGTTCAATTAACTAGTTTCATTTGTTTTTGCATAAATGGATAAGGACATTTTCGTTAAAACATTTTGTAAAGTATATAATAGAAACTACATGCGATTTGTTGCTTTAACGAAAACGTCCTTATCCATTTATGAAAAAGTAAATGAAATCGATTAATTATATCTAGATGATGCAAATAAGTAAATCTTAAGGGTCAAAATGATACAAATACCAAACTATATTTATGCCAAACCTTAAAGGTAGTGTATGATAGTACCCCTTTAACAACTAACCTTCGTCATGTTTATTCATTTGAATTAAGTCCATTGTTTAGTTGGTTAATTAAATATTGGATAGAATGATTGATTCTAGTTTTCTCTAAATATAAAGCAGCTATCACGGGTTGTTAATTAATTGGCTAGCTAGCTAGGTTTCTTGGATGGAGGACATAAATATAAATCTTCTCTCTAGGATGAAACGTTTTCTAGTTTAAGCTAAAAAGATACATTAATTAGCTGTGCATGTGCTGTAATTGAAGTGGGACTGATGAGAAGCTTAAAAATATCACCACTTTCTCTTAAGAGGAATATTGTAGTTGTTAATAACAGACTATACATTACTCGAATTAATCTGAATGATTAATTTACAGAATACAAAACGATGCCAAGGCAACATATAGTGTATTATCCAAAAAAAAAAAAATTAATTATACAAGTAAGGCTAAATTTTGGTACGTCGGCTGTACTGTATAACGTATTGAGCTGGCCCAGTAGGCAGAAGCCAGCTCAACTCTGCAACCGAATTGGCTGCTGCCTATTGGAACAACTCGACACGTTGCAAGTTGCCGCGAATGCATTGTAAACCAGATCATTGACCATGATGGTGATTGATATGATCTGCATGGCTGGCTGATTTGCTCGGCTGGAGGATATGATACGATTCCATGATTTTATGGTAACAGTAGTAGGTAATGCTCGAAATAGGAGAATAAAAAACACAAATAGAAAAATGATCAGAGTGCAGATTATAGCCTAGCATTTGCACCCTCTTTAAGTTTCTGGAATGAAAGTCAGGGAATGAAAAAGCATTATTTAAACAACTAGTTTATTTCTTATTAGTAATTTTTGACTTGACAGAAGTAGTGTACTTGGGTACGAAATTATGTTTCATATCATTGAGGGCATGGGGATAACATTGATCGAGATTGAGAAATGGATACAAAAAAGGATATATATATATATGTATGTATGTATGTATATATGTATGTATGTATGTATGTATGTATGTATGTATGTATGTGGGGAGATAATTAGGTTTAACTGACGATTTCTTTGTTTCTTCATTAGATTGTCGGTTGATATATGATAGCTAGCTAGAGAGTGAGAGACATGATGGTCAACTGCATGCAGATCACATCCCAAAATCAAGTCATTTAATGAGCTATCAGTTTGTGGTTTGGATTAGAAGGTTTTGAGATTGCATTATTAGTTTTTATGAGCTTTTGATATACACGTTTGCCTTATTTGGAGCTGATAAAAACGAAAAGAGTTCTGTAAACATCATGAATGAATGAGATATATATTACAGATTACGAGTATAAGTTGGAGATATAATCCCAGTTAATGATTAGTTTATCTTACTAATTATAATATTATCATATTTTATCGTCAATGTTTAGATTACAGTAAGTCGAAAAATTAATAATCCCAAGTGATTATTTATCTTATTAATTATCACAATTGCTCTCCAAGTTTTAGATTATATTTGGAATACTACAACCAAAATGGGAAATTTAATTGGCAGCTAATGAGATGGGCTTCCGCAAACCCTTGGCTTTTAAAATTGACATAAACCCCTATGTTTCAGTTAATCAACTTAAATTATTCAAGTTTTCTAAGAATAATATTTTGATCCTCATCTTTTTTATATAATTTAGATGTTTTAGAGATGTTTATCAGTTTTATTAAAATATTAAGATCAAAGTATTGATTATAAAAAAAAAATTATTCTGACCTTAGTTTTCTCAAAATCTCAAGATGTCACTGTCAATATCCTAAATAAGTCATCATTTCATTAATCAAAGTCTTATTATGATCTTTTAGGGAGATATATTTGCTATAATGGGTTATTCTAATTTAATTTTCTAGACGCTACCCAACTAATGATATCTAAGCAGCTAGATTTTAAGAGAAATAAATAAATAAATTATATGTGATATGTACTAATCAATTATAAGGATATATGGATTTGTATTAAAATTAAATGGGTTTAATTAACAACTAATTAAGAATTTGTTTCTTATACTTGGAAATTTATTTATATCAAAGACAGAAAATAACAGTACTTAAAGATGATTAGAATATAGTTTAAATATGTTAATAAAAAACTATATGAGAAAATTGGACGAATTTGTTCCATTCAGATAATATCACGTCAATTTTGTGTAGCATTATTATTTTAACAATGATTATATTGATTTTATAGGAGTAATCTCGAGATTAATTATTTTTATTGATAAAACAAAATCTTAAAATCGATAATGGAAGGGTGGTCATTTACTTGTAGAGGACTTGGCGTAGCACATCTATATAAAGAGTGGAAATCAATCGTAATGATCACTCGCTCACTCACACTTGAGTAGTAAACAAAGCACCAAGCTCCTGCTTCTCAAACAAAGCTACAGCCATGGCTAAGCTTGTTCGTTTTCTCCTATTGATTTCCCTCGGCATTGGTCTTCTTTCTATCGCCATTGATGCTAGAGGAATGTCTCCATCACCTTCGCCATCTCCATCTTCATCTCTATCACCCTCTCCATCTCCATCTCCCTCGTCTTCATCTCCATCACCATCACCAACTCCCTCTTCCTCTCCATCACCATCACCATCACCATCTCCCTCTTCATCTCTGTCACCATTTCCATCTCCCTCCTCATCTCCATCTCCAGCTCCATCCCCTTCCAATCATGATGACACAAAGCCTCATAAGGGTCATCATCAAAATGCCACGACAGGTCACGACGACGGTGAAGATACGAGATATTTGAAGCATTACTACTCCACCAAAACTGGGAGTAATTTCACCTATGTTTGCGATCCTTCCAGGTTCCAGGAACTTGGATTGGAACTCTCAGACTATGCCTTCTGTGACAAATCGCTTCCTTACCCTGTCAGGGTTAAGGACTTGGTTGATCGCATGACACTGAAGGAGAAAGTGGACCAACTTGGAAATCATGCGAAGGGTGTCTCCAGGCTTGGCGTCCCCAAGTATGAGTGGTGGTCTGAGGCACTCCATGGTGTCTCTAACGTCGGTCCAGGCACATTTTATGATCATGTTGTCCCTGGTTCAACAAGCTTTCCAACTGTTATTTCCATGGCGGCTTCATTCAATGAGTCTTTGTGGAAGAAGATTGGTCAGGTAATAAGTTCTTCCAAAAACTATTGCAGTCCAAAAATAGTCTACGAAATAATTAAGTCTTATCTGATTTTGTTTTCCATTATTATTGAAGGTTGTTTCAACGGAAGCAAGAGCCATGTACAATCTCGGGCGTGGTGGATTAACATACTGGAGTCCAAACATCAATGTTGTAAGAGATCCCAGATGGGGAAGAATCACAGAGACGCCCGGTGAGGATCCTTATGTGGTTGGCAGGTATGCAGTGAACTATGTTAGAGGGCTTCAAGATGTCGAGGGGGAGGAAAGTCCCGATGATTTGAACTCAAGGCCTCTCAAAGTTTCTTCATGCTGCAAGCACTATGCTGCCTACGATGTTGATAATTGGCTCGGAGTTGACCGCTTCCATTTTGATGCAAAGGTACTTAACAAGATATTTTCACATAAAAATACTACAAGGGTTTGAGATATGTTTTCTTTTCTTACTAATAATTTTTCTTTAATTTTGAAGGTGAATGAGCAAGATATGGTAGAGACATTCCTGCGTCCGTTTGAGATGTGTGTTAAGGAAGGCGATGTTAGCAGTGTCATGTGCTCTTACAACCGTGTCAATGGGATTCCAACTTGTGCTGATCCCAAACTTTTGAATCAAACAATTAGAGGAGAATGGGATCTTCATGGGTACAATATCTTTATCTTTTATTCTTAATACGTCATTAGTAAATACTGATGACAAAAAAAAACTCATTTTTACTGAATTGACTTTTGAAACATTGTTGCAGATATATCGTCTCGGATTGTGATTCATTGCAAGTGATGGTGGAGAATCACAAATTTCTTGGTGACACAAAAGAAGATGCTGTTGCCAGAGCACTAAAAGCTGGTTTGTCACTTATTGGAGATTTGTGAAATATATTGCCTCTCTATGGTTTGACTTATTTATCATTTTATTTGATTTAGGTCTGGATTTAGATTGTGGTGCCTACTACCCAGACTTCACCGCAAATGCAGTGCAGCAAGGGAAGGTCAGGGAAAGTGACATAGATAAGTCATTAAAGTACCTCTACATTGTTCTAATGCGGTTAGGATTCTTCGATGGACTCCCTCAATACAAATCTCTTAGCAAGGATGATATATGCACCGATGCAAACATTGAGTTGGCCACAGAAGCGGCAAGGGAGGGCATTGTTCTTTTGAAGAATGAAAATTCTGTTTTGCCCTTGAAACCTTCTAAATTTACGAACTTGGCAGTTGTTGGGCCACATGCAAATGCAACAGAAGCTATGATTGGAAACTATGCAGGTGGAGATGTTATATAATTTACTATTATATATAATCTATAAATAATAATAACTTTTCTCCCTGTCTATATAATTTTTCATAAGTTTTCTCATAATTGTCATTTTATGTAGGTATTCCATGCCAGTACACAGCTCCTATTGATGGCTTCGCTAACTATGGAAAAGTGAACTATAAAATGGGATGTGGTGACATTTTTTGTAAGAATGAGTCCTTCATATTCCCAGCCATGCAAGCTGCAAAGAAGGCTGATGCTACCATAATTGTGGCTGGCTTGGACTTGACTGTGGAGGCTGAGGGCAAGGATAGAGTGGATCTCCTGCTTCCTGGTTATCAAACTCAACTTATAGAGCAGGTAGCCAAGGCTTCTAGCGGTCCAGTTATTCTTGTCATCATGTCTGCAGGTGGTGTTGATATTGAGTTCGCTAAGAAGAATGAAGACATCTCAGCCATTCTGTGGGCTGGCTATCCTGGAGAGGAAGGTGGTCAAGCCATCGCAGATGTTGTCTTTGGCAAATACAATCCTGGTAATGCAAACTTTTATCCTTAACGTGTGTGTACTGTTTTCTTCCATAGCAAATACTAACTATTTTCAACTTTTTGCAACTATTTTCAGGAGGAAGATTACCTCTTACATGGCATGAAGCTAGCTATATCGATATGCTGCCAATGACATCTATGCCATTGAGGCCGGTTGATAGCTTGGGCTATCCTGGTCGTACATACAAATTCTTCAATGGCTCCACAGTGTATCCATTTGGATATGGCCTCAGCTATACTAACTTCACCCACGCGGTGACAGCCCCTCAGAGGACGATCAGGATAAACTTGGGCAAATTTCAACACTGCCATGACGTAAACTACACAAGTGGCAGCTACAAGCCCCCTTGCCCCGGAGTCCTCATCGATGACATAGAATGCAATGAAAATTTCTCGTTCGAAGTCGAAGTTAAAAACGTTGGCGACACAGATGGCAATGAGGTTGTGATAGTATACTCAACCCCTCCAGAGGGAATTGACGCAACTTATGTGAAGCAAGTGATTGGTTTCCAGAGAGTTTTTGTGGCAGCAGGAAGCAGTGAGAAGGTGAAATTCGAGTTGAATGCCTGCAAGAGCTTGGGAATTGTGGACTATGTTGCCTATAGAATTTTACCTTCTGGTGTACACACAATTAAAGTTGGTGACCGAGGACAGTCGTTCCCTGTTCAGGTCTATTTAGAGTCAGATTCTAGTAATTAGATGGCTGAGAGGTGTAACCTCTGAGGATCATTTTAGCTCATTCTGTTCATTCTAGGTTTGGTCGGTATAGGGATTCGATTGTATATTTTCTTCTTTCAGTACTTTAGCTTGTTATCTATGTAGTCATTTAGAATTTCATCAATGAAGAAAAAAAATTTCTTCGCAACATAACTTTGCTTGAACTTCTCAATTTTTAATTATCCCAAGTGATTATTTATCTTATTAATTATCACAATTGCTTTCCAAATTTTGGATTATATTTGGAATACTACAACTAAAATGGAAATTTTAAATGGCAGCCAATGAGGTGGGTTTTCTCAAACCCTTGAGCTTTTAAAACTGACATAAACCCCCTATGTTTCAGTTTATTAAATTATATTCAAGTTTTCTAAAAATAATATTTTTATTCCTATATTTTTATATAATTTAGATGTTTTAGATATGTTTATCAGTTTTTATTAAAATATAATGATCATAGTATTAATTTTTTAAAAATCTTATTTGAATGTAGTTTTCTAAAAATCTCAAAATGTCACTGTTAATATCCTAAATAAGTTATCATTCCATTAATAAAAGTTTTATTATAATATTTAACTAAAGTGGGCATCACTAACATATTCGCACATCATCACTCTTCATTAAACGAATTAATTTTGTCCACTTTTCAAATCAAGTATGACACAGTTTGTATACATGATTTTGTATATAAAATTTGTAAGATTAATATTATTTTTTAATTTTCGGGGTTTTACCCAACTACTAATATCCAAGCATCTAGATTTTAAGAGAAATAAAAAAATAAATTGTATGTTATACTTACTAAATCAATTATAAGGATATATGAATTTGGATTATAATTAAATGGGTTTAATTAGCAAGTAATTAAGAGTTTATTTCTTCTGCTTGGCAATTCATCTATATCTAAAACAGAAAATAACGGCACTTTAGATGATAAGAATAGAGTGTTAATATATATAAAAACAAAAAAAACCTATATGAGAAAATCCGGTGATTTTCCTCATCCTTTAAGAACGGATATTTGGTTTTATAGGAGTAATCTCGAGATTAATTTGTTTTATTGATAAAACAAAATCTTGAAATCGATAATTGAAGGGTGGCCATTTACTAGTAGAAGACTTGGCGTAGCACATCTATATAAAGAGTGGAAATCACTCGTAAATGATCACTCACTCATTCACACTTTGAGTAGTAAACAAAAAGACAAGCTGTTGCTTATCAAACAAAGCTACAGCCATGGCTAAGCTTGTTGGTTTTCTTCTATTGATTTCCCTCGGCATTGGCCTTTTTTCCATCTCCAGTGATGCTAGAGGAATGTCTCCATCACTCTCGCCATCTCCATCTTCATCTCCATCAACCTCCCCATCCCCCTCGTCTTCATCTCCGTCACCATCACCATCTCCCTCTTCATCTCTGTCACCATTTCCATCTCCCTCCTCATCTCCATCTCCAGCTCCATCCCCTTCCAATCATGATGACACAAAGCCTCATAAGGGTCATCATCAAAATGCCACGACAGGTCACGACGACGGTGAAGATACGAGATATTTGAAGCATTACTACTCCACCAAAACTGGGAGTAATTTCACCTATGTTTGCGATCCTTCCAGGTTCCAGGAACTTGGATTGGAACTCTCAGACTATGCCTTCTGTGACAAATCGCTTCCTTACCCTGTCAGGGTTAAGGACTTGGTTGATCGCATGACACTGAAGGAGAAAGTGGACCAACTTGGAAATCATGCGAAGGGTGTCTCCAGGCTTGGCGTCCCCAAGTATGAGTGGTGGTCTGAGGCACTCCACGGTGTCTCTAACGTTGGTCCAGGCACATTCTATGATGATGTCGTTCCTGGTTCAACAAGTTTTCCTACTGTTATTTCCATGGCGGCTTCATTCAATGAGTCACTGTGGAAGAAGATTGGTCAGGTAAGAAGTTCTTCAATAAATAGTAGCAGTCCAAAAATGGTTGCAGTCTAAAAATAGTGTACAAATTAATAAAGTCTTTTTTTTTGGTGCACTATTAAGTCTTTGTGTTGCATAATTATTGAAGGTTGTTTCAACGGAAGCAAGAGCCATGTACAATCTGGGGCGTGGTGGATTGACATATTGGAGTCCAAACATCAACGTTGTAAGAGACCCCAGGTGGGGAAGAACCGTTGAGACACCTGGTGAGGATGCTTATGTGGTTGGCAGGTATGCTGTGAACTATGTTAGAGGTCTTCAAGATGTCGAGGGAGAGGAGAGTCCTGATGATTTGAACTCAAGGCCCCTCAAAGTTTCTTCATGCTGCAAGCACTATGCTGCCTACGATGTTGATGATTGGCTTGGAGTTGACCGCTACCATTTTGATGCAAGGGTACGTAACACGCTATTTTCGCATAAAAATACTACAAGGGTTTGAGATATGTTTTTTTTTTCTTGGTCATAATTTTTCTTTAATTTTTAAGGTGAATGAGCAAGATATGGTAGAGACGTTCCTTCGTCCGTTTGAGATGTGTGTTAAGGAAGGCGATGTTAGCAGTGTCATGTGCTCTTACAACCGTGTCAATGGGATTCCAACTTGTGCTGATCCCAAACTTTTGAATCAGACAATTAGAGGAGAATGGGATCTTCATGGGTACAATATCTTTATCTTTTATTCTTAATACGTCATTAGTAAATACTGATGAAAAAAAAAATCTCATTTTTACTGAATTAACTTTTGAAACATTGTTGTAGATATATCGTCTCGGATTGTGATTCATTGCAAGTGATGGTTGAGGATCACAAATTTCTTGGTGACACAAAAGAAGATGCTGTTGCCAGAACACTAAAAGCTGGTTTGTCGCTCATTTCCTTCCTCTGATTTATGAAATATATTGCCTCTATGGTCTGACTTATTTATCCTTTTATATGATTTAGGTCTGGATTTGGATTGTGGTGCGTACTACCCCAACTTCACAGCAAATGCAGTGCAGCAAGGGAAGGTCAGAGAAAGTGACATAGATAAGTCATTAAAGTACCTCTACATTGTTCTAATGAGGTTAGGATTCTTCGATGGACTCCCTCAGTACAAATCACTGAACAAGGATGATATATGCACCGATGCAAACATTGAGTTGGCCACAGAAGCAGCAAGAGAGGGCATTGTTCTTTTGAAGAATAATAATACTGTTTTGCCCTTGGAACCTTCTAAGTTTACGAACTTAGCAGTTGTTGGGCCACATGCTAATGCTACAGATGCTATGATTGGAAACTACGCAGGTGCAAATGTTATATAATTTTCTATTATATATAATCTATAAATAATAATAACTTTTCCTCCTATCTAAATATTTTCTCATATAAGTTTTCTTGTAATTGTCATTTTATGTAGGTATTCCATGCCAGTACACAGCTCCTATTGATGGCTTCGCTAACTATGGAAAAGTGAATTATAAAATGGGATGTGGTGACATTCTCTGTAAGAATGAGTCCTTCATATTCCCAGCCATGCAAGCTGCAAAGAATGCTGATGCTACCATAATTGTTGCTGGCTTGGACTTGACTGTCGAGGCTGAGAGCAAGGACAGAGTGGATCTTCTGCTTCCTGGTTATCAAACCCAACTTATTGAGCAGGTAGCCAAGGCTTCTAGCGGTCCAGTTATTCTTATCATCGTGTCTGCAGGTGGTGTTGATATCGAGTTTGCTAAGAAGAACGAAAACATCTCAGCCATTCTATGGGCTGGCTATCCTGGAGAGGAAGGTGGTCAGGCCATTGCAGATGTTGTCTTTGGCAAATACAATCCTGGTAATGCAAAATGACCTTAACATGGGTGTATTGTTCTCTTCTATAGCCAATACTAACTATTTTCAACTATTTTCAGGGGGAAGATTACCTCTTACATGGCATGAAGCTAGCTATATCGATATGCTGCCAATGACATCTTTGTCATTGAGGCCGGTTGATAGCCTGGGCTATCCTGGTCGTACATACAAATTCTTCAATGGTTCTACAGTGTATCCATTTGGATATGGCCTCAGCTATACTAACTTCACCTACACAGTGACAGCTCCCCAGAGGTCAATCAAGATAAAATTGGGCAAACTTCAACATTGCCATGACATAAACTACACAAGTGGCAGCTACAAGCCCTCTTGCCCCGGAGTCCTCATCGATGACATAGCATGCAATGAAAATTTCTCGTTCGAAGTCGAAGTTAAAAACGTTGGTGACACAGATGGCAGTGAGGTAGTGATAGTATACTCAACCCCTCCAGAGGGAATTGCCGCAACTTATTTGAAGCAAGTGATTGGTTTCCAGAGAGTTTTTGTGGCAGCAGGAAGCAGTGAGAAGGTGAAATTCGAGTTGAATGCCTGCAAGAGCTTGGGACTTGTGGACTATGTTGCCTATAGAATTTTACCATCTGGTTTACACACAATTACAGTTGGTGACCAAGGACAGTCGTTCCCCGTTCATGTCTATTTAGAGTCAGATTCTAGTAATTAGATGGCTCGGAGGTGTTCCCTCAATTATGTCTCAGTATCATTTTAGCTCTCATTCTGTCCATTCCATGTTAGGCTGGTATAGGGATTCGATTGTCAATATTTTCTTCTTTCAATAATTTAGCTTGGTATCTATGTAGTCACCTAGAATTTCATCAATGAAAATAATTTTTTTTCTGCGCAACAAGCACTTTGCTTCAACTTCCTTTCCTTTCTCTGCGGCAAACAGTACTGTATTTATCTTTCTTTTGCAGAATGTCCACAGGAAATTGGGAATGTTAAAGAAAAGTGAAGAAATTCAATCAAGAGTAACGAAATAATGATAACAAAAATGTTTCTTATAAAATGCTAACTTTAATAAAATAATAAAAAGTAACAATACATTCTGTTTCCTTCTTTTTTTTAAAAACATTTTTCTTGGGTATCAAGAAATAATTAAATGCCTGATAACAACTTTTAAGTTACGCAGGAGGCTTTCAGAAATCGAGTTTAGGACTATTTGGTTAATAAAACAAATTATATTTTGGCTGTTATTGTCTACAGTGTTCCCTGTCTCTGAGATCAAAGCAATTTAAGTTTTTTTTTTTTTTTTTCTCTCTTATAGTCAAATAAATCTTCGAGTGAAAAGGATATCACAATAAGCAAAGAGTCCATAAAATGTGGGCAGAGCAGTACAAATGACATTGAAAGATGTCCAATGTGACCAAGTTGATCCACAAGTGGGTCCTCTTTTAAGGCACAAAACTTGGCAGGGATGCCAGGAAGGAGGTAGAAAAGCTATCAATGGTGCGCCACTTACAGCACTACTGCACTACCAATTGGGTCGGCAGCAGGCTGCACTTGTGGGAAAGGTAGAGCATCACAATCTGCATGCCCTATAACTTTATCAGCATAAAAGGGGAGCCAAGGCTGACAAAGATATGAGCCAGTCATGCTACGATAGAGTATCATGTACTGCCGGGTGCTCCACTGGCACTTTGCGAGGACGGCAGAGCACCATGCATCACTAACCATTATCATATTGTCTCCAATTGTTCCAACGAAGCTAACAAATGGAGCATGATGATAGTATAAAAAGCAAGCTTGAAGCGTACAAAAGTTTAAAAAGTTAAACAGTGACAGAACCCTGAGCTAGTCGCTTAAAGTAATGAACACCCATAGGGGGCATCAAACGAGAACAATTTGGGATCCTCACCAAAGACCTAGAGAATCGAGATAAAGAAGGAAGCATATGACCGCGCAATTAAAGTAAATAGTGTGTTACACAGTACTATTACAGACATAACAAGATGGCGTACAGATCAAGTTGCAACTAGATAAAGAGTAGAAGTACTACACATCATAAATCGCCCAATCACAGATTGCATAACAAACTTCAACTAACAAAATATAAAAATCACTAACACGACCAAGTCCAAACACTTCACTGTTATTATCCACTTTATGCCAACAAGCTGAGGGGAGAGCGAGAGAAGTCTGAATAAATAGAACTCTCCAATTGCTGTAGACGAGGCATGGTGTAATATAAATCCTAGTTCTTGAAATTCCCAATTCCAAGCTTCTGTACTTCAACCTTTAGAGACTTGAGGTACCTCACAGCTTCATCTAAGACAGCAACAGTATTCATCTGATCACCGCCTGGAACAATTCCCCTCAACACCTTCACCATCTGCTTCATTTTCCATCGTTTTCTTTCAATGTTACAGTTGCTACTGCCAGAGGAGTTCAACTTAGAAGATGATGACTTATTCTTTTGGGGCTCTGAACCATAGTTGCAGCTAGAATCAGGAGAGTTGCTTCCGTAATTCCCATAAGTTCGTGCTGTGCTCACCTCTTCTTCATCATAATCTTCATCTTCCTCCTCTTCCAGGCTCAGCAACACATCTATGTCATCTGAATCCTCTTTTAGAGAAGAGGACATCTCTCTTTTTGCTTCACTAACATTCTTCCTCTCAAAAATATCTTGGATGTAAGTTGCACATAAATTGAGACTAGGACCATCAAATTTGTGTGCACTAGCAGGATTGAACAGAATTTGACTTCGCTGACAAGTCTGATCCAAGATGATGAAATTCTTAGGGCAAACCTCAGATGGCTGCAACTCAACACCATTGATGGGCATTGATGGCTTTGCAGCCGAAGGTAAAACTGCACCAAAGGCAGATGCAACAGGAATATGCATGTAATCATTAGCCTCCTCCTTTACAAAAGGAAGCACTGCCCTTTTGGGGTAAAATTGTTGGTCTCTCTGCATCTAAACGTCCTACTTAATTTAATTTTTCTAAGGAAAGAAGGATTTTCACCTTTTTGTTGACAATTCTTTAATAACCAATTGGATGAAGGTTCCTATGGCAATAATATAACTAATGGTAATCAAAGGATTGCCATGCCAGAACAAGTGAGCTGTCTATCACAAATCAACGGTTAACAAAATCAAACATATCCTTTTTGTTACTGCCTTCTAAAGTATAAACACAACTCAGGGGCAGACTACCCCAAATCCCAATGTCGCAGATCTTCGTACTAGTATTAGTAGACTACGTGACAGGTTTAAGCAACTGACGGAAATATTCAGCCTGTAATAGAAAATGGAGAGGCAATATGATTAACAATAAGCTTCCACTTCCTCCAAGGTGGTATAATACAAAATAATAATAATAATACTTATAGTTCAGCAGAGGCTATCCAGGGCATCAGGATTATAGAAGATAAATTGATGCAGGATATCAAGAGTTGTGAAAGTTGTGAAAATTTTATCCACATATTTGTCTAGATATATACAAAAGAAACAATTTTCTTAATCCATGCTCGATTGAGAACTTGAGTTTGCAGGATATCCAAATTTTTACACTAAACGTGTAACATAAAACCATATTATCATTTCATATCAATAAAAATTTGAAATATCAAGATTGGCGAGCAACGATGAGCAAACTACTACAGAAAAGAATAAAGTAAAAACCAACAGTCATCAGAGTTCAAAGATATTCCTAAAGAAGAAAAAGTTTTTAGAAGTACCAATAGCTCCAAAAAAAACTGCCAATAACTAAAAGTTACGCAACTTTCCTACTTATATTAGTGGCAAATATTTCAGTCCTCACAACATTCTCAAAGTGTGTAGTGTATCGTGCTTGGGCATGTTTAAAAAAACTAATACCAAAAACAATATGAACACTCATCACTTTTTGGCTAAGAAGCGTTTATAATAAAATCAAAAGTGAGAAACAGGCAGACGCATGCCTACCTGACAAACTTGAACTAATTGGTAGTAAGCAATGACACCAACGCTCATTTTAATTTTTCCAACGTCTTTCACTGCTCGATATCTCTTTATGGTTACCGCAATGTACATTCTCACTTCCTCCAACCAATTTGCAGTTATGAGTACACTGGAAGAAGAATTCTATTGGAACTTCACCAACTGCATTGCACAAGAACCCACATAACATAATTAAATGACATCAGAATCCAAAAAGAAACAAGCACATATTATTGAAGCTTTATTTCAACGCGTAAACTAGCCTAGAGTCATAAATCCAAAATCCTATGCGTAGACTCCACTAAGCCTAGAACAAATGATGAATTTCACTTAGCATGAACGAAGTTTGGCGCAAGCCCAGGTACAGAGGCACAAACACCGAAACACTATACTACCAAGCTAGGTAGCATCTTTTCACTGAAACCACTGAAACACAGGATCCAAAAACAAATGGTCTTTTGCAGCAAGCAAGCAGATACCTAAGGAAAAATATCAGATATATTTGCTAATTCATTGCATATTCCACTTCCGTTTTCCTTCACAAAGCTGAAAATTTTCCATTTTAATTAATCATTTGCAGTTATATTCATGATTTGGTCTAAGCAATAGCAAAACAAAAAAAAAAAAAAAAAAAGAGGCCAAAGATTCAGCCGAAAATCCTACCAGAACAAACCAAAATTACAGTATAACACGAAAGAAGACCACCAAGTTCCTGCTGTAATTCACAAACCACGGCATGTTGACCTTTTTCATTCAATTACCAGAACAAATGGATTTGAACACCAGCCCTGCAAGAGTAACAATAGAACAAATATGTGAAACGAACAACCCGCTATTATTTCAACCAAAAAGAAAAATCATGTAGAACTAATAAGCAGAGATAAATAGAAAGAAAGATTAAATAACGAAAATGCACCGTTTGGTAGCTAAGAAAATACAAAATTATGAAAAAATGAGCGTCCTCAACAACCCCAACAACCCAAAAATAAGGAAAAAACAATCTGGATCTTGAAACAGAGAGCAGACCAACAATTTTTTTTTTTTAAATGGAACTTTATATAACTCTAGAAGAACATAGACAACAACCTTAAATTCCCACATAACAAAAACAGAAATTTGCATACATAAATTAACGACCCAAAAACAGATATCGAAAGTACAAGGAAAGCAACTTATTGAACGAACCAAGATTATATATATTTTTTTGTTAGAAGAAGATTCCAAAGACAAAACTGGAGATCCAAACAAGCTTGGGTAAACTGCCCAGATAAGTTCCCTAGATTTGCGGTGAAGAGATCTAAAGAGAGAGAGAGAGAGAGAGAGAGAGAGAGAGAGAGAGAGAGAGATATGAGTTAGAGCTGAGCTGTTGAAGTTTTAGTAGCAGCAGTGGTAAGTGGAGGTGATGGTGGTAGAGTATTTAATTTCGAATATAAAAATAATAATAAGTAGTGGGGAATGGGCCTGGGCTGGGCCCTAGAGTTGGGTTGATTTACTTGGGATGTGTGCGGGGTTCAGACAGAGAAGAGTCAAACGCGGGGATTATGGACCGTTGGATGGAGCACGCGTGAAGGTGGACAGTGGACCTCACGAGGTTTGACGATTTTGCCTTCGCCTTTTTGCCTTTGCCTTTGTTATTAGTCTAATCAAACCTTTAATTAATCATAATTTATGGTAAACGTGCCCCAATTTGTTTTTTTTTGAACTTATTTTAATTATATGGTTACTACACTTTTTCAAACGCTAATGTCATTGTTTGTCCTTTATTTTTATTTTCTTAAATGCAAATAAAATTTATCTCACTAATGGGTGGTCTGGAATAACCAATTTTTTATGACCTATAAAATTATAATTTTATATTTTAAAAATGATATGAAATTAATTGATTCACTATTTAATAAGATTTTTAATAGAAAACACAACTTTTGATGTGATATAATGATTTTTATAACAATACTTCATAATTTTTAGCTCTTGATATTCTCATTTTAGGGCACAATATTAACAATTCATTAATTTATTTAGCAAAAATATGAGAAAGTAACTAAGTTGGAGAGGATGTTTTAAACTTAATAAATTCCTTATTTCTTTTGATGGTGCAATTAAGTTTAATATATAATGAAAAACATACTCTTTCATATAGGATAGAATGCTATAAACATTAATATATGGTAATTCATTATCTTCTTAAAATTTATTTGGAGCATATAAGATTAAACTTGTTTAGATAATAAAAAATACAATTTTACTAAAAATAAAAAATAGTCGACCTAAGTTGGCCATTATCACAATTAATCTGAGATTTAGTTAGTTTATTAAAAAATAGATGATTTATAGATATCATATCCCAAGTAAATAAGGTTTTAGACTCTGAATTCTTAGTTTGTAGGACTAAAATCTCAAGTGAAAGACGTGGGTGGATTAATTTCAAGTGAGAGATAAAAGTGTGAAAAGATTAAGATCTCAATTGATATTGTTAATAAAAATAAATTGAAATTTTTGAATAAATAGAGGTGGTAAACAATTGTTGACCAAAGTTACCTAATGGCTGGTAAAGTTGATAAATTCACTTAATCTCACCCACACATGATAGAGCTTTGTTCCCTCTGTCGATTGCTTTGCCCCTATTAGAGAATAATTATAAGGAATGATGCTCCTTTCTTCACTTTGCACTATTTATCAACTGGTGATTAGATTAGAAATTTACTGTTTAAGATTTCATAAAACAAATATCTTATTAATTATATGAAAATGACGACACTTTTGTGTAGTTGAAACGTCAAAATATGTGATTTTGATGTTTCTGTACGTGGCGTCCCCATGTATTATGCTTTCTAGTTTTTGTAATTATATGACCGACTCACCAATTATAATTAAATATTTTGCAATTATAATTTCTTAATCATAATCAACTTGAATATATTATTCAACTTTTGCAATATAAAATCTTTGATAAATGCCACCAACTTAATTGCTGCATGTCTATATTATCATATACAAATCTCTGGGCAATACACTCCATTACCATTAAAGAAAGGGGAAAAGAAAACTTAAAAACAAAATTGACCATTAACCATTTGCATTGGCTCAGATTTCTGGAAGAACATGAAGGCTCTTTCCATAATTTATTGGCAACTAAACAGAAAAATGGCATCTGAACACTGGCTGACATTCAACGTTGATGCCTCTTAACACTTAGGCACCATAATAACGAGATGTGTAAGAGCAATTACCATAACCTGCCAAATGACATAGAAAACAGATTTGAGTCTTGGCTTGTAGAGTTATATTTGAATTTCCAGTTGCAACTGATACCACGAAAGCAAATTGGCTTACTTGGGTTATTCATGACAATGAGGCCAGTGTTCCTGAAGTCACAACCTGATGAATTTCTTTCCGTGGACTGGAAGTAAAGATTCATGGCAAACGAGGCATGGTTTAATAGAGTGGTTGGGTAGTAGCAGGAACCACCAACAAGTGCAGGGCTACAGTCTACATGATTGCAAGCATAGTTGATGTTTTGCTGCAGCATTTCGTTACTCGTTCCAGGTTTTGCCACACACCATGTTTCCTGCAAACATTGAAACGTCTTTCAAAACAGTTAAATTCATCGTAAATTAGGTTCTCTAAAATAGCTTACAGGGGCAGATGAATTCTCTGATGCAGATGGTCTCCCTTCTGCTATATCTCCTCCTAAGTATTTTAAGGGGATGATCAGAATATTATACAAGGGTAATTTAAATTAAATTGGTTAATTAGTCATGTGTATACATACCACTCTGGAAAGTGCAACTTTCATAACCTGCAGAATGGCAAAGAACAGTTTAAAGTTTGTTTTTCAGAAACAATACCAGCCTACTAAGAGAAGATTAATACATATAGCTTACAATTCAAGTGGCTTACTTGGATCAGTTGTGGAAATGAGTCCAGAATCCCTGAAATTACAATCCGAAATGTGCCTGCCCATAGTTTGGTAGTACATATTCATGGCAAATGATGCATGGTGTATATAAGTATTTGGGTAGAAGCAGGAACCGCCCTGTTGTATGGCACGACAATCTATATGACTGCAAGCATAGTCTAAGTTTGCAACTAGTACAGAGATGTCAGACGTCGGATTCGCAACACACCAAGTTCTCTGCATCACCATGGAAAAATTTCAAGTAAAGCAACAATCCAGTCTAAATCTTCAGCTGAAAATAAAATACTACGTGAAAATTATTGAAAATTATATTACTTGAGCGATAGCCCTCTTCAGAAACCTTCCTGCACAAGAAAAAATAGCTCATTATGAGTCCCCACAAAGTTGAACAATGTACTAAAGCCAACACCAAAAGCTTGAATTCATAAAGCTGAGAAAGGAAATTTACCTGAAAGAAACGACAAGCATAGAAGGAAAAGGGAGAGATGAATGCGTAACGAAAGGTTTAGCTTGGCCATGGTGATGGAAAGAGAATAGAGTCAAAGGAGAGTTGGAATTAGATATATAGTGTGGGAACTGTGAGGAGGTGGCCTTAATTAACACATTCACAGCAATTTCATTTCCCTGGGAAGGAGTTAGGTAATGCAAATTTCATGTTCTCGGAGCCGAACAGGGCAGCATGTACTCTTTGTTGCTTTCATAGACAATCTAATAATAATTTGATTTAAATATTTTCTTCTAAGCTTGCATGATCTGAAGTCATCCTGTTCTTGTTGCTTACACAATCTTTCTGTCTCCCGACTCAGAGGTTAGTTAATAGCTTAAGTTCCATGTCATTGCTGCTAAGTGTGTTGACTGAAGTTAATTTCATCAGGATGAGAGTTTGTTAAGAATCAGGTTAATTTTCTGGTACATTTTAGAGTACGATATGAAGCTGATGTAGAGCATTCTATAGCTCATATAGACATTCCAAGAAGGTTCTTTTGGAAGCAGCAGGTAGATGGATACTTCAGTTAAAATCAGCTACGCCTTATCATAGTCAGAAATGAGGCACGTACATTTTGACTAAGTGTAAATTTGGTATCGTCAAATTTTTATATTCAGTAAATGCTAAATTTCAACTTTTTCTGAAATCTTGCTATGGTGACAACGTATCCTGTAAAAATATCCCTCTCATGAAAATATAGATGAGATAAGTGGTGTCCTTGTTGCTGGTGCGGTTGATATATATACTTAGAACTCACATCGGCAGATTTTCAAGGAGTCAGTTTCTAACACGCATGCACTTACCCTATAATTCCAACGAGTCCTCAACTTATCCAGATACAAGAAGTCCTTCACTATAGTTTCAAAACGACATGACGTTGTTGAAGGAAAATTGCGGACGGTAATTCATACTTATACCAATTTTAACTCATGATAAAAAACCATTAACGAAAGTTTACATTTAGTACATTCGGTCCATCAATATACTTAATTCCATTTAGTCCTCCTTGCTTGCTTCGACCCAAATACACCTATACACAATGCCTCATTGGCCACGAACGTGCACTGGTAGACATAAATGATCATAAATGGGATTGTCATTTCAGGATGTCTACTCTCGTTTGCTTTTTATGATTCAAGCAATTAGCCATTAGAAATCTGTAATATTGCTTAAGCTGAAGCTGCTAAGATATTTTACGCATGTCGTCTTTCATGCAACAGAATAGTACATTATAAAATTAAGATGGACTTCAATTTGTGTCTTATTCTTAAATTAAATTGTTGATTAAGGTTTTGTTTGGGATTGTTGTGCTTTAAAAATTGCTATGGAAAAGTGAGGTGGAAAAATCAATGTTAGCTGTGCTGTCTCAAATAGTTCATAAGGTGTTTGATAAAGTAGCTATCTAAAATTGTTATACTGAATAAAAACTACAAATATGTGTTTGATAAACTTGATTTTTAAAAGCTAATTTTTAATAAAAATAAAAATATACAAAAAAATATATAAAAAACTTAAATTATTAATATTTAATTTAAATATTGTAATAGAATAAATTAATTAAATATATTTATTTATTTTTATTATAATAAAAATAAACTAAAATAAAAATTCAAAACTGTCACTTAAAAGCAACATCGTCCGCCTATCCAGGAGGCTTGCCGAAGTTTGCTGTACATGAATCCATTAACGGTTTTGTCATTTTGATCAGAATTCAGGCTGACACCACTTCGCAGTCTATGAATTTAATTAATAATTATTTTTCTTGATTGAAGTTGTCATTGGTCATTAATAACTTTATTTGTTTAATAATATATAAAAAAGAATAATACTAGTCTTATAAATTTTATATACAAATTCTTGTATATAAATTGAAGTGTCATAAAGTGATTGGAGCAGTTGATATATAAAATCAATTCATTTAATGAAGAGTGATAAAGTGTGAATGGTGTCACATCAGTTTGTATAAAGAGTTTATAAGAGTAGTATTACTCTATAAAAAAGTTAATTTATCAAATAGAGCAGCAACTAACTAATGCAGCAAGAGTAATTGTTGTAGCCAAGAAGGTTGTCTGTAGCTTTTAAGACATGAAGAGACAAGACTGAACCAGATTGGATAAATCCAATGAAGAGGATTTAGAGTCCAGATTTTTCATAGATTACAAGAGTTCGGACAGGAGCCCCGTATATATATTGTGAAAGTAGCAGTAATGTACTTGGTAGTGATGTTGATATTACTATTGTTGAAGCAGCCGATACAATTCAAGAAATGTCTATGCACCTTAGGCCTTTTTGTCGATAGAATATGAGAGCGTGTAAAGGACAGAGAGCTTGTTGGCTGCGACTACGGTTGCAATTCAAATAATTAAAGGTTACTGCAGTCATTGTACTTTTCATCAAATTATTGGTGTCGGTATTGGCGGTGGCGAAGGACAAGGTGATGAAGAAGGAAGCAAAGCATGTGATCAAGGCAAGGGGAAAGGCGGCAATCAACTTGTGAAAGTTGTAGTTATGTTGAGTGAAAGGGAAAGGGTAAAGATGATACGAAGAAAGGCAAAGGTGTGTTTGATTTGCTACAGAAACCGAGAGGGAAACTCAAGAAGAGGGCGATGATGTGAAGTAGAAAGCCAAGTTGGGTTTATTAGATGATCTTGAACAGCTTGTTATAACCGATACTTATGAAGATATGAAGAATGCCATCAAAGGACGTGTTTGGTAGGCTGTGTAGCATAGTATAAAGCAGGTGGTCTATACAGCATTTTAATTAGCCCATGTGTGGTTCAAATTGTGCATGGGATAGGAATGTAAAAGCACGCTTAAGAACCAGATAATTTCATCCAAAATTATCACACCTATTGTGAGCATTGAAATTTGCTTATGGTTTTGAAATGTAAAGGACACTTAAAGAACCACAAAATTTTGTCCAAAATTATCGTGTCTGCTGTAAGCCTTGAAATATGCTTATGGTTTTATGGCCCAATAATGATCACCAAAGACACTGATATGAAAAAGAGGTTTTCTGAAGATAACAATCCTGATTCATCCCGAGATGATGAACAGCGATCATCAACAAGAGAAGAAGAAAGATACCATTCAAGAAATGGATCATTGAAAGGATATTTCGTAAGGGCCGTGAAAGTAACCCTTGGGTTTTTGTCTAGCAGTTCAACATAATCGTTGAAATCATCAGGACTTGAACTCAGCACATCATACTGGAAAGAAAGTGCAAAAGCAACCATGCTAAACTTTTAAAGCAATAATAAGTTTTGAGTTAATTACCTTAAATGCAAAACAACTGCAACAGTACTTGTGAAAAATAATAAATAATAATAATTAAAAGAAAATTTGTTTAGCATTATTTTTAAATATATAAATTCTACAAAAGAAAATGTTATTTTAAATAATTTTTTAATTTTTATTTTTATTTAAAAATTTTAAACTACTATTTATTTTAATTTGAATTTTTAAATATATAAAAATTAGAAAGAAAACCATTTACGCTACCATTTTCATTTATTTACAAACCATTTTCTTTTTATTTTTTAAAAAAATTCATATTTTTTTCATCTTTATAGAAAATAAATGGTAAACATAGATGGTTTGTAAAAAAATATGATTTTTTAAAATACAAATTAAAAAGAAAATGGTTTGTAAATAAATGAAATGATAGTCTAAATGGTTTTCTTTCTTATTTTTATTTTTTAAAAAAATTTCAAATTAAAATAAATGGCAGTTTAAAATTTTCAAATTAAAAAAATTAAAAAATTATTTAAACTATCACTTTGTTTTGTAGAATTTATATTTTTAAAAGTTATGCTAAATAATTTTTCTTGAGCAATTATAATGTAATTTTTAATTATTATTGTTTATTATTTCTCACAAGCACTCTTGCAGCCGTTTTTGCATTTAATAAAATTAACTCAAATATTATCATTGCTTTAAGGGTTTACCTTGATGGTTGTTACACTTTCTTTTCATTATGATGAGAGAAATAAATAAAGAAATATATAAAAATAAGAGCAAAATTGTCTTTCTATAATATATTTACAATAATACTATACTTACAACTTTCATACCATAAATTTTATAACATGGCATAGCAGCCTAAGTAGAAAAATCCTATTAGAGTTGTAATTTCCCTTGAATTTTGGCTATGTAGACTGCCACATCATGTCATTGAATATATGTTATATGAATGTTGTAAGTCTAGCATTACTCATATATTGTATCCACAAAAATTAGAAATTTTTATATTATTTTACTGAAGATTGGGGGGCCAGAATGACTTCGCTCAAATATTATGGGTGATAATGTTAATTACTCTTCTTTTGCCTTTGGAATCTCAACAAACAGTTCTAGGTCTAGAGTTAAAAAGCTAATAAGAGGACTAGCTAACGGTTGTTCTTGGGATTTTTGCCGAAGTGAATAATGGATCTAAGCTTTGATTTTCAGTTTTAGGGATGGGCATTTTGTCAATGATGAACCTTCAATTTCAAGTTGGAGATTTTCATATGAACAGGTTTGGTCTTTTTGTACGTACTTATATTCATTAATTTTAATTTTGCTTTTTTTTCTATGAAGATAGTCAAGCAGTTTCTATTCTCCATTAAACACTTAAAAGCTAAAACAATAGCCATTAGTTGAATGATTTAGTCATATAAATTACTCCTTTTGATTAAAATAATTATTAGATCGATGAGTGGTTGGAATTATATACATAATTAATTAAACCAGGTTTGTCACAGAAAAGATATAAGGGAGAAGAAGACAACCATAATTTGAAGATACAGCAACTAAGCTTTTGTGATTTTTTTTGGGTTGATTTTTCGGATTTTTTTTCTTTTTTATGCATACTTGAACATTGGTGGGAGAGCATAAAATGCTCTTCTTTTTCTTGTTTTATTATATTAGTCTCTTGATCTCTGTGAAAATGATGCAGAGAATTCTATCAGGTGGCGCGCGTATTTTTTTTTTAATCAACTAAATATTGGTAGATGACATAATAATGCCTGTACATTATTTGATATACTTATGAAAATAAGTCTTATCTAAAAACAAACAATTTTTATTACGTAAACTATTCTTAAATATCTAAGTTGTGGTTATTTTGTTATGTAACAAAATATTATGCAATTTCACTTATGCATAATTACTGAGTTTTGATTTAACACATATAATATGTTTTGTTTAGTGGATATTGATTTGTAACGTACAAGACCTTGAGGCCCTGATTGTAAGCAGAGATTGGATTGAACTATGATTAGAATCTGAACTGAGACTGTACTGGATTAAGACTAGAATTTGGGATTGGACTATATGTAGTACTGTATTATATTTGATATAATATAAGACTAGACTAGAAGAATTTGGGATTGAACTATATGTAGTACTGTATTATATTTGATATAATATAGGACTAGATTAGATATAGTACTTTTTGTGTTTGGTACAATATAGGACTGGGTTATTTTATTATATGATTATTTTTAAGAAATTATTTTTAAATCATAAATTTATTTAATTTTTATTTAAAATTAATTTAATTATTTATAAAATTTTTATTTAATTTTTATTTAATAATATAAAATATTTATATTTATCATATTATAAAATATTTGAAAATCAGATTTTGAAAAACTAAATTTTAGATAGACCAAAATACCAAAAATATAAAAATACCCTTAAATATTAAAATTTTAACTAAAATAATTAAATAAATTAAAATTATTTAAAATTATTTTTTAAAATAAATTTTATAAAAAATACAAAAATTGTCAATAGTAGACGACTTCAGCCATCAGGCATCGTTAAAGTTACATATCGACGAACACTGCCATCACCTTTGGATTCGTCGTCGCCTCCTTCGTTCCAGCCTCAGATCATCGGAGTAGGTGGTAGTGTTCGTTGATGTGCGACTTCGACAACGGCCGGTGGCGGCGACGGTTGACGTCCAATCATACTTTTCAATTATTTATTTATTATTTAAAAAAAGTTAAAAGCAAAAAAAGAGGAGTCCCAAATTTATGAGACTCTAGAGACCCACCTCCAAGGCGGGTCCATGGAGTCCCGAAAATTCGACAGTAAAGGGGGTTGGGGACAAAATTTTGTCCCGATCCCTTTCCCTTCAAAATCAGCCAAACACAAGTCCTGGAAGAATTTAAAAAAATTGTCACAGTCCCACCTTTTGTCCCGCTCCCAAACGGGGCTTGAAGAACTAAGAAATAGGGAAAGATTACAACTTGGAACAATGTAAGGCAGGTATTTCAGTTATATTCAGCTCAGAGATAGTTTCTGTGTCACATGCAGGTGATGGTTCTTTAGTTAATAGTGAATGTAGTGAAAAGCCCAGCCTAAGCAACACGTCGTCCTTCCGTGTTGTTCACAAAGGACATGAACGCCGTTCAATTTGAGTTACAGACTTTAATTCATCCTTTTAAAGTTTTATGTCAATGCGTTTTTAAGTGTAATAATTTTTTAGAATAATCTGCACAGGTTTTATTATCACTACAACCATTTATCAATATATATATATATATATATAGAGAGAGAGTTAGGATTCTCTCTTCATCTTAGCTTTTACAGATTTTGTGGCACGTGAATTTTATTAACTTAGAATGATTAAGATTTATTAAATTCTCCATTTTTTTTTATTTATTGTGTATTAACTATCAATCATATATTTATATTTTGTCAAGGTGAAGGTCAGGTCAGGAGAGATCCTGATCCACACACACGCGCGCACATATATTTATTAAATGTAATCATATTTTTTTCTGAAAAATCAATGACTTTTATATCTATAGTTAATCGAAAATTTCTAATTACATGCATAATTAATCAATGAGTCACAAACTCACAAAATGTCATTAATTAATGAAATATATATGACTGAGGGAAGAACGTTTGAGGATCCATAGTTTGCAAACTTGCAGTCACTAATTTTCAGGAAAATAATGCTAATGATGATGTTAAACTGGCTTTAATTGGACCAATGGCAACCACGCAAGCAGAGTTGTCAAAGTCACAACTTGCAGGCAGTCTGTAGGCAACATTTTGGATAGTAATTATACATGGGTCATGGGAAACGAGGTTTTCGTACATCAGAGTATTCGGATTGAAGCTTGAATCACCCTTTTTCAGTGGGCCACAATCGGACTGTTGATATCAGTTGGCCCTCACTAGAGCCAGAGATGGATTCTCAACCCTTTTTTATCCCTGTTTTCTCGGATATTGGTTGAGTGAAATCACTAGCACTAGAAGTGGAAAAACTAAAATAGAGCCAAGCAACAGGAGAATCAACTTTGTCTTCTTGGATAAATGGTGTGAGCTTCTCATATTGCACGAGTTAAGAAACATCGCTCCACATAGAGCTAGGTTTCTAGCCAAACTAGATGCAATGATGCTTCTAAATATGCCAGTGTCAGGAATGTTGCCTTCAAGTTGATTGAAAGAAAGGTTCAGGTGTTTCAAGGAGGAAAGGTTGGCAAATGCTTTTAGGGATGATGCCTTTCATCATTTTCTGAGAGAGGTCTAGCGAGCTAAGATGCTTCATATTCGCAAGGTCTTCGGGGCTTTCACCATGAAAATTATTTTTTGAAAGGTTCAAGCTCGTAAGCATATCCACACCACTAAAAACATCAGAAAGGGATTGCACCAGAAAACTTCTTCCTGACAGGTCAAGAGAAAACAAGTTTCTGCAGCTTTTGACCATTTTGAGAATGTTCCCTGAAAGATTATTGATTGAAATGTCAATGGATTGTGCCGTTTCCAACATACAAAACTCAAGTGGAAGACTTCCCTCCAAGAAATTGTAGGAGAGGTTCAAATATATCTGTAAGCTTCTCATGCTTGCTATCACAGACCCAGAAACTAATCCACTTATATGGCTCCAGGAACCCAGGAACTCAAGTCTAGAGTTTGTAGATTTGCACAACTGAAAAGGTCATCTGGGATTTCAGATTATGTATTGAACCTATGATTGCAAGATGAGTACAATTGGTGATACTAGATGGAATGGATCCCTCAATAACTTGAAATCAGGTTTTTCAAGTTAGAAAGAAATCCAATATTTGATGGAAGCTCCCCTTTGAGGGAACTGAGGTTCATTGACAAATATGTTAAATTTGTCAAGTTTCTTATCGAAGAAGGTATCTCCCCTGTAAACTTTATTTGACTCAAAGAACCTAGTTCTTAAGGTACAGTTCCGGTTAACTCAATCTTTGGGAGTCCTAAATTAGTCAATGATCTCAACTGGAACAAGGAAACCTGTTGCAGAATTCAACCTATTTTTGAATAAATGCAAACTTTCAGAAACCAAATTTCCAAGCTCGGACGGAATACTTCGAGTGAACTGATTGCCATACAGTTCAATAGCCAGAAGCGTTTCACAGCGACCTAGTTCAGATGGGATTTTTCCTGCAATTAAATTTTCAAGCAATAAAGATGTTCTAAGTTCGGCAGGTTTTCCTATCTATGGAGGTATTGCTCCTGATAACATGGTTTGACTCAGGTCTAAATCTTGCAAGGCCTCTAATTTACCTATGGAAGTTGGTATTGAACCTTCTAGCTTGTTGCTATATGATAACATTTAAAGAATATTCACCTTTCCTATCTCTATTGCGATTGTCCCAGTGAGATTGTTAAAATGAGACCAAGTGCCAACAGGAATGTGCAGTTGCATAAGTTTTCAGGTATAGATTCAGGAAATTATTGCCCAGGTCTACTAAACTATAGACTTTGTAGTTGTAGGCCTCCTATTTCTCTTAGAATCGAACCCCAAACGAGGTAGAATATAATAAGTTAAGCAACCTAGAAGCATTGACCCGGCTACGCTGGAATGCACCCTGAGAATGAATTCTGATTTAAGTCAAGAACCTGGAGAGCTGGAAGGCTTCCAATGAGCGAAGATTTATGGCCTTCTAGCTGCTTATCCACGAAATCGAGCTGAAAGTGCGGCGAAACCGATATCTCGCCTTCTAGCTACTTATCCCAAGTGATTCCAGTCTCCAAACTAGTTACAGTGTGGTTTGTGTTGATCCAGTCTGCAAGTGCTCCTGAAGGGTCATGAGTGACGGCATTCTTGAAAGAGTACTCCAAGGCTGCACTTCCAACTTCCAAGCTTGATTCTGCACGTAAGCAAGTTAATAAAAGGGAAACAAAAAGGACTATGATCATGCTGACGCTTTGAGACAGCATTTTACTGGAGAAATCTTGAAACTGATATGAAAGTTTGTATCTAATGAGAAGTTTATAAAGGAACTTCAAATCACATTAATGGTCCGTTACGTAACTTGGTGAGGTCAAATCTTCAAATACAATAGTTAAAGCCTCAATTGAATGAAGCAAATATGATGCTTAAGTCGAACCTTAACTGAATTTTTTCCAGTTCTTTTGACTTTCAACTCTACCTATCAACGATGAGATGAATCTATTGGCCATCATCAATTGACAAAGACATATCTCTAGAGTAAAATAATTTCACAATCTGAAAAAAAAAAATAATAACGTGACTTAATTAACTTGAGGGTTGAGAAAATGTCAGAACGTAACTCAAAGCAAATCAGTACAGTTACCCTAATTAACTTAATTTATTTAATAAAATAGGGTTTTGCTAGGTAATTAATTTAATTTCATATAAAATGATCTTGCATAACTTGACTAGAGTATGATGAGATTGTAGAACTAAATGAAGACTAGGATATGTAAAATCTCTGATGTTTGGTGCCTGGCGGATTGAAAAACAAGTCTACTGTGTAAACGTAATCGCATGTGCGACTTCGAAGATCGACCTCCGTTCGAAGTGTGCGTGTGGCCCAAATATGCAAGTTGTAAATAAGGGCCTAAATAATGGGTTGACTGGACTGCCTCAGACGAATGAAACTCTATTGGGATTCGACAGAGGTATTTGGGGGCCCATAATTTGTGTACTACATCATTATTCATTGAACAGTTGCTCGGGAGAGAAAGCCTTTTAATTACGTGTATGACATGCCCATTGACGTAGAAGTACTCGTATGGAAGACCTTTCAGTTTTCGGTTTAACATGAAAAAGGAACGTGCGCAGTTATGTGCACTAACGTGTTTCAATTTTACTGTTTATCAAACAGCATATAAGGGATTTGTTATTAGGTGAATTTCGGGTATGCATTCGAATAATTTCAATAGATATCAAAGACTTTGATATTTAATTAGTTCAATAATTTAAACTATGGACGATGCTTCCTGGAGTAGTAATACCACTACCAAATCGATGTCAACTTTAGGAGCTTCGATGAACGTTTCTTATGAATAATGAATGAGTCTTTGGGAAAGTTTTGGTCAAGTTGATGTGAACAATTGACTTATAACTGAAAGGAATATTGTGACTATGAGATTTTGTATGCGAATAGCCATCCTGGAACCCTGATTCGAAAAGGACTTACAACAACAACTAAGGATATAGCTTAGTACTTGGCTCTGTTGATGGTCTTGAAAGAGAAGCGGTTCACACCTGGATTACAACTTATAGCTTTGTTGCTTTCCAGTCTGATATATAATTGTTGGGACCCGAGAGTTGTTGGAAACAGGAATGGAAATATTCAACTTTTGATCTCGATTGTTCAAAGTAATTATTATTAATACCGTGTAGAAACTCGTTTCCTGAAGTTGGAAATCGACCCATAAGTACCGCTGCAGACGCTATTTCATCGTTTTATCTATACCAATGTGTGCCTTAACTCGTAATAAAAGATCATTAACGAGAGTTTACATAACGCTTTATTTGCCATGGACGTTTAGTCTCAGACACTGGGTGGACATAAATGATCACAAATGGGATTGTGATATCAACAGCTCTACTCTCTCTCATGGACTTTTTCTGATCCAAGTAAGCCATTAGAGCTCTGTAATATAGATTAAGCTGAAGCTGCTAAGATATTTTCCGCAAGTCTTTCATGCAATAGAATAGCACATTACATACAATTAAAGATGGGAGCCCAATTTGTGTCTTATTCTTAAATCTACTTTATTTGATTAGACATGTAATTACAATTTACAATAAATGTAGGCATATGAATTCACAATATTGAACCACGAAATGTCATGTCGTTTAGAAACTTCAGCGAAGAACGACGTGTAGTACATAGTACACGTTGAAAAGTTATGACTCGGTCTGTGAGACTGTGACCTTGAGTCAATTTGTTGTACATGGGCTATTCGCTACATTTCCTATTAACTAACGATCTGTTACCCACGTGTGAGGCAGAAACAAACTCTGTACTGAAGATAACTGAAATACCGACCTTAGCATCTCTATAAACATTCCCTATTACCCTGAAAAGTGGTTCTTGAAACTCTCCTTTGGAGCTCTCTTTTACTCTCTCTCAACCTCACAAAGCGACCCTTTTCTTGGTCTGTTCCAAGTCATGGCTAGGGCATCAATGGCGAGCAGAGATGACGACGACATTGACCTTGAACTCCGCAACAGAGTTGGCGAATTGAATCAGTACGTTGAAGAATTGCGTAGGAAGATGACGGAATTGGATAGGAAGAAGGAACAACTGGAAGACGTGAAGAAGAGGCTGAATGAGATTTCAATAGAGTGTCATCAATCGGATGATTCTGGGAAAAAAGACAAAGATGGCTTGTGGAAGAGGCTGGAGGAGTTGATGGATGAGTTTTACAATATTAAAGATAGCTGCGCTTCTGGTTTTGATCTCGGTGTTGGTAGTGGTAATAGTGGAGGAGCTGGATCCACCCAAGATGTGTGTGCAAGCATGAGCAAAAGCGGAGGGCAAGCTCAAGAGGGATGCAAAACTGATGATGTGAAGACGGGCGGGACAGAGGGAAATCAATCTCGGGAAAGTAGAAGCGGCCATGTTGAAGGAAAAGGTAAGGATGAGTTTCATGGTGAGGCCACTGATTCAGGGGATGATCTTTTCGAAGTGCCAGTTTGTACTCTTGCTGAAGGTGTTTCTACCAATATTTTGGGACGGGAAATGCTTGAGCTGATCAAGAATACCATTTCAGAAATGGAGAAATTGGAACATGATGAGGAGAAGAGTAAAGATGTCTCTGACTTGGGCAGCGATTGTACAGAAACCAAGGGGGGAAGTCAAGAATTGAAGAAAGACAGTGATGTGAAGAAGAGGTTTGTTGACAAGATAGCCGAGTCCGATTCATCTGATGATCTTGAACACCCAATTGGAACTGATACTGAAGATATTTTGACCAATATTGTGGGGCTGGATCAAGAGCTGAAGAATATCATACAAAGAATGGAGAGAGATCCTCATATGAAGAAGACAAAGTCTGATTCGTCCGATGATCGATCTTGAACAGCTACTTTCAACAGATACTGAGAGTGGAACAAGAAAAGCAGATTGTGACTGATGAAGATTGGAAAAATCGTCAAAGTGGTATCTTGGTGCCTGACGCTTGGGAATCTGTGGAGAGCACTTCAGGATAAATGTTCAGACTCATAATATTCGGGTGTTTTTGCAATCAAACACAACTCTGGGCTTAGGATGTCCTTGGAGAAATACATGAGCAATGGTTTCTTTTTGTCAAAGTTCAATTTCTATTCTGTTTGTTGCTTAATCACATTTTGATTTCTCTTCCGATAAGCATCTTCTTTTGGCTTCTCAGAAAATCACATCAGCTCTGATTTTCTGTTGCCATATGGTTCGATGCAAGTCTCTTGTTTCTTTTCATTCTTGGCCAATAATAACGTGATTTCTTTCTTAAATATTTGGCATGCATCCTATTGGTTTTTCTCTAAGCTTGAATATCTGGAAGCACTCTCTACTTGTTTCTAAGTACAACACTAAAATCCTTGCACGGTCCTTACATTGGGGTTAAAAACTTGTGTTGTATGTCAGTTTGGGCATTAAATTAAAGTTCTTGATTAAGCAGTAGTTAAATTTAAGGGTGTAAATGGTGCAAATATACTGTTAAGTCAAAATGTGTGCCTCATCAGTTACCTCTGACTCTGACAAGGAGTAACAGACGTTAACGGAATTATCTATCTACCTGGTATGGTACACCACAGAGTGAGTATCAACTTCACCAGCAATACGAAAACCACAGAACAGAGTGAGCGAGTTTCTAACTCTCATGCACGTTACAGTCTGTTACTTTGTACAATTACAAGTACCTCAACTTACACATATAAAACAAGTCGTCCTTCACTGTAGTTTCCAAACGACATGACGTTGTTCAAGGTAAATTGCAGACGCTAATTCATTCTGCTACACCAATATGTGTCTTAACTCCTAATAAAACATCACTAACGAGTTTACATTTAGTACATTTGGTCCATCATTATTGCATTTGGTCCTCCTTACTTCGACCCAAATACACAAGCCTCATTTGCCATGAACGTGTACTCTCAGACACAAGTTAGACATACATGATCATAAATAGGAATGTGATTTGAAGAGCTCTACTCTCATGACCTTTTTCTGATCCAAGTAAGCCATTAAAAATCTGCAATATTGCGTAAGCTGAAGCAGCTAAGATATTTTCCGCACGTCTTTCATGCAACAGAATAGTACATTTTACAATTCAAGATGGAAGCCCAATTTGTGTCTTATTCTTAAATCTACATTATTTGTTTTAGAAAGAAATCACTTTTTTATTGACAAGAATGAAAGAAACAAGGGACTAACATTCAGCCATGAAACAGAATATCAGAGATGATGTGATTTTCTGTGAAGCCAAAACAAAATGCTAATCACAGAGGGAAATCAAGAACTAATCATCTAACAGACTAGAAATTGAAACTTAACACCAGAAAACTATGGCTTGTATGTTTTTCCAAGAACCAGTCCTAGGCCCAGAATCATGTATTGATTGCAAAGACAATTTATCCTGAACTGCTCCACAGATTCCCAAGGGTTAGGCATCCATGCACCACTCCAAAGACAGTTCCGAATCATCATCATTTTCCTTTTCTTGAATGGCGTTGTTGTCCCACAATATTGGTAGAAATACCTTCGGTATCACTTGAAACTGGCTGCTCATTAAAATCAGATGACTTGGATTCGTCTATCATATCAAGAAACTTATTCTCAATATCAGCTGCTTCCTCCAAAAATTGAGTGAAGTTCTTCAGCTCTGCTTCCAGTCCCTCAATAAAAACACCTTCAATGAGAGTTGAATCACTGGCCACATCGAACACATCTTTGCCCCCCTCAATGTTACTACTTTCACCGGATTGATTGCCCTCTATTCCGGCCGTCTCCACAGCATCAATTTTGCATCTTTTTTCATCATCTTGACCAACGGCTAGATCAAGAAGAGAACTGCTGACTTCTTCAAGATCCTGATCCTCAGTCTGTATATCATGCTGTTGTTTTTTCTTTCTATTCATCTCCCCATAACAAAGTGCAGTAAAATCAAGCAATGCTCGAAATAATTCAAGACCTTGCCCTCCGCTTTTGCTTATACTCGCCCCCACATCTTGTGTGCAGGGTCCAGCTTGTCCACTACCACTCCAGGTTACTCCAAAATCAAGACTAGAATTTCTGATATCTTCAACATTGTTCAACTCAGTTCTCAACTCATCCAGCCTCTTCCACAAGCCTTCTTCGTGTGTTTTACCAGAATCATCAGATTGGTGATACTCCTTGAGAAACTCATTCACCTTCTTCTCCACGGTTTCCAGTTGTTCCTTCTCTTTATCGAGAAACCTCTTCCTCGGATCATCTTGGCTGGGTCCAGGTCCGCCAATACCGCTACCAACTTCTAGATCAAATTCAAGACCAGAACTACTTCTGATATCTTTAATAATGTCTAACTCAATCTTTAGTTCTTCTAACCTCTTCCATATCCTATCTTTGTCTTTATTTCCAGATTGATTACACTCCATTGAAAGCTCATTGACCCTCTTCTCCACATCTTCCAGGTGTTCCTTCTCTCCATCGAGAAAACTCTTCTTCTTATCATTTTGGCTGGCTCCAGCTCCGCGACTACCACTACCAATTCCAAGATCAAGTCCAGAACTGCTCAAATCTTTGATATTGTAAAACTCAGTCTTCAACTCAATCAGCCTCGTGCTTATGCCATCTTTGTCTTTTTGCCCGGATTTATGATACTCCATTGAAATCTCAATAAGCCGCTTCTGCACATTTTCCATTTGTGTCTTCTCTCTATACAATTTTATCATCTTTCCGCGCAGTTCTTCGACGTAAAGATTCACTTCTCGAGCACTCTTGGAGAGTTCAAAATCAACGTCATGATGAAAATCTACGCTCGCCATTGATACTCTGTTAGTTGGAACAGACCAAGAAAAGGATCAACAAAGGTCACTTTGTGAAGTAGAGAGCAAGATAAAAGAGAGAGCGCCCAAAGGAGGGGTTTTAAGAGCAAACTTTTCACGGTTATGGAGAGACTAGAGAGAAAGGAAGGTAGGCATCTCAGTTATATTCAGTACAGAGTTTGTTTCTGCGTCAAATTCAGGCGATAGTTATTTAACTAACAGTAATTGTACTGAAAAGCCCAGCCCAAGCACAATCAATAGACGCAAAAGTCGCGGACTCCTCAGTATATACAATTAACACGTCGTCCTCCTCATTAATTTCCAAACGACATGACGTCATTCTATGTGATTTACAGATGCTAATTCATCCTTCTAAATTTTATGCCAACATGCTTTTAGGAGAAATCCGCAAAGGTTTTGTTATTCTTATACGTTTTTAATATACAGCCATTATTAACAAACATACATATAATATATTTTAAATCAATTATTAACGATATATTCTTTTTAAATCCAATGTATTAACGATATATTCTTTTTAAATCCAATGTCAATCATATATCTTTAAATTATTTAGAAAATAAAACATGAAATTCAGACAACATAGCTGTTACAATTTTTAGAGAAAATAATGCTAATGACGATGCTAAACTGGCTTTAATTGCATCAATGTCAAAAATGAGAGCAGCGTTGTTAAAGTCACAATTTGCAGCCCTTCCGCTAATTTTTGGGTAGTAATTGTACATACTACGAGGCCATGACGAACGAGGCTTTGGTGCATCAGAATTCGGAGTATTCGGACTGAAGCCTGAAGTTCCCTTTTTCTATCGAGCCACAATCATGACTTTTGCGGTTTTGCTGAAATCTTGTTGCTACGACAAAGTACCCTGTATAAAACATCTATCCTGAAGATATCTATACCATAAAAAGGAAAGCAAGGGAAAATTTCACTCCATCATATCCTGAGCTAAACAATGTTTAACTTGAATCCATTACTATGGAAGACCAGTATGTCATTGCAAGGTTGAAAATGGACTACTGGAGTACTGAGATAAGGAAACCTGAAGAGTTCACCAGTATGTCATTTCCGGATTTACTTCCAAGTTCCAAACCTCAGTTTCCGAATATTTCAAATGTTGTGATAACAACATATACAAGTGCCGTAATTCTACCCTAAAGTGGCAAAGTAATCTGGAGTGTTTCCTGACAATCCTTTTGTTACGCTCAAGTCTCAAATTAGTCATTAGTTTCTGCTTAGTTAGGAACTTCAATTAAAATCCAAAAACAGATATACAACACAGGTTTTTGACCTCAATGCAAAGAAGAAGAATACTGTACGAAGTAGATTTTGATGGTTTTATGAAGGGAGGGAGACAGAAAATTGAAAATGTATGGTATAGAAAACAAGTAGAGAGACATTTCTGATCATTTAATGTTAGCCAAAATCTAAAACAGATGCCATTTGAAGAAAGAGATCACATTATTCTTAACAAGAGAGAGGCATTGACCCAATCAGAATAGATGTGGTTTTCTTAGAAGCCAAAAGAAAATGCTAAACCCGAGAGAAATCAAAATGTTAGCCACAAACAGAATAGAAATTGGTCCTTGACAAAAGAAAACCATGGCTCATGAGTCTGTCCTAGAACCATTCTTAGGCCCAGAATGGTGTGTTGATTGCAAAGACAACAGAATTAATGACTCTTTTCTTGTTCCAATCCCTCGGCATTGGTAAATGTACCTTCGCTACCACTTGAATCTGTCTGTTCAATAATACTGGATGAATTAGACTTAGCTATCTTATCAAGAAACCTCTTTTCAGTATCAAGTTCTTTTTCCAATTTTTGAATGAAACTCGAAAGTCCTGTGCCAGTCCCTCGATATCTTCAGTATCCGTTGAAACTGGATGTTCAAGATATATAGTCGGATGAATCAGACTCTTTCTTCAATTCTCGACTTTAGTCTTCGCTTTCTGTAGAGTCATTGTCACATCAAGAAACCTCTTCTTCGCGTCTCCTTCTTTGACCATTTCTTGAATGGTATTCTCCAGCTTCTGTTCCCGTCCTTCTATCTTGGTAGAAATTGGCACTTCGAAAGGGCAATTGGATGTATCAGACACAGTTGTCATTTCCAGAAGCCTATTCCACTCATCTTCTGCTTCCCTTTTGGTAGAATCACTTGCCAAATCAACGTTGGAAGTCTTCACAGCATTAGCTTTGCATCCCTCTTGACCCTGCCTTCCGCTTTTGCTCATTAATCTCGCACCCAAAATGCTGCAATCTTTATGCCATTTTTGTCTCTTTTCCGATACTCTATTGAAATCTCATTCAGCCTCTTCCGCACATCTTCTACATTTTTCTTCTATCCAATTGCATTATCTTTCTGCACAATCTTTGAAAGTTATAGTCATGTTCCGGAGTTCAAAACCAATGTCATCCAGATCTGTGTTCCCCATTGATCATACTCTATGACTTGGAACAGACTAAGAAAAGGATCAGTAAGTCGCTTAATTTGTCAAGAAAGAGCCCCAAAGGAGAGCTTTCAAGAACAAAATTTTCAGGGTAAAAAAGGCAAAGTTTGTATACATACATAATATTATAACTATATTATATATTATGTGTGTAATAAATATATGTAATAATTTTAATATTTGATAGTCAATTACTTATATGTCCATATTTAATTGTAATTAAATATATCAATTCGAAACTCATCATCTAATTTATATATATATCTTTTAATTAGGATCCACAAAGTTTAAGATTCCAGCTCCAAATTTTGCAGTCGAGACAATAGTGCTAATGATTAACAATCAGTGGACGATTCAATATAATTTTCTTACACGCTTTACTTGATATGATTGCTTAATAAGAAAATTTTTCGCAGCTTTTCTTCCTATGATTATTTAAATATAATAACAACTACCGTTCAAATGCTCAATTTGGGATCTCATTTAGGAGGGCATAGATTACCACCAAGTTATCCAAGCTATAGAGTAGACATAGATCAGTTTCATGATTTCCATTAAAAGATAATATGTGAAAATAGAAGTTCATCCACATTTATTACAGAACAAATTCAAAGAGACTGTGATAGATTATCCCCACACTTTAAAATTAAACAAACAACTATATTTTTCTGGGAAAATAATAGATCAAATCTGCAAGGACAGCGAATATCTTGCATCTTGGAGGCTTACTAAGCATACTGGCAACTGCCATAGCCTGCATAATACATGAGCACAAAAGGCGTCAAGTAGAATACAAATTTGTACTATTTATTGTATGGATCGTGAGTAATTTTTCAATTTAATTGCGAAAGATAGGCATCACTAGATAAAGTTGAACAGAAGAAAATGTCTTACTTGGATCGGTTGTAGTGATGAGACCAGAGCCGCTGAAGTCACAGTTCCAGCCATTTCTGCCCATAAGTTGGTAGTACAGATTCATGGCAACTGATGCATGGTTAAGTGCAGTATTAGGAAAGTAGCAAGAGCCACCATCTTGTATGATCTTGCACCCACCATAGACTTGATTACAAGCAAAATCAACGTTTGCTGCCAGCTCAGCATCACTTGATGATGGCTTTGCCACGCACCAGGTTTTCCCCTGAAACAGTTGAAATTTTCAGGAAAAATAATTGACTAGAAATTTTCGGGAAGTGCAATGTAGAAACTTAGATGTAATTTACCTGTCCATTGACTGTCTTCAGAAATCCAACTGCACAAATTTCACACGAGAAGATCAGTCAACCAAGTCTCCCAAAGTAAAAAGATTACAGTTCAAAATATATATAGATGTTAATCTACATAAGAACTCATCTCATAATTGAGAAAAAGACTCGTAAGATTGGACATCATCAGAAACCAACAAGAAGGACGAAACAAAGAGTTAAAAGTTACAAAGGGGCAACTCTTATTTTACGTACACAAAGTGCTAATAAACAAGAAAGTACCTGAATTGAAGAACAAAAACAGAAGCAAAACAGGGAGAATGGGAAGCGAAATTGTTGCTTTAGCCATTACTTTGGTAGCGTGAAGAGTGAATGAACAGTGTTTTTTATGTTACTCTTTGTCAGCATATATATAGGAAAGTAAGGTTCAATATATAGTATTAATAGGGAACAGAAAGCTTTTTCCATGTTGTCATATTTTGCTTATAAGACGGTATGTAGTTGACACGCACGATTCTTAAAAGGTGATAAATGCGAGGAAGCAGCCAAAAAGGTTTCAGGCAATGGCTTAATCATGTAGAGTGGGAATCTGTAGGGGTATATAGAACATGAAACCACCGTATTGATAACATAATTAATACATGTAATATAGACAATTAAAGCGACTATATACATGACATTATGGCTCAAAAATGTTGTAACTTGTGACTAGCTCTGGAAATTGAAGGAAGAGAAGCCAGAGAGGTATCATTTTTCAGAATCTTCATTTATTCGCTGTCTAATTTTGTTTTATTCATTTTATTCCTCCTTTATTAGTCCACAAAACAGAGTAATAAGAGAATATTAATTTCACAACCTTTTAATTCCTGAGTAGGGGAAGCTTGTGGTGGGATCGAAACCCCCTTGTCACTTTCTATGAATTTGAACAAAGAGGATTGAGGTGGTTGGGATTTTTAAATCAGGAAAACATAAAGGACTAGGATCCTCTCATGATCTGATCTTCACCTTAACAAAATACAAATATATGATTGGTAGTTATTACACAATAAATGAAAAAAGAGAAGGAGTATAACAGATGTCAACCACTAAAAGTTAATAAAATTTATGTGGTACAAGATCTATAAAAGCTAAGGTGAAGCTAAGATCAGGAGAGGATCTTCGTTCAAATGTAAATATAGTGACTTACTTGTATTGTTGCGAGAATTAACAATGACAATTTGAAGGTAAAATAGAATATCAGTATCATGACGATCCATTTTTACTAAAATATATGGTATGTCATATTATGATATATTATGATGTCGATCATGGTAATATGGAAGGGTGCTATTGATGGTGATCAGACCTTGCAAGTGAGTTGTGGTGATGGTAGAGATAAATATAATCAAAAAAGTTAATTGATAATACTAGAAGTGGAAAAAGTTAAGGGAGATGGCTTGTTTACCATTTCAAAACCGATCAAAAGTTTAAAATGAAACGTCACTACTATATTAATTCATCATTGACACGCATATCCATATCATATAGTAAAGATGTATCATTTAAGGTGAGAAATTGAAGATATATCATTTAGGGTGTATAGCATTATATATATTCATATCACAAAATCAAAGTCTAAAGTCATAATTGAGTTAACAATAGTGATGCTGCGTAGCACGCCGTGAGGAGAAGATGAACTTGCCAACGGCGTTTTGTTGGCGGCCCCTCCGTTCGTTGGCGGAAGCAATATTTGGTGATTATAATTTCTTCCATTGTTGACTAGCTTTCTATGCATCCAAATTCTTATAATAACGGTCCTTAAAATCTGACTATGCCTCTGTCCAGCGGTTATGATCGATTTACTTCAGGAAACGAGTCTTTATACAGTACTATTTTCTTAGGAGAGAAAAAAATAATTACTTTGGTGAATCGAGATGAAATGTTGAACGTTTCCAATTTTTTTTTTTCAACAATTTGGGTCGTAACCATTATATATAGCAAACTGGAAATCAAGGCAAGGCTAGCTATAAGTAGTAATTCAGGTGTGAACTGCTTCTTTGTCAAGGCCATCAACAGCACTCTACAGCTAAGTATATATATATTTACTTCTTGTTGCAAGTCCTTTTCGGATCAGGGATTCAGTGGCCATTCACATGCATAATCTGATAGTCGAAATATACCTTTCAGTTATAAGTCATCAATCTCTCACATCAACTATACTTGACCAAACCTTTCCCTGAGGCTAATAATTCATTGGCAATTTTCACCGAGCTCCAAAGATAGAACATTGATTTTTCAGTGGCATTATTAATATTCCAAGCATGGCCTATTTTTTAAATTATGGAGCTAATTACTTAACCAAATTAACAATGGGCTCAAACTGCCGTGCTTACTTAGATGTGATCCTGGATGTTCAACCACACATTAAATTTTTGTGTCAAAGTCTTTGATATATATTAAAATTACTCGAATGCATACCCGAAATTCACTTAATAACAAATCCCTTCAATATAGTTTGACATGTAAAATTGAAACTCGTTAGTGCACATGCATAGCGGCACATGTACCTTCCTTTTTCATATATAAACCAAAAAGTGAAAGCTCTTCCTTGCGCATACGCTACATCTACGTCAATACTGTCATATACATTTATCTTCGAAGGGCTTTCTCATCATACTTTGATTAACTAATGCACCATCATTATTAACCAAAAAGTGAACGTCTTTGTTTTAGTCAAGTGAGAAATAATGCACCATCATTATAGATGGAAATTAATTAATTTGATTAACTAACTAGCTAGACGCTTTTTTGTTAAATAAATTAAGTTACTTAGGGTGAGTATATACGCACTTGTCTGTATAATTAAAATATTGCTTCACTTCCCCTCTCGTTTATTCAAATTTCGCAGTTAAAAACTGTTTTCTTTCTCCATTATTCTAATTTAAAAGATACTAAAGACCGTTAATTTTGTTTGTTGATTTTATTGTGGTTTCCGACTCAGATGGACATCAATCTTTTCAGCTTCTTGACAATTAGCAAGGGCTCTGAATTTGATTTTCTCTGTAGTCATGGTTGTATCATGTGTGAGTCTACTGTTGTTGAGTTGTTTTCATTATAACTTCTAAATGTTTTATTATTTACTTTGAATTAATACAAATCCTGCGGTTTTTTTCTCTGTTTTGGGCATCTGAAGTTGCTAATAATCAATCACACAGTGATAGATCGAGTGCTGCAAACCTTCACTGGTTTAACTTAATTTTGCATAACATCCTCATATTCTACATGCAACAATGTCATTTTTACTAAGGCAAGGATTTTTAATCATCATAACTTGGAAATTCAACTATATAATATAATATTTATATTCCTGCCTTAGATTTCGAAAAACTAAAAATAGCTTCTGTCAATAATTTGGTCGAATATCTATGTGAGTGTGTGAATTTTTTAAATTCTATTTAGGAGAAGAGGTCATACATATTGATTAACATTTAAAAACAACATTAACTTAAAGAAAGACCTCAATCAAATTTATCTCCTCATTATATATATCGATAATCAGTCATCACCCCTTACACATCGAAGTTGTATTTCATTTTACCATAAATAATAGGAAAGTACAGCACATGACCTTTTAGACTTCCAAGGAGCTGCCTAGCAGCGCTGTTAAGAATGGTTTCGATCCCGTAAAAGATTCAAAGTATTAGTTCCATTGTGACTTATGAATAACACTCATAATTACATTCTGTTAGGAGATTGAACACTCCTACCGCAGCTCAAATAAAAGACAAGAAACAAATTGTTATGTTAGAAATAACAATTTGGGTGGCACTGCCCTCCACAATAAATAAAATAGACAACTTGGGCGGCTCAGCCTTCCACAATAAATAAACTAAAGGCAATAAAGAAAATAAAGGCACAAATATTTAACGTGGTAAAACCCTCAATTTGAGGGAAACCTCCACGGGACAAGACCGAAAATATTTCACTATGAAGAAAAATATTACAATCTCTCTCACAATTAGAATGGAGGAGATTATGTGGGAGGAAGAAGTGCAAAGCTTAATACATAAGCTTGGTGTAAGTATAAGGGGAGGAGGAGGCTTTAATATATAGCCTAACCTCCCCACTTAAAATTAATTTCCCACCGATGTGGGTTTGGGTGAAAGGCAAAATGCCTTCACCCACTCACATTCTCCCACTTGAAGGCATTTTTCCTTTCAGTCTTGTCTCTATACATGCTGCTCACGTCTCTAACAGGCCACAAGACGTCCTACACCAGATGAACTTGTCAGCATTGATTGGTTTGGTTAATGCATCTGCTATGTTGTCCTTCGTGTGGATTTTCTGCATATCCACTATTCCGTCTTCTACTACTTCTCGTACATAATGATATTGAACTCCTATGTGCTTCGTTCTTGAATGAAAGGCTGGATTCCTTGCAATATGCAAGGCACTCTGACTGTCACAAAATAAAGAAATCTTCTCTTGTTTGTGCCCGAGTTCCTCCAATAACTTTTTGATCCAAACAGCTTCCTTGCAAGCTTGTGTAGCTGCCATATACTCTGCTTCTGTTGTCGATAGAGCCACAACAGTTTGAAGTTTGGATACCCAGCTCACAGCACCTCCTGCAAGTGTAAACACATAGCCTGTAGTGGACTTCCTTTTGTCAATATCTCCTGCAAAATCTGAATCAACATAGCCCTTGACAATGAACTCTGATCCTCCATAGCATAGTGCAGCATCAGAGGTTCCTTTGATGTATCTAAGGATCCTCTTAACAGAATTCCAATGCTCTCTCCCCGGATTAGCCATGAATCTACTGACCGCTCCCACTGCTTGTGCAATGTCTGGTCTTGTACAAATCATAGCATACATTAGGCTCCCTACTGCTGATGCATACGGTACTCGAGACATTTCCATCCTCTCCGCTTCATTGCTAGGACTCATACTTGAGGATAATTTATGATTAACAGGAAATGGGGTAGAAATTGGCTTACAATCTTGCATGTTGAAGCGACGCAAGATTTTCTTCAAGTAGTTCTTTTGAGATAGCCAAATCTTCCTGTTTTTTCTGTCTCGGTGAATTTGCATCCCTAGAATCTTGTTTGCCGGTCCTAAATCCTTCATTTCAAATCCCCTAGCCAATTGTGCCTTTAATTCTTGGACCTGATCTTTGTTAGTGCCTGTTACCAACATATCGTCCACGTACAACAGCAAAATGATAAAGTCTTCCTCAAACCTCTTGTAATAAGTACAATGATCTAAACTGAGTTTGTTGTACCCAAGGCTGATGATGAATGAATCAAATCTCTTGTACCAACACCTTGGCGCCTGTTTTAAGCCGTACAGAGATTTGGTCAACCTGAAAACCAAGTTTTCTTTTCCTTCTTTAACAAAACCTTCCGGTTGGAGCATATAAATTTCTTCTTCAAGTTCTCCATGAAGAAATGCAGTTTTTACATCTAACTGCTCTAAGTGTAAGTCAAAAGTAGCACACATAGCCAAGACTGCTCGAATTGTTGTAAGTCTTACCACAGGAGAGAATATCTCATTGAAATCAACTCCTTCTTTCTGAGCATATCCTTTGACCACCAGTCTAGCACGATACCGCTCCACTTGATCATTCCCATCACGTTTGATCTTGTAGACCCATTTGTTTCCGATGGCTTTTCTTCCATGTGGTAGTGGCACAAGATCCCATGTCTTGTTTTTGTCTAAAGCTTCCATCTCTTCATGCATTGCTGTCATCCATAGAGATGCATCAGAACTTTTTATAGCCTCCTGAAAGGTGGAAGGCTCCCCATCTTCTGTTAGGAGACAGTATGCAACATTGCTCGCCATCACATATTCTGAGTGCCAAGAAGGTTCCCTTCTTTCTCGAGTTGATCGACGGACTTCAGGTGCTTCAGACTCAACTGGTTCTTGATCATCGTGTTCTGGTATTGCTTCAGAAGAAACTGTTTCTTCCTGTATTGATACAGTCTCAACATTTTTCTTCGTGCTATCACTTTCTTCACATTTAAACATGTCTTCTATAAAGACAACATCCCTGCTGATGACAATCTTATGGGCAGTAGGATCCCATAAGCGATACCCCTTTACTCCATCAGCATATCCCAAGAAGATACATTTCCTAGATTTTGGATCCAGCTTCGTTCTTTCTTGGTCATGATACATCACATAAGAAGGACATCTGAAAATATGAAGGGAGGAATAATCAGTTGGCTTACCAGTCCACATCTCCATAGGTGTCTTCATCTCAATTGCTGTTGATGGAGACCTATTTATCAAGTAACAGGCTGTAGTGGCTGCTTCTGCCCAAAATGTATTGGGTAAACCGCAGTCCTCAGTAACGCTCTCATTCTTTCTGCGAGAGTTCTATTTGTCCGCTCTGCCACTCCATTTTGTTGTGGTGTGTAAGCAACTGTCTTCTGCCGTTTTATACCTTCTTGACTGCAAAATGCGTCAAACTCCTTGTTGCAAAATTCTCTCCCATTATCTGTCCTCAAACACTTGATCTTTTTTCCGGATTCAAGTTCCACTTGTGTTTTGAAGGCTTTGAATACAGGAAATACATCTGACTTTTTCTTGATGACATATACCCAACATCTCCTAGAATAATCATCCACAAACAATAAAAAGTAGTTTGCTCCTCCTAGGGACGTAACCGGTGATTCCCAAACATCAGAATGAATCAAGTCTAGAATGTTTTTACTCCTAGCAATAGATCTGCTAAAACTCAGTCTACTCTGCTTGCTAATAACACAATGCTCACAGAATGGTAAACTTACAGTTTTGATTCCAGGAAGTAGTTTTCGATCAGAGAGAATCTTCAAACCCTTTTCAGACATATGGCCAAGTCTTTGATGCCATATCATAGACAATTCTTCTCCAGAACTAGCAACCGCTATTTCTGCCTCCTGAACCGTTTCTCCATGGAGCATGTATAGGTTAGCAGCAATCTTTTCTGCCTTCATCACCACAAGTGCGCCTCTGACAACCTTCATGATCCCATTTTTCGTATGGAACTCACATCCGAGGTCATCCAACTGTCCCATCGATAGCAAATTTTTCTTCAAGCCAGTCACATGTCGTACATCTTGGATAGTGCGAATCGTACCATCAAACATTTTTACTTTGATGGTTCCAATACCAACGATTTTTAAGGCATGATCATCACCCATGTACACAGACCCTTCTGAGATAGGTTTATATTGATAGAACCAATCTCTTCTAGAAGTCATATGCCATGTTGCTGCTGAATCAATTAACCATATATCAGCAAACCTTTTTCTGCCTTCCACAACTGTTGTTGCCTCGCTGCACAAGATTTCGCCATTCCCTGAAGTACTTGCTACACAACCCTGAGATCCTGACGACTCAGATTCTTTTCCTTTGCTGTTTCCCTCTCCATTCTTCTTAAGATGCCAACACTCGTTTTTCACGTGCCCTTGCTTTCCACAATGGTAGCATTTAATAAACTTCCTTCCTTTAGACTTTCCCCTGTTCTGATTGTGACTCCCACTGGAACCACGTTCCCTTGATCTCCCTCTGTTGGCGGATAAAGCCTCTGCATGTTGAGAAGTCATTATTCTGTCTTCCTTGTTTTTACGTCTGCTTTCTTCTTCTAAGACAGCAGCCGCAACATCATTAAAGATTAGAGATGACTTCATTGAACCATTTGCTAAGTTGAGGATGAGATTATCATATGAATCAGGTAGACTCTGAAGTAGAAGCTCAGCACGTTCCTTCTCTTCTATGTTATGCTCCATGGTTGAGAGTTGAGAGAATAACGTCTTCAAAGTGTTGATATGTTCAGTCACCGGAGTGGTTTCTGACATACGAAGAGTGTACAGCTTCCTTTTCAAGAAAATTTTGTTGTGTAGAGATTTGGCTTCATACAAGCTTGTCAAAGTATCCCAAATCTCCTTTGCAGAGTTTAATTCTTGAATACTTGACAGCACTTCATCTGCAACTGCTAGATGTAGACTTACTATCGCATCACCATCTATCTTCTCCCATTTATTTTCATCTTGCATATTTTCCGGTCTTCCATCAATTGCTTCAAGGCAATTTTCTTTTCTCAAGATAGCCTTTATTTTAATTTTTCATAGCCCAAAGTTGTTTCCATCGAACTTCTCTATCTTGAATTTGGCTGCCATTTGTCTTGTAGTGAACAGTATCGTATATGTGAACAGTATCCTTGAATAGTATCGTATACGTGAACAGTAATAGTATCCGTATACGTATACCACTGCTAAACAGTAACCAAGAATAGTAGTAAGTGCCGGTACGATTTAATATACACCAGGAAAGCTTCCAGGAAACACTGGAGGGGTCACAAGCGGTCCCACTTAAAATCCAGTCTCCTTAGACTCTTATCGTCTTTTTGACAAAGCTTTCCTAGACATGTATATAACCATACAAGTAACCACTCACTGTCCTAACCCTTGGCTCTGCCTTTGCAACCTTGCTCTGATACCACTGTTAGGAGATTGAACACTCCTACCGCAGCTCAAATAAAAGACAAGAAACAAATTGTTATGTTAGAAATAACAATTTGGGTGGCACTGCCCTCCACAATAAATAAAATAGACAACTTGGGCGGCTCAGTCTTCCACAATAAATAAACTAAAGGCAATAAAGAAAATAAAGGCACAAATATTTAACGTGGTAAAACCCTCAATTTGAGGGAAACCTCCACGGGACAAGACCGAAAATATTTCACTATGAAGAAAAATATTACAATCTCTCTCACAATTAGAATGGAGGAGATTATGTGGGAGGAAGAAGTGAAAAGCTTAATACATAAGCTTGGTGTAAGTATAAGGGGAGGAGGAGGCTTTAATATATAGCCTAACCTCCCCACTTAAAATTAATTTCCCACCTATGTGGGTTTGGGTGAAAGGCAAAATGCCTTCACCCACTCACTCATTTTGTGCCCAACAGTGAGGTTATCTAAGACAAAATTACGGGGATTGAGTAGACGTATACTATACAATAACTACGTTTAAATTGACCGAGTTATTGACCTGTCTTAAATTTAAGCGTTAAACTACAATAATCAGAAACAGGAGTCATTCTCGTTTTCTTAGCTACAGTCTGATATTTCAACTTAATACTATAACTAAGCTTCGTATAAAACTAATAGTTGATAATACTATACACATATATATATATATATATATATATATATATATATATATATGATGGTTTACTCAAGACTGAATAATTTTTGTACCTTCATGAAATAGAAGTCTTTTATATATGAGGGTTTATTCAAGATTGAATAATTTTGTATTCTTCATGAAATAGAATTGAACTTGAAGTAGAAGTCCTCATAAGTCACAAGGACTCTAATTTGTATGGGAGAGGTCAAAATTAGATGCCTCACTTTAAATTAAACTCCAATATTGATACCATCCAAGTGATAAAAGAATCCGTTAATATCGGATTTTAACTTTAAGATTAACTAGGAAACATCTACCAGTGCCCTATATATTTATACTCGTAGCGTTATTATTAATTATTTTACAAATATAAACTTGGAGGAGAGACAAAAGGGTGTTTCGTCTTCTCGTCTTTAAGGTAATGACTCTTTTCCATTTGAATAGTCATGAAAACAGGCTTAGATTTGTTAGGATAGTGATTAGGATTTTCCGAAAATTTAAAAATTCTTATACATATATATTATTGATTTATTTTTTAACACTTAGTTTAAAAAAGGAGAATTTATTCGTAGAAAAATGTTAGTATTCGATTTTATATGAATTTTTGAAGTTCTGTTGAAAATATAATATGGATACATTTAACTATGTTATATATGTGTTAGACTTTAATGATGCCCACCCGAACCTTCGACGTAATTGAAACGTCTTACTTCCGAGTCAATTAACTCTCACAAATCCACAAACCAATATTGTGATCCTTAGGTTTGCGGCAAGAATTGAACCAGCAATGGAGAAGAAAGATCGTGAGCATTATGCTGATTTTGCGATCCAGCGTGCAGATCGTCAAATGTATGAATTAGAACGTCAGCAGAGTAGGCTGGACGTGATTAAAACAGCACTAACCGATCTTATAAATAGGCAAAACGAGGCTAGGTTACAACTTCAACAAACGGACGATAGCAACGTGCAAGAAAAAGAAGAACGAAAGAAGAGGGTGATTGAACTGCAGCAGGAGTGGGACGAAACAACAAGAAGAATTGAGCATTATCTTGGATCCTATTTTCTTGGACCCTATTTGTTTGAGAATTAACCAGCCGGTCATATATGCTAATAGGTCTTTTTTGTCATTGTTCTTGTGTTATCAACTTATTGGAGTTTTCTTGGTTGGTTAATTTTGGTTAAGTCTTTATTGGTGTGTTATTATTCTGGTTGAATCTTGGGTTTGCTTATTTTATAAATTGATTTCCCAAAACCTTTTACAACTTTCTCAACTGCTCTAGTTACAGCGTCCACTTCGTTCTCTCTTGGCATACTCCAAGATGAGCCGCACTTGGTGGAGGGAATGCCTAGCGGTGATCGATTATAATTGTGGCAAATTTGGTGTTAGGTAAAGTATAGAGAAGAAGCAGGCGCTAGAGATGATTTAATTAGGGCAAGACATTGGGCGAAATCGGGTTTATGCTTAGGGTCGCAGATTATGAGAACACTGTAGTAAAAGAGAAGCTCCAAACCAAGGGCAATTATGTCACTTTATCTCAATAAACCCAAGAGTTGAAGAAGCCATGAAAGCTAAAATATTACTAATAAGAATGTTCAAACAATAGAAAGAGTGCGCCATTAATTGACACATGACAAAAGAAAATGCTAATCCAAATGTGATCAAGATCAACAAAAAGAATAGAAATTCAACGTTGACAAAGAAAACCTTACGGTCAGGTCACTCCAACAACCATCTTTGTGACCAAGAACCAGGTTTCGGAAGACAAGAAAATGATGAATCTGAAAACTTTATCTGCTCCACGGAAAACCAAGAACCCGCTCGTTACTTTAACCAGAATCTCTGCCTTTCTCCAATTCTTGAATGGCACCTCCAGGGTTACCTCATTCGGGTAAGAATGCATCTGGCATATTCAAATCTTTTTGACGGTTTATCATCGCCACAACGTCCTTTTGGGAACGTAGGGAATCTAGCCTTCTTTCACGTCTTTCGAAATTCTCCCAAGCTTCTCTCAAACCCTGCCCTCCTCTCTCAACATGTTCCTTCACAAGTTTTCTGGCATCATTTAATTCTTGTACGGCCTGTTTAAACTGCTCTGCCAGTGCGGCATCTTCAGCTTCCCTTTTCTTCAGGTCCTCAGCATACCACTTCTCTTCAGCTTTTTCAAATTTAGAAGTCTTTTGGCGTCCTCCTTGACCTTGCCCGCTCATACGCGCACCTACATCTTGGCTGGGTCCAGCTCCTCCACGGCCACTAACAACGGAGACATCCTCAACGTTCTGCATATTACGCTGTTCTATTTTTGAACAAACATCAGCATATTCCACTAATGCTCTAAATTTTTTAAAACCATCTTTTCCAGAATCATCAGATTGATGATACTCCTTCAGAGACTCATGCATCTCCTTCTCCGCGGCTTCCAGTTGTTCCTTCTCTCTCTTCTGATCATCATTTTGGCTGGCTCCAGCTCCTCCACTACCAGTAGCAACTCCAAGATCAAGATTAGGACTGCTGGAATCTTTGATATTGTAAAACTGAGTCTTTAACTCATTCAGCCTCGTCCTTACGCCATCTTTTTCTTTTTGCCCAGATTTATCATACTCCATCGAAATCTCAATAAGCCGCTTCTGCACATTTTCCATCTGTGTCTTCTCTCTATACAATTTTATCATCTTTCCGCTCAATTTTCGATGTAAAGATTCACTTCTCGAACACTCTCGGAGAGTTCAAGAAAAACGTCATCATGAACATCTCCGCTCGCCATTGACACTCTATTAGTTGGAACAGAGAAAGAAAATGATAAAAAAAGGTCACTTTGTGAAGTAGAGAGCGCGAGAAAAGAGAGAGCGCACAAAGGAGAGGTTTCAAGAACAAACTTTTCGGGGTAATGTAGAGAATTTAAGGTAGTTATTTCAGTTATATTCAGCACAGAGTTTGTTTCTGCGTCACATGCAGATGATAGTTCTTTATTTGGGCTCAAAAAGTCGCAGAATCCTCAGCATACACAATTACAACACGTCGTTCTCTGCTTTTATTTCTAAACGACATGACGTCGTTCCTTTCCAAGTTTTATGCAAATATTTTTTTTTACTCGTAATAATTTTTTAGCAGTAATCCACAAAGGGTTTTTTTTTTCTTATGCGTTCTCAATACAACGATTATTAATATAAACACATTCATATGTATATAATATATAACATAATTTTTTTTTGGAAAATCAATTACTTATACGTCCACATTCATTGTAAATTTCTAATCACATTCATAATTAATCTATGAGTCACAAAGTCATCCAAAATGTCAGTAATTAATTAAATATATAGGACGGAGGGAAGAAAGTTTTAAGGATCCAAAATTTACAAAATTTTAAGGTATTTCCTTCTACATTTTCTGAAAAATATTTTATTGTTTTGCACATTCTGTAATGTATTTTAAATCAATTATTAACTATATATTCTCTCCATTTAAATTCAAAGTCAATCAAAATGTCTAAGTCATTTTTTTTAAAAAAAAAAGAAGAAATTCGTAGAACATAGCTGTTCCTAATTTTCGAGAAAATAAAGCGAATGTTGATGCTAAACTGGCTTTAATTGGATCAATGTCGACAGCGAGAGCAGAGTTGTTAAAGTCACAACTTGCAGCCTTTCTGCTGATTTTTGGTAGTAATTATTGTTGCCCAAAACTATACATGGGCCATGACAAAAGATGCTGTGGTGCACAGAATTCAAAGTATTCGGATAGAAGCCTGAAGTTCCCTTGTTCTATCGGGCCACAATCACTGCTTTTGCGGTTTTGCCGAAATCTTGCTGCTACGAAAAAGTACCCTGTATGAACCATCTATTCTGAAGATATAGATATATATCATAGAAGGGAAAGGAAGGGAAATTTTCAATTCATGATATCCTGAGCTAAACAATATTTAATTCTCATCCATTACTATCGAAGACCAGTATGTCATTGCAAGATTGAAAATGGACTACTGGAGTACTGAAATAAGGAGACAAACCTGAAACCTGAAGAGTTCACCAGTCACATTACTTTTAGCCAAATTGGAAAGATGAGTGGTGAGTCTAAAATGACGATTCAGTAATTAACCATTTCCGCTTTTACTTTCAAGTTCCAAACTTCGGTCCCCAAATATTTAAAAACCTGTGATAACAACACATGAAGTGCCGTAATTCTACTAATTGCTAAGGTAGGTACTTCAGTGAAATTCGGTGCACAGTTTAGTATCTGCTTCACATTCAGTACAGAGATGCTAAGGTGGCCATTTATCAATAAATGTATCTAATAATTTTAATTTCAGAAAGTCAATTACTTATATGTCCATATTTAATTGTTCTAATAATATATATGTTTAACTTTTAATTATATAATCTATTGTATAATTAAATTTTGGATCTTAAATTTATTGTATAATTTATGCACCATCGGTTCTCAAATTTGGAGTCGAGACAATAATGGTATGATCATGAATTTTGGTTTATGATTAATGATTAACAATCAGTAGACGATTCAATATAAATATAACTGGTTAATGAGAAAACTTTTCATGGCTTTTCTACCTATGATTATTAAAGTATAATAACAACTACCATCAAATGCTCAATATGAGATCTCATTTAGGATGGGCATAAATTAATACCAAATGATCCAACCCATAAAGTTGACAAAGATAAATTTCGTAATTTCCATTGAAAGATATCATGTGAAAATAGACGTTCAAAGAAGTGATCCATATTTATTGCAGAACAAATTCAAAGAGACTTGTGATAGATCATCCCCTGGCTTTAAAATTAAACAAACAACTCTATTTTTCTGGGAAAATAATAGATCAAATCTGCAAAGACACAGAATATCTTGCATCTTGGAGGCTTACTAAGCATACTTGCAACTGCCATAGCCTGCATAACACATAAGCACAAAGCGTTAAGTAGAAAACAAATTTGTTCCATTTATTGCATGGATCGTGCTTAATTTTTCCATTTAATTGCGAAAGCTAGGCATCACTAGACGAAGTTGAAACAGAAAAAAAAATGTCTTACTTGGATCGGTTGTAGTGATGAGACCGGAGCCACTGAAGTAACAGTTCCACCCGTTTCTGCCCATAAATTGGTAGTAAAGATTCATGGCTACTGATGCATGGTTAATTGCAGTATTAGGAAAGTAGCAAGGGCCACCATCTTGTATGATCTTGCACCCACCATTGACTTGCTTACAAGCAAAATCAACGTTTGCCGCCAGTTCAGCATCGCTTGATGATAGCTTTGCCACGCACCAGGTTTTCCCCTGCAGCAGTATAAGTGATATTTTCAGGAAAAATAAGATATTAGGCGGGTAGGAAGTTTTAAGAAGTGCAGCCTAGAAACTTAGACTTGGAATATACCTGTCCATTGACTGTCTTCAGAAATCCAACTGCACAAATTTCACACAAGAAGATCAATCAGCCAAATCTCCCAAAATAAAAAGATTGCAGTTCAAAATACATATAGATGTTAATCTACATAAGAACTCATTTCATAATTGAGAAAAGACCACTTAAACAATAAAGATAGAACATAATCAGAAACCAACAGCAAGGAAGAAACAAAGAGTTAAAAAGTTACAAGGGGACTACTCTTATTTTACGTACAAAAGTGCTTAGTAACCAAGAAATTACCTGCATTGAAGAACAAAAGCAGAAGCATAGCAGGGAGAATGCGAAGGGAAAATGTTGCTTTAGCCATTAATTTGGTAGTGTGAAGAGTGAATGAACTGTGTTTTTCATGTGACTCTTTCTCAACATATATATAAAGGCAAGTAAGGCTCAATATAAAGCATTAATAGAGTCTTTTTCCAGAGTGTCATATTTTACTTATAAGACAGTACCTGTCACGATTCGTAAAAGTTGATATAGAAATGCGTGGAAGCAGCCAAAAAGGTTTCATGCAACGGCTTAATCATGTAGTGGGGGAATCTGTAGGGTACATGGAACATGAAACGAACCGTATTAATTACATAATAATGCATGTAATATAGAAAATTAAAGCGACTACGTACATTACGTTAATGACTCAAAAATGCAGTAACGTGTGACTAGCTCTGGAAATTTATGGAAAAGAAACTGTAGAGATATCATTTTTCAGAATATTCACTTATTCACTGTCTAATTATTGTTTTATTGATCTTATTCCTGCTTTATCAGTCCACAAAACAGAGTAATAAGGGAATATTAATTTCACAATCTTTCAATTCCTGAATAAGGGGAGCTTGTAGTGGGATTGAAACCGTCTTTGTTGTAGCTATAGGTTGTAACATTCTTTGAAATTGAGCTAAAGAGGATTGAGGTGGTTGGGATATTCACGATCAAGAAAACGTAAAATATAGTAACTTCTTGTATTGTTGTGAGAATTAACAGTGTCAATTTAAAGGTAAAATGGAATTTTCGTCTAAGAGTGATTCATTTTTACCAACATATATGGAGTACGGTAATACTGTGATGTTGACCAGGGTAACGTGGTAGCTGCTATTAATGGTTATGGAGAACCTTGCAAGTGAGTTGTGAATATATATATATATAAGGATAATACTACAAGTTGAAAAAGTTAATGGAGATGGCCGGTTTACCATTTCAAAACCGATCAAAAGTTTAAAATGAAACGTCACTGCTATATTAATTCATCATTTACATGCATATCAATATTATATTGTAAATACGTGTGTCATTTAAGTTGAGAAATTGAAGATATCATTGAGGGCGTATAGCATTATATCATATAACAAAATCAAAGTCTTAGAAGTCACCATTATGACCTGATAGTGACGATTGAGTTAACAATAGTGTCGCTACCTAGCACAACCGTTAGAAGATATACTATACAACAGCGTTTTATGGTGGCCCCTCGGGTCGATGGTGGTAGCACTCTTTGGTGATTAAAATTTCCACCATTGTTGACTAGCTTTCTATACATCCAAATTCAGATAACAACCATCCTCAAAACTCTGACGATGCGTCTGTCCAGCGGTTATGATATCGATTCCACACTTCAGGAAACGAGTCTTCATACAATTTTAATTTCTTAGGACAGAAAAAAAAAATTACTCTGAAGAATCAAGATCAAAAGTTGAATATTTCCATTCCTGTTTTTAACAACTCTTGGGTCGACTCTGATCAATTACCATTATATATATATATATAAAACTGATGGAAAGCAAAGGCAAGGCTATAAGCAGTAATTCAGGTGTGAACTGCTCCTCTTTCAAGGCCATCAACAGCACTCTACAGCTAAGTGGTAAGCTATATTTATATATATATATATATCTTTAGTTTTTGTTGTATGTCCTTTTCGAATCAGGAATTCAGGATGGCTATTCATATTCACATGTACAATCTCATAGTAGCAGTATTCCTTTCAGTGTTAAGTCATCAATTGCACACATCACTTGACCAAACTTCCTCGAGGCTCGTTCATAGGCAATCTTTATCCAATCTCCATAGATAGAACATTGATTAATTTGTTAGTGGTATTACTACTCCAAGCATCGCCCGTACTCGTGGTTTAAATTATCGAACTACGTACTTAACCAAAAGATGGACTCAAATTACACTGCTTGTATCGCATGTGTCCTGGATGCGCAAGCACACAAATTAATTTTATCGTGTAGTTTAATTATCTGTCTATCAAAGTCTTTTATATATATTTGAAATTATTGCAATGCATATCCGAAATTCACCTAATGACAAATCCCTTGTTTGCAAGTTGACAAACAGTAAAATTGAAATACGTTAGTGCACATGCATAGCTGTGCACGTTCCTTTTCATATTAGACCAAAAAGTGAAAGCTCTTCCCTAGGCATACGCTATAATCTACGTAAATGCGCATGTCATACGCAATTATCTTTGAAAATTGAAAGGCTTTCTCTCCAAGCATTCGTTCAATGAATAATGATATGGTACACGGAATTGTGGGCCGCAAAAACGTCGGCAGAATCAGGGGCAGCCACTTTGTAGCCATTATTTTATCTCGATAGAGTTTTTATCCTCTTGTGCCCTCTAGTTTTGGGCAAGTCAGAGGCACTCCAGTCAACCCACTATTTTGGCCCTTAATTACAACTTGCACATTCGGAGCGAATGGTTGGAATCCAAGAATCCATCATCATTTCGAAGCCGCATCAAGCGATTACGTCTAGAGAGTTAAGACATGTTTTTCAATCCACTAGGCACTAAACACCAGGCATTCTACATATCTTCACTTAGCACTACAATCTCATCATACTTTAGTCTTTGTTGTAGTCAAGTTAGAATAATCATCATCATTTTATATGGAAACTAAGTTTATTAACTAGCTAAACACTTGCTCATTAAATAAATGAAGTTAATTGGGGTGACTGCACTGATTGGCTTTAAGTTCTGAAATTGTGTCAACTCGCAAGTGGAGGGGTCACGTTGAATATTTTATTCAGATTGTGAAATTATTATACGCTAGATTCTAGAGAGATGTCTTTGTCAATTGGTGATGGCAATATACTCAAAAATTTGTCATAATAGGTAAAGCTGAAAGTCACAAGAGCTGAAAATATTCAGTCAAGGTTCAACTTAAGTATCATGTTTTCTTCATTCCATTGAGCTTTAATCGTTGTTTTTTGAAGATTTGACCTCAGCAAGTTGTATAACAGACCATTAATGTGATTTGAGTTTCCTTTATAAACTTCTCATTTAATACAAACTTCCATACCAGTTTCAAGATTTCTTTAGTAAAAACTGTAAAATGGTGTCTCAAAGTGCCAGCTGGATCGGAGTCCTGTTTTGTTCTCTCCTATTAACTTGCTTACTTGCAGAATCAAGCTTGGAAGTTGAAAGTGAAGCCCTGAAGTCTTTCAAGAATGCAATCACTCGTGACCCTTCAGGAGCTCTTGCAGATTGGACCAACACAAATCATCACTGTAACTGGTCTGGAATCACCTGCGACCCTTCATCAAATCTTGTCATCTCGATTTCGCTTTTGGACAAGCAGCTAGAAGGCCAGATATCTCCATTCATTGGAAACCTTTCAGCTCTCCAGGTTCTTGACTTAACTCTGAATTCATTCTCCGGCCGTATTCCAGCTCAGCTGGGGCGATGCTCCCAGCTTGCTCAATTAATTCTATTTTCCAACTTTCTTTCCGGTTCAATTCCAACAGAAATAGGAGGCCTACAAAGTCTGCAGATGTTAGATTTAGGTAATAATTTCTTGCATGGAACTATACCTGAAACCATCTGCAACTGCACAAACTTGTTGGCACTTGGTCTCATTTTTAACAATCTCACTGGGACAATCCCTAGAGAGATAGGAAACTTGATTAATCTTCAAATCTTGGTATTATATAGCAACAAGCTAGAAGGTTCAATACCAACTTCCATAGGTAAATTAGAGGCCCTGCAAGATTTAGACCTGAGTCAAAACATGTTGTCAGGATCAATACCTCCAGAGATAGGAAACCTGTCAAACTTAGAACATCTGTTGTTGTTTGAAAATTCAATTGGGGGAAAAATCCCCTCTGAACTAGGTCGCTGTAAAAAGCTTCTGGCTCTTGAACTGTATAAAAATCAGTTCACCGGAAGCATTCCGTCTGAGCTTGGAAATTTGGTTCACCTAGAAAGTTTGCGTTTATACACAAATAGGTTGAATTCCACAATCCCGGTTTCCTTGTTCCAGTTGATATCATTGACTAATTTAGAACTCTCAGGGAATGAGTTAACTGGATCAGTACCTCAAGAGCTAGGTTCTTTGAGGTCATTGCAAGTATTTACCCTGCATTCAAATAAGTTTACTGGGGAGATCCCTTCATCGATAACAAACTTGACAAATTTAACATATTTGTCAATGAGCAGCAACTCCCTCACTGGGGAGCTTCCATCAAACATTGGATTGCTTTCCAACTTGAAAAACCTGATTATGAGTGATAATGTTTTTGAGGGATCCATTCCATCTAGTATCACCAATTGTACTCATCTTGCAAACGTTACTTTGACTCGTAATCGGATAACAGGGAAAATACCCACCGGTTTGGGACAGTTGCAGAACCTAACTTTCCTATCTCTTTCTGGAAATAGGATGTCAGGGGAAATCCCAGATGACCTTTTCAATTGTTCAAATATAAAAACTCTAGACTTGAGTGAGAACAATTTTAGTGGATTGCTAAAACCAGGAATTGGTCAACTCTATAATCTCAGGACCTTGAAAGCCCTCTCAAATTCATTTGTAGGACCAATCCCACCAGAGATTGGCAATTTAAGTCAACTCATAACCTTATCCCTTTCTGAAAATAGTCTCACTGGAGTTGTTCCACCAGAGATCTCCAAGCTTTATCTCCTTCAAGGACTCTCTTTACATGATAACAGCCTAGAGGGTACTATACCCGAGCAAATGTTTGAACTGAAGCATCTAGCTTATCTTGATTTGCAGCAAAATAAGTTTAACAGCTCAATTTCAAATTCTATCTCAAAACTTGAGTTGCTTTCATACTTGAACCTTCAAGGCAACAAGCTTAATGGGTCCATTCCAAGAAGCATGGAGCGTCTTAATCGACTTACGTCCTTGGACATCTCTTACAACCATCTAACTGGTTCAATTCCTGCATCTGTGATAGCAAGTATGAAAAGCATACAGATATATTTGAACCTTTCCTACAATTTCTTAGAGGGAAGTATTCCAGTTGACCTTGGTAAGTTGGAAATGGCACAAGCTATTGACATTTCAAACAATAATCTTTCAGGGGACATTCCTAAAACGCTTAAAGGATGCAGAAATTTGTTCTCTCTTGATCTGTCAGGAAACAAACTTTCTGGTGCAATCTCCTCTGAACCTTTTAGTGGAATGGATATGCTTACAAGCTTGAACCTTTCAAACAATAAGTTAGATGGTGAGATCCCTGAAGAGTTGGCAAATCTGAAGCATCTTAGCTCACTAGACCTGTCTCACAACATGTTTAAAGGCATCATCCCTGAAAGCTTTGCCAATCTTTCCACCTTGAAACATCTGAACCTTTCTTTCAATCAACTTGAAGGCAAAGTTCCGGAAACTGGCATATTTAGAAGCATCAATCAATCCAGTTTGGTTGGAAACCGAGCTCTCTGTGGTTCAAGGCTTCTGAACTCATGCAACATGAGAAGCTCACGCCATTTATCTGAGAAGACAAAGTTGATTCTCCTGGTGCTTGGCTCTATTTCAGTTCTTCTACTTCTAGTGCTAGTTATTTCATTAATCAATCAATATGCGAGAAAGCAGAGATCTAAAAGGGTTGAGACTCCAGAACCAGATTTCACTTCGGCATTAACACTAAAGAGGTTTGACAGAATTGAATTAGAAAATGCTACTGGCTCCTTCAGTGAAAATAATATTCTCGGCAGTAGCACCTTGAGTACTGTGTACAAGGGTCAATTGGAAGATGGGAAGATCATAGCAGTAAAGAAACTGAATTTGCATCAGTTTTCTGCAGAGTCTGATAAGTGCTTCTATCGAGAGGTGAAAACCTTGAGGAAGCTGAGGCATAGAAATCTGGTGAAGGTACTAGGCTATGCTTGGGAGAGTGGAAAACTGAAGGCTTTAGTCTTGGAATACATGGAAAACGGAAACTTGGAAACCATTATACATGGACCTGCGGTGGATCAGTCAAGGTGGACAACGTCCAACAGAATGGATATTTTTATTTCTGTTGCAAGTGGGTTGGATTACTTGCATTCTGGTTATGACTTTCCCATTGTTCATTGTGACTTGAAGCCTTCCAACGTTCTTTTAGATGGAGATTGGGAGGCCCATGTGAGTGATTTTGGAACAGCTCGGATGCTGGGAATTCACCTGCAACAAGAAAGTAGCATTAACTCATCATCAGCTTTCCAGGGCACGATCGGTTACTTGGCACCAGGTAATCTTTATCCACTCCTTAAATATAAAGCAAACTTATCAAACTCTTCAATTCTAGACCCTATTTTGTCAGCTAGACAAAAAGACTAATACAGTTTAATTTAACTCAGACTCGGTCACATTTTAAACAATCTTAGCCTTTTCCACCCAGATTTCTGATTGATATTTAAAAATTTGTAATGGTATCATTTGAGTTCCTACATCTTGAGTTTCTTACTTTTCATCGAACTTTCTCATTTTACTAAATCATGTCTGTGCTCGTACCAGAGTTCGCTTATATGAGGAAAGTGACGACTAAAGTTGATGTGTTCAGCTTTGGTATTATAGTGATCGAGTTTCTGACTAAACTAAGGCCAACGGGACTCAATGAAGAGGATGGATTGCCAATCAGTTTGCGTCAAGTTGTTGAGAAAGCCATGGCTGATGGGATCAATGGAATTCTACAAATCACAGACCCTCCACTGGCTATGAATATCTCCAAAGAACAGGAGCAAGTACTGGAAGAACTATTCAAGGTAGCCTTGGTTTGTACAAACTCAAATCCTGAGGATCGACCTGATATGAATGAAGTGTTGTCTACCCTTCAAAAGCTAAGAAAGAGACTACACAATGGAAATCCTCATCATCAATTTTCTTGCTGAGGGATAAGGCATCGAAGAGAACCAAGATGTGACACAGCATTTTGAGGTGGTGCAGAGCCAAGTTCTCATTAGCTCGTGCCCAGATACATCAGCAGGGCATAAAGATGTTTACATTGATGTTCTTACTTTCAAATAAAAAGATTCCTTGCGTCGAATAGATAATTGGGCCAAGAACCTAAATGTAAGCCCCAGTGAAGATTATCAACAATCAAAAGTCCTCACTTCACAATGGTATCTACCATATAAACGCCAGTCTCAAACTAAAAAATGTGAATTCTTCATCAAAATTTATATATCTATTCTGGAGGCCTTAGCTAATCAAGTTATACACCTGAAAAAAGAATCATAACAGAAATACATCAACCATATCTTTACTAAATGATGTGGACATTTTAAGTAGAAGCACAAAATGAATGCATAGTGTAAACAGTATGAAAACCACTCAATAACTGTTAGCCACACAAACTTCTTGTTATATTTATCTATAGTACAAATATCAGTTCAAAATTCACAAAGTAATTACAGAAGAATAACTAATCATCTAACCTATTACAGGCACAGAAATACAATAATTATGTACTTTACTCTTTTGGTGGGTCATTCTTCAAGAACTCATCAATTGCTGAAGGAAACTCCAAGCCACCGAAACCACAATCATCCCCATCTAAAGCAAAAGCAGCTTTGCCCAGAAGCAAATATGCGAGTCTCAAAGGCTCTTCACAATTACGCGTTCCCAAAAAGTACTTAATCCATCCCTCCATTCTTTCCACTTCCTTATCACACTTTGGTCCCTTGACTCCAACAATGTTTTCGTAAAAGCCCCCCGCGCAATTGCAGCTACCAAGACCAACCCTTTCTTCCCCTTCGTTTCCTTCTTGTAAATGATCTGATAGGCCCAGCAGCTGCATCAACATTTGGATATCATCAAAATCGTTACTTTCTTGATGATAGGTCGTTGTGGGGTTTGCGTGAGGAGGGTTTTGCTGGGTTGGTGGAAATTCAGGAGACAAAGAGAGGAACGCTGATGGTGGTTCACTTTCACTATTGCTGCTTTCTTGTGGAGCCGATTTGTTGCTGTTGCTTTTCGTTTGGTCTAAATGGAGGTACATAGGAGAGCCTAGAGATTCCGTTGATGTTAAGTTATGGTTAGTTTGTGGAATTGGTTGTGAAGAGGAATTGGAGGGAACTGATTGGTGTTCAAGTTTCAGTCTTTTCTCAACCTGCCCAAAAATGCACAATATGAGATGGAAAGTAGGCGTTGGAAACCAGATATGATAGAATAGGAAGTGGAGATACCTGCTTGAGCGAGGAGAAGAAACTGGAATGCAGAGACGGTGGCTGCATTGCTATCTGTTTAGGCAAAAACTGGATTTTGGTACCCTAAAAAGAAAAGATACGTAACAATTTATGTTCTTTCTTTTTTTTCGTGTGTTTTTATTTTTAAAATAATTTAAAAACTAAATTTTTATAATTTATAAAATGTATTTTAAACAAATGATATGTCATTAAAAATAAATTTGTAAAATATAAATTTAAAATTATTTTAAGAATATATGTTTAAAAATAAATATTTGAGTTAAAATTTTAAAAATAAAAATAAGATATATGTTTAAAAATAAATTATTAACATAAAATAGAAAAAAAAAAGAAAAAAACGAGTTAAAAAGAGATAAATTTGATCTATAAAAATATTTAAAATAATATTTTATAAAAATATATTACAAAAATAAAAAACATACTTTACGAAAATTCTATACCCTAAAAATAAAAAACAGTTTTTATAAAAAAAAATAACAAAACAAATTATAGTAAAATCCGTCCGTATCCGAAATAACGTGCTCAGTACGGTTTGACAGATTAAACTGTAATAATGATTAGATGAGGGGATTCTTTTGATTTTATTTATTTATTTATTTATTTTTGGTGGATCCCCCCTCTCTCTCTCTCTCTTTTAATTATAGTTACAGTTAAATTGAATTTTAGGATAAAACTCTATTTGGCCAATCAACGAGTACCCTGCGATTTTAATTTAATTTTAATTAAAAATAATTATATATTTTTTATCAATCAATTTTTTAAAATTATTCATGTTTCATCCTCACCTCTAAAAAAATAATTTAAATAATAAAAATAATAATTTAATATAATTTTAAAAATATAATTAATTAAAAATATATAATCATTCTCTATATAAAATAAAATTAAAATTCCATAATACTTATTAATATCATTTGTAAACAAATTATCAGATGCATTAAAATACATAATTAATGCTCATGGGTTTTTTCTTTTTTGGCATGTCTAATTTTCTATTTTCGAATCAAATATCTTATGAACGTATCATGTGTTGACAATCAATTTTACTAAATCTAAAAACCCATCATCTAACTCAATTAGTTACAACTTATTGATTAGTTTGGTTAATTTAGTATTATTATCATATATAAAGTTTTGTGTGTATAGGAATCCGAATTCATATTTTCTTCTATTTCAGTGTCAAAGCACCATGCTAATTGAAAAAATAATGAAGATGAAAGACAAAATACAAGATAGAATATCAAGGTTGAGCAAAACTAGGAAGATCCACTCATATTAATAATGCACAGCATTCACATTTGTTCACAAGTAGAAAGTAGAAACCAATTCACATTAATGAACAGTAACTCTCGCACTCAACTAGGAGAAAATACCCTCCATTTGATCATAACAATTTATATCTCACTTTCCGGGGACAAAGTTGGTGGCATATGCCCATGCATTGTTGTTGACGGGGTCAGCAAGGTGGTCAGCCAAGTTCTCCAACGGTCCCTTTCCTGTAACAATGGCCTGAACAAAGAAACCGAACATGGAGAACATAGCCAACCTACCGTTCTTGATTTCCTTGACCTTTAGCTCAGCGAAAGCCTCTGGGTCATCGGCCAAGCCCAATGGGTCAAAGCTACCACCTGGGTACAATGGGTCAGTCACCTCGCCAAGTGGCCCACCGGCAATTCTGTAACCCTCAACAGCACCCATCAAGATCACCTGGCAGGCCCAGATGGCCAAGATGCTCTGAGCATGGATCAAGCTTGGATTGCCCAAGTAGTCAAGTCCACCCTCGCTGAAGATCTGGGCTCCTGCCTTGAACCACACAGCCTCACCGAACTTGACACCGTTGCGGGCTAGAAGCTCAGGGAAGACACAGCCTAGAGCTCCCAACATGGCCCATCTACAGTGGATGACTTCGAGCTCGCGGTTCTTGGCAAAGGTTTCTGGGTCAGCTGAGAGTCCAGCAGTATCCCAACCGTAGTCACCAGGGAACTCACCGGTCAAGTAGCTTGGGGGCTCGCCAGAGAATGGGCCCAAGTACTTAACTCTGTCGGGACCGTACCATGGGCTTCCAGAGGCAACGGGCTTGGCCACGGTTTTACGCATGGCAACACGGCCGTTGCCCATGAGCTCAGGGGCGGAGGGGGAGAGTTTCACTGCCTTGCCGGCAAATGACGGGGAGGAGAGAGCCATGGTTGAGGCTGCCATTGTAGAATTGCTGTGGGAGCAGTTGTGAAGAAAATAATTGTTGAAGAGAAAGCTGGTTGATTATAGTTGGGCTTGATGGGCTTGTATAAATATGGGTAAGAGGAAAGGGTCCTTATCTGAGGCGATCCATATCTCAATTCTTATTGGTTTGGAAATTTTTGAAGTTTGATTTGATGAGTCCACATGGCACTCTCTACACCACTTACCAAGCTTGGATTATTTGGCGCCTAGCAATGTATCCAAAATCTCATGCGACGTTGGGATGCTCTTTTTTCGCCAATAAGCTATTGCCACTTGTTCTATCGGATAGCGCTATCTGCTTCATTATAATTTTCTTTGTGTCTTCACTTTTTACTTTAGACATGTAGAAATATATACGGTGAAAAAATCGACGTTACATCGTAATCCAAAATGTAGTTTGTTTTCACACCCTTATAAGTTAATGCCCCATCTTGTACCCTTCAAGATATGACCTGTTTCCAGATATTAGATTAAGGCCTCGATACTCAATAGCTTTATCTTAAACTTAGCATGATTTGATAGAGCTTCTGATTATAAGTTTAATCAAAGCAAGCATGCTGCTTAAATTGCATTATCATTGAGGATAAACCATGCATCTAAGTAAATTACTAATCTTACGTAATTTGGTTATCACAAATCTTCCCTATCAGAATATGAATATAATAACTGTTGGCCTTTATTAATAAACATTTTTCATCAGATTGCAGTTCTTTTTCTGAATGTGTTGGAAATGGAGCAATGGCGGATATTAAGACGATAAGATTAACACCCAGAATGAAATAGGATCTATAATTCATGTTGCTCTCATGAGTTCAACTTAGAGAAAAAAAAAAAAAAAAAAGAGCTTGAGATGTTATTTCATAATTAATGAATAACCAAGAACTCTAACTAGTCTCAGTTTGTGCATGATGCTGATACCTACATCTTCTTCTCTAGATATTATGAGCATGTCGCATTATCAGCCACGAAAACTATAAAATTTGTATTACGCTGCCATGATGTGGATGCCATTAATTAATCTTTCAGCCAACCGTACACTGTTCATTTTCCGTTTCATTTTGTCCCTTTAAAGATATATTAGCATCATGTCTTCGAGCATACATATCTATGGTTTCGCATAGTTTCTTCTCTCAAATGTCTGCTAATGACAAACAACTAGCCATTGCAGTAGGGTTGACAAATTTAATTGGGATTTTCAAGTTTTCAATATTTGTGGTTGTGGACATCGAAGTTCATTAACATTCATGTTTCGGAAATATCTAGCCCTACAAACGTCATAAAGATGTTTGAATCCAATCCAGATATCAGATATCTTGCCCACATTATCACTTGTAAGATTTTAGCTCTTGATAAGAGGCGAATGAAATCTGTAATTCATACGTGGAACACCCACACTGGTTTCAACCAATAAATGAATCTAACGACTTGGTGGACTACAAAGTGCCAAGTGGGACACAAAAATCAAACCGAAAATCTTCAACTTCCAATGAAACGTGAGATTTAGATAGCTCAAAGATAAGAAACGATCACTCCCCGAAACGCTTTATAAACCCACCCAAGTGAATCATTTCAAACACTACAACTCACAACCACCACAGAAACTCAACAACCAAAGAACCCTCATTCAACAATGGCAGCCTCAACCATGGCTCTCTCCTCCCCTTCATTCGCCGGCAAGGCGGTGAAACTCTCCCCCTCCGCCCCTGAGCTCATGGGCAACGGCCGTGTCACCATGCGTAAAACCGTGACCAAGCCCGTTGCCTCCGGAAGCCCATGGTACGGTCCCGACAGAGTTAAGTACTTGGGCCCATTCTCTGGCGAGCCCCCAAGCTACTTGACCGGTGAGTTCCCTGGTGACTACGGTTGGGACACTGCTGGACTCTCAGCTGACCCAGAAACCTTTGCCAAGAACCGTGAGCTCGAAGTCATCCACTGCAGATGGGCCATGTTGGGAGCTCTAGGCTGTGTCTTCCCTGAGCTTCTGGCCCGCAACGGTGTCAAGTTCGGTGAGGCTGTGTGGTTCAAGGCTGGAGCCCAGATCTTCAGCGAAGGTGGACTTGACTACTTGGGCAACCCAAGCTTGATCCATGCTCAGAGCATCTTGGCCATCTGGGCCTGCCAGGTGATCTTGATGGGTGCTGTTGAGGGTTATAGAGTTGCTGGTGGGCCACTTGGAGAGGTGACTGACCCATTGTACCCAGGTGGTAGCTTTGACCCATTGGGCTTGGCCGATGACCCAGAGGCTTTTGCTGAGCTAAAGGTCAAGGAAATCAAGAACGGTAGGTTGGCTATGTTCTCCATGTTCGGTTTCTTTGTCCAGGCCATTGTTACTGGAAAGGGACCATTGGAGAACTTGGCTGACCACCTTGCTGACCCCGTCAACAACAACGCCTGGGCCTATGCCACCAACTTTGTCCCCGGAAAGTGAGCTTAGAATTTTACAAAGGAGTGGCTTTTACTTCCTTCTGTTTGCCTGTGATGTGAATTTGTCGTACTGTGAACAAATGGGAAGCTTAATATGAATTTTGATTTTGATTGCGGTGAAATGCCTTCTATATTGTCTTTCTAGCGCGTTTTTATTCGTTCATTACTCGTCATCGACAATTTCAGCATTAGTACAACACAAGTACTCTTATTTGCTTCATAAAATTACCTAAACATCTGTTACAAGATTGTGAAACTCTACCACTAGGCCACTAAGCTTCTTTAGCTTGCAAGAATAAATTATTACCGTCTTGTTTTTCTCATAGCATGATTGTATGATAATAAGGAATACAAAAACATAAATATGAGAAAATAACCAAAACTTATTCCACATTAATATATTTGGTAATATTCAACAGTGAGTTATTACAGTACACAATGCCACATCCCATTCCTCTTTTGAGATGCGCACTTGAGCTGTACATATTTTTACATTGATGAATCCCCTAGGGCTACAATATAAATATAACCTCTCTGTGAATGTACAAGAAAATAACAACACAAACCAAATAGAGGTCAACTGTAACAGAGAAGTTTCTGTTTATGAATGAATGAATGGTGTGATAATATATTTGGTATGAAAAACTAGGCAAAGGTGTAAAGCATGTCTAACTCGCCAACACAGCTCTCTCTCTTTACAAAATCGCAAACTATAAGGATTTCCCAGGTGAATTCTGCCATAACTTCACCTGAATTGTAATAACCGATCCACCACTGATCCATGAGCAAATTTGCATGCAAATAGCAAAAATAAATTTTCTCAAAATTCATGGTCGACTTGCTGCTGCTCTCGCTCTGGCTACAGATTTTGCATAAAGATCCTCGTACTGTAGTGCCGAAGATTCCCAACTCCAATCTATTTGCATGTCCTTGTGGACAAGCTGACGCCAACTCTCAGGGTTATTTCTGTAGTGGCTAAATGCACGGTCCAAAGCACTGTTTACTCCCTGTCAAGTTTCAAATTATCATAAAAAGCAGCATGATAACTAGACTCAATCACCGTTTACTTCCCAAAATAATGATAGCTGGAGTCGTGCTAGAATACAAAGTGAAGGAACAACGAAAGGTTTTTTATGAACAATGCTACAAGAGAAGTGATATTTCAATAATGACGAACAAATGCCACCAAGCAACATTTACATGCACATAAAACATTCCACTTACCTGTTCATCTGGATTCAGAAATGTATATCCATTTCGAAACCGGGGTGGTATTGTGTCATCATCAACATCAAATATGCTACAGAAGCATATTGTGAAAATTGAGTTAGAAATTCTCCAATTTCTCAAACTCAATATTATGCGAAATGAAATTATATAGAAGTTGGGCACCAAGCAATTTTACCTGTCATTCAGGCCACCGGTTTTTCTTGCAATGGGTATAGAACCATATCTCATTGCTATCATCTGAAGAAAATCATTAAAAGGTTTATACCATGCAAGGGAGAAAAGGGGAAAAAAGGAAAGAAAATAAAATTAAGAGTTGAAAACTGTTATTCGGATTTAATTCGACATCTATGATCAAATAAGGGTGCTTAGCTATATACATTTGAACAACTGAGGATATTGGTAAACCACAGATCTTATACTACTTCGTCCATACAGTCCAAGGTCCAAAGTAAATTGATGGGGAACGAGGTTCCTCAAATTAAAGAACAGAGGAGAGAAGTAGACAGTGAAAAAAGGAGAATCAATAGAAGAAATTTAGAAGAGAAATAGATTGAAATGAAGAAAGAAAATAACAATTTTACTAAAAGATAAAAAATTCATATTTAACAACTTAAGAATTAAAATAACTAATGACATTTATTTATAGTACTAACAAACATAACTTGACTTGGAAATAGAATCTAGGAAATATAATCTAATCCCAACTTAACTAGAAAATACCAGCATAAATCCTAAATAAAATAGTAAACTATTAATTAAGAAAATAAGTCAAAATCCTTAATTTATTAAAAACCCTAAAATCCAATTGAAATCCCTAATTTTATTCCTAATTATAATCTAATTAGTCTTATATCAATTCTCTCCCGCTTGAAAAAACTCTATTTCTAGTGAGTTGTTAAGGAGAAAGTTACCAATATACAAGGAAACGCCACGTTTTATCTTGTACGAGCATTGGAAAATCATCAACCTAAATCTTTACTTTATGATGATCCAATAGTGTACGCACACATGATAGAAACATTGATGATGCTTCAATAACCTTCAATGTTGGTGGAGAAACAACACCCACCATAAAAGAATTCATCAAGGACGTAGGCCCAATGATAAGAGTAGGTGAATCTAAATATGACTTACAACCTATGAAATCAATTTCTTGAATGATCTCATGAGATTCCTTTTTATATATAGATTTAACTTCACATGTAGGCTCTGCAACATCATTAGAATTTATCTTACCCTCTATTTTAATATCACCGTTAGATTCTTGTCCATCTTCAAGATCAATCTCACTTGCTTCATTATCTTCACTAGAATCATCACATTCATCCATATGGTTCTCAGGAGTTGCATCCAAAATCTCATTATATGTATGGTAGATGGCTTAATTTGAGGGTTTTGTTTTGAAAGAGAGGAAACTTGTAGTTGCAGAGCTTTTATGGCTTGAATTACTTCTGCCGTCTGAGTGTATATCTTACTTTTTAAGTTTTGCATCATGGTAGTTACTTGCTAGAATGTAACCGGTTGGAGTGATGGTTTTGGTCCACATTTGTTTTGGTTATGTGAGAGTGAATTTTGCTGAAGGTAGTTGACTATATTTACGGACTTGGAGGACTATGCAATGAACTTTGGACGACATTTTGACACATTTTTAGTGAGAATTTCTAGTTGGTGTTGAAGGACAGATTGTAAATCACGATGAGGAAATTCTAATGGAGTGGCTTTGGTGAATACTGATTTCTCTTGTGAATAGTAACTCCGATTGAACAATGATTCGGGTATAAACAGCAACTTGGTAGTGTACAGTGACTGAAATTTAGGGTTTATGGTTTGAACAAAAAATTAAAAGATAACTAGAACAAAAGGGGATCATGCCACACTCTGATATCAAATGATGATGAACGAGATTCCTCGGATTAAAAGAAGAAGGAAGGAGTAGGAGGGGGGGGGGGAGGGGGGGGGGGCGGGGGCGCCGGGGTTGGGGGGAGGGGAGGAGGAGAGAAGATGTAGATAGAAGAAATGGGAGAATCAATAGAAAAAATTTTGGAGAGAAATAGAGTAAAAATTGAGAGAAAAAATAATCTTTTGACTAAAAGATAAAAAATCCATATTCAACAAGCTAAGAATTAAAGTAACTAAAGACACTTATTTATAATGCCATCAAACATAACTTGACTAGGTTATAGAATTTATTAGGAAATAAAATCTAATCTCAACTAAACTAGAAAATACCAAAAATAAATCCTAAATAAAATAGTAAACTATTAATTAAAAAAATAACTCAAATTAGGATTACTCCCAATTTAAGAAGTCAAAATCCCTAATAATAGTCAAAATCAATTTATTAAAATCTCTAAAATCTAATTGAAATCCCTAATTTTATTCCTAATTATATTCTAATTGATCCCACATCATAAATTCATGGAATAACCTGCCTTTTCTAGGTTTTGGTATTCAATAGGAGGTAAATGGTTCTATCACCAACCCCCGCGCCCCCACACCCCACCCCCACCCCACCCCGCCAAACCCACCCCACCACCCCCCCCCTCTTCAGTTGTTCAAAACAATTGGCTTAGGTGAAATTGAGGATGTACCTGTGTAAGGCCACAAGGCTCGAAAATCGATGGGATGATGAACATATCTGATGCAGCATAAATGGAATGGGAAAGCGTCTCATCATACTTTAGTATCAGCCGAATGTGATCATGATTCTGAAACTGGTTTGCGATACCCTCAAATTCGCCCTAAGAAGATATAAATATATAAACAAGTTAAAAAAAAAAAAAAAAAAAGACCCCTAAACCAGTTCATAAAATCAGTGTCTGCTCATTCAACAGAGAAAGATGAATATTGTGAAGGCTTTATTTCAACTTTCGAAAGGTAGGTTTGGTGGGCACAACTACAAAGTACAAATATATAAGCTACAATCACATGGCAGCAGCAGAAACACAATCTATGGTTAGAAATAATTAATATTTGATGTGTAGCCAGTGTTAAGAACAAGCACCACCCGTCCAAATGTTACTAAGAATCATCAGGCTCGAGCAGAAATTTTATGTCTCATGTCCCACTACTAAAAGATGGCAAATAAATTGTCCCCGTTATTGTAATCAGTGAAAAATATATCTCATCAACTTTCAATTTTCAGTTAAATGCTTTTTATTAAAGGCATCCATGCTCATAGCCCATGAGAATATATTTAAATTGCATCCTTATTCAACTATGATATATCCCCCAAGAAGATAAAGTGACAAAAATCATTGAAGAAATTATCCTCTACCATAATCTACATCCAAAAAATTATCAAATCAGAGAATGAAAAAATTTGCATAGACAACTCACCACTGTCAATTGGTGACCTGAGTAGCTAACAACTGGTGCACGGTCATTAATAATTTCTTTATGAGTGATATAATAATGGCCAAGAGAATAAGACAGTAGCATTAAACCTCCGCAGCTAAATCATACTTCTTTGTTTAGTAGGATTCTCATTCCTTTCTTTCTTTTATTCATAAAGTGCAATAAATGGATAAAGGTTTTCAAAAAGAGAAAGAGAGATATAAACAGAAAAGAGTACCTGAATATGTGGCACCGGGCTTGAACCAAGAAGTATAAACTGTCCCCCCAGCTCCAATGTTCGGTATATTGCATGTCTGATAAGATGCACACCTTTCTGTGGCACTAATCTTGTTATGCATCCAACCTATTTGATAATAAATCAAAATTAAGTAAAATTTCAAGCACTGTCATAGAGAACAGAAAGTGCATTGTTCACATTAACATCAAAAAAATTATGACAGTCATGAAGAGGGAGAAGGGGGGAAAAAATCGATCAAGAATTTTATGAGCAGAGGATGCAGGATGTACCCAAAAGAGAAGACATTCCAAACAAAGAGATTCACCAGCAGTATAATCTAAAAGCGTATGCAACTTAGCAATACATCTCCTGCTCAGTCCTAATGTTAGCATGATCACAAGTAAGGCAAAGTATCACTACATTCAACATGGATAAATGCAAATAAATGCTTAAACCATCTGATATTTGAAGAGGTGCAAGATAACACCTTTTTATATGGCTCCTAAAGTAGGGTTTTTTTTTTTCCCCCAAGAAGATAAGTCTTCTATGGCTGATGCCTAATATAACCTCCAGATATCTTTCATATTATTTTTATTTTATCTTTCATATTATTTTTATTTTATTCTTCTAAGGATTGTATATTTTAGTAACATTATTTGCTCCATATATTCTAAGAGCATAGGAGTTGCATCAAAGTTGGAACATTTTATTCCCATAAAAAAAGAAGATGCAACGATATCATCCCATATTTCAGACGTATAAGAATACCAATGGCTGCCTTGCATCCGCTGTAGAAAGCCCAAGCTGCCTTCTTATGGCTTCTTTATTTTCTGCTTTCCCTTGAAGATTATTAGCATTGTATTGCACTTTGAGAAAAGTATCTGTGGCCGGGTTCCAGGCATCAGTATCGATTCCATTAAGAATCCCAGCAAACTTTTTAGAGTGAAAATTAAGTGTTGAATGGAGGCCTCGACCACCCTGTACAAGATACACATAATAGAAACCTCATCGAATGCATAGAACTTTCATTGAGTGCCTAAAACATTGGAGCAGGACACTATATAAATATAGCTATACAGCCACAAGAAGCATCCATACCTCAGAAGTACGCACTTCTTGTGCATAAGAGGGGGATACTGTCGTCACAATGTTAGAGAACACAACTGCACCCTGAAAAAAAGGAAAAAAATGTCGACCAAACAAAAAGTGAGAGAAATTGTTTTTCACTGAGGTATGAGATAGACTGTCATTGTATTCAATAATTAGCATACTTTTATAGGATTGACCCTATCATGTGATGAATTGTCCTGCATTCTGTCTGGTCTATTTAGCTGCTGGACATCAAGACCACAAGATGCCAAGTCTGAAGCAGGTGCAGTCCCTTGGTACTCAAAGTTGTGGCAAGTAAAACATATTCTAGCAGAATTTAATCCCTTAGGGGTGTATATATCCCAATAGAGAGGTGCCTAGAAAAGCAATAACAGAATTACCATAGCTAAAACATAGGTAAAGCGCTCAAAGAAAAAGGTAGTCAACAATGAAATCCTAAATTGAACATACAACAAAAGCTGTCTGCCAATCATGGCAATGAATGATATCGGGCTTCTTGCCAGCTTGAAGAAGCAACTCAAGTGCTGCACGGCTAAAATATGAAAAACGTTTAAAATCATCATGCTCTCCATAAAAGTTTCCTCTCCAGAAGAACTTGCTAGGATGATGAGGCTCGATAAAATAAACAGGAAGACCTAAAACCAGAGTTGAAGTCAGAATTCAATGCTTAAACATGCTATGCAAGCAAAAATTCTCGAGTTGCCAACCTTCTACTGTGCCGACCCAAATCTTGTTTTTAAATAGTCTGCCATCGAAATATGACTCTACAACCACATCTAGGGCCTGTACAAGTGAATTAATTAGCCATACTGTTTATAAATCCAATCTGCTTAAATTACCAGGTTAGGAACATACCCTTAAGTCACGAATACGATCATACTGCATGCAATCATACTTTGGAAGAACAATCTCCACAAGATGACCTCTTTTCTGTAATGCTTTACCGAGACCAGCAACAACATCTCCCAAACCACCAACCTGGAAAGAGCATTTCCAGTTCATATGTAAACTTCAGAGAAAATTGAACTATTAAGGATTAAATTATCCTCTCAAAATTTCAATTGTGTTTATAGTCTTCTATAACAATTTAACCAGCTTCCAAGCAGATGGTGCAAAACTAATCACAATAGGTTAACAGATATACCAAACTTACAATTTGCAAAAGTAAATGTGTGGAGAGATAAGCCAAAACTACACTAAATGTTTACATATAAAAGTATAAAAGTGCTATCTAGCATATCATTCAATCTAAGAGCTACAGGTACTGAAAAACCAATATGTCTTGACAAAAAGATGTAAAAACATATAGGCCAACTCCTATAGATGTCCCTATGAGATAAATTTTTCCTTGAAAAAGAAGATAACAAATGAAAATTTGACTTGAAACAAATAAAGGTTTTATAAATGAACACAACCTTTCTGGTAAGTTGACTATCTCATATGTAGCCAGCATTTAACTAAGAATCAAGAATAAAATTACAAAGCAAGAAAAAAGAAATTAGAAGACATTATATGTGTAAGTCAGTAACAATTATGGAAATCAAACAAATAAATAACAAGGTGAGTGAAGCTTACCTTAGCTATTGGTGCCATCTCTGCTGCAATATGAATGATATGCAATCCTGAACTAAAATCCAATGAACCAAAAAATTAAACAACAATAATCATCCATGGAAAATCATAACACAAAAGCTAATACCTTGTTGGCGACGAGGTCAGTCTGAGAAAAGAAGATACAGCTTCATGCTCATTCTTGTCCTTGCACGCCATGTATGCATCATAAATACGTCTGTCCCTCTTCCACACCATTTCTCTGAATAGTTTTGCTTCGTTGATCGATATTTTCTTCTCAAGCAACCAACCATCAATAATAAGCAGTAAACGGCTCCAAAATTCCCAAGGCATATCATCCACAGGCTCATCTAGTGCCCTTTTCTTGCTTTGTTCTTTCAAACTATCAAGTGTATCTTGAAATTCCTTGACGGATTCTTGATATAATTGAACATAAGAATGTATCTCTTCATCAGACCTTTGAAGACGCTCATCCAATAGTTTTATCTTTTGTTGCATTAGTTCATTGTATTGCTGCAATTTTTCTGAAGATAGCTTGTAGACATTAGCTTCGTCAAGAGATTCTTCCAATTTATCGACTTTCTTTCGCAGCTCCTGATTTTGCTGTAATACTAAAATAGCTTGATCAGCCTGTTTAGTTGCTTTATCCAGTAATCTCTGCAAATTTTCTACCTTCTTATACAAGTCTTTGCATTCAACTTTTAAAACAGAAAGTTTTGAAACCTCTTCATGAGAAACTGACAATTTATGTTCTAATTCTTTCAAAGATGACTCCAAGAATGAGCGTTCATTTTCCAGCATTTCAACACGCTCATCTGTATTCTTGACATTATTAAGTTCTACCTTGAGTGCTTGTATGTCATTCTTCAAGGACAGATTCTCCGTTCTCAATGAATCAAGTTCCTCACTAAGAGAATGAATCCTACTATTGTTCAGTGCAAGGTCCTCATTCACAAGTTTGTTTATACTTTCTTGCATTTGCATCTCACTTTTTTCAGAAGAGTTCTGGTGGGTCCATTCATTTTTTAGCTTCTGTAACTGATCTTCCAAAAGTTCTGCATGTATCTTCTCTTGGGCAGCTACTTTAATCCGTGCATCAGTTTCAGCCAATTTCATCTCTAAAACATTAATTTCACCTTGCAATTCCTCCTTCTCACTGAGAATCTTGCGCAGATCATCAAGCGCTTGAACACGTGCTTGGTTGAGAAGAAGGATATCTGACATATTCACACAAAGAACAATTATCAACACACATTTCTCCACAAAACCGATAAAAAGACAATAAACCAGAAAAAATCCGCGTTAAACTGAACTCAAGGGTATAACTCAAAATCATCTTACTTTTTTCTGCATTTCTTATCATGCTTATCATGTAATCAAGTTGAGCAGTAGAAAGCTTCTCTCCACTTTCTCCATTTAAGGCCTGCAATAAAAAAGTAACTTCAGTGACTAATCGAACCTCCCTCTTCAGCTTTCCGTTGCAAAAGCAGACAGGATCAGAGGATCAAATAACTATAATTTACGCAGTAAAACCAGGTCAAGCGACAAAAGGCAACCAAATTCAACGAAATAAAGACCAAAAAAAAAAAATCGATTTTGATAACTATAAATAGATATACTCCAAGCAGTAAAATCAATCAAAATTATTAATGTAAATATATATAAAAAGAGTACCAAAGATTTCTGCTCAGCCTCAGGCTCAATATATCTCTCCAAGTTTTGTCCATTACTATGCTCCACAACTACACTAGTCTCAACATCATCATCATCATCAACAACAACGATTTCCGGATTCAAGCTTCCATCATTATCAGCCAAATCATTTCCAGATTCAGAGTCACCATCACCACTCACCACAGGATCCACATTCACCGGAGGCTGCTCCGGTGAGCCTTTCTTCACGTGTTGTCTCCTGTGCCGCGAACTGCACTCAAATTCAAACTATTTTACAAAAATGATAATAACAACAATAAAAATACAAAAACGCCATAAAGATGAGCGGTTTTTAAGAGCATAAAAAAAGTGAAGCATGAAGCATGTACCTGAAGCTGCGCTGTCGCATTTTACAGCAAGCTGGAGAGAAGCGATGGTGAGGGAAGAACAAAGTGCTTCTTGCATTATTAAAGTGCTTATTAGTAAAGTTGTTTGTTAAACGATGATGATGATGATTATTATTATTATTATTATTACTATTATTACAGTTGAAATCCAGGAAGAAAGGGCTTAGAAAAGAAGTTGAAAGCTTCGAAGCCATGAATTGACGGAGTCTATTCTATTCTAATTCTATCGAGAACGAGAAGCCGAGCTTTGTCTGTGTTAAAGTTATGACCTTTAAAACAGAACCAAACCGTTTCTTCGTTACGACTTCTTTCAAAAAAGTTCTTTTAATATCCATACTTGTTCATTAGATTTCGGATCTTTTCGTGACAATTATGTAAAACTACGAGCAGGTGTATGCGAAAAGGTAACAGCTGTAAAACACGTGGCATTTATTTATCCTAATCTAGCGGCGTATGTATCGTTGATGCAAATTTTTTCTGTACCACCATTTGATTTCGTTAAACTTACCCTTCTCCACTTTTTAAGTAACTCAATAATTAAAAGCGTGGACTTTTATTTTTTTTAATAGCCTTTAAATAAATAAATAAAACAAAATATTTTATAAATTTGTGAGAGATATATAAAATTATATGATTAATTAAAAATAAAGAGAAATTAATGATACAAAAAGCCCGGCAACCGTTGAACGATGATTCAAAAAAGCTTGTTATTGTTTGGATTTGAAAGCTCAAACCAACTGACTCAGGACTTCATAATCCTGTTAAATGAACAAAACAACAATCTTACTCAAAATTTCGATCACCAAGTCATCTTCTTCATGTCTCAACTTCTCCACTTCTAGTTTATCGTTGACAAAACACGCGTTTGACCAGCACGTTAGTCTCGGCACCTGCATTGCTTCTCTGCAATCATGTGCCCACCAAATGAACCTCAGAAGAGGCCAAGAAATCCACTCTTACATGCTCAGGAGTGGCCTTATCGAGTCCCCATTATCAATAACTAGCCTAATTAACATGTACTCTAAATGCAACCGAGTAAACTATGCTCTTCTAGTGTTTGATAATTTGAGTTGTGGACCTAATGTTTTCGCTTATAATGCTATGATTTCTGGGTGTTTCTCAAATGGGTTTGCTTTAAAAGGGTTGGAATTTTTTAGACAGATGAGAATGTTTGGTGTTTTGCCTGATAAGTTTACGTTTCCGTGTTTGATCAAGTGTTGTTGTGATGTTATGGAGGTTTTGGAGGTTAAGAAGATTCATGGATTGGTTTTTAAGCTTGGGTTGGATTTGGATGTTTTTATAGCTAGTGCTTTGACTAACACGTACTTAAAGCTAAAGTTGATGGACGAGGCAAGAAAAGTGTTTGAAGAATTGACTGACAGAGATGTTGCTCTTTGGAATGCAATGGTCAATGGATACGCGCAGATTGAGAAATTTGATGAAGCTTTGGGGGTCTTTAGGAGGATGAGTGAAGAAGGGGTTTTGATGAGTAGGTTCACTGTTACTGGGGTTTTATCGGTTTTCACCATGATGGGGGATTTCAATAATGGGAGAGTGGTTCATGGGGTTGTGGTGAAATTGGGATATGATTCAGGTGTTGCTGTTTTGAATGCATTGATTGATATGTATGGGAAATCCAATTGTGTTAGTGATGCACTGGAGATTTTTGAGATGATGGGGGAGAAAGATGTGTTTTCGTGGAATTCAATTATGGCTGTCCATGAACAATGTGGTGATCATGATGGTACTTTGAGGCTTTTTGATAGAATGTTAGGTGCTGGGGTTCGGCCTGATTTAGTAACAGTCACTATCTTGCTTCCTGCTTGTTCTCATTTGGCGGCACTGATGCATGGTAGAGAGATTCATGCCTACATGATTGTTAATGGGTTGGCAAAGGATGGTAATTGCGAGGATATTGATGATGTGTTAATGAACAATGCAGTCATGGATATGTATGGTAAATGTGGGAGTATGAGAGATGCTCGCATGGTTTTTAATAAAATGAGTGATAAGGACGTGGCATCATGGAACATTATGATCATGGGTTATGGCATGGCTGGAAATGGTAAGGAGGCATTGGATATGTTTTCGCGGTTGTGTGAGGCAAAACTTCAGCCTGATGAGGTAACATTCGTGGGCCTCTTGTCAGCCTGCAGCCACTCAGGTTTTCTGAGCCAAGGACGTGAATTCCTGGGGCAAATGGAATCAAAATATGGTGTAGTCCCAACGATTGAGCATTATACCTGCGTGATTGACATGCTCGGTCGAGCTGGAAAGCTTAAAGAGGCTTTTGAATTGGCACTGGCCATGCCTATTGAGCCAAACCCAGTCGTATGGAGAACTTTATTGGCATCATGTCGACTCCATGGGAATGCAGGTCTTGCTGAGATTGCTGCCCAGTGGGTTATTCAGCTTGAACCTGGGCATTGTGGAAATTATGTATTGATGTCAAATGTTTATGTAGCAGTTGGTCGATATGAAGAAGTATTAGATGTCAGGCATACAATGAGGCAACAAAATGTAAGGAAGACACCGGGCTGTAGCTGGATTGAACTCAAGAATGGCGTGCATACTTTTGTCACTGGTGATCAGTCCCATCCTGAAGCTAATTCTATATACACTGGATTACATTCATTAACTGCTCGTCTATGTGAGCATGGATATGTTCCAAATCTCTAGTATTAGATCAATGCTGAATGTCTAGAGTTCAGCATGCAACTATCACACAACCTCTTTCCTGTTATAAGTGGGAAACTGAACAGTCTAACATATATATATTTGTATGCATATGTTGGCTATCAACTCTAGGGGAAGCAGTCTGGCTTGCCCACCCTCTTCTGAAGGCTTCTAAAGAAAAGTATAATCTGAAGAAAGAAAAATGAAAGCAAAAATAAGTTTCAATTTATTCATTATAACTTTAGAGAAGAGCCCACATCTCATGGAAGGATGGTATATTTAGCAATAACAGAAGACAGCCTGGAGCTTGGATCTGTTTCAATTGGGTTGAAACTGGAAGTGATACTTGTCCCTATCCATTTTCCTTGATGGAAGGGAGGGATGTATAATGGCCCTTGAAATTCAATTTTGTAGGACTTGGGTGTGCTAGCGTATTTTTTACAACTTATTGTGCTCATTAGTTCGCTTATTTTGTTTAATTGTAGTAAATAACATCATTACAGCATTTATCTTGTAACTTGAGGAATTCTGCTTTGTAAATTTTGTCATGTATGAGGGGGTTATTCTATAAATTGTTTTTGGCCGACAACTTGGATTCCCGGAATCATGTCTTGTTAGCAGCTCCCGAATTTCAGAATTAAAAGTTTGAGATGATTAAGTGACTTTCTACACTACTGGTTCGTTAACATCTCCTATTAGAGCTTAGACTTGAGAGTAACCTAATAAAAGAGTAATCGCTGCCTTAATGGTGGGTTTCCTACCTATAAACGTAAGGCTAGCCGGTCAAGAACTGACAAACTTTCAACATTAGCATCATTTCATGTTTATCTTCAGTTCAGGGGTGTTGGCCTCAATTCTTAGCTTGATAGATACCTGGACCAGTGTATCTTTACTCTATGAGCAGCTTTTCTGTGGTATTGGCTACCTGACATTAAAAAGCTGTTTTGACTACGCCCGATTTTCATCAAATGACCTCCTCTCCCACCCATTTTTTATAACTGAACCCCTTTTTTATTTTGACTATTATTAACCCATTTTAATATAAAAATACAAAAATATCCTTGACAATCCAAAAAAAGACAACAAGAGCAAAAACATATACACCCTATTCGTGCAAACAGTGCGACACACGGACTTACCTCTCCATCGATCCGCTGCTGCTCGCAGGCTCTGCGCTCACTGAACTCCATCGTGCTGCTGTCGTTGCTCCGCTGCTATACTCGTGTTGCTCCCGCTGTGATCGCGTCATCCTTGCCTTGCTCCTGTCTCTTTTAAACCCTTCTTCTTTTCTCTCTGCTCTAATCCCAACCACCAGGTAACTTCTCTTCACTTTTTTGTCATTGGATTGTCTTCTCAGTAATTCCAATTGATTCTGTTCTGGTGGGTTTTTAGGGTTCTGCCAATTTCCCAGCAAGTTTGTGCTACAAGAAGGAGAACCAGTTATTGTTTGTCGGGAACAAATTCCAGTTGAATTGTTTAATGAATGGAGACATGGATGCCAGCACCTCAGCTATTGTTGTCCGCTTAACTGAGGATTTAAGAGGTTTGTGTGTTTTTTTGTAGATATATTTTTTTATGGTTGCATCGGTCCTAGTTTTCGTGCTTGTGCTTGTGCTTGTGCTTGTATAGTGTAATTTATTTACTTATTTGTTAACTGGATACAGAAACGAATGTCAAGGAGCCTAGTATTTCAACGTTATTGATGAATTTTGAGAATAAATTTGATCCTTACGATGCCATGAGTGTTCCACTCTACCAAACAGCTACTTTTAAGTAAGTATATTGACAATACATTCATTTCTTGGCTGCCTCAGCCATTCCTCTCTTTGTTTGTTTCACTGAAATTTACAATTAAATACTTAGATAATATGCGACATAGTTTATTTACTGAAAGTGTACAAGCATTGTGATATGTGGAAAGTTACACATCCATACAGTGGAATGGCTGCTCTAGCTGCTGTCACTCATCTTGTTGGAACTGGTGCTTTTTGCTTTTTTGCTTTCCTTTTATCAACTTAAGTATGCTTGTAATATTGCGTTCCTTGTACTAATACTATGTGTTCTATAAAATGTCTTTTTCTTTTGTACCTTATTTCTGATTATAATCTTCTTGCATATTTTATGTTATTTCAGGTCAAGAAATTGTTGCTGGAGATGACTTATATGGTGGCTCTGATCGTTTGTTATTACAAGTAACTCCCAAAGCTGGAATTTTGGTGAAGTTAGTATATTTTCTTAATTTGATTGTTTTGTTTCTTTTGTATTTGATATCTAAGATGATTATACTGGGAACTTTGCAGGTGTGTGAATACAAGCGATCTAGTTGAGATGGCCTCTTTTATTGGTCCCTCAACAAAGCTTGTGTGGTTGGAAAGTCCAACCAACCCCCGACAGCAAATATCTGATATTCGTGTAAAATGCTCACCCTTTTTTTATTGTAATAAATTGTTCCTATTAGCAACTTAGGTTGTTTAACTGTCCATGCTTATATACAATGCACTCATAAATTTGTTCAAGATAATTTCAAATAAATATGAGATGGCATGTGATCTTTAATAAAATCTGTTAGAACAATGCGGTTGTATGCTTATCCATTCTTCTTACCTTGAATATGGGAATATGTTTTTACTCAGTCTCTTTATGAAAATACTGTCATTAATTATTTCGGTAGTGGTTCTTGATGCGTGTACAAGTATTGACATTTATCTCTTTTTAGTATTCTCTTTTATAATTATGGCAATAAAGTGATTGCTGCTTTCTAATGGTATTATCCTTTCTGATTATTTTCTAACTTGTAGAAAATTGCTGAAATGTCTCATAAACATGATGCTCTTCTATTAGTCGATAATAGCATTATGTCCCCTGTATTGTCATAGCCGCTGGAACTTGGAGCAGGTATCACAACACGAAGTGATATGAACTGAGTTTGATGAACTGCTATTTTTTTCTTCTAAGAAGTTTTTAATTGTGATTCGTCCAAATCCATTTCAGACATTGTGATGCATTCAGCTACCAAATTTATAGCTGGACACACACAAAAACAAAATGAATAATGAGAGAAAAAGAAAGAAGTGCATAATAACTTTCATCTGTTAAAGATAACACCTTGAATGTCGTACATTTGATATCATTGGGTGTTGGGAGTAGTTAACGTGAAAGAAAGCAAGATCGATGTACATGAGTCGGGCCACAATCTATACACGGATGATGAATTTCAAAGTCAAATGTTGTCATATGCACATATGATTCCTTTATTGCTACAGGCCGTTGATGGGAACAACGGTGGTGGTGCAGATCCATGGCCGGTCTTTCGAGTCCAAGGTGTTCCCCAACAACAGATAAGGTTACTCCAATTTAAAACTAAACTTGTTTCTTTTATCGTAATATCCTCTCTTGAAGTTGCAACTAACCAATATGTTCTTTTCTCATGCAGTGGAGATTGTGGAGTTTTTGTTGTAATGTATCTTCGTTGCCTGGTTACTGGTGAGTCTATAGAAGTTATACGTCATCTAGACCATGCTCGAAACTATAGGAAGGAGTTGGCAGCAGATATGTTTGATATGAGATCGTGGAAATGAGTTGCAAAACATGTTGAAATTCCGTATTTTAGAAACCATGACATTCTTCTCAAACTTTGTAAAACTCTTTCGGATATATGTATTTGATTCAAGTGAATGGTTGAAATTCTGGTTTGTAAAACTCTTGAAGTTATATGCCAAGTTCATCCACAGTTTAAAGATGTATATGTAACAATTGTAAACACATCGTCCTTTAACTTTCTATCCAATTTTAGGTCGTTATACTCCTATTTGCATGACTATTTTTAAATATGCTACTTCGCTCGTGGTGGTGTAGAAATGTCACTTTCACATTGTGCACGACCTGGTCGTGTCAAGTTTTCGATGTAATCGGGTCGTGCAACAAACCAGAATTCACTCTATTGCAATCAGCACGACGGGGTCGTGCAACAAACCCATTAGACTCTATTGTGCGATCGGGTCGTGCTACCAGCATAATACAAAACATAACCTGTTTTGTTGCATGATTGGGTGGTGCTGGTAGCACGTCACGAACGAGTCGTGCAACAAAACAGAATCTGTTTTGTTGCACGACTGGGTCGTGCTACCAGCACAACCTAGTCGTGCAAAAAAACAGAATCTGTTTTATTGCATGACTAGGTCGTGCAACAAAACAGAATGCAAAACATAATCTGTTGTTGCACGACTGGGTCGTGCTACCAGTCATAATCTGTTTTGTTGCACGACTGGGTCGTGCTGATAGCACGATCGGGTCGTGCAACATTGCAGATTTGCACATTTACTGCACGACTGGGTCGTACAAAATTTTCGATTTCACATTGTTGCACAACCTGGTCGTGCAACACAAGGTGGTTTTACATTTCATTTTATTCAAAGCACGACCCAATCGTGCAACAAAACCAATTTCACTTTGTTGCACGACCTGGTCGTGTAATTAGCACGACTAGGTCGTGCCAAATTTCTGATTTTAATTTGCGCATGACCAGGTCATGCAAGTACCACGTCATCCAGACTATGCTTAAAAGTATAGGAAGAGGTTAGCGGCAGATATGTTTGATATGAGATCTTGGAAATGAGTTGCAAAACCATGTTGACATTCTGCACTTTAGAAACCATGACATTCCTCTCAAACTTTGTAATACTCTTTTGGATATATGTATTTGATCATGACATTCCTCTCAAACTTTGTAATACTTTTTTGGATATATGTATTTGATTCAAGGGAATGAGTACTAGATAAGGTTACTCCAATTTAAAACTAAACTTGTTTCTTTTATCGTAATATCCTCTCTTGAAGTTACAACTAACCAATATGTTCTTTTCTCGTGCAGTGGAGATTGTGGAGTTTTTGTTATAATGTATCTTCGTTGCCTGGTTACTGGTGAGTCTATAGAGGTTATACGTCATCCAGACCATGCTCGAAACTATAGAAAGGAGTTGGCGGCAACATTGTTTGATATGAGATCGTGGAAATGAGTCTCAAAACCATGTTGAAATTCCGCATTTTAGAAACCATGACATTCTTCTCAAACTTTATAAAAGTCTTTGAGATATATGTATTTGATTCAAGGAAATGAGTAATTGCAGGTTCATGCCTTTGGTGATATTATTTTCGTTGTATCCATTGTTTGATACTATTTGATTCAAGGGAATGAATAATTGCAGATTCAACTTGAAGAAATCTAAAACTTGCAGATTTCTTTGATGGAGCCTTGTTAAACCATTCCATCAAATGCTTAGGAATAAATCTATGCCTGAGCTCTATTTTCATGCTAGGCAGATTTAGGAAGATTCAACTATGATTGCTTACGGAATAAGTGAAGTTCTTTTACAACCCAATGCAAAAAAACACATTCCTTTGCAAAAAAACACATTCCTGTTGCACGAAAAAAATAATCAGTTTTCCAGCACGACCAGGTCCTGCTGATGCCCAATCGTGCAAAAAAAAAGAAAACAAAATCTGTCATATTTTTTGGTCGTGCAATAAAACAGAATCAAAACTGTATTCTGTTTTTTTGCACGACTAGGTCGTGCTGATATCACGACTTGGTCGTGCAAAAAAATAGAATACAAAACACATTATTTTGTTGCACAACTGGGTCGTGCAAAAAAACAGAATACAGTTCTGATTCTGTTTTATTGCATGACCCAGTAGTGCAAAAAAAATATGACAGATTTTGTTTTTTGGTTACTACGTACAATCTTCTTCTAGGTGCCAACAACTACACAACTACACAAGTTGAAGTTTTGTTGCATTTCTACAAACAACTAATCTTTGAGCTTTTGTAATTAAAACGCAAAGTTTCCTAACCAAACAAATTTCAGCAGGATACCTTAGTCCAATCCGTAGAACTTACATATACATTTTCATTTAAACAGTTATTACATAAAAGGATTTTAAATCCATAGGCACTTAGGATTCTTCCCTTTCAATACATATATATTTCCCGGAACAATCAACCTCTTACATAGGTAAAAACCATATGGAAGCTACCCCAATATGCTCATAGATGATTGACAACTAATTCATACAAAACATCAAACATATTGCGTTCAATTTCATTGCTAAAAGGCAGTTCTAAAAGCCAAAATGACAAGAATAAAACAATTTCAAAATTGAGGAAACAACAATTAGGGAACTCAAAGCAGGAAGAACTTAAAACCAAAATCTCGAACTTTCTCCAAAAAGATTGAACCCAAAATCCGAAATAGAGAAAAACCTCAAGTCTCTGCACACCCTCGGTAACCAATCATTAACAAATCTAACATCTACCAAGTATAAATCATCAAAACTCGGCCTCCACATCGTCGTACGTGATTCCACACAGCAGCTCGTGGACACCAATCGAAACAAACTTGATGCTCCATAAATGGTGGACGAGATTTTCAAAAATTGTTGTGAATGATTTGAGTCATTTTGCTTTTAGTGATCTTCACGCCTGGTGCATAGGAGGTGAAATTTTCCCTTCCAGATCAAGACCTCGAGAATCAGAGAGTGTGGTCGGCTCTCCTCCATATTTCACGTTTCAGTCAGCAATGTATCAATAATCCACCATTTATTATAGAGTGAGGGTATTGATGTCTTTTCACAGACAAAAGGGGTTATATATAGCTAAATTTTAAAAGGGGGTTACATTTAACAATCTAACTTTAAAAGGAGTCATTTAAAAAAATATCCCTTTGACTACTGTACTTGTGTTTGTCGATCTCGCCAGAAATCGTGAGCTCCTATAGAGGGATAATCATTCTTTGGTGATTCGTTTTATGTTAGGTTATGAGGACTCAGGTTTAATTACAGATAAGCTAACCACAAGAATACTTGGAAGGTTCTGCGGCGATAAAATAATAGAACAATATGATCTGTATATTGAGATGCAGATGACGTGAACATTTTGTGACTTATAAGAGGGATCTTCATAGAAACATGATGGAGTAAATTCCAATTACCACGAAATGACCAACTGTTACTTGGATTTTATTGAGACTTTATTTTACTTCCCTATTGGGAACAAACACAGAGCTTCAAGTGTTCAGAAGACTCGAGGACCCTATTCAACTCCAGAGCTTAGTGCAGATTTCTGCTATGGCCGATATGATGTGGAAAATAGCTCGATAACGAATGTATCATCTAGAAGTTCAATCTTTTTGCTCATTTATCTGAAAATCAGAGTCTCCGAGGGCTTGTTTCGGTCTGCACATACAGGAGGAAATCACGTTAGAGTTCGCATTTCTGCCGATATTTCTCAATGTATAAAACGAACACTCATTTTTGGAACAGAAATCATTTCTTTAGTAATCTAGCAGCCCCTTGTCTCCTTTAGTATAATGATTCTGTCAAGTATCCAGAGGTAGGAAAGTCCCTCTGGACCTACTAAACCACTTCGTACAAAAGAAGCTTCAGTTGGACATCTTGGCTGACTTTTGTCCAATACTAACACGGACATTGGTAGATGCTGTTACTATTGTGAAAAAGTTTTGTGGTGGAAATGTTTGTAGCTAAATAAGCTAAAAGAAAGCTTTTATAAATTATCCAATCAGTCAAGTCCTGCAGGGAAGCGTTTTCACCGGCAGTTGAGAGGAAATTGCATTTCCATCTTCCATGAAATTTCCATGGGCAATGCATTGGTCACCTGTAGGGACCTGGCCAGGTCACAACTCCTGGAACATGATTGGGCAACCTTATAAGAAAAGTTACTCTTGCTTTAGTTACTTCTCTGGTCATCATAGCCGGCACGGATAGCTGCATGTTACAGAAGTCAATTTTTGTATCGTAAACTGTTATTTAAAATTGACTTCCAAGCATACGCAAGTCGTTCTATACTATTTACTCAGGTAAGCTCTATCTACTTGCAATACAAAATCTCTGTTGGAGAAACGATTCACGACTTGCAAGTGAAAATGGCCGACGCTTGTTTTCAAATTTTGCTGGACAATTTGAGCTCACTGATCCAAAAGGAGCTTGGGTTGCTTTGGGGTGTGGACAAAGAAATGAAGAAACTTTCCAGCTTGCTCTCAACCATCAAGGCTGTGCTTGAAGATGCTGAGGAGAAGCGAGTGAAAGACAAGGCAATTCAAAACTGGCTGCGGAAGCTGAAAGAAGCAGCTTATAAGGTGGATGACATCTTGGATTAGTGCGCAACGGAGGCCTCCCGATTAGAGGCTGAAGGCCACTAGGTCAACACTTCTTTCTTAAATAGTTTCTGTGTAAACAATATTTTATTTTGCCACAAGATTGGGAATAGGATCCGAGACATTTGAAAAAGGTTAGATGAATTTGCTGAAGAGCGGATGAAGTTTCATTTGAATGAGTTTGTTGCTGAGAGGCCAATTGAACTCACAGAAAGACGCCAAACTGGCTCCATCATTACTCTGTCTCATGTATATGGTAGAGATTAAGATTGGGAAACAATTGTTGAGAATTTGGTGAAGCATGCGGACTTTTGTGATGATTTTTCAATATATCCTATAGTTTGCATAGGGCGCCTTGGAAAGACAACACTGGCTCAGTTGGTCTTCAACGATCACAGGGTGAAGGGTCATTTTGAGCTCAAAATACGGGTTTGTATCTCCGAGAATTTTAGCTTAAGAAGAATAATAAAATCCATAATTGAATCTGCAACTGGAGCTGCCTGTGAAGCCTTGGACTTAGAACCTTTGCAGAGTCGCCTTCAAAACACGTTAAAGGGGAAAATGTACTTGCTTGTTCTAGATGATGTATGGAATGAAATCAAGAGAAAGGGGATGGATTAAAGTATGTATTGGATGTGGATCGAAAGGTGCTTCAATCATTGTTACTACTCGTATCAAAAGAGTTGCATCAATCATGGGAACACTTCCTATGCATCAGTTGTCAGGTTTATCAGAAGATGAATGCTGGTCATTGTTTAGAGAACGCGCATTTTGACCAGGAGAAAGAAGAACGTCCAAACCTTGTTGCCTCAGGGAAAGAGATAGTGAAGAAATGTAGAGGCGTGCCTCTAGCTGTGAAATCTCTAGGAAGTTTAATGCGTTATAAAAGAGAGGAAAATGAGTGGCTTTCTGTTAAGGAGAGTGAAATTTGGGAGTTACCACAAGAAGAAAATTTTTTTGCCAGCCTCACAATTGAGTTACTCTCATTTGCCATAAAAAATAAAACAATGTTTTTCATATTATGCCATCTTTTCCAAGGGTTTCCCAATTGAGAAAGAAGAGTTGATTCATCTTTGGACTGCTAATGGCTTTATTTCTTCCAATGTAAAACTGGAGCCAGAAGATATTGGCAATGAGATATACAATGAATTATGTTGGCGATCTTTTTTCCGACCTGCGAAGAAAAATGGTGTGTTTCGCGGCACTGTATTTGATGTGTTTGATAACACTGAATGTTTTCAAATGCACGATCTTATTCATGATCTTCCAACATATGTTAGGGATGGTGAATGCCATATTATAGATGCCAAATGGTCCAACGATATCTCTAAACAAATGGTTCATATCCAAATGGATGCTGATTTGTCTCAATCATGTATTGTTTCTAAAGCTTTGCATAAAGTTGGAACCTTAAGGACATTGCTTCTCACCTTCCGCGCGGAACATTTCAAGAGTATGAGTTTACCTGTGACTTCTCAAGGTTAAATTCTCTAAGAGCATTTTCTGGGCCAAGAATTAGCAATTTTGTGATCAAGTTGGTCATCTTCAATTTGCCTTTTGAAGCATTTAAGGTACATGGACCTTTCTTTTTCTGCTATTGAAATGCTTCCTGAATCAATTTGGAGCTTGCATAATTTGCAGACTCTGAAACTAGAAAGCTGTCACTTTCTTCGGCGGCTACCTAAGCGGATGAGATGCTTGAAAAATCTACGACACCTTTACCTTACTGATTGTCATAAATTATATCAAATGCCCCCAAAAATTGGACAGATAACTTTTTTAAGGACTTTAACTATCTTCATTGTGGGTGAGAGGAGGGGTTTTCAACTAGCTGAATTGAAAGGTTCAAATCTCAGGGGAGAGTTGCATATTAAACAACTCAACAAAGTGGATAATGTGATGGATGCCAAAGAAGCCAATTTGGTCGGAAAGCGGAATCTCCGAAACTTGAACTTGTCTTGGGAACATGATAGTGAAACTGAAGTACCAGAAAAAGCTGAAAAGGTTCTTGAAGCCCTGGAACCACACACAAACCTTGAACGTTTGGTCATAAGTGGGTACAAAGGCGTCCGGTTTCCACTTTGGATGAATGAACAAATTCTAATTAATGTTGTTTTATTTTGCTCTTCGATTGTCCAAACTGTCCCCATCTTCCGTTACTAGGGAAACTACCTTTCCTTCGAAATCTTATAATTCATGGTATGACTCGTCTGTTGTATGTTGATAGTAATTCTCAAGTTGGTGGAGTGATGAGAAGTTTCCCTTCTTTGGAGATGCTCGATGTTCGTTGTTTGCCAAGTTTCTTGAGATTGGCAAGGGAGGATGGAAAAGAGTTACTCCCTTGTCTTACAAAGCTAGATATTATCGATTGTCCTAAATTGACTTTGCCATGTCTTCCGTCACTGAAGTACGTAGAAGTGTTTGGCTGCAGTGAGGTGTTGCTAAGATCAATCCCAAACCTCAGAAGACTTATTTACCTTTCTGTTTCTGATAACCATGAGTCAATTACCTTCCACATGGGATGCCGCAAAACTTAACCTGTCTTCAGTCATTGACTATTGACCGGTTCAGCAAGCTTGAGGGGCCTCCCGCAGAGCTAGTCAGCCTCAGTGCGCTTAAATCATCAACTGTTTCAAACAGCAATAAATTCGAATCTTTTCTGGAGACAGACTTACAGCACCTCTCGCGCCTGGAGAGCTTGAATCTTGTTGACTGCCCAGAGCTGGTGACTTTGCCAGATGGTTTTAAACACCTTAGTTCCCTTCAGCATTTAACCTTATCTGGTGGACCCTTAGGTGTTATATTAAAATTTGATCCGAGATATTCAAGAGAAATGCAAGAGAGCGGATTTTTGTCAAGTGAACAAAGAAACGAATTTGCCAAGATGGCAGTCTTGCCTGAGGTTATAAGGCATATCACTGCACTGCAATCTTTGTGTATAGCCTGCTACCCTGATCTAGCGTCATTGCCTACCTGGCTGGGAGATCTTACATCTCTTCGGTCGTTGCATATTTTTAACTGCCCCAAGTTGTCATCTCTTCCAGCAAGCAGTCAGAGCCTGAGCAATCTACAACGTTTGGAAATTTTATTGCCCTGAACTGAAGAAGCGATGTGAGAAGGAAACGGGAGAGGATTGGTATAAGATAGCACATGTTCCAAAAATTAATTTGGAATCCTGGGGGTACAGGAGTAGGACCAGAACAGAAGAACAAACAACTAACTGCTGCTTCAAGTTGAGAGGCATGCGCCCTTCTAAGCTATTCCTTGTTTTTGTTAAATCGTAACATAGTCTCCTGATAAACATCATTGTTGGGTTAATACTTGCAGATATGAAGTTGTGATGTAGGCGATGGCTGCGAAGTTACGGAGAGATTGTTCTGCCAATTTTCATACCAGTCAATTATATGCAGAATTGTAACAATCTATCAACTGACGCCAACAAGATTACCTGTGTTTATGTTTTTGTTGAACTGTTTATTTATGCCTAATTACTATAATACTTTTTTATTATTTTGGTTAGCTACAAAATTTCACCTCATTAAATCCCATCTCTAATTTAAGTTAGGATAAATTAGAAATTTTAATATCTTACTTTACATAAATATTCAATCATCTTTAACCGTATTATTTGAAAAGTTAGATTTTGAAGTTACCTTGAAATCTATCATTGAAAAGATTATGTAAAGAAGAGTTGGCTTCGAGTTAGAATTATTCAAGCATATAATACTTTGAAGAAGTTTTCTAAGTACTCTGATGGTTCATCATACATGCGGTGGGGAGGAGGAAAGTCAAAAGGGCAAGCATGAGAACGTGGAAAAAAGCAGAAGCTATCAGAAGGGAAGAAGGATTGTCATAATATTTTGAAACATACATATATAGTTCAAAATTTTCCCCAGGTGTTCGATATAATGAATCAATGATGAGAGTTGAGTGGTGTTAAGAGCCTGTCCTGGACCTCCTCGTGTGGTGAAGTGAAGTAATGACAATGGTTTCGTTGGTACGTAGGTGGAGAAGAGACGACACTAGAATTAAAAGTTTCCCCATTTATAACTTATTATTATCGTTGCGAAACGTAAGAATGTTTGTTTCATAATTTATTACTTCTCAAATAAAAGAAAAGGGAGATTGTTAAAACTGAAACGTCAAAAAAAAAAAAAAGTAACTTTTTTTTAGCGACAATTTTATCCAAACTTAATTCAGAAACGAGGCTGAAGAGCTAATTTACAGGGATTAAATAGAACTACTGGAAATATATCAAATTTATATATTAGATCGATAAAGTTAATGTTTCAGATGTTAACATTATCTGATATCCAATATATACAACTTCTTTTTTCTTTTTTTTAAAAAAAAATTAGTTCAAGTTCTGAAATACATCTTCAATATAATGTCAAAATAATTTTTAAGCAGAAGACGTCGTCGTCCCAAATCCTCATTTTGAGAAGAGAAATCTTAAAAAAAAAAAAAAAAGAGTCCTTTTCAGCGAAAATTTTATTTACGTATAGAACGAATACTCATTTCCAGAATACAAATAATTTCTTTTTATTTATTTAATAATCTAGAAACCCAGCTAGGATAATTAACTCTGTTAAGTCGCCAGCGGTAGAAAAATCCCCTTGGACTTGCCAACCCCTTCTTCAGATACAACAAGCTTCAGTTGGACATCTTGGCTGGTTAAAAGTTCAAATTGTGTCCTACACTCATTCAACACATACCATTAGTAGATCCTGTTACTGTTGTCAAAGCGTTTGTGGTGGAAATGCTTGTAGCCAACAGAGATCAAAAACAGATACTGTAAATCATCCCATTAGTCAAAGTCTCGCTGGGAAGCTTTCTTAGTTTGACAATTAAGCGAGGGGAAATTGCATTTCCATCTTCCTTGAAATTTCGTGGGCACTGCATTTATCACCTATAACAACCTTTTACTCGCATAATTGAGTGCGGGGAAATTGCGTTTCTATCTTCCTTGAAATTTCCATGGCAAATGCATTTATGACCTGTAGGGACTTGGCCAAGTCACACCTGGTGAAATATGATTGGGCAACATCATTATAAGACAGAAAATTAGCCTTGCTTTCCTTTCCTTTCTTTTCTTCTCAATCGTCGATGAAACGGATCGCTACATGCTACAGGTGTCATTCCAATTTTCTTTAGTAGCATAAATTCATATTTTATTACCATTGACTTCCAAGCACATATAAGTCTTCAATACTATTTACTCTGCCCGGCGCTATCTATCTTCAATCGGAAAACTCTATTGGAGCGCTGAATTCCCAACTTGCAAGTGAAAATGTCCGAAGCTTTTGTTCAAGTTTTGGTGGACAATTTGAACTCGCTCATCCAAAAGGAGCTTGGGTTGCTTTGGGGTGTTGACAAAGAAATGAAGAAACTTTCAAGCTTGCTCTCAACTATCCAGGCTGTGCTTGAAGATGCTGAGGAGAAGCAAGTGAAAGACAAGGCAATTCGAAATTGGCTGTGGAAGCTCAAAGAAGCAGCTTATAAGGTGGATGACATCTTGGACGAGTGCGCAACAGAGGCCTCCCGACTAGAGTCTAAGGGCCACAAGGTAAACGTTTCTTTCTTAAATAGTTTCCGTCCAAATTATATTTTTTTTCGTCACAAGATTGGGAATAGGATGAGGGAGATTAGAGAGAGGTTAGATGAAATTGCTGAAGAGCGGGTGAAGTTTCATTTGACTGAGGTAATCTCAGAGAGGCAAGCTGAAGTCACAAAAGCACGCCAAACCGGCTCGATCATTACTCAATCTCACGTATATGGTAGACAAGAAGATAAAGAAAAAGTTGTTGAATGTTTGGTGGAGAGTGTAACGAGTTGTGATAGCATTTCGATCTACCCCATAGTGGGTTTAGGGGGACTTGGAAAGACTACACTCGCTCAGGTGGTATATAATGATGAGAGGGTGAAGAGCCATTTTGAGCTCAGAATTTGGGTTTGTATCTCTGAGGATTTCAGTGTTAGGAGAATAATAAGGTCCATAATCGAATCTGCAACTGGAACTGTCTGTGAAGCCTTGGATTTAGACCCTTTGCAGAGTCACCTTCAGAAAATATTGAATGGGAAAAGGTATTTGCTTGTTCTAGATGACGTTTGGAGTGAAGATCAAGAGAAATGGGATAGATTAAAGTACGTATTGGCATGTGGATCGAAAGGTGCTTCAATCATTGTTACTACTCGTATCAAAAGAGTTGCATCAATCATGGGAACACTTCCTATGCATCATTTGTCAGGTTTATCAGATGATGAATGTTGGTCATTGTTTAGAGAACGTGCATTTGGACAAGAGAAAGAAGAACGTCCAAGCCTTGTTGCATTAGGGAAACAGATAGTGAAGAAGTGTGGGGGCGTGCCTCTTGCTGTGAAGTCTCTAGGAAGTTTGATGCGCTTTAAAAGTGAGGAACATGAGTGGCTTTCTGTTAAGGAAAGTGAACTTTGGGATTTGCCACAAGATGAGCGTTCTATATTGCCAGCCTTGCGGTTGAGTTACTCTCATCTGTCATCGAAAATGAGACGATGCTTTGCATTTTGTGCTATGTTTCGGAAGGATAGTTGGATTGAGAAAGAACAGTTGATACATCTTTGGATGGCCAATGGCTTTATTGCTTTCAGTAGGAAACAGGAGCCAGAAGATATTGGTAATGAGATATGCAATGAATTATATTCACGATCTTTTTTCAACCTTCTGGAGGAAGATAATTTTGACGGCATTGAATATGGTAAATTTAAAAAAGCTGTACGTTATCAAATGCATGACCTTATTCATGACCTTTCAATGTATGTTATGGATGATGAATGCCATATTTTGGAGGCCAAAACGTCAAATGATATCTCAAAACGAATGGTTCATGTCCAAATGGATAGGGAGATTTTGCAATCATATTCCAGGTCTATAGCTTCTAATGAAGATGAAAGCTTAAGGACATTGTTTCTTGGACATTCCAGTAGGTCCTTTCGAAGGAATAGTTCAGAGTTTTATTGCGATTTCTCAAGACTAATTTCTCTGAGAGCCTTGTCTGTACCAGGAACTAGCGTTTTTACGATCAAGTTGTCATCTTCATTTCGCCTTTTGAAGCATCTAAGGTATTTGGACCTTTCTCATAGTGATATTGTGATGCTACCTGAATCAGTTTGTAGCTTGCTTAATTTGCAAACTTTGAATCTACATAACTGTCGATCTCTTCAGGAGCTACCTAAGGGGATGAGATTCTTGAAAAATCTACGACACCTTTACCTTACTCACTGTCATAAATTATATCAAATGCCCCCAAAAATTGGACAGATCACTTGCTTAAAGACTTTATCTATCTTTATTGTGGGTAACAGGAGGGGTTTTCACCTAGATGAATTGAAAGGTTTAAATCTAGGGGGAGAGTTGCAAATTAAACACCTTGAAAGAGTGGGCAATGCAATGGGTGCCGAAGAAGCCAATTTGGTCGGAAAGCGGAATCTCCGCATCTTGAAATTGTGTTGGGATCTTTATAGTGAATCTGAAGTACCAGAAAAAGCTGAAAAGGTTCTTGAAGCTCTAGAACCCCCCCCAAACCTTGAACATTTGGTGATAGACGGGTATAAAGGTCTCCAATTTCCACTTTGGATGAACGAACAAGTTCTTAGTAATGTTGTTTCTATTACAATCTATGATTGTCCAAACTGTCTTCAGCTTCCGTCCTTAGGGAAATTGCCTTTCCTTCGATATCTTAGCGTTTCTCGCATGACTCATGTCTTGTACATTGATAGTAATTCTCAAGTTGGAGGGATGAGAGGCTTCCCTTCTTTGGAGGAACTCGAAATTTTTGGTTTGCCAAATTTGCAGAGATTGACACGAGAAGATGGAAAAGAGCTACTCCCTTGTCTTACGAAGCTAGAAATTGGCCATTGCCCTAAATTGACTTTGCCATGTCTTCCTTCAGTGAAATACTTGGAAGTGGTTGGCTGCAGTGAGGTGTTGCTAAGATCAATCTCAAACCTTAGAAGCCTTACTGCCCTTTCTGTTTCTGATAACGATGAGTCAACTTACCTTTCACATGAGATGCTGCAAAACTGCACCTCTCTTAAGTCAATAAAAATTGTAAACTTCAGCAAGCTTGAGGGGCTTTCGGATAAAGAGTTAGAACAACCTTCGGGCCTTGAGAGATTGATTCTTATTGGCTGCCCGGTCCTGGTGGCTTTGCCAGATTGTTTTAAATACCTTAGTTCCCTTCAGCATTTAGCTATATCTGGTAGAAACGTAGGTTGTTCATGGACAACTTACCCTACCGGTGAGTTCAAGGATTTCAGATTCAGTCCATCAACCCGCCCTGAGGAGAGTTTCTCTAAGCTGGCAGTCTTGCCAGAGGCCTTAAGGCATATGCCTGCACTGCAATCTTTGTGTATAGCCTGCTACCCTGATCTAGCATCATTGCCTAACTGGCTAGGAGACCTTACATCTCTTCAGACGTTGCAGATTTGTGAATGCCCGAAGTTGTCATCTCTTCCTGCGAGCATTCAGGGCCTCAACAATCTACAAGAATTAAGCATCTCACATTGCCCTGAACTGGTGAAGCGATGTGAGAAGGAAACGGGAGAGGATTGGTATAAGATAGCTCATGTTCCAAAAATTGAGTTGGATCCTTGGAGGAGTTGGACGATAACAGAAGTACAAACAACTAATTGCTGCTTCAAGTTGAGAGGCATGCGCCCTTTACAGTTCTTGTTTTTCCTAAATTTAACATTTTGTCCCGGTAAAAATCATATTTGGATTCATTGCAGATATGACGTGCTGGTGATGTGGCAGACGGCTGCGAACCTGTGAGCGGATTGTTCTTGCCCATCGTCATACCAATCAATTAGGTGTAGAATTGCAGGAGTCTATTTCTATCTACCGACACTCTTTAAGGTTACGCATGTGTTTCCCTCTATGTTTTTTGTGTAACATCAAGTGATTCGGGTGATTATTTGTTTCCCTGTTTATTTGTGAATAATGACGATAATCATTTTTATTATTCTCATTAATCATTGAAATCGATTTAATAAATTATCATGGTAAAAATGTTTACATATTTTTTTTTCATTTTTTACTAGATGAAATTAAGATAATGCATGCATGCATTAAATATTTCTTATCAAATCAGGTTTCGCATACTTTATTCATGTTGACAAATCACTCAGTTTGTGATTTCTATATTTGACAAAATAATATATCAAGTTACAACAATTATAATTTTTAGTTTTGATTTTTTTTAATAATGCATCTACAATTATTTGAACTCTTTTAAATTACTTTTACAAAATCAAACCTTATATATTGAAAAAATAAATAAATAAAAACAGAGCTCAACTCAACTATTATGAGAGGGCCTTGCATTCTAAAGGGAATTTATTTGCCTCATAGGGTTAGGCTTAAATCACGATCGACCCTCACTTTTCTGAGACTTGATTTGGCCCCGGAGGTTTGCTAACTTTAATAGAAAGATATAGTAAACGAGTCATCTTTTTAATTTGACCTCCCGTGAGATCCTTTAACTAAATGTAACTCTTTTTTTTTTTAACAATTTCTAACCTTTTTTATATATAAAAGGATGTAGATGTTCTTACTATTGTTAAAATATAGAATATTATTTTTATATAGTGTATGACATAGTCATATAAATCGCACGACATAGTCATACAAAATTTTTGAGCCTTATAATTTTGCACAACCCTATTGTGAACTTACACGACTTCTTCGTGCAAAATTTTCAAAGCTTTTTTTATACGATGGTGGTTGTAAAGTTACATAACATAGTCGTGCAATACACTAACTATATTTGTAATGTTGTTAACAATTATTTTATGAGATGATCATGCAACTTATAGGACAGAGATATGCAAAACACCAAATATCTATTTTTTTAAAAAAAATTTTACATGACTACTGCTTGCATGCAATTGCACAACTATATCATGTAAAAAACTATACATATTATCTAATTTCGTTATTCTTAAAACTGTCGAGGACATCATTGTACTTTTCTTTCAAAAGAGAGATTAAAAATAATTTAAAAAAAGGATTATGTATAGTTAGTGGGTGATCTAAGGGGTTACTGGATGAAAATTTGTAGTGGCAAACATGTAGTAAATAATGACTTAAAACTAATAGATAGTAAATAGAATATATTATTTGCTAAAGTCAAATAATAATAATTAATAAAAAATCATAATCAAAATAGATAAAAATAATAAAGAATTAATTACAAATGACGATCATCGGAGTATTTTTTTTATTCAACCCCTTTTTAGGGTCCCTTAACTAAATCTAACACATTTTTTAGTTTTAATTATGTGTGATCTATTTTTCATATAAAAAGATACGGATACTTTTTTCTATTGTTAAAGTATAGAATACTATTTTTATACTATGTCGTGTAAATTGCATGATGAAGTGGTACAAAATTCTCGATACTTATAATTTTACACAACCTTATCACGAAGTTGTACGACTTCTAAAGCTATTTTTTTATATGATAGAGTCGTGTAATATAATAACTATATTTATAATGTTGTTGATAATTATTTTATAAAATAATTGTGTAAATTATATGATATAGTTATGTAAAACATTCAAGATTTATTTTTTTTATTTTTTACACAATTTTTTTGTATAATTGTATAACTATATCGTGTAAAAAATTATATATGTAATCTAATTTCGTTATTTTTAAAATTATTAATGATATTTTTATATTTTTTTTAAATAGGAGTTAAAAATAGTTAAAATAAAAAAAGATGTTAGATATAATTAGTGGGTAACCTGAGGGGTTATTCGATAAAAATTTGCCAACGATCATCCCTATTATTAACGCGACGAAATCCCTTTCGTATCCTTAAAAACTTCAAATAATATAAATTAAATAATAAACTTTATTATTATATAATAATTAAAATATTAATAAACAAAATTATTAAAAAAATAAAAAATCATATGGTCATCTCCTTCGGTCGTCACCGCACATCTTCGCTCACCCTTAAACAAATCAACGACCCCAACCAAATAATCTTTCACCCTTGAACAAATCACACGACCTAACACAAAATCACAAATCTTCGTCAAGTTCATCTTCAATCAACCCATCTCCCATCCCTTAACAAATCAAACAATCTCAACAAGTAATCCTTATTAAAAATACCCAATTTTTTAGAAACCCTAAAAAAATCACCAGCAATGGGTGGGGCTGCAGTTGTAAGGTGAGATGGCTGCCAGTGAGAGAGTCAAGAGAAAGTATCCGTCGCCAACTGGTGGGATTTCTGGAGGCAGTCACGGCCACCCTGCTGGTTTCTAATTACCAGTTCAAGGCCATTCCATCGAGAAAGTAGCAAACGCAATTCCATCCTAGAGATTTGAGACAGCTGCCTCTACCTCTAGCTTTGGCTTTTGGCACGTGACAAGGTGGTTTCCTTTGATGATGATTCCTGTCAGTGTAGCTTTCTATAGGATGCTTTTAACACGCTAAAGTTAAGCATTTCCAAGCTAAAGATTCTGAAAAATATGCTCCGTGTCACCACTCCTAAGTCAGGCACCACTTAGTTAAAGTCTATAACATTTGAATTAGTGATCCGTTTGTGTAATGTTGATGATCCTCAAAAACACCTTCTGCGCATAAACAATTCATGAGCTTGTACCTTTCTCGGAGCTCAAACTGTAAATTGAAAATCAGCTTTCTGATCTCTCTGCCTTAACCTCTCCTAGGCTTTTCGTAACTCACTTTCGTTTTGTCTCATTCACAACCTCTATTAAAAACTTAGCTTGCAAACTAGTATTGATTTAAAAGTACACTTTTGTGTCATTATATGGCATCTTTGAACAAGTTGTGCAGAGCTTTCATAATTACCTATGAGTTTAATAATTTAAATCTAGTATGTAATATAAATAAAATAATAATTTAGATCAAAAGAGGCTCTGAGCATTAAATGTTGTAGCTACAATTATGTGGATAGTTTTTCTGCCCATTAGAATTCTATGCTAGAGAGATGTGTGATGTATTATATAAGAATCGTTGGATTGATCCAACGATCAGGAAGTGAAGTCCAGAAATTGCTTAGAATACGGGAGTTTAGACTAGAGCCCCGTTGTAAATTAGGTACTTATATGTTTATTATATTATTTTCGTATAAGGCAAATGAGTAAAATTGCCTTTGCAGCAATTACTTGACAGATTTGTTAATGGCTGTTTAAAGTTGGAGTTAATATTTTACTTTCTTATGTACAGGGAGGACGGTTACATTGCCCAAACCTGGGGGGTCTTCATGTATTTATCCCTCTTTCTTCTTAGCTTCCGATTTCCGGCCCTTCAATTGCTTCTTCGTCAATTCTCCAATCGCAGAAATCTAATCATCTAATTCGTCTTGTTCTCGGATGATCAGATTCGCACCAATTTCAGCAGAGTAAACTCACATGTAAATTTCCGCTATGGAGAAATTGAACGACTGTTGCTGGTCCGTGATGGCATTTGTTGCCATTAGTGTTGCAGTTATCACAATTCGTCTGCTTTACGTTCTCTATGTAATCGGAAGACCTCGTCGAGCCAAATCCCCACGGCCGCCGCTCTCTACTCTTATTGTTTTAGGCTCAGGTGAGTCTGATTCATAGATGAAAAATAATAATATAATAGTATTGATTCATCAATTTTTTGTTGTTTTCATTCTTTTGATTACTCGAATTTACTTTTTTGAAAATTTTGTATAGGCGGACACACGGCGGAGATGATGAATCTCTTATCGGTCTTGCAAATGGACAGGTTTACCCCACGGTTCTACATCGCTGCTGCCACGGATAATATGAGTCTCCAAAAGGCTCGCGTTTTCGAGGATTCATTGCTTGACAAGGTAAGCTTCTGTGATTAAACTGAGCAGTTGAAATCTTTTTTCTACGTATCACATGTTCTGTATACAAGAGCCCTGATAATTTCTTATCTCTTTGTTTGGAATTACTGTTAATTTTGTAATGTGTAAGTAAATTTGTCGACTTTACTCATTAACTGTATTTGATTTTTTGGGGAAGCTTATAACTTGAAATTTCAGAGATAGAGAGCTTTGTTATAGCTCCTCGATTGCAGATCAGTTGGCTGATAATTTATGTGTAAAATTGAAGTTGTAGTGAGTATAGGAGTGATAATGTGATATACTCTTGTACTCGGAGAGTTTTTGAAGCGCAGATCCTTTGTGCCTTTTGGGGAATGTAATCTTGTCTAAAGCAGCAGTTTAAGTAAAACAAATGACTTTAGGTTGCAAGAGGACTTAAAATGTTTAGGAAGTAGTTCTGATAGAATTTTTCAAGAGATACTAGTAGATAACTGTGATTTTAGTTTCAATTCAACTTCTTCTTTCTTTTTGGACTCTAGAGGCCAAAGAGATTAGAGTTAGACAGAGCTCAGTTTCAAACTCATGTTGGTTAAGTGGGTACTGACTCTGAGCATTGTTAGGGAGTAGTGACCCCTTGAGACATTGTTTACCGTTTGTTAAGAGTACTGGAATTAATGTAAAGAGTCTCTTTTTATTTCTCTTTGTATGACATGTACCAATAACTGATATTACTTGAAAAGTGGATCCCATGTATTCTTTTGTTTATTGGTATGAGTCACATAAACTTACAATTGAATGTTGGAGTCAAGAGAAATTTTTTGTTATGTAAATGATGTTAAATGGATACACTACATGCCATTCATATTACGTAAAAGTTCTATCAGTTATGTTGCTCCTAATTATGGAGTTATATATCTCTATTTCCAGTTATGCATTTATTTATTTGACCTTTTCAATTAATTGGTTCTTATTTATCTGCAGAATGGGGTCAAGGGGGCCTCTGCACAGTTCATGCAGATCTATAGAAGCAGGGAAGTTGGTCAATCATATGTAACATCCGTTTGGACAACTTTACTTGCTACAGCTCATGCGCTGTGGCTAATGATTAGAATCAGACCACAAGTGGTATTCTTTTAACCTTGTATCTCTTGCTTTCTTGTAGTTGAAATGTTACTTTAGCATTTTCTTTAATCTAGTCACTAATTTTCAAGTTCCTCTCTACCTAGGTTCTTTGCAATGGCCCTGGAACTTGTATTCCTCTCTGTCTGATTGCATTTGCATTTAAGGTGTGGACAAATTATAAAATTTTTTTGAAAGGCTGAAGTTGATGGTGAAAGAGTTCTTTGTTTAACCTTGGTCAACTTTTCCTGTAGGTCATGGGAATTAGATGGTCATCTATTTTCTATGTTGAGAGTATAGCAAGAGTGAAAAGGCTTTCTTTGAGTGGCTTGCTTCTGTACAAGTTATGGATAGCTGATCAATTCTTTGTGCAGTGGCCACAATTACAGAGAAAGTATCCTCGAGCTCACTATGTTGGCTGTCTCATGTAGTTGATTGAATTCCTGCTGCTGTGGTACCCTGTAAAATTTCTCCTAGTTTTTGTGATGCAATCGACATTTTTGGAAGTTCTTTCAGTTGCATTATAATTAATTCTGAAAAGTCAAGTTGAGCACAAGTTATTATGAAAGAGATCTGTACCCCTGTTGTAGGCTTACCATGGACGGGAAAGCATTTTCTAATAAACAAATAGGAAACAAAGGTATTAAATTTCATAGGAAACAAAGCCATTTTAGTGCATAAATGGATCATGATTTTGATAGAGATATTATTTATTTATTATTGACTTTAAGAAACTTGTTCTTCGGATTTGCGTTGGGGATTGGTTTCAAACGTGCTTTCCTGAAGGGATCTGATGGATTTCAGAATCTAAGTCCTACTCATTTAGGTTATAGCATTTTTCCCATTTTGTTTCTCAAAGCTGCTTGGGAGTTATCTTCTTATCACAACTTGTCTTTGTTTCGCCCTTTCACAACTTGACTTTGTTTCGCCCTTTTCAGAGTGGATGGAACATCATAGTAAAGAGGGAAACTAAATTTTTAGTACCACTTTATGTTTGACTGAACTTGAATTATGTACTTGTGGAGTTGGGATGATAAAAAAGCTTTATATGGAGAAGGACCAGGAGTTATTTTTGTACCTGTAGGTGTATTTTTCTTGTTTTGTGGTAAATTACAAATTCAAATAGACCTGGAAACTCCTATTCTATCCGTTAACTATCCTCATTAAGTAGAGGAAGCTTCGAAACTTCAATAACATCTGCATTATGGCTATTGGGCTTTAAATCATCCAGATAGTAGTGATAGATGTATGAAACAAAACCCCACACGGCCAACACCATGGCAATAACCTTTATCCCATTCATTTTATCGTGGAAAAAGATAACTGCAAGAATTGGAATAATGGGCAAACCCAAAACACTTGATGTTAGAGAAGAGAGAAGACGCCTCAAAAATCAACCCTATTGCTCCTAGAGTGAAAATTAGTGAAGCTATAGCTATCTCGACCAAAGTCATGACATAGGATATCTTACCCAGCTTAAATTCCTGAGTCTCACACTTTATGCCCTTGCACTCTCTACTAGTGAAAAGTCCCACAAGGGAAGTTAAAGTTGCAACCAAAGACTGATAAATGATCATTTCCAAGACCGTTGTAAATGTTTCTTTTTTTAGAAGCTTTCTGAAGGGGAGCTGAGTGAGGGATAACATCAATCCATACCCAGCAGATGCACCTACTGTGCATATGAATCCGACTGCAAACTTCTCTTTAGAGACTTTGCTGGACTTTGTAGAATTGGCTTGAAATAAGAGGAGGCTGGAGGCGATGGTAAGCAGTACTAGGGAATTGATTATGAAAGGAGTAAACCTTTGGGAATGGAAGAAGAACGAGAACAGAGCACTGAAGGCTAATTGGGATGCACAAATGAGGGAGAGAGTAGAAACTGGAAGGTAAAAGAGCCCAGTTGAATGCATCATGCTATCTGCTGCTAGACATATCCCGAAAGAGACATATACGAAGGCAAGGATTAAAATCGATGGCTCTTCCGAGGGATACTAGTGAGATCTTTGGGTGTTGAGGCATAGTAGTAAGGAATAAGAAGAGGAAATTCTGCAAGTTGCGCAACTGTTGCCATCCATATGCTCTTTCCACCTCTTTCATAGTAGAGTCGTCCCAAGAGTGTAGCTATGGACTGGCCAGAGAGGACAAATAGTGTATAGATGGCCATTCGAAGCCACCACTTGTAACCTGTCGGAATTGGATGAGTGCTTGTTGATTTGTTAGTGGAATTTCTAGGCGCACGGGAGCTGGCTTCCTTGGCTTTTTGAGCTGGGAAGAGAACATAACAAAGTATTACCATGTGATTGAAACTGCTATATCATTTTTTGTTATCTGAATGGAAAATCTTTGCTATTTTTAATCTACTTTTATTCGCTTGATGTTCTGGTATATTAGAATAATATTGTGGAAAATATTCTCAATTAACATGTTAGCTACCCCATATGTGCCGTAACCTGTGAGATAATCTGATTACAGATCATGGCTCTAGTTTCAGGCTTCTCTATGTACTTTTTTGTTATAATTAATATTTCCGCTCTGTGCGTGAGACAGGACTAACAGTGGATTCGGTGTCACAGATCACAACTGCCCATCCCTCAAGTTTCGAAGCTCAGTAAGTGCATAATGCATCCTGTCTTTGGATATGTAGACTGAACATGTTACAATGAAATTAAGCAGCCAAAAAGTTTCTGACAAACAAAAATAAACGAATTTGTAATCAACAAGACATAGGAAGCTGGCTAAAGCCGACTTTACATATAATCAACTTACTCATGATATGGAGTTCAACTTCTTCAGTTTCTTCCATGTCCAAGGCAAGGAAGTTCCAGAAATAAGAAGCTGGACAAGTTTACTAAGGCTGAGAGAGGTTTATACAATATGGAAGAATGGGCATGTAAATGTAAAATACGCCGTTCTGCTGTTCCGCTATGTCACAGTGTTGTCGCATTGCTTAGACAGACTTGTACACATCTGAAGCATGCTTGATAAAACAGGCTATATATTTGAAGGTGACGGGAAAAAGAGCCTTGATACATCATAGACATGTGAAGCATGTATGACGTAACATGCTTAATTGGAAGGTGATGTAGAGAAAGTTTCTGTGCTCATATTAATCAAATTTATGCATGTTGGAGCCGATAATAATGTGAAGGGAGAGGGACGTTAGACACAAAAGAAGCACACGTAGCCATCCAGTAATTAACAGTAATTAAGGATTTCAGTTCAATAGTAATTATCGCCTTAGCCATAAATGTTCGTACTGTAGACACGAATTACATGAATTCTTTGAAAGTTCACAGGCGTCCAGTCAGGTACTCTATGCCAATACATAACCTATCAAATTGCAGAGATCATACGGGTTTCGTCTCAATTCGGCAAACTAACACGCACTTGGATGTTTTAACTGTTCTTTTCACTCTGATTATTGTTACACGGTAAGCGAAGTCCTCTCCGTAAACAGCTTGTAATTCCTCCTTTGTAAAAGAGTAAATATTATTAAACCTAAAAGGTTTGGAGTCTAGACCAAACTCTATTTCAGAAGAGGCTTTGATGAACTTAGGCAATATTTCCGACTAATTCTACAAATACAGGAGGTAGGCAATAAACTAGAAATTTAACATGTCACCGTAACCAAACTAAACTTAAGAACCCTGATCCATTAGCTAACTTCCAATATAGGGTTGCTGAAGTTCATCAGCTTTTGTATTCTTCTTTTTGGACTCAAGGTCATCGAGATAGTGCTGGTAGACATATGAAATAAATCCCCAGATAGCCAATACCATGGCAATCACCTTGATGCCACCCATTTTGTCATGGAAGAATACCACAGCTAGTATTGGAACAATAGGCAAACCCAAAACGCTTATGGCGTTGGAGAACAGGGAAGATGATTCAAAGATCAATCCCACTGCACCAATAGCAAACATCTGCCAGGTTATGGTTGTCCAAACCAAGTTCATGACATAGGATACTTTCCCTAGCTCATACCCTTCCATTTCTCCCTTTATAGTCTTCCATTCTTTGCTAGCAAAAAGTCCCACCAAGGTGGCACAGCTTGCAATCATGCTAGGATAGACTAACATATTGATGAGGACTCTAAGGGTTTGCTTCTTCAGAACCTTTGTAAAGGCGAGCTGTGTCAGGGAAAGCACCAGTCCATACCCAGCAGATGCCCCAACAGTGCATATGAATCCAATTGCATACTTTCCCTTAGAAACTTCGGCAGAGTCTTCAGAATCATTTTGGAAAACTAGGACAGTGGAGGAGATGGTGAGAATGACTAATGAATTGATGATTGCTGGAGTGAACTTCTGTGAATTGAGGAAGAAGGAGAAGAAGGAATTGAAGGCCAACTGTGATGCACAAATGAGGGAATAAGTTGAAACAGGTAGGTACTGTAACCCAATCGAATACAATAAACAATCTGCTGCAACAAGTAGGCCAATGGAGACATAAACAGATGCAAGGACAAGGAAAGAAGGCGGACTTGTTGGAATGCTTCTTGTGCTGGAAATTTTCTGTCTTGGAAAGCAGTAGAAAGGAAAGAAAATTGGAAAGCCCACAAGTTGCACCAGTGTTGCTATCCATTTGCTATTTCCTCCTTTGTCGAAGTATTGTCTTCCCAAGAGAGTAGCTGCTGTTTGGCCTGAGAGGACAAAGAATGTATATAAGGCTACTCGGATCCATCCTTTCAAGTTTCTGGTCTGGTGTGCAGTTGGTTGGTCGGTGACACTGTGCTCCGATGAGTTTGCTTCTTTAGCTTCCTGAACTGGAAAGAGTTACATATGAGAAGATTAACCCCAACAGCAACAAAACTAATCTAGGAATTGCATTTCCAATAAAAAGTACTCAATCAATGCTTTGTATCTTGACTATGCTTTGCTAGGAATCTTCAAATTTTGTTCTTGTCAATAGACTCACAAACCAATATGATTGTGTTACGACGACTAAAAAGTTACTAGAGGTTGAATATATACCATAAAAGGAAATTAGTTTGTAATCCTAAGACATTTTTGAAAAATTATAAATGTTGAGTTTTAAGATGTAATTTGGAACAATCTCTCAGGAACAGAAAAAAACATTTATTTTCTATTTTTATGTTTTAAGTTAGTCTTCTAAATAATATCAACATATTATTTTTTTAAAGATTTTATATTTCTTGTCTTTTCATAACCAAAAATATTTTATATATATATATATTTGGATTGCAAATTATAACAGTATTTCTCATACCAAGATCCTATAACATTTTAGTTTCAAGAAAGCAATCATCACTGTTTTTTAAATTTTAATTTTGAAGCTTGCTTCTTCCTCTATAAGCTAAAATTTTACAAGTTTACAAGATCTCTGCTCTGTATTGCATTTGTAGGTTGCCTATGCTGCTAGCCGTGCTCAAAACATACAGTTCAATGAACAGAAACATGTCAAGACAACCAAGAGTCCAAACGGACAAGGCAAACAACAGCAGAAACTCAGATAAAACACTTATTGCAAACACAGAAGGACTAACTCTCAAACTCCTCAGGTCAGCTAAACACAAGTCCGTATACAAAGAGAAATTTCAAATAACTTCACTTACCCATGATATGTAGTTGCAGTTCTTGAACTTCTCCCATGTGGGAAGATAAAATAAATGTCAGAAGAAGATAACAAGTATGAGACTAGATGGAGAGAGAGTATATTTATAAATGAAAGAAACTTGAACAAGTAAAACTTGTAAGTTTAGCACAAGCGCACTTCTACAGTAGTGTTAATACTCACCGTTGTTTCCTTTCAGCAAATCAATATCAGTTTCATGGGATCTTAGAACTCACTTTTGTGCATCCAATGCTCATACATACCACCAATTGGGAAGTGCCATATCAGCACTGTTGGGATGTATGTGCACCGCATGCACATAATCCTCTCTCTGGATCTCACAATAGCAAATGTATAAAATATAAATAGCATTACATCCACATTTTTCTTTGAGGGCCTTAAGATAGTTGACTATTATATATTTTATCGTCAAGTGTGAGTAGTTTACCTCAGTTGGTGATCGTCTCAATCAACTTTTAATTAATACACCTATAAAGGGGCGGCTGGTCCATCTTTCACACATTTGTATCACTAGCATACATTAAATTTTGGGCAAGCAAATGTCATATTTACTAATCAATTATAACTAATATATGCCAAAATTTATGGGTCCTACTATCAAGTGATTCTTTCTCTTTTTCTCATAAAAGGAATCCAATCTGCGAGCCTAGTTGTATTCCAGTTACCAGAAACTGGATAGATGCTTCTGAACTTCAGGTGACCAGCTTGTTAGTTTTTTCATTCCTATACTCTACTCGTTTTTACTGGAAAATGAATAAAATATTATGTATTCAGGAGCGGTTTGTTTAGTTGGAATATTGGGTGAGAAATAACATCCGGGTCGATCGTCAATATGGAATACTGCAAAGAGTTCGGTACTAAACTAGGAATTAGTATTGTTCCAATGTTTATTCTCACTTTTGTAGCTTTTAATTGTTGAAATATTAGAATATTACGGGCACAGGAACACTATCAAGAAAAACAAAGATCTGTCTCGTGCACAGGATGACCGAAATCTTAGATAGAAAGATCAACAATGGTTTTTTATTCGAATTTTCAATTGTTTACTGAACAGTGTAGACTTGAATTGTGTGCCAAAATTCTAGAAGTGGAGCAAATGATGAACCCAATACAGAACTGATGACGTTGAGAGAAACCTTATGCGCATCCTCTAGCGAAAACCTGACCTGGCCAGTTAAAGTCATGGAAGAAAAACAAACTTGTCCACCACATCTCTCTGTATATTTTTTTCCGCTCCCTGGCCTGCCAGCATAGATTTCTAACTAGACGGCGCAAGTTGCTCCTACTAGTGCGCGACTGATGGATTAAATATCATATCCACGACAATGAGTCCGTGACCATGACTGCCTTCTGGATAAAATCAATGGGAACTGTACAGAAGAGACTGAGAGAATGCCATCCCTGGCCGGCAGATGCAACGCAATCATGCGTATGAATTCTATTGCATAATTCAACCTGTCGACATTAAGAAATCAGTGATAAATACGAGTACAAATTGTATGTAGGCAATCCAGTTACTCTGCTTCCTAGTTGAACATATGCAATTAAGATTAATTACAATTTCAGACTAAGAAGTACATGCAATGCAAGCTGGGGCTGTAACTAATTTGGTCACAAAGAGAGCACACATGCGGTAGACCATAATTAGTTCAGATATTCAACATGATTAATTGTAATTAAGCGATTTTCAGTATTGTATATTCCTGACAATTGGATATGGGCTGCATCAGAAACAAGAAGCAATAGTCTGGCCAGTGGCCCCCATTATGCAACTAGCCTAATTTGGCCATTTATTTTCCTAATTGATACAATTACTACTTATTTTACAGGAATTTGAAACAGGATGAGAAAATTGACTTCTTATGTCTTTAATTGTGTAAAACTGGCCTCAAATCGATCTGCGATGGGCCATTTCGTTCATCCACTATCCTTTTCTGAATGGTCAAAAGGAAAAGCTTTGGACGCTTCATTGGCAATTATGTTATCATTCTCGGACTTGGAGCCATCGGGATATTGCTGGTAGACATACGAAACAAAGCCCCAGAGCGCCAACACCATGGAAATCACCTTTAGTCCATCCATTTTATCATGGAAAAAGATCACAGCTAGAACTGGAACAACAGGAAATCCTAAAACGCTTATTGCATTGCAGAAGAGTGAAGACACCTCAAAAATCAATCCTACTATGCCGATTGCAAAAACCTGCCAAGATATAGCAGACCACACAATAGTCATGACATACGAAACCTTCCCTAGCTCATACTCTTCCATCTCTTTGCTCAAACCTTTCCATTCGCTACTCACAAAAAGTCCCACAAGGGTAGCACAAGTTGCAACAATTGACTGATAGAATATAAAATCTATGATCTCCTTGAACGTTCCTCTCTTCAGCACCTTCCGGAAGCATAGCTGTGTTAAAGCAAGCACCAATCCGCACCCTGCAGATCCACCAACAGTGCATATGAAGCCGATGGCGAACTTCACTTTGGAGACGCCACTGGGGCTCCCAGAGTCATCTTGAAAAACAAGAAGGGTAGAGGATATGGTGAGGAGGACTAGAGAGTTTATTATCAGCGGAGTGAACTTCTGTGAATTGAGGAAAAATGAGAAGAAAGCATTAAACCCCAACTGGGATGCGGAAATGAGGGTCACAGTAGATACGGGAAGGTATAGCATCCCCACTGAAAACACAAAACAGTTGAATGCTGCGAGTAGGCCAAGTGAAACATAAACAGATACAACCATTATGGAAGATCGTGGTTGATCTGCTTGGAGATTGTTTCTGGTGGGATTTTTGCATGCCTCAGCGAAGTAGAAGAGAAGGAGAACTGGGAAGCCTGCAAGTTGCATCAGTGTTTCCATCCATTTGCTCTTTCCACCTTTTACATAGTACAATCTTCCCAAAAGTATAGCCACTGTCTGGCCAGCAAGAACAAAGAGGATATAGACAGCTATTCGGAGCCACCACTTATACTTTATGCGATGAACCTCAGGTGATTGGTGGGTGATATTTGTATCCTGAGTTGAATCTGCTTCTTTAACTTCCTGAACTGCTAAAGAAAGCGCAAGAATGAATTATGTGTTATTATTATTATTTGAAATTCATTATACGCATGCATCTGTATCATCAATATTCGGCTGCTGGCGAACAAGAGCAACCCAAGCTAGCTCTATACAAAAGATAAACTAAACAATACCTGCCATGAATCTTATAATTAAACTGCAAACTACGTATAAATATAACACCAAAATTGAACTCTAGCTGCATGCCTAGCCGCGAATATGGCAATTATAAGTGAAAGAGCATCAGAAAGATAAATTTCAATTGTATTTGTTTCTTCCATGAACCAGTTAGTACTTACCCAGGATGTTCAGTTGCACTTCTTGAACTTCCCCCATGTCTAGTGCCGCCGAGAACTGGCAAAAATATCAAGTTACGGCCAGGGAGGGAGCTGGGAGATATAAGATATATATGTTTTTATATCTCTTCAGATGAAATTAATCATATTTACGTTCATATATGTAGATTAGATTTTTTAGTCAACTCATGTGGCCGCAGGTGAAGAATTAATAGCACTGCAATTTGTTTAATATGCTTTCTGAATAGTCTTAACGGCTTTGCTTGCTACGAGATGCATGAATGGTCGAGCGGATAATTATTATTAAGATATGCATCGCCGTCTCGTTGATATTCTTTACAATTAGGATATGCATATCATTGTCTTTTTGATATGCAGTATCAATGTCAAAAAAGTAAGGGTCACGTACCTCATTCCTTTTTTTTTTTTAATCAAGTTGTCCAGACCAGTTTACGCGCCCCATAATTAGTCCTCGGGGGAAACTCATGGTCACGATCTTCCGCTTACCTCATGGGAAAAGGTCGTTACCTCATGAGTTGGCCTTATCAACTCCCTCCTGGGCCGCCCTTGCCACTTGAACCAACCCATTGTGGGTCACGTACCTCATTCCTTTAATAATATACTTATAATCTTTTCACAACTCAATCTCTGCAATTTTATATAACAGTTTATATAACAAAATCCTGTTAAAGATGTAATTTTTATCATTCTTTTTTTATTTATCTCCTTCTCTAATAAATTTTTATCATGTAACTACCACATCAGATTATAGAATTTGAGTATCAAGTTTATTTTATTTGTTCCTAGATGTAAAATTTGGACAAAGCTTTTTTTTGTTAAAAATTGCAAGAGTATATATATATATATATATATAGATAAATTTAATTTGTATAAGAAAGGTTAGATGTTCAAAATAATATTATTTTTTAACGACTCAATACTATTCTAGATTAATTACTTTTTAATAAGATTAAGAATCTCTCTTAAATTGATTTTTTTGAACAAAATCTAAAGAATAGAATATGAGAAAAATAAGATGAGACGTATGATATAAAGGCGTGGAAAATATAAATTCAAATTATCTATATATATTATATATATATATATAATATTATTCTTACAAACTATTTATACAATATTTTTTATACAAAATGATGTATCATAATTTGATTGGAAGAGTTAATTTCAAATTTTAATTTTATTATTAATATAGATAATGTAATAATTATACAATAATATCATATAGGATCGCACGAATATTATGGATTGTTTGTAAAAGTACAATCACTCGTAATATAATTAATTATAATTATATTTTAATCAAGCTTTATTGCTAAGAAAGGTTAGATGTTCAAAACAATATTATTTTTTAACGATTCAAGACTATTCTAGATTAATTACTTTTTAATAAGATTAAGATTCTCTCTTAAATTGATTTTTGTGAACAAAATCTAAAGAATAGAATATGAGAAAAATAAGATGAGATGTATATTTGGATATAAAGGTGTGAAAAATATAAATTTAAATTATCTATATATAATAGAAAAATAATATTATTCTTACAAATTATTGATACAATATTTTTGGTAGAAACTGATGTATTATAATTTAATTGAAGGAGTTAATTTTTAATTTTAATTATATTATTAATATAGATAATATAATAATTATTTAATAATATCGTACCAGATCGTACGAATAATATTATAGATAATTCTTAAAAGTAAGATTACTCGTAATATAATTAATTATAATTATATTTTAATCAAGCTTTATTGCAAAGCCTAATAGCAGTTAATAAAGGATATGTAACGTAACGACTCGGGAATCTTATAATAAGGTGAAATGATTGAAGATTAAGGAAAGAGAGAATTTAGGATATAGCCCATTAATTAAGGTACCACACGCAAAATCAATGATTCAATATCACATGGCTGGTACACTTTGATTCGGATCTTTTAGTAAGAGACAAATCGACAATTCCAAAAAGGTCATTGGCAACATTCAAGTTTGTCAGAAACAATTATTGATTTTCTGTTTTTGATCGATGAAGACATTAAATTAAATAGATGTCATCGTATAAGATAGCTGTAAATCTACTTCGAGGATGAGTCAATGTAGGACCCGTGCGTGTCTCTCAACTTTTACATGTCCGAATTATAAATATTTATCAATTAGGAAGGCAGATCCTGAGTATTAATGTTAGATAGATCGTACAACGTGAAGTCATTTTTTAATAATTTGTTAACCAGATTGTAAGGATTGCTGATTTTAATAACAGGTTATATAAAATTGATTCATTAAATGATCGTATAATTAATCAATTATAAAAGAAGCATAGGTTAGAGATACAAATAATAAAACAGTACGAAAGCACAATTAGCAATACCATTGATCCTTTTTCTTTCTTTGAACGAGCATTGTGGGGTTCATGAATTTTGATTGCATTCTTCTGTACTAATGTTGCACCCCAAATAGATTTGACATACTAGTAGTGGACAAAGAGGAATTGACATGGAAGAGAGAACGATAATATTATAGCTCAATATTGGATGAATATGTTATATGTAGCAACATCTCAGGCTTTCTCGGTGAGAACGTTATAGCTATATGTGGGATTATGTGGGATAATATTCAGCAAACATCAATTGCTGGCGATGATTTCAATTTTGATTTCACTCTAATTTTCAGCTCTCTAACCTTTGCTTTCACTTTTTGTTCAAGCAGTTTTGGGTCTTAACCAAGGAGAAACAAGCATGATATCCAAAATTCTAGATTGAAATTCTTAACTTTCAAGGGTTGCCATGTGTTTCCTAAGCTCAATTTGGATTTCTTGATTCTTTTCAAGATTAATGCCCAATACTCTTAAACCTCCTTATTAATTGGAGACTTTTAATCTTCCCCTTAATAGCCCAGATACTTCGTTCCAATCGCCATGTCACAGTCTTCTAATAGATTCTCCAATTTTTTAATAACATTAGAAACAGAAGATTAATTTAACACAAAAAATAAATAAATAAAACTTTAAGGAAAAAAAAAAAATCCTTAGTTGAGTATCAGCCGCAATATGAGTGCCTTCAGAGAACCAATTGCCCATGTCAGACGTGCTTGGTTTCCGAATCTGAAACTTTTAAGACTCCAATGAACTTCGAAAGCCTGAGGAAATGTAGGTTTTATTTTATATGTATATGAGTCAAGAGAATCAGAGTAAATAGGTAGTGTTTGACTCAAACGCATGCCGCAGGTGAAGTTCAGATGTACTCTAATCATGACCGCTGGTGAGATTCAAGATTATTGTTTTGATATATTTTCGACCAAAATAGGTTTAAATTTAGAAAAAAAAGATTTAATGTTTTTTTTATTTTTTATTAGAACTTTTTCTTTATTTTTCTGTTGCAACTAGTTAGTATTTAATTTTTTTTCTGAAAATTAGGATTAATAGAATAGTTTGCCCACTTAAGAATTAGTATGAATTTTATTATTGAATTTAGAATAATTTTTTTATTAGAATATTTAGGATTAGTTTAGTATAAATGAAGTTTTATGATTAATTTTGTATGATTTTTTATATATGAACTAATAAATAGATATGGTTGAGTTTTATCTAATGGTTCTGCTGCTTGGAGAGTGTTTCATAGCTGTAAATCTATTTCGAGTTTAGTCATTTGATTTTTAATTTTAGCTCCTCAAAAATAACTAGCAGCAATTCTCTAACTCATTTTTTTTTCTGTTGTATTCGTTAGATCATCAGATCAAAAAAAAAAAAAAATACACTTACCAACTTGTTCGATCTTAATAATTAAGTATTTTCTATCGACAAATCTAACAGCAACTTAATTAAACAATCAAATGAGTCTGAATTTTGTTAAATTTTAAAACATCACTCCGATTTGTTATGTGGTTATGTTTAAAAGGGATAGATAGATCTTGAAATGAAAGTAAAATAAGCTCTTCTATTATATAAAAGTATTCCAAGACAAGATGACCTAATGAAGCCCTTATTGTTCTTCATCTATTCTTCCATTTATGGAAGCTTTAGAAGCCAAAGCACCATCATTAATGGCTTCTCCATTTTCATTCTTGGAGTTATAGTCATCTAGATAGTGCTGATACACATATGAAACAAAGCCCCAAACAGCCAGTACCATGGCAACCACCTTCACTCCACTCATTTTCTCGTGGAAAAACAATGCCGCTAGTAGTGGAACGACAGGCAACCCTAGAGTACTTATCACATTGGAGAAGAGCGACGACACCTCGAAGATCAACCCTATCGTTCCGATGGCAAAAAGCTGCCAAGACACGGCGGTCCATATCAGAGTCATGACGTAGGATACTTTCCCAAGCTCAAAATCATCCATTTCTTTGCTTAAAAGCTTCCACTCTTTGCTAGCGAAAAGCCCCACAAGAATGATACAAGTCGAAGCTAGTGATGGATAGATTATCATATCCAGGACAACCTTAAACGTTTCCTTTCTAATCACCTTGTTGAGGAACCATTGTGTGAGGGAGAGAATCAATCCGTACCCGGCTGAGGCGCAGACCGTGCATATGAACCCAATTGCATACTCTTGTTTGGTGGTAGTTTTGTGATGAGTTGATTCTGAAGAGTCGCGTTGAAAAATTAAGAGGGTGGAAGAGATGGTGAGGACGACTAGAGAGTTGATGATAGAAGGAGTGAACTTCAAGGAGTTGATGAAGAAGGAGAAGAAGGCATTGAAGGCAAGCTGAGATGCGGAAATGAGGGAGAAAATAGAGAGTGGAAGGTACATGTACCCAACTGCATACAACATGCAATCTACTGATAGAATCACGCCAACTGAGACATAAGCTGATGCAAGAACCAACACTGACGGTGATGATCTTCTATGGAGATTAACAGCATTGTTTGCAGTAGAAGGATGACATTCTTCTGGTGATGGAATGAGATAGAAGGGAACAAGAAGAACGAAGCCTGCAGGTTGCACAAGTCCTGCCATCCACGTGCTATTTCCACCTTTTTCAAAGTATAATCTTCCAAGAAGTGTGGCAACTGTCTGACCAGCAAGAACAAAGAGTGTATAGATGGCCATTCGGATCCACCACGTAAAAGTTTTTCGTCGAGGGAATGTTGATGTGCTGCTGACCACTTTTTTCTCATCTGAGTTTCCTTCTTTGGCTCCGGGGCCTGCTTGTAACACAAAAAAAAAAAAAAAAAAAAAGACTTATTGCTGCCTTGTAAATAACACACTTAATTTCATATATTATATATCCTATGTTGCAAGTTTCTTTCTACTACTCGAACATTGTTCTTGTTTCTTGTGCTTAAAATCTATCGCAAAACGCACCATAAACGAGGCTGCTATGAATATCTTTATAGTTGTGAGAACTTTTAATTACAAATTAAGTTCAATGTCGCTAAGATGCGGACAGCATAGTTTCAGTGTTACCTATTTTATTTAGGCATTTACTCCTAAGAAGTATATATATGATCTAGACAAGGAAGTAGGGACCCGCAAATGATTGTCTTTTTGCTTCGAGGACTGAAATGAGTACAGATATCGCTTCTTTTCGTAAATTATCAATTTAGGCCATATCTAAGATACTTGAAAATATACACAAATTATTTTGACTGGAACAGATGTTCCACAATTCTAGTACTGCTGGATCGACTGTTGTGATGGAAGTACTGAAGATGAGTTATAAAGATAATAAATTTTATATCCATCCATACATACATAAATATATCGTCTTCTAAAATCATTCGAATTATTTTTGCTCTTGCAGCCATGGCTGAAAAGAAAACGAAAAAATGGACCAGGGAAGAAAAACTGAAGCTAGAAGTGAAGAAGTTCAGTTTATGGACACTTGTCTTACACTTGTAAAATAAAAAGTTCGTTACTCATCACTTACCTGTTATTTGAAGTTGCTCTACTTCTGCGTCTCCCATGTCAGTAGTGAAGAGGTTCCGAGAAAAGATCAACTGTTAGACAAGAGAGAGATCAGGGAGGGAGGGAGGAAGGAAGAAAGAGAGAAGCCCTCATAAGCCCGTTAGGCCTTTCAATGAACTGGCACGTTTCAATAAATATACATTTATAAATTGATTACATTGGCAGTTTCTATGTATATCATCAAATGGTGTTACAATACATCTTTCTTCTTGGCCCAGCTCTTCTATTTACAAGATGCTCTTGTGGTCGTGATTCAAGTTGAAAGCATTGCATTTGTTTGGGATGAAAAACCTTCTTGTCTTTTGTTAAGAGCCTTGTCATTTCGATACTCTATTTGCATTAATATAAACATTTATATATTACCTAGTTGACAATTTTACCGGCCTGTTGCATCTAAATCCAATCATCTGTCGTTTCTCTCTTTAAATTTTTTTTATTATGTTTTATATTTTATGAACAAGAGATACATTCAAAATTCAAATCAAAACCAAAAGGTGCCGTAGAAAGTGCCGCCAGGCTACGTCGTCAACTCCAGAAAATATATTGGGTTAACTACATTATTTATCTAAGCTGTCGTGAGAGGCTGATAGCATCAGCTTTGTTGTTTACAAGTGAAGAAAACTTATAAAGCTAGTCGGAGCAGTAACATCAGAAGCTTTTTTAGCCTCTACTTCCTTGTCGGGTTGTCCTTCTCTTTTACTTTTGTAGGTAAATGAATTCAAAGGCTATTTCAGAAGCAACAGTTCAGTCAGTTTAAAACCTAATCATTATTAACCAATGCTAGCTAGCTATTATCAATAAACTTTCTTAAGATGTCAACTGGGATTGACAAAACGCGTATGCAAATCACAAAAGCGCCCTCCAATAATTGAAGCCTAGTACGCATTTCCATTCTATAGTGTTGGATAGAGGACCAGCTAACTTACTAGCAGTTATGGGCCAACCGGTAACAGTGTGACGGTTTCACCACTTCACATTTATCTCGCAGTTGCATGCCGTGGCCAGTGGCCACCGAGCATGAATAACCACTTCGACTAGACAAAGTACCTTCTGGGCAAATTTTTTCAAAGCATATACAAGCTCATAGAAGTCTAGAAACGTGAGATAACTGACTGCCGAGATCGTTCCACCACATAATCAATGAAAAACCACGATGCACATGAAACAAAATTGGAATAATATATATCTATCTTCTTACTAGAAAAAGAAAAAATAATAATTCCATTTCGGTATACAGATTTCTGTTTGTTCTTAACATGTAACCAATCAAATTCACGATAAAAATTGCATTAGTATTGAATCTTGTACTCGTTTGTGCCAGACAACAAATCTATGTCACAGGAACCTGCTCTTTTTTCAATAAGGGACAAAACTTGATATATAGCAATTCAAAATATTACAAGAAAAAAGAATTTTTCACTGGTCGTTGCCCGCCTCTCCCATACCAACATCTAATTCGGCTTTTTCATGGCAATGGAGGCAGTTTTTCCTCAAAATTGCAAGAATATTTGCTTTGCAAGCTATATCTGCATACAACATTTACCAAGTCCCTTATTCACTCACCTATGTTTGTTTTGTATCTTCAATTGAAACACCACTGTGCAACTTTGTTTTGCATTTAATTTGTCAGACCTGTAACAGTAATTTGCATTGCAAAGCATATATGCAGGTTAAAAATATTGTAATGAACTTTTGCAGTTCTAAATAAGGCAAAGCTCAGAACATAACATGGCATGCATCAAAAGAATGCAAGTGCATAAACCATTAAGCAAATTATATGATTATGTTCACAAAATTCTGTCTCATATGCCTGTAAGAAACTTACTGGTGAATGAGGGATCTGGAGAAGAATGAGTGAGACACAATACAAGCATAAAGAAATTGCAACTGCAGCAAGAAAATTGCACAGCAGCCGCCGGTTGTCTTTTGTAGGTACAAATACTGACTTAAGTGTGTTGGTTAATTCAAAAAGTCTATGAGATACCTGCACAAGAAAATCAAGATTGCAGGATAATGAAAAGAATGAAGGTCAGAAGTTAGAAAGAACTATTGGCTCCAGTGAAAGGGAAAATTCGAGATATATTCACTTACCAAGACATAAATGGCAGTTGTAAGCATGAAATTGAGCATTGGATATTCTGGGATAAGAGAAAGAAGCCACTTAGGCTGTCCATTAGGCATGTTTGATCTGTGCACATACAAATTAAAAAGTAAGAAACAATTTGCAGTAATTTCTTTGCTTTTGGGCAACTTTCAGGGAAGGTACAAAATGAAGCCATACTCCATGTTTGTATAGTCCAATAAAATATTTGCCATTCCCTATTAACATATAATATTTTTCAGTACATTTTAAAGGATTCATAAAAAAGAATGTAAATGAAACTAAAGCTTTCATCAGCTTAAACTGTTTACATTAAAATCGAATACGAGACCAAAAGAAGGAGAAGGCACGAAAAATAAATACGGATATGTTATACACATCATAAACTTAATTTACTTTCATGGGAAAAAATATATAAAATCAAAACTCGAATAGAAAAAGGAAAAGGTAAACAATTAGTCTACGAACCTCAACCAGATATGGAACTGAGAAATATAGGTTTCCAAAGTTATCTTGCCAAGCCACCTAGCATTCCAAGGTTGTGCAGTTAGAGAGAAGACAAAATATGGTAAAACTAAACAATTAAGAACACAAAATAATTAAATTTAATCTATTCAACAAGGTTATATAATGTAATTATAATGATTAGAGAACATACGCAAAGAGAGTCAAAGAGATATTACGAAGCTGCTGAGTGAAATTTCGCAGACAAATGTACACACTGGAACCACAACAAAGAGAGTAAAAACTGAGATAAAGATCTTTGTAGGGATCAACAGTATAAAATAAAATCACAGTACATACGTGATGGGAATCCATGACGTATATGGATGGTACTTGTTATATGTAACTTTGTCCAGCTTGTAGATCCATTCATACCACAAGTAACCAACCTAAAACCAAACACAATAAAATCTCAAACCTAAATAGTACAAAAAGATAGTTGATCATATTAAAGTACTTAATACCGATACTGTGATCACAAAGAGGTACTCACAAATAAAGCAACTGCCACAATACACGTCTTGATTGAGAGTTTTCTCTTGGTTTCAGATTCCTCCAATTTCTCCATCCATTTCTCAACCTATAATTTGAATATATTTCAAAATTTGAGATCCATCTAACAAAAGATAATATATAAACAAATAAACAAATCCAAGATCATCAAAGATTCAAGTTACATTGGGATGACAATAGGCATATATCATTCCAAAAATCCATATATAGCGGTCAAGCCCAGATCTAAAATGCCACTCATGCAGTCGAGGAAGATCTGGTTTTGCAGGATCAGTATACCCTGCCAGAGGTCAAAACATAATAACATTGATTACGTTTAGGAAATGCAAGTCAACTAGAACTTTATGATAGATTCAGGTTGGATTAAGCAAAGTCAATATTCTCAATGTTTTTAACAACTAATGTATCATAAACTCCATTCAGAAGGCACGTGAATAAGTGATGAAGATCATAAAACAAAATCAAAATTTTCAAAATTCAAGCTTATAAAAATAGACTTTAGGCCATGAATTGAGTGCTATCTGATATCTGTTAGATTACTGACCTAGTAAGAATGCTAATGGACTCCATAGTAACTCAAAAACTCCAGGAATTTCCCAAATCAAGATGACAACAAGAAAGCATGCCAGGATCTTCACAATCATCACTGATCTTATCTCATTGTACTTGTTAAAAATACCAACAGCTCCGTACACCATTATGGTGAAAAGAGTGTGCATTGGACAGATATAGTACAGCATATAGTCATTGTTTAGAACAATACAGCAAAATGCCACAAAGAAATTCAGCCGCCACATCATCTGTATCAAGCAATAAAGATTTATATGATTGTTAGGCCATTATTTTTCAAAATAAATGAAGCAATAACTTGGAAAAATAAAGTCAAGTAATAAAAAAATTTTAAAAAAAAATAGAACCTGAGCAAAGCGTGCAAGGCTAAAATCCTTTCTAATGTAATAGTAGGAGAAGTTGCCAAACCCAGTCATCCAAACATATGCAGCAATAAACATACGTATTGCGTTGTATATCTCAGTCGCAGCAAAGTAATGGTACATTAAAAATAGGACCTGTTAAAACATGAAAAGATTGTGATGCAGCCATGTAACAATTTAAAGCCTTCATCCACATTGAATAGATCATGTAGTCAATAAACAAAGCAAAACTATTCACACAAAACCTCCAATATTCAACTAAGATAAATAGCATATTGCGTATTCCAAGAAAACAAAAATTACACTAATTCTATCTCATATGTCTGGCGCTTTCTGGATAAAATTTTCTCAAAATTATAACGCAATTGCAGAAAGGACAAAAGCAGAAACTTATGGATTTAATTCCTATATGTTCTGCAGTCTGAACAACACCAGCACTCATCAAGCAATAATACTTGTTACAGCAAAACCAGACAAATAGTGCAAAGTAAAGATATCCACAAAATAGAATAATGCCACTGGCTATGCATATTATCGGAAGTCAAGCTAAATTTAGAAAAAAGAAAAGCACTAAATTATACAAATTTACTTTTTGTCCCTTCACAGTTACACTAAAGGCACAACTTCTTTATATATTGAGAGTTCTGTCAAAAAAATACTTGCCTGCATCCATCCTTTCCACTCCTCAGTTTGATGTCGATTAAGGTATTGAATGGTCTTTCCAGAGAATGCGGACTTGTCACTATGTTTTTTCAAAGAAGTCATTGCCGAAACTATGACTAGAAGTAAGTAAAGAAAGAGGAAAAGATCGCGATTGTAATTCTGTCAAAGAAACAACACAAGGTAGAAAGAAACGAATATCAAAATTCACAGTAAAAAGATCAAGCTCCTCATCAGTGCCAACAGGAAAATACATGACCTGAACAACCTCATCTATTAATAAAATATTCTTATAGTATCGTCTAAGTCCTAAGATGTCAGACAACAGAGGCTTCAAATGTTTCTGGTAAAGCCTCATGTTTACCATTTTTTACTGGACCAGATTGCTGGTACAAATGCCCACACACCCACCCCGGCCCGGGCGTCCCCCAGCCCCCACACAAAAAAAAAACCATTTCTAAGTCCACCAGAAAGAGTAAGATGTTCCCATTTCTCTAAGTCCACCAGATAAGAGGAAGATGTTCCCATTTCTCTAAGTCCACCAGACAGAGTAACATGTTACCCAATTATATCATTTTTGGACAACAGTATCAATATGCAAAAGATGTAAAGAGGTGAAAATTTCATTGAACATAAGATTTATAGTCAAGAAACGGAAATAAACTACCTTGGTAGAATCACCAAGTACATTTGTGCGGTCACATATATAGAAGTAAAAGAGGATTGCTCCAAACTCAGCCCTGCATGATTTAGTAGGTTCATATATAAGTACTTAAAAGCAACCAGAAAGTGCACCTATCCACAAGATACTATGACTTACATAGCTCTCAAAGTTGCCCGATTTTCTAGCAAGAATGTATCTTCCATAGTCAAAAATCTACAAGGCAAAGTAAAGAAAAAGGTGAGCAAGACTTAAAGACAACAATCATAACAAAATTCCACGTGAATTCTTCATATCAGAGGAAGTGACCTAATCAAGTTTGTTTTGATGGATGAGCTGTGAAGCCTTGCAGAAGCTGATCTTGCAAGGCCTCCCTCCAGCAAAACAGCACGATCAACTTCCTTGATTGTCTCCTTTTCCAATTCAACCAGATTGGTATCTGAATGGCTGCAAGCGGAGAAATTACTCATTAAACATTGGAAAATGGCTACTAAGAATGTCTCCAGACATTTGAAGAACTGCAGTATAATTTCTAGATTCATATTGGTCTACAAGTTAGTTACTACACTTAAGATCTCATTCTCTTGAGATAAATGCTGTTCTATAAGATGCGATATATAACACACAGTTGACACCTCTGCAATCTAACCCCCGAAATATTTCTTCTCTTGTTTTTCATTTCCATTAAAATAGCCAAAAATTAAAAAATTTTGTGAAACTCTGACCAGCACATAGGAAGAGCCTCAACAGTTTTCAAGAAGTCAATTGATACAAAACTGATTATAAGGGGGAAAAAAAAAGGATAGAGAATCTACCTAATCCTAATCTAGAAATTAGCCAAATCCATTAAGTGCATAACTTTCATTATGAAAGGGAAGAAACTTACACTTTAGAATGAGATGAAAATTTCTTATATTCTAGGAACTCTGAGTATATCCATGCAACAAATACAGGGATGATTCCGAGCAGAAAAGACACCTGAGACATGCAACAAAAGGCTTCATTACATATGTCAATTAACATTTATACAGGCCAAAAATAATAATAATAACAAAGCAAAATGAAATAAAGAAAAGCAGAAACATTGAATTGATATTACAATGTTCATAAATTCAAGTAACTATAATCTAAATCAAGTAAACAACCATCCTCTCCAAAGATTTTCCAAATTTTCTAAGCTCAAATTTGAAAGTCAAACAATAAAATTGCTTCTCAATACAATTCATCGTTAGCAACTCTAATCAAAGCTCATTACTCAAAGCTCAGGCACTGAACTCTGTTCCTGAGAACTTACAGAAAATGTTAGCTCAACTCTCTCATTTTTTTCTAATGTTCCCAAGTTGCTTCACTAACGGACTCACCGAGTTCCGGGGAAGTAATTACGTATTTCAGTAACTTAATCATCAATTACTATCAACAACAAATCAAAACAATACCTACAAGCATCGGTTATAAAAGATCTACAGCTAATAAGATACATTAAACGAGAATAATAATAATCTAAAGAAGCAAAAGCTATCAAATTGAAACACATTCAATCAACATCAGAAAAATAATAAAATAAATCAAAATGAAGAAATTATAAGGAAACAGCACCTGGCCAGGCGTGATTGGCCCGGAAACCACCATTTTGGATCGGGAAAACTGCAAAATCAAAGCACAGGACAGGACAGCAAAGCAGAAATTAGCGGCAAAGAGAAAGTGAAATTTGAATTGGAGATCAATAAAAGGAGAGAAATGAAGTACCAGAAGAGGAAGAAGATAGTACAGGATTGTGAGAGAGTGAAATCTAGGCTGTGGTCATAAATACGAGGAGTTGGAGAAAATTTTTAATTGTGGCGTAATTGAGAGCGAAGAAAACAGAGATCCAAGCAAACAGAATGGAGTTTGCTTAAAGATGAAAGAAACCGTTCGGACGATGCGTCGTTTTCACTTCTCTTTCCTCTCCAAACGGTCGATGGTTGTTGTTCTTCTTCTTCTTCTTGTTGCTGTTGGGTTTGGTTTTTGGTTGCTCTTTTGCTTTCGTTTCGACACCTTAATTAATTCTTTATTTATTACCATTATTTTCTGGACTGATAACGTACTCCTCCTTTTCTTATTTCTGTCTATTAAATCTATATTATTTTCGTTGTATTTTTTAAATGTAATTTTAATTTTCTATAATAATACAAAATATATATAAATAAATTACAAAATTGTAAAAGGACACAAAATCTACTTATAGATTTACCAAAAATATCACTACAATAGCTTACAATTGAGAAAATCGAAACTGTAATTAATTTATGAACTCTTCATTTTTCATTTCATTTCAAAATTTAAATAAAAATAAATTAAAATTTTTAAATTACCCAAAAAAAAACTCATATATCGATATGTCATGGCATAAAAATATCACGACATTTAATAATAAATTAAATCATGATAAATAAATCGATTTACTAACAATTAAGATATAAGAGTCAATCCATCCCTCACACAAATTATATGATATAGCAAAAGGATATAAGATATTTGATTTACGTGTTATAGTCTATGTTGTTCTATAACGAAGTTGCTGTTTAAGTGTGGCGTTTCATATAGCATAATGTTGATGTTACGTAACAACATCTTTGGATCGAAAAAATGGACTATATTTATTTTACGTATTGTAATCTACAATGTCATATATACACCGATATTTGTTTTCGAGTATAGATTTTTATAACATTATGTTAGCGGTACACTGTTACGTAAAAATATCTTTCTAATTAAAGTGACAACATCGATACAGGTTTCTTGGGATTATTATTTAATTAAAGTGTATTAATCATTAGTTAATGACGATTTAAGCTTCCGTTCCACCTAATCATAAATATCACAACCACCTCACTATTTGCATAATTTATTAAATAAAACGTTTTATATTTTGTATTTTATTTACTTTAACAATGACTTGAAGCAAATGAAAATCCCACCATGTTTGGAGGGATCCAACTCTAACAATTAAACAACAGAAGCATTGACTCTGCATCTCTGACCGTGTCTGTTGATTATAACGACAGCTGTTGACAATTAAAGAGTCAATTCAAGAATGTACGAAATTTGATCTTAACCGTTGATTATGGTGACTCGATTGGATGAGCATTAGCTGTCCTGGAGTTGGCTTCCAGGATTAACACGGTTAAGAAGTGTGGAGTGTGGACTAAGGAAAGCACTAATCAATTTCTTTAAAACTTTTGGGATTAAATTAAGTGCTTTCTGTGTTTATGCATTTGACTGTTGTCTTTCGTGTATTGTGTGGTAGAAGGACCTTGACAGGCAAACAATAAAACGTGTAAATTACTAAATCAACCCTGAATATTCCAAAAAAAAAAAATAATAATAACTAAACAATTCTCATAGGTAAGTGATGATTATTTTCAAAGATGTGAAGGAAAACGTGATCCCCCAATAACATATGATTCAATCAAATGAAAGAATTAAAAAGTTTATGTGCCAATCTAAAACTTTGTTATAAGGGCATTAATGTGTTGTTAATTAATCCGAAAAAGTAATTATCCACATTCATATCTTTAATTTTTTTTTTCAAGGATCAAATTAATCAACCTTCATTGAAGAAATTAAATGGGGGCCAGGACAGCAGCATCTATAACAAATTAAAATGAGTATTATAAAGTTGCTTAATAGTTACTATATCAACTTTATTTTATTAATTGAGTTATGAAATTTAAGTACTTTATCATGTTGGTGTTCAAATATTGGCACTCCAAAGCTCAAAAATGATTAATATGGCTCTTGGCCCAATGGAGAGTCATACTATTTACAGTAATCAAAGTACTGTCCATTATTGGATAAGCAAAAATAATGCACATCAAGAGCCCAGATTGCTCCCAGCTGTTATCTGGATATAGTTGGCCTTGGCCAGGCATTTTGTGGTGTTACCAATTGAGTTTCTCTAGTATTTTGATAATGACAACCTAGAATATTTATTATATTATCAATACGTTTTCTTCAAATTAGATGATATATATACATATACTTTAATTTATTATGTTTAATAAGTTTAAGAAATTAAATAATATTTCATGCATAATCATGGTCTAAAATCTAAATCTTCCTTGGAACATATAGACCACTAATTTTTATTAATTAATCGATTCTTCTGGCAGCAGTTTCACATATGTACTATTATATGTACGTACAGCTGGCTAGCAAAATATATATAAAGTAATTAGATATATAGGTACGATCGGAAGCAAATCATATACCCTCTAGTTTTGTTATACTATTCATGTTTTCATATGGGGTTCAATTATTGATTATAAGAACAAATAATTAATTCCCTGACTTGACTGCATATGACAATAGCAGTCATGCTATAATTTTACTCTGTATGGGGAGTACAAACCTTCAGCTGCAATGCTGAAGTATGTCTAGAATTGGGTGACCTCTACATGTGATCAAGCATTCATGTGCTTGCTTTGTAAATTTACAGCGATTACCGGTGAGGAAACAGATCAATGCATATTGGGAATTTGGGAGGACTACAGATGATAATCAAGAGAAACTTGAAGTTGATAAGAAGAAAAAAAAAATCGTAAAACTAATAGACTTGGTTATAATATTATTGAGTGGTTAATATGGCTAGTGTATATCTGTGGATCACCAATTTTTTTAACCTACAAATCTGATTTCTGAATCGTAATTTAAGGAATATTGGGTCGGGTCCATTTGTACCTCATTCTGACTAATTGGGGACCAGGAAATTATTTGGATTGATATGGCAATTGATGATACATATTGAAAGTTTCTAGCTACTTTACCAGACAAGATGACACATTATCAGGAGGGCATTGAGGCTCACATTGTTTGAAACTTTTAAGCTACTTTTTGGTTTGTCTTTTCATTTCCAGCTGAGTTGAAAATTGAAAAACATATCAAAGCATTGCTAGTCAAAAATGCCTGCATTCATTTTGCAGCTTTTTGATTGATGAAGATGATAAAGTCATCATTTATCAACCTCAGTAGAGTATTAGTACTGCTACGTTCAACAATTCAAGCAAAGCACAATCCTTTAAACGTAACAACCCATATATAAAAGTGCTTCTAGATGTTGTTTCTGATCATTCACCACCAAAACAAAATGAACCATATACGTTATAATCAATCTTGGAATTGAAATTTGCAAAGGAGATCTTCTCACACTCCATACATAGAAATATCCCATATCAAGAAAAGGATACATAATTGTGCAACTCAAAACTTCCAAATATATTATAAGTAATACAAACACCAATGTATTGTAATAATGTATGCAATATTACTCTTAATATTAGAAAAAGCTCATCATCATACGAACACCAACTCTAGAATCATTTCTTAACGAGGCAGTGCAAGCAAATTGCCTCTGCAATTTCTAATCAAGAGATACGATTCAGCTTCCACAAAGTATATATAAATTTCATCATGTTGGCTCGCTCTTTCAGATGAACAGTAGATAACGATGCACTAAAAGGTTAGAATAAAAAACTAAGTGTCTAGCTAAATAGTGAGAATAATATCTACAATGAAGGGCCGGGCTCAGGATATGGAGAGAGATTCATGGCTCTCTTTTGAGGAACATTGAAGGAACTACGTCTTGCAAAAGTCCATAATCAGGAAGTTGATACTGCTCAAGGCTAGGAACGTTAACGTTTTGTGGATGAATAGAGGCAGCACCGCCTTGGCTATGCATGACAGCTGCAGGCATGTAATTACCTAACCACTCATGAGGATAGCTGGACGCATTCATTGGTGTCGGCGTTAGCATAGAAGTTTGGAACATTCCGGCCGCGCTCCCCCTCAGCGTTGTGGGGATGGGGTGGTTGTGCTGGCCTTCATACGTGGTGATCACGATGGATGGATCCTGAAATGACCTCTCCACTCTTTTCTTGACAGTGCACTTCTGAGTAGTGCACCTGTAATAGCTTCTGCATTAATAAAAGCAAAAAAGTCACCTGTCAAATATTTCACCTCTATAGATAAAAAAACCTTTCAACAAGGGTTCTCTTCTGTGCTAATTTATTATCGTCCTTAACTAATTGGGCATTCAAATCATAAGAACATTACACTTCCGCAATTGGAAATTGTTCTAATTTAAAATCCAGGCTCATAGGGTTCCAACTATATTTATATATGTGTGTGTGTGTGTGTGTGTATATATATAAGTTTCATTTCTTTTACTAGCTAGGTTTCATTTCTTTTTCTTATAGGAGAAAAGAATTAATATGAATGCAATTATATGCAAGCATGTATAGTATCCAGAAGCGAATTGAACATGTTTAGAAGATTGTGAATAGTCGTTCCTTGACTGTTTATACTTTCATTCTATGCTATTGCGTGTAAAGTTGACAAACTAACCTTGGATAAGGACTGTTCTTGACAGCCTTTTGTCCGTATTTTCTCCATCTATACCCGTCTTCAAGATGATCAACTTCACTCTTAGTCATGAACGCAAATCGCGGTTCCTTTTGCCTTTTTTCTCCTTTCTGTTTCTTTGCTTTGTTTCTATGCGATCAAAAAAACCACAAAAGGTTAGATACCCACTCACGCTGTCTCTCTTTCAGATAAATCAACGTTACAGTACTGCTATACATACAGATTCCGAATAAATGGTATTTGGTAATTAAGAACGAAACAAGAAACTTACATTTTCTTAGAGCTTTCTCCTCCATCTTCTGACCCTTTTGATTCCGCATCTTTCTTTGCGCTCTTACCAGAATCCTCTTCGGCACCAGCCTCGCTGGAAGATGAAGAGATGGAAGAATTTGGAGTAGTGGCCATGTTTTCAGTACTAGAAGCACCAACCAATTTCTGATTGCCTTCAATTGAAGAAAACACTTCGGATGACGAAGGTGACATGCCAAAGGCTTTCTCGAGCGAATTGTAGTCCACGAATCCTTGCAAGCAGTCGCTGAAGTTCACGTTTGTAGCAGCAAGCTCTTCCGGATTGTAAGCTGATGAACCCGCAATGGGAACAGCCTTGTGGTCGTACATGCCGGTTCCATATTGATCATCATGGAATAGAGATCGGTAGTAAAGGTCTCTAGCTTCATTAGACATGGAAGAAGAACAATAAAACAAAGAAGAAGAATAAAGATATAAAAGAAGAAGAAGCAGAAGAGAAGAGGTGAGAGAGTTTTGATGATGAGGGCTCTTAAGTCTTGTTTTGGACTTTTAGTTTAACCTATATTTATGTTGTTCCGAGTTTTATATATATATATTAGAAAGATATTATAAAAGTCTTCGGCTTTGAATAAGACTTGTGCGTTTGCTACACCACTTTACAAAGAAAAAAGTTGACAAAACCTCCTCCCAATAAAAACAGGCAAATGTGGCCTCTCATATGGAAACATTTACACACCCCTCTATATTCATCTCTCTCTTACTCTCCCATCAATCAAATCCACAATACACATCTGCATCTTCTCCCAATCTTCTACCGATTATCAAACAAATTCATCTACTTTATTCTATTATGTCATTAAAATCAAATGTAATAAAATAATTCAAAAAAACATATTGTAAAGTGGCTAGTAAACTACCCATCTTGGGCATTGTGTAAACTGCAATAACTTTTTGGTCCCTGCCGCTGCCCTGCCACTTCTTCTAATGACAATAAACAGTAAACACCAAATATTATTATACTACACGGTCTACACACCCAAAAAAAACTTATTATTACATTGTTAAAAAAAACCATTATTAGTAAATAATTTTTATTTTCAATGTCGGTATAGTGATTTTTCATTTAAAAAGAGAGAGATTTGTCGGGAGAGAATGTGAAGAAATATTGAATGGTGGTGAGAGTTGGAGATAATTAAAGATGGAGGAAGAGATAAGAAGTCAGCGAAGACTACAAGTAACCGGTTATAGTCAGTGAGTCAGTCATGATATGGTTTGTGAAGAGTGATAAGGAGAGAGAAAGGAAAGCAAAATTTTGGGTGGTCAAACTTTCAAACTTTACTGTTTGCGTTTGGGAATCTCAGGCTTACACGTGGCTTAATTGGCACCGGCATTTGACCGTAGCCGACAAGGTGATACGGCACGTGGGAGACCTTTAAGCAGCTTTCGTACATGGGTGGCCGCTGATGCCCAATCCACGTCATCATCTTCTACATTACCCTTTTTGGTCTCACACTTTTGCTTAGAAACGTTCAAACCTTCAATCAATTTTGCCCATCAATCCACCCAAAATTTGTGCAAATTCCATCCAATTTAGACAAAGTTCAGTTTAAATTTATATTTTTTTAATTATGAGAGGATAATAAATGCAATGTGTTGCAAAAGAAAAATGATAAAATAACTATCATTTTCATGTTGTGTACCATACATAAATTAATAGTAAAATAATATTTATATTGGTATAGATAGGTATATATAGCAATATTAATGTTAGATTTATAACTTATATGCGATCTAAATTCTATAATTTAATGTGAGGTCTACATGAGAAAATCCTATTAAAATGTGGTTTCTTTCATTATTTTATTTTTTATATATTTTTATTATATAGACTACTAGATCATATTATAAAATTTAAAATGTATATAAATTGTAAGTTTAATATTATTGATATAATTGTACATATTATTACGATAAAATTAGTGAACTTAAGTTGTTAATAAATTCATTTATTTATTTATTTTTTGGGTGAGAAATGTTGTTCGTGAGGACCAAGAATTTAATGTACTTCATTATGATTCGTTCGTTGTTTACTTGTTAACACCGCCAAATTGTTTCTATTTGTGAACCCTAAACTACTTGATGGGCATAATGACATCTTCATTTATGATCACGAGAAGTTTACGATTTAGGTCGAAAAAATATATAGCTAGGCAATTTTGAATATATTTATGCTTAAATGTTGGATAGCTTCGTCATCATTCTTTGAATAATTTTTTTAAACTAGCTTCTCCTAACCAAGTTCATATGGAAAACCCGTTAATGCTACATCAATATTTATATAATACATATATTAATAGTATTAGATTTATAATCTATATATAACTTAATATGACAATTTACATAATAAAAATTCACTAAATGAAAAAAACTAAAAGAATTAATAATAAAAATTATATCTCCAATAAGATTTTTTTTTTATGTAAACTACGATATCAGAGTTTGAGTTATATGTAATTAAGTTGTAAATATAACATTATAACTATATAATATGTTAAACCTGTTAATGCTACATCAATATCTATATAATATGTATATCAATAGTATTAGATTTACAATCTATATACAATCTAATATGACATTTACATAATAAAATTTACTAAATAAGAAAACCAAAAAGAATTAACGAAGAAAATTATATCTCCAATAATAATTTTTTTCATGTCAACTATCATATCAGATTGTAGAATTTGAGTTATATTTTTCTATATATCTATTAGTTAATCGAGTGTATATATGTATATACATTTGTTGATCTCATTTTTAAATTCTTAATATTCTTTTATTCCATCAATATTTACTAACCGATTCATAAATTTTATTATCAATATGGTTAAACTAAAAATAGTGAAAGGGTAAAAGTTTTGGGAAACTCTTTTGCTTTCTTGAATTTGGGCGACGAGAGAGGAAGAGTTCTCCAGACAAGTTTATTATGGCTAGCGTGACTGGAACTAGCTAGTCAACAAGAATACAATTCCTGGCAATCATCAAAACAAAAAGGAAAACAAAAAATGATAAAAGCATACATGAATAATTGACAACATTGAACCTCAGAAATATTTGGTCAACAACATAAAGTTTTGAAACATATTCAAAAAGCAAATAGTTATCTTTTTGTTGCATTTTGTTAGATGTATGTATATGTTATCTGCATTATATTACCTCTTCGAAACGTGACATGCATATGCATTCTTTATTCTAAAGATTATGCACATGTTCTGAGCACTTTTTTTTTTTTTTAATGAAGGTTCATATAATTTGGATTAAGATTTAAGAGTATATATGAAATGATTTTTTTCACATTTTTTATAGCATTCGACTTAAATAAACTATACATATGAAACCCTAGTTTTTACTATAAATCAGAATTCTATTGAAACCATGACTTGCATCTGATCTGAGTATATTTAATTAGGATAATAAACACAATCATTGCACGTTGATTAGTGAAAGGCATTTCAATTTTGAGTTGGTCTAAACCAAAAAGCAATAGTAGAAAATAGTGTAAATAATGACTAATTCTAGTTGTTTTTCTCTCTAACCTATCACCCATGCCGTTAATTGTGCCTAATTGTATGCATTGCAAGATTACTTGCGTAGTGTGTGCTGTGCCTTGTCAAGCCTACAGAACTTATGAATTTATATTCAAATTGGGTCATAAAAAACATATAAATATCTTAGTTCGATTAGATTATTAGCATATATTATACCAAATCGACTGAGTTTACGTGCATAATTTGACTCTGTATCGTCACATTTATTCTAATATGGGTGCATACTACTCACTTGAATGACATCTACCTACCTTCATCAAGTGTTAGTTGCTGGCTTGTTGAAGAGAAAACAAAGTGCTTTTTGAAAACAAAATACACAGAAAATACTTCTTTAATATAAATGACGTGAAAGAAGTTTATAATGGCATCATGTATGTATCATTTCTTATATTACATGACAAAACATATAAAAATACATATAAAGTATATGGGAATGTGACACATCTTATCTAGAAGGCCATAAGATTGATTGTTGATTGGATGACATGTTGAAGAATATGCAGAAGCACTTTGCATACACCAATAGAATATATGAGAATGGAAAAATTGTATAGAGATAGTGTGCATACATTCTTCTGGAGAATAAATTAAGTAGTAATTAATTAGAAATGTGGAATTGTGTTTTGGTAATTGAATTCAGGTGAGGATAGTTGCCTATTGGGGATGACTTTTGATGGTAGATAAAGCTTGGAATTACAAAAAGAGCATGAGATTGTTGACCTTTAATTATTATTATATATATGTAGATGCACATAATATAATGTGACATATAATATAAAAACTATATATTATAATTGTCCTTTGGTAATAGTATTGCAAGTCCTTGTCAAATATCAATCTGCAAGAGGGCAGGTTTTTTGTTAGGTGTGTATCCTGATAAAGGAATCTTTGGATGTCAACACATACAATTCAATCGCTATCATGTCTTTAATTGTTTTCTTGGTTTACATCTCTAAAATTCTAAGTTAAGAAAAAAGAGAAGAGCATAATATTAAGAAATAGATAGATATTTATATTGTTAAAATTTATCATGATCTCCAAGCATTCTCCCTATCTCATTAAGTCATTTTATTTAATCAAAAAGATTAATTGAATATTCTTATTGGTTCGATATCGTTACAATAATCGATTATGTAATATTTAATCTTGCATACATAACATGATAATAAAGTTAATTATCATAAATAAGTGGTAGATGGGTATACTTTCATTTAAGATATGATTCAATAGTGAACTTTTTGGTTTGAAGAAAAAGGTTAAGTAACATCTTTAAGGTCAAATGTCAATTACTTTTTCTAAGTCTATGTTGGCACCTTAATGGCACAACAAGCAACCTATTCAAATCAAGAATCTAATCTCTTGAACGAACGAGGCTTTGATTTCATACATAAAATTACAAAGCATATTAATCAACATTCTCCTTTTGGCCTTTACTAGTTTAATTACTCAATGAGGAGGACTTATATATAGAACCATCAAAAGCAATGAGTTGGATGCATCAAAAATTCATAAAACGTTTTTCATCACTCAGAATCCAACAAAGAAAATAAATAATTAACAATCAAAACGATTTTTGTATATTAATTTGACTAAGCAATAATATCAAACAATCATTTTGAAAAATATAACACCAAAAAAAAAGGTGTAATACCAATCAGTCCTTGTCAGGAAAACTTTTTTCACCTATAAAACATATTTTTCTTCCTTCCTTCCTTTAGTTTATTGTAAATTACTTAATTTGAATTGACTTGAAAGTGAAAGAAAGCTAGCACCAGTAATAATTCACCATCTACTCCATTTGGAATGTTCCAAATGATTTGTTAATTCTAATTAGGAACCCATTTGTTTCACAAAATGTAATTTTCAATTTGTAGTTGCAAATTTTTTAATCAAATTTAATATAAAACTCTAATAGGGTTTGTCTTGTATAGGTTGAGATAATAATTGTAATGTGAAAAATCTTATTAGTAGTTTGATTATTTCATCTGAGTCAAAAATATCTCTCGGACCCAGTCTCTCTAAGCCTAGCTAGCTAACAACTGAAGCTATCAGTCTACTTTATTTCATTTCAAATTTCTTAATTGGATAATTTTTAATAACGTGCCCTATCGTTTCAGTAAGTAGCTAGTAAAAAAGATGACAAAGAAAGTGAAAAATTAAAAAAAAAGGCTTCTTTTTACCAAATAATTAGTCTATTATATTTGATGGAGTCACCAACTGTCAACTATTAATAATTTGAAGGGTTGACTTGGTTTTGAGAATCTTTAGTAAACGCTATGAACTCAATTATTCAGATGCTGCCATGTTCACTCAGTCAATTGAATTCAAAAGGGTTTGTGTTATGCTTCTTAAATTTTCATGAGGTAATTTATTGTGAGAGAGACAAGAGGTATGACCTGGTAAGCACTTTGCGGTTGCTGATTTTCTGTGGGTTCATCATGTGCTTTGTTTTTAATTACCTCAAGAAAAAGGAGCTTGAATTGAGGGATTTTGTGGAGATTTTGACAATTGACAGTGCATTATTTAACTTTTGGGAAAGTAACACGGCAATGGACTGACTGCTTATGCTTTGTATTCAAAGATCAAAAGCAATGTTTTATTTATGTATAGAATTTTGTGAATTGGAAAATGGTTTGTTTGCTTCTCGCTTTGATCCCGGTACTCGAGTGAACTTTTGAATGTAGACTTTCTTGGAAGAAGTTTGATTTCTATCCATTCAAAAATCTAAGTTCACTGAATGCTTAGTGGACTACCAAAAGCTTGCCTTGAATCTTCAAAGGAAAAGCTTTGTCATTATTCTGCAATTTTTACAAGTAACCTTTTGTGTTGAAACTTTATCTGTATCTCTTTACAGTGAATGCGAGTGGGCAGGTGCTCCAGATTAACCCAAAATCTCAACATGAATGAAATTGAGTCAGGCCAAAATCAAATTAGCCTGGAATGAAAATTAAAAGAACAAATGTGAATCAGAGTTAAAATTTGTATAAGGGTTATTTAGAGATGCCAAGTTAAAAGACCTTGAGTAACAGATAATAAATATAATCTTTTTGTTTAAGAAAATTTATGTTTAACAGGGTTCTTTTTATGTTCAGGATAACTAAAAATTATAGAATTTTTTAGGTATGGACCATAGAATTTTCGTTCACGTTGAAGAAAGTAGAGAGACAACATTATTGAGGATGATTACTTGGTTTTCAAGTGCTTTGAAATTCAAACACTAGTGGTGATTGGTGAATTTGTAGAAATAGAACGTGACCTTCCTAATTTTTCTTCATTATTTTATAGGTACAAAATTGTCCCTATAAAGTTGAACACTCAATAAGACTGCTCATATATTAACAAAACCAAATGCAAACAAAATGTGGAAACCACCACAGAGTCAGTTTGGAAATAGAATCCAGTTTACGCAATTTAGAAAATTTACACTCTGCATAGCAGCAGTGCAGCACAGTTGCCCGCAGGTAGTCAGTGAGTGATTAAATTGAATAGCTCCAAGTATAAAGAATGGCAGCCTTAACATTTATTAATGTAACTTATAAAAGAATAAATTTATAAATCCGATCCATCTACACTAGCAAAATGTCTGTACAAGATCATCTATGCCTTTTAAGCAATACAGTTGTACAAGCCACAGGGATTTGTAAGCACTTTGGCTCCCTACCTCTTTAACCCTCAACTGATAAAAAGATTGGCAAAAGCTAGCATTTTAACACTTGAAGTCCACAGATTATTTGTTGAGTGAGTGGATGTGTGGCAAGTGCGCAACTGATCAGGTATTAAAGTTCATAGATCATCATCCCGGTTCAACTAGGACAATACAAAGACTAACCTAGCCCTCTCTTCGATATACAATTAGACAGTGTACAAAAATTAGATAAGAACAATTTAGCGAGGCTACTCGTAAATCACTGATGACCCCGCATGAGATCAGCAAGAGTTATCTTTCCACAATTGCCAGTGTCTAGCCTATCAAACTTCTTACATATCTGCACAATATCCTTCTCTGATACCTTCCCCATCTCCTTGAGCTTGTATATGACAAATTCTGCTTTGCTGCATGACAGAACAAACAGAAATACTCAACTATGACTCTTAACATACAAATCGAAAACTTGGTTTTGGCTTCGTTTTAACATAAATGGGCACAATCTAGATCCGACAAAATATCTAAAAATCTGACAATAAAGAATTTCAACAAGCAAAACAAGGCATTTGAAATCATGAATTCCTGATAAATAATGTGAGGTAGCTTACAGATGGTTATGTCTCTGCCAAATCAAGACAGTAAAGCAATTGCAGAACAGTATTTATCAGGCAAAACTCAAATAAAAAAGAGATGATACATTGGTCATAGTTGCATTGCTAAAAGATTTCAGCATTTAAGCCTAAAACCAACTAGTGTGACAATGACCACCTACCAACTAACAGATGATGAGTGGAATTAAATTCTCTATCCTACAATTCTGTGAGATGCAATCTTTCAGTACACATATTTTACAGTGAAGATAATAAGTCAAAACATACCCAAATACTAACATCGTAAACATTACAGATTAGCATGAGAGGAACTCCATAAATTGCAGAAAATGCCAAGAATAAATAAAATATGAAGCTACAGTTTGCCAGCCAGTCTAAGCCATTCCAATACTATATAAACGTCAAATCGTTACTTCCTTGTCCAGAAGGTTTGGTAATAATAGAAGGATTTGAGATGTTGATAAGAGTGTGGAATTTTATTTCCCTCAACCATGCCAAACTGGTAAGCAATTGCACAACAGAGTGTCACTAGCATTTGCAACTAAATTAGCAAGAGAATTTAAGAGAAAACTTCTATTCTGCCAAGCACTTTGCTATACTCAATTATGAAATAACAGACAGAAGACACGGCCTCTACCAAAATGAGAATTCTCATTACAGGAATTTAAGGGCAACCAAAATTCACGCAGTCATTACCACTCAAAGTACTTCCAATTACCTTACGAATGGAAAAACTTTCTTTCAGGCAAGTGAAATTCAGGCTTCAACTTTAGGAAGGGGCCAAATAAAAGGTCTACTTATAAAATTTCCATAGAATTGAAGCTAAAAAGTGATAGAAGGCTCTTAAATATCAATATGACAGAACAAATGGGCTGAGTAAAAATTGTGATTTCATATTTAAACTAATTTTTTAGTATTTGAAGAGCTTTATTGCCATCCAATATATGTTGAGGAAGATAAGGTTCACACAATAGAGAAATCTGCTTTTCATCTTGTCTCACATCTTTGATATATGCTATGATGCAGTATAAGACACATGAATAACGTTTTAAGTGTTGTAACATAGACATGTTTTCACTAATTCTGGTAATATCCCAACTGCATGTTTCGCACCAGACAATCTTAATGATAAAAACGATTTTCAGAAATCATGCTTGCTAGGCCAACAGTCGCAAACAACGTAAGAAGATTAATATGTTAAAGTACAAAACATAAGACTCGAAACCATTGCATACCTCACACAACCGTTGTTGTCAATATCTGCAGCAAGAAACTCAGCCACGGTCATGTCCTGACCAAGCACCCACTTGGCCATCTTCCTATGCCGCTTATCTACTCTTGCCTCGGCCAAATACAGGAAAGCTCGAGCAACTGCAAGAGTCGATACAAGCAACCAAATGGAAGCAAAAATTCGACCTGGCAATGACTGGAACGCCCTGTCACCATACCCAACTGTGGTAACCGACATAACTGAAAGATAAAATGAATCTAACCAGCCAAGTCTCTCAAGAAAATGCATAACAACAACACCAACTCCAATACAAAGAACCACAACACCTAATGCCAATGCAACCTTCATTCTAATCCTCATCCTACCCTTTTTCACATCAATTATATACGAAACCCGAGACTCCTTATCACCACCACCACCCTTAATAGTTTTCAGCAAATAATTCTCTTGCAAATCAAGCACATAACTAACCATCCCAGAAAGCAAAATGTCAACAAAACCAAAACCAATCAACACAAACAGTATAGAAAACAACTTAGTTGCCACAGTATTCGGGGTGATATCACCATACCCGATTGTGCACATCGTCACAATACAAAAATACAAAGCATCAACAACAGGGTGAGTCTCTTTAGCCGCAAAATTATTACGATTAAACCAATATATAATCACACCTAAAGACAAATATACCACCAATAGCACAAAAGCTTGCCTAACAATGGATTGAGAACCAAATTGTGGCTTAGGCACGGCTTGATGTTTCAACTCATTGATCACAGCCATTGCAGGAGCAGTTTTCGCCCTGTGAAGATGGCTCTTGGTGGAATCAAACAACCAAGATCGAGATGATGTTCTTGATGAAGCTTGCACTGCATCTTGAATTTGGACGTGTTGGGCTGATTCTTGAGGGAGCAAATGCGAGTTAGAAGAAGAAGAGGCTCTTGGAGAGGGGATAGAGAGAGTTAAGGCATCAACAGTAGAAGAAGCAGAATCACGAGGAGAAGATGGTCCGAAGATGAGGATGTCTTTGAGTTCAGATGGGGTTAAAGGCATTGGAAGAGAGATTTCTCCATCTTCAGGAAGTGGAAACAGAAGAGGAGGTGGCGATGGTCTCTGTCTCGGGCTTCGATATGATAAAAGAGGCTCCTTTTCCATCTGGGTCAGCCGGAAAACCACTTCAGATGATGTTTTGATTAAATTCAGTTGATTGGGAGACAAGATGAGGGTGGGTTACAAAAAGAATGAATAAGAAAAAGAGAAAGTATAGTATAGTTTAGTTTAGTTTAGTTTAGTTTTCTCTGTGAAAACAGGGAGAAAGAATATGCATTCAATGATAATGAATAAACATGGATATACCAGAAATAGGAGAAGAGGAAACGATAGTTTAGTGAAAGGTTTGATTCGGTCATTGAAGTTGCGGGATGGTGGTAAGGCAGAGAATCCTAGTAAACCGCAAGCAGTTGCAGTCATTAAGAGTGTAATGTCAGGTAAGACATCGAAACTTGAAAGTACTAGAAGACGAGTTTGGCTAAGGATTGATTATTTTTTCTTCTGCGCCATTCACGTCACGCGCTTCCTTATTGCTCACCTCGCTCACCCCAGCACAACACAACCCATGTGATATTCTAGTTAGGGACATTTTTTAGAATAACAATTTCAACCGATTCCAGAGACGACTCAATTTCAATATGTTCTTTCTCGGTAAACTGATCTCTATCCACAACCAATCTATACAGTTTTTGATTGCATAACACAATTCTATTCAATGAATAATAAATATTATTTCAATGGATACCAGACTATTCTATTAATCGATAATATTTTATTTGTTTATTTTCATCTGCTTAATCATATTATATTAAATCCAGGTGTATATAATTTCGGTTCTATAGTTTAAATTTTTTTAAATATTTAAAATATTGGTATTTCTGAATAACTTTTATTATTAAAGTATCTATTTATTAAAAAAATCATTCGTGATACAAATAAAAGAGTTACACAATGAACTAAAATGTTTTCTCTATTTACCCATATATTATTGAACTCTATTTTTTAATAATTTGTCTTTAAAACCTAACTTTTTTAGTCAAACAATTTTGTGACATCTACATTAACATAAACTAACGTTTTAGGGAACAACAGGGTTATTAAGTAATATTTTGACAAAAAAAAGCTATCCGTTAATTTTAATAAATTTCAATTAATTTTCTTCCTAGAATATCTCTTTCTTTCTGTCTTCTTCTTTTTTCCTTCTTTCCTCAATGTTATTCGGTTGAGTAACAACTCGTGACAGGGAACTGCATAATTTTCTGTGCAACAATTTATTGCAATTCAGTTTCTAATAAATGATATGAACCAAAAAGATAAAATATATATTTAGTTGAGAGAAGAAACTAAAAAGAAATAACGAAACAAAACAAAATTTTAATTAATATTTTAGATAAGAATCATCTGTAACTTCAAATAGTCGAGACCATAATAAATGTTAGTGCCACGCGGTCCAAACTTGGAAACGCATTATTTGACATGGCTTCGAGAATATCCCCACCAAATCATGAATTAAGCATTGACGTCAAATGTTATAGGAGCTGAAAGAATTCCCCACAAAATCCTTCAATCGAGTATTTTAACTCAAGGATCATAGGAACCTAGCGAAATACCAAAAACAATTCTTAAAGCTTCATGAGTTGATCATTCATGCACGATGGTAAGTTCATTTGTCTCGCGTAAGATTACACTATTAATAACAAGAAAAATCAACCGTACACAAAGGTGGAAAGAAGTTCTTTAATATGAATGGGGAGCAGAGAAGATAGATAATGCAAAGCTGAGAGGCAAATCCCTGGAGGGAATGTCAAAATAGGCAAACCAGGATTATACAAGCAACACAAAGGCATTGTTTGTATCACACAAAATGTAGAGCAGAAATTACAACAGAGCTAATCATCATCCTCCAAAACACTCCGGCGCCTCTGGATCTGAAATATTGCAGAAACACAAGACATAATGTGAGAACACTATATACATCAAAAAAAAGGGGCAGGAAGCCAAGGCAACAATAAATAATTAAGTCATCAGACTTACTGTGACTTTGGTCTGTTTGCTGGTTTGGGTGTTAATCTGTTCTAACAATGATATCAGCCTCTCTTCCGAAACCTAAAACAAAACATCATCCAAGTATGACACCGCTCTCAGTCATCAAGTTTTTAAATTAATGCCAGGCACCCCACACCTAGCCTGCATTCAACATAGGGGGACTGAGACAAAAGAACATACCTTCTCAACAATCTGGCCCATTTGAGCAGCTCTCAGTATAATATCCTCAACACTTCTAGCCTTCTCGGGCTTCACCAAAGCAATTCGAGAAACTGTGCAAAAAGGAAGATAAGCACATCAGAAATAGCAAAAGAATTGCAGATGAAAAGGTGTATAAATTAAAGAACAAAGATATAATATAATTGCTTCCAATCCACTTTGTACTATATATTGCAAAAATAAAATTCCAAACCATACTTCCATTTAACGGCACATCTCACACAAAAATACTCAGCAGTGGAATAGTAAGTGTACGATAATTCAATATTCAGAGTTCAACATGAACATCCATAACCTCTCAAACTTTCCATTGTTAATCTATACAATAATATCATATATAGTTCTCTGAAAGAATACGGACGATAATAAAAAGCTTACAGTCAAAAGCTCAAAATCAAAACTTACTTCTTTCACGTGCCTCAGATGACAAAATCTGACTAAGCATCATTTGCCTTCGTTCATCTGCCTCCCTAAATTAATCACTTAAATCTCAGGTCAAAACTTCAATTTTAATCACTCAAATCTCAGTTCGCAGTGTAAAAGAGCAAAGAGAGGGTGCGACATGATGAAACATATGGATTCAAAAAATAACCTCTTGGCATCTTCCTGGGCTTTCTGCTGCTCAGAATTTTGTTGATTTCCCTGTGTAGCAATAACATTTGATTAGTTCCATCATCTGAAAGGATGGATAAGGCAACACCATTTTTTTGTGAATTAAAAAAGAAATATCAGTGATTGATTACCATGCCATGTTGCGCCATGAGCTCTTGCATTCTTCTTTGTCTTATTGCTTCCAATTCAGGATCAGCCTAACAACAACAAATAGAGGCCAATTCGAAATTCAGGAAAAGAAAAAAAAATGCTATAGCCAAATAGATAACTAATAAAGGAAATTTAAAGTTCATGCTTTTTTCAATCACATAGAGGCCCAATTATGGGGTCCACAGAAGTGGGGGAGAGGACGAATACACTAAAATAAATTCCTAATAGATTAGATCAAGACCCAAATTCAACTTAAACTATTACTAGAAATATTCTGAAAACAAAAGATCGCATCATCAGCTAATACATGTCCCTAATATGACTGGAACTGTTTCAGTGAAATTAAGGTACAATAACATCAAAATACATATCACCCATCCAGCAATATCCAAGAAATATAAACATGATTAATCCAGCTAGTGGCATAAACACATAACAGAATTTGGAGTATCTCTTCAAATAGTGGGTCTTTCAGTAATGAGTTCCAATAACATACTCTTGTACAAGATCATCAGCCATTACCAACACCAAAAGTTAATAAACAGGGAAATGCTTCCAACAAATAATTCATCCACCACAAGCTTCAGCATAAGAAAAAACTATGAGACTTATAACAAATGTTGTCCTTTTAAATAATCTGGAAGTTCTTATAGCTATAAGATCTCTTGCAAAGCATTCAAGCTAAGCTAGCTTTGGAAAAATTGCATGATTCACACTCGAGTCAGTGATCAGGGCAACTCTTATGGTAACGTGATCCAAATGCAAACATCAAGTTCAAAAGAACTCATTCCAGAAATTGATCAAGATAAATTCAACCCATAAAGCATCTCATCCTTAAAGAATTTATCATCTTAAACCCCCGGCAAAACAGCATTGTTTCCAAACAAACCACTGAAAATTCAAAATCCAGTCCTTTCGAGTTTGCTTTGAATCTATGATTGCTACAATTACATGTCGTCACAATTATTTATGTTCCTCTATCTCCATTTACGCACCAAACATCCCCAAATTGACCCCAAAAGAAGTTCTTTTAAGCTTTAACCTAAACTAAAGCTAGCTTACAACAATTCAAATATCATCTGAAAAAACATAACCTAACCATAGACTCGTTTAAATTCAAACTAAACAGAGAATCGAAACCGGTTTAATTGAAATCCAGGGCTCGAAAACCACAAAAAAAAAAGAAAATAAAACCCGAAAAAATGTTAGGTTGGTCGGAAAATAAAACTCACCATTTTGATTGGATTAGGTGAACAAACGCGGCCTAGTGTTCTGTTTGTGCTTGTTTTGAATTGGGGTTTGTTTGTTTTATGCTTTTCGATGCTTTCCTGCTTTAAATACGGCTTTGCGTTTGTCGAACGCCATCTTGCAAGCCCACTGGGTTGGGTCGGGTCTCTGGGTCCATCGATTTTTTTAAAAAAATAATTTGTGAAATTATTAGTTATGATATCTTTAAAAAATAGTTTTCCAAACTTATTAAATTTAACAAAATCTTTCAAATTTAAATTTAGTAAGATCAAATCCCCGTATCTTTTGTAAGAGGAAGATTTACGTAGAAAATACGTACCATTGTAGTATAGTGATTTGATGGGCCTATCTAATAAAATAATCACATAAAATTATGAGTAGATTAAACAAATCAAGAAAAAAAGATAATTCAATAACTCTATCTAGCGATGACACTTTGTGCTCGACATAATTGAGAAAAAATGCAAAAATTAAGCAGTTTTAATATAGGACTAAATATTAATAATTATACATTCCATTTCACAAATATATCTATCCTACATAAAAAATTTTAGGCGCGTAGGCACACTTACTACGTTAACAAAGGGGCACAGATCGAATGGCCTCTAATTCTATCAAACCAAGCAAGCTTTTAAAGGCCAGGCCCGTTTAATGGCCCAAACCAGGGCCCATGGCGACATGTTTTCTTCATCGAAGAAGGCAAATGCCTGATACGCCTCTGGTTCACGTGCCTTCTTCACGTCACTTCTCACTTGAGTCCCTTTTTTTCTTCTTTTAGTTAATGCTTAAGGAAAGCAGCCAATGAATGAAGAGAAAATAAACTGCATAGTTTTTAAAGTTGTCTTAATTTGATTTGTTAATTGCAATTCCATGCAAGTTGGACTGCTGCAGCCTACTTTTTTATCCTTTACATCCCAACAAAATCTAGATTTGTTACAGACTTCCAAACCCTTTTCAAAACTTGAATCAGATCCAAATATCACTTACTCAATTTTACGGCGGTAGAAGTTCCCAATCAGATCTCAAATTAAAGGTTTTCCGTGTGGAATGAAAGCTCACACACGGCTAAAACGATTAGAATGTGTAAGAACTAGAACCACTCCACCGCACAAACTCTCATTAGTCAGAACAAAAAGCAAAGAGTGAGTGAGTGAGTTTTGAGCTCCAAAACCAAGGCAAAGTGCTTCCAAACAAAGTGCTTTTCTTACACTTACTGTTATTACATACATCAACAAAACGAAGCGAACGAGGAGAGAGCGAATGGGATTCACGATGGGGTTGAACCTTGTTCTATTGTTGGCGATGGTGGCCACCAACATTCTCTCCCTCTACCACCTCTCCTCCACCACTCTCCTCCAATCCCCGAAGCCTCCAACTCCACCTCATGTACCTGACCACCTTCTCCACCAGCTCCAAACGATACGCGCTACCATCAACCACCTCACGCGCCACCAACCTTCCAGCACCTCTACTTCCTCCGCGGCTTCCACTTCCGTTCCTCAAGATCTTCTCCTCTACTCTCGTATCTCTCCCATTGCTTCTTCCTGTCATAACCATCCTGAACTCCTCCACCGCTACATGAGCTACACTCCCTTCTCTCTCTGCCCACACGACACTGACCTCCAAGAGACGCTAATGCTTCACGGCTGCCACCCTCTCCCCCGCCGCCGCTGTTTCTCCAGAACCCCACCAAAACCCTCCTCTTCACTCTCTCTCAACCCCTTCCCTTCCTCTCTCCCCGACTCTAACGTCATCTGGAACAAGTACAGCTGTAAAAGCTTCTCTTGTCTTATTAAGCAAAGCCCGAATCTTGGATTCGATCCAGCTCGTGAAGCCACCTCATCTTTCATGACTTTCAAGACCGAGCTGGATCTCCCAGTTCCACAGCTGCTTCAGATAGCTAAGTCTGCTAATTCAGTTTTAAGGCTCGGAATTGACGTGGGTGGCGCCACTGGCTCTTTTGCTGCAAGAATGAAACTTTATAACGTTACTATGGTTACTACAACGATGAATCTCGGTGCTCCTTACAGTGAGGCAGTGTCGTTAAGAGGGCTGCTGTCGCTGCACGTGCCGTTGCAGCAGCGGTTGCCGGTGTTTGATGGGGTGCTGGATCTTGTACGATGTGGGCACGCGGTGAATAGGTGGATTCCAGTGACAATGATGGAGTTTTTGTTTTATGATGTTGATAGGGTTCTGAGGGGTGGAGGGTACTTGTGGTTTGATCGTTTCTTTAGTAAAGGGTCGGATCTTGAGAAGGTTTATGGGCCATTGATTGGAAAATTGGGGTACAAGAAGGTCAAGTGGGCGACTGCTAGTAAGCCGAATTCGAAGAATGGGGAGGTTTACTTGACTGCTCTTCTGCAGAAGCCTGTTTCAAAATGATGGTCAAGGATGGGAATTTGAGGTACAGTTGGTTTGTGTAATGGCGGTTGTTGTGTTTTTGTTGTTACCATTATACCATTTACTAGCTAATTGATGCATATGATTGGATCTGCTTTGTTTGAACTTGATAACGATTAGCTTGAGAAGTATAGGGGCAGGTGAAATGTATTAATTTATATTACAAGTTCTCCTGATTTCTTGTTTTTTTATGGTGGTTAGTTGTGATTTGGGCTGAGAAAATAGTTAAACTGATTGCCAATGGCATTGTTCCATTTATTAAAGTTAAAAATTAATGTCTATAAAGAGTTTGATCTATGAACCTGAGAACTTTCTTACTCCTGGAATGTGCTAATGTTGTTTTAGCAGGGAAGAACTTGGATTAGTCTTGTATTTTAGTCCAAGATGCTGCCCTTTCATTTTCATTGAATTTCTTCTCATTTGCTGGGGAGCATTTTTTTTGTTTTGATAAATTTGAAGCACCGCTGTGTGAGTGAATCATATTTTTGCTTGTATAGGGTACAGATGAAATCTGCAGGACCCGTCAACTGAAATTTCATGAAAACCTCTATCCTGCTGCAACTATAGATTGCTTTGGTCTAATTTCTGTATTACCCACCATTAGGTCTTCGCTTACAATCAACTTTCAGAAATTGGGGCACAAATTTTTGTACACTGAGTACATGCTGCTGAGAGTGGCTAGTACCATACTGTTTAAACAATCCTTATAATAGTAAAATTTCATTTAGAAACATTCAGATATGGTTTTTTCACCATCACAGTAACTGTTGGTGCTTGGATTCAAGTTGCATGAAGCATTATTTTCGTGCAACCTCACGACTGTGGGATCAGCTGATGCTGGTGAGGTGCACTTATCAACTTCATTCCCCAGTTACTGGAGTCTTCTGTTTTGTAGTAACAATAAGGCATGAATCAATCCAACTGTGTTACAGCTAGATGATGAAATAATTTCAACCCTTAGATAATCCCAATCTAGTCCCACATTAAAATTTGTAAATTTCTGAACCATAACCTCTGTCAGTGTGAATTTTCACAGCTTCATAAATTTTATTCCTCTTTTCTATTTGATCTAATCTTCTCAGATTTTTTTAGAAATGACTACCAAACCTAGGTTACTTAAATAATTAAGTCTTTAAACTTTGTAGATCAACTTAAGATGATCGAGTACAATGTTACTGTGGGGGAACTAATTTTTGATAGGAGTAGGAAACAGTTAATTGCATTCTTACCTTAACTGCTTAACATGTGATCATGTGCATCTTCTCTGTGCCCGGTTTTAGAGTCCTCTAAACTAATGGTGTAATGATTAATTTTCTAGATCAAGCATCCAATTGGAGGCCACTTGACTTATTATCATTATTTATTTATTTTTTTTTTTTGCTGGAAGAAATGGTAGTAAATATGACATCATACACCTATTGAATATTTAATTTTTGTTCTAGTACTCAGCAAGCAAAAATTTACTTCATTTTTTCTTCAAGTTGTTGTGAATCAAAAAAGATAGATTGTTTCTTTTTTAAGTTTCTTGGTTTGAACTTCTAACAGATATAGGCTAGATCTTTAGATGTACATTATGCCCCAAAAAAGCAAAACTTTTTGTATGCTTTCAGTGACTTCCTATTCAAATACATCCGTTCATGTTGTTTTCAGGTACAGACGTCAGATTGACAGAGAAAAGGTGTTGTTATCATATTTCCACTGCTTAAATGCGAGAAACAGATTATCTGCTACGATTCAGTGACCCTTTAAGATGATGGAGCTCCTTGTCTTGGCTAAGAAAGCAACACATATTAATGTGAATGAGGATATTAGCAGGTTAATAATGTTGTAAAGATTCTAAGATCAAAAGTATACACAGCGGCCGGGTGTACAATTACAAGGGTTCTCGAGAAAATTCTGTCAGGAACGATTTTTATTTGATTTTAAACCTAGTTTTATAGTATGTCATTGGTTTATTAGCTGGTTGTTATGATAAGTAATTCCATTTTATTGTTTACTATCAAATACCCGAAGAATAAATAAATAATATGCTTTACTGATTGGCTAACAGATCTATGCTAGCTAAGTTCTAGAGAAAGGGGGCATCTGTATGTGGTGGCCAATACTGAAAAAGTATGGATTCCATGCATTTTAAAAAGCAGAGGAAACATAGCCGATTAAGGAAGAGAAACAGGAGGAGGACCACGTCTTTCCTCCACTCTTGAGCGTAACCAAGTGGTATAACCTGATTTTACTGAAGCAACCATAGGTCCCCGGATATCACCTAATACAATTCAATCATCATGAAACAAGGAACACGGAACCGATCTTGAACTTATGAAGGGAATGCACAGACTTGCACCAAATCGGATGGATAGCATGTGGTTGTAGTCTATAGAGCAATGAAGTCCTGCTGGTGTAATTCACTAACTGGTTTCCTGCATCATATATCCCCTGCGCCAGCATCAGGAACAATACCATTGAAAAATGGACATGTGCACGTGCCGAGATATAGCCAATCGGGGTCCAATCTAGAGTTTCAAAAATTAAAATCCAGAACCCAAAGTTATACGCGGTATGATAATTGCAACGATGCTTTACCAGAGAGAATCCTCGAGGGAAAAGAAGTTGAAATCTTAATGAAAAATACCAATCAAAACCCTTGTCAATACTTCTTTACGCAATATTTATTCATAAGAGAAAACTGAGATACTTGCCACTACTAATTTCTTACCAAGTATCAATATATCACAAAAATCCTTTTACACATGGAGTTCCAACATAAACGTATTAGAAAGCTAGGCAACCTCTATCAGCACAGCAGCCTCTCAGGCAGAAACCTTTTTTCTCAGTAGGTGGTGCAGGTCAAGCCCGTTGATCTTGGCAGCAAGTATGAAGTCATTCTCTGTGAGTCCACCTGCGCATATATAAACATGCTAAGAACGTAATCTAATTGACAGTAAACCTCATGAAGATAAAAGTCTGGATGAAAACAAACTTCTTATTTTTGTACATTTCACATATACACGTAGATACTGCATTTTTCACAGTATCATGAAGCCAAAAAGTTACAAAACCCCCTCCAGCTAACAACAGAAAAGGATAAATGAACCAAAAAACACAATGGATAGTTAGACACAAAATGGTACTTAACAAACAGACATTCTTACCAACTGCGTGAGTCCATATCTCAATTTTTACATTGTTCCATCCAACCAGATGAAGATCTGGATGATGACCTGGCATTAACCACAATAGCAATGTTTATACATTTCAAAGAGAAAATTTTACATATAATTGAAATAGACACTATCAATCTGTCAAATATCTATCAAAGAGTAAAATGAGTCATAAACAAGGAATACCTTCTGCTTCAGCAACATCTGCTACAAGCTTAAAAAATTCCAACCCTTTGGTAAAACTTTTCACTTTCCATGATCGATTCAGCTTCATAACACCACCTTCATTCACCAAATCCCAGCCTTCTACCTAAACAATAATGTTTATAGCTATTAGAAAAATGTTAAGAGAAATGACAATACAGGAGAAGAAAATTTTAAAAATCAACCTTAGGGATGAGATGACGTGCACTTTCTTCAGTCATGGGTCGGATATCCTTTGAGTTGCATGGCACACACTTTTTAGTTGACAAATCTAAATGACAGAAAAGTGTATTAGAAAATACAAATAACCTAATCTGTAAAAGCGCGCTATCTCAAAACTTACTATGATCAAACTTAATATTCCAAGATCAGAGTATGTGACCAAAGAATTCCACTAAAGCAAGGATGTAGCAGCCTAGCATACACATTTCTAATTAACATGGTACATATGCATTGCTAATCAAATCTAATTACATGAAACAAAGCTATTCCACAAAACCGACAGAACTCATTGTGGGCCTTAGTTCCACAATCGACAAGATGAAATTACCGAAAGATCCACACACGTCTTAAGAATTAGTTTTTGCAAAAGGGTTAATTTACTGACGAGCACTAAATAGATGAACAAAGTAGGAAAGATAAATTAGTCTAGGATTACAATCATAGTACAAATGTTGAAAGGTCATCACGCACCTTCATTAGTGCAAAAGGTTCTAAATCCATATAGTGTGTTTCTATTTGGTAACAACCTCACACGACCCCGAGCTATCTCAGTTACTCGAGTGTCAAAGCTGTATGTAAGTATAAATATTCATCTCCAAATAATCGAATTCTCAAGGAAAAAAAAAGAACAAAACTAAATATACACAAAAGAAGAAGATGCAGGAAAGATAAGAGTGAAAATATGTCATCCCTCCGCAAGGAAAAAAAAAAGTACAATAATAATAATAGCATAAGTACTCAGAGGCAAATACAAGCTATGCAAAGCAATTGGAGACAAAATAAATATAAACTAAGACTCAAGAAACCAACCAAATATTCCTTAAAAAATAAAACCAACATTTTCCCAAATGGAACTTTAAAAAATACAGCTTTCTACTCTCAACTTTTCATTTAACTCACAACATCACGTGAGTTTGATGTACGGTTTCGCAGCCTCAATCCTATAATTACTCCTTATTTCCAAACTCAAAAGGGAAAAACTCAATCCAATAAGCTCACGCAAACGGAGACAGACATTTACATGAACTGAGTCCTCTTTGTACAGAGGAAAATTAAACATAATCCAAACCCAACAAATAAATATATATACACACACACACATACACTCACACAAAAACATATTGACAAACCATTAAATAAAAAGCAGTAACAAAACAAGGGCCAGGAAGAACCGTACCATCCATGATGTCTAAGTAGTCTCTGAAAGAGTGATTCTAGTGGAACCTATAACCCAAAAATATAGAAATAAGAAAAAAATTTACACAGAAAGGGAGAGAAAGGAGTGAAGGAGGGAAAGTAGTAGAGGCGGTGAGTACCTGAGTTCTAGAAAGAGAAAAGAGGTGGGGGTGCAGTAACTGCAACCGAATCATGGGATCAATCTGGAGAAAAAAAAGGCTTTTGATGTTGAGATGCTGGCGCTGCTCTACAGAAACATGTTATGTGCACCTCATAAATATATATAGAATCTGAATAAATATTTTTTTATTTATTATGGCAAAAATTATTTTCATAGCCAAAGATAAATAATACAATAAACTATTAAGTAGAAATATTACCGCTGTTACTTCATGATTTCTTGATTATAATAAGTATATCAAATTCTTAGAATAATAGTAATTATAATGGTAAAATAAGTATTTAGCAGGAAATCATCGAGTTTGACTTAATTTTAATTAAAGAATGAATATATATTTTTAATTAATTACGTCATTAGATTTATAAAAAAATTATATTTTTATATCTTAAATTATCATTTTTTAGATTATAATTGATAAAAAATAAACAATTTCGTTAATATAATTAATAAAAAATATATAATTATTTTACTATTTAAATTAAATCAAAATTTAAGAATAATTATTAAAATTATTCTTAGTATATATACACACATAAAGAAACAAACAATTCACCTTAATATGGTAGGATGGGGTCAGAAATACAAACATACAAAGTTTTTGAGACAAATTACAAATATACAAAAGGATAGAACCTTAATAGCAAATAAATATTCTTATTTTGTTTCTGGTTTTGTGCTGGCTCGGGCTTAGCGTTGGTGGCATAACACCATTCTTCTCCGTCGCAAATTATTAATCGAGTCTTCGTAGTCTTAACGCTTCAAAGTAATATCAGACTACGAACTTGCAGTTCCGCAAAAGAGGAAACATGGTCGGTTTCGTAGAATTCAATTACCTCTCTCTTTCTCTATATTTACTTGTATTCTTTGCTTACTGTTTTCATAAGATCTAGTTGTTTTTTTATACTTTATGATGCATGCCTTGCAGATCTAAGCTTGTTTAATTGCGGTTTGAATTGGGTTCGCTTTTATTTTCTTCTGTGTTTGGTTAATTTATTTTAAGAAATTTAGGGAAGATTCAAGTCTTTGCTTGCTAAGACATTGTAGATCTTGACTGTATCGTGAAAGACCTGGAATCAATTGTGAAGTTCTTCTATATTAGTCAGTTGATGTATGCATTTACTGAATGATTGCCTGGATCGAGTTTGAAGTGTAATTGATTGTATCATGAGTCAAAAAAAAAATGAACATGGTAACTCTGGCAATAGATCACCATTGGCTGTGATAGCTGTACTGAGAGTTTTGAGCTATACTTGGAAGAAAAAATGTGAGTGATTAAATTTTTTGCTGATCCGTTTAAGAGATTATTGCTGGCACTATGAAAGTGGTTACTAGGAGTACGAGGCCATGTTGACATCGTCAAGATTTTGGTTGTTTGTGAGTAGTTCTTTTAATGTTTGGACGTGAGAAGCAAAAGAATTAGCGTGAGTTGGTTCCGAGAAGAAGAATTAATTTAATGTGTTCTGTAGGAGTCGTGTCCATCCATAAAGAATATCCTCCTCCTGGATTCAGAAGGGAAACGTGTAGCTGTCAAGTATTACTCAGATGACTGGCCAACCAACAGTGCGAAGGAAGCTTTTGAGAAAGCTGTATTTGCCAAGACCCAAAAGACAAATGCCCGGACTGAAGGTAAACTGTTTGCTTTTGGTTTTCCTATGAAGGCCTTTTTGATCAAGTTTTGAGTATAAACTTGTTTGGCTGCCCAAAATGTTTTGTATATTATAGCATAGTCTCGTCTGAGTGAATGTAGTGTTGTCATTATTCCAGATTCTTCCTACAGAAGTGTATGGCATGTAAAAATATGCTTGGATCTTAATTATGTTCCTTTATGTTTTTGTCTGGAAATATATGTTCTTCTTTTGTATAAGTATGGTAGAAGCATGATAAAGTAGGTTATATTTGTTCAATCTGTGGATCTTTGCAAGATAATGCTTGTGGTGGCACCATTTGGTTGCTGACATCTGTAGTTAGATAACCTTGATTTGTTTAGGATTATGGTTAATTGATGGGAATTTAAAGATTCTAATTTCTATACATTATCGGAATTTGCTGTCAATAGCATCTGCTTGTTCATGAAGTCTTAGGATTTGGTGTACCAATATATTTCTCTGCTCTGAAAGGCTGACAAGAATATGTTGTGATTTTACTCTTTGATCTTTTGATTTTATTGTTTTAATAGTAACTTATCTCTTCTTTCGTGTCTACAGCGGAGATAGCTATGTTTGAGAACAACATTGTTGTGTACAAGTTTGTTCAGGATCTTCACTTTTTTGTTACTGGGGGTGAAGATGAAAATGAGCTGATCTTAGCCACCGTTCTTCAGGGATTTTTTGATGCAGTTGGCCTTCTCCTTAGGTTTTTACATAATACTTTCTACCATATTTTCACTTTCTATATGCATTCAGCTTTTGTACTTAAGAACTTCTGATAATCTTTGACACTTGTATATCCTTGTTTCAGAGGCAATGTGGACAAGAAGGAGGCTCTTGAAAACTTAGATCTCATTTTGTTATGCCTTGATGAAATTGTCGATGGAGGGTATGGTTCTTCTTACTTATTCCTTGTTTAAGACCCACGACTAAATCAATTTTAAATTATTTAAACAGCAGTTCTGCTTATGATCCTAAATGACTGCTTTTCATTTTTGTCTTTTCATTTTGAGTACGTACTTCTATAGGTTTCTTTAGGGTATTTTCACTATTTCTCCCACCATTTATCCCTCGTCTTACTATCTTGAAATCATTTACGATGTCCTGTGCAGTATTGTTCTTGAGACTGATGCAAATGTTATCGCGGGGAAGGTTGCAAGTCATAGTATGGATGCTGGGGCTCCTTTGTCTGAGCAGGTATTTTGACTTTGGTTTCTGAGATCCAAACATCAGGATGTCTCAAATCAGTAAAGCAAATGTAGAACTATTGCCACTATATTAATATGTAAAAATTTTCTTTTTGCAGACGATAAGCCAAGCTCTGGCAACCGCTCGGGAACATCTAACAAGATCCCTTCTTAAATGATGGTTGCACCTGGACAAATGGAGGGAAAGAGCAGGGATTTATTTTGGGATTTTTCCAGTTTTAATATACTAAATGTATCGGTTGACAGGCATCAGAATTGCTTTCTTAATTTAGTGGATCATGCTGCTATGTGTAATGTCGAGGCTGCAGTCTTTATCAGAGGATTGCTGGTTTTTCACATTTTTACGGTTTTCTCATGTAAACTTTTTATCGTCTTGAACATTAAACAAAGAGAACAGTGGTGATTATGGGAGGAATTAAACATGGATTTTGGCATATTGCTTGTGGACGGTTGCAAGCGCTGTTGTGCAAATTTTTGAGAACGCCTAGGATGTTTAGAGAGTGTCCTGTTTATCTTGGTTATCTGTAAATTTTAAAACTGTTTAAAAAATATATACATTTATTAATATATTCAAATTAATATTGCTTATATATCATTTTTAAAATTAAAAAAATAAAAACTTATAATATTCGAACAAATACCATATATTTGAAAAAAAATATATAATAGTAGTGGTTATTTATAAAAGACCATATAAACCTGCGGAGGAAAAAAATAATAATAATAAGGAACGTGAGGAGGAAAAATAAAAAAGGAAAAATAATAATAATAAGGAAGACTATCTATCGAATGTTGGGAAATTACTTTATCAAATCACAAAATTCCTATTTTTCTCCTCTTTTTAACCGGAAAGCCAAAGAAATTACATTGTTTTACTGGAAGACAATGTAATCAGCATGACGTGGGAAGCTATCTCCATCACCGGCAGTTGGTGGCAAACTCTTCCGAGAAACCTGGGCATGGGTCTCTGCCTCGTGTTGAAACTTCTTAACCAAGTCTTCCAACTCCATCATCCTGATTTCAACCTGCTCCTCGTTGATAGGCTTTCTCAACCCAAGGTAAATTAAACCAACCGCAACTAGCACGACTCCTAAGACCACAAGAATGGCTGAAAATAGACCAAATGCGTATGGTGTATTCTCTCCCCCGGGGATTCCATCAACATTGATCCCGAACAGCCCAGTAATGACAGTGAGAACAAGGCCGGCGCCCCCAAAGACCGCCAAATTATGGGTTACTCGGAGGCTTCTGTCCTGAATGACAAATAAATGAGAATCACAGTAAAAAGATTACAACATGGTTGGCTTGGTTATTAAAGATAACTAATATAAATTTCCCTTTTTTTTTTTTTTTGAAAATACCTGCAACCATGCACGAACAGTGCTTTGCATAACATCTTGAATGGTAAACAAGCGACCACGAACTGCTTCTTGCTCCTCAATCATTTCCCTTGTGCTCTTTCTTATTCCTTCTAACAAGCTTCTACTTACATTTCCCCTCAAATGTTGGAGAAGCTCAAAAACAATTTCCTCTCTTGCATGGAGTGACCATTTTACTCTGATAACCTGCAGTGGAGAAATGCAAAATTCATCGCACGCCTTAACAAACGATACGGATTTCACTGGAAGACTGACTTCATGAGCCAACCAACATAAAAGAAACAGAGGATGTTTTAACATGGAAAATAGTTTAATTTATAATTTTCAAGAGAGTGGGCATCTAGATTAAGGAATTCAAGAATCCTTTTTAAATAATAATATTTTTTCCAAGCTGTATCCCAAATTTTGTATCTCAAATGTTTATTTAATGTAGACTTGCTATGTGGATAGTGTGATTATGTAACGAGTAAAGTGGTGTCATTTGACAGCTTTAATTTTATGCCAAGTCATTTAAGGTGCATGATTTTGGGATAAATTTTCGGATGTGCATTACTACTCATCCTTTTTTATCAAACTCAAGCTTTAGAGGTCAGCGTTTCACAGTAAACAACCTACTCATCAACCAGTGCAATGGCAAATGTGTAACTAGTATCATACTTAAGTCACTAAGCCAATAAAGTTACTTGCGGCACAGTAATCAATGATAAACCACCCCACCTAAAGTAATCACAACATCTTTACTGGCATAATTCCCTGGATGAATACCTCAGTATGCATCACCAAATACTTCAAAACTAAATCATTCTGCTTAAGTCCCTCATTCCCTACTAGGTAAGGAGAGAGTAGACAGGACCAAAGAAACAGATAATCACTCAGAACCATCCGTAGTACAACATCTTAATATAAAAACAGGCAAATAAAAAGAGCAAGGATATACTGAATCAAGACTGCCGTAGGAAGAATTTAGCAAACAGTTTTTAAGTCATGCAGCTGTCATAAGTTACAAGAAAACCATACTAAATTACAAAATGATGGTAATACTAAGGCAAGAGTAGTAGTCTCATTCTAGCATGGGATTTCAACGTACCTGTCGTGATAACCTTTGTATTTCCTGGTTCAAAATAATACCAAAAAGATTTATGTCTTCAAAATTCCTCCTAATCATAGAGAATTATTTGTCACAACATAGTACGTTAAATGAAAAAAAATGAATTATATTCTGGAGAAATCACTGAATGCTTTAGAAAACCTGTTCATAAACTTCAATTCAATCTCATCTGCAGCTCCAAATATGGACTTACGAAACAACCTAGACCATGCAAAAAATGTAGAAATAAGTCAAGAAATTCAAACTTGATAGAACATAGCCTTAGTCTAACACTTGTTCAGACACTGTCACTAAGATGAACCAGTGCTGGTAAGTCATTTATAAATACAACCAAAAGATTTCCAGTAGATCAACTAATTAGTTTAAGAATATTTTAGTATTGTATTAGACAAAGAACAAAAACACTCCCTTCCAAGGACAAAACGAATTCACAAAAAAGAATGAGAAGATAGTTCTATACAAGAAATATATCATATAAAAGCCACTTTAATCATGGTACAAAAAAGAAAATGCCAGAAACAAATTTTTTAGCTTTACCATTATTCAGAAGTAAGATGTACCATAACTCATCATCCAACCAATCATGTCAATTAAACCCTATCAGAAAACAGAATACAAAATTTATATGGGTGGAGTAGGAATAATCATCAGTTAGTCAACGAGCAAGGACCAATGTTGTGCGTTTGTTGGGTGAAATGAAGCAATGCATTGTCCTGAATTTATTCTAATAAATTTATGATAAGTAGTTTATTCTGGCTATTTGACAAGATAGAAACCACGTAATATGCCAAAAAGTGTTCTCACTTAAGAAGCAAAATTATAGAAGCTAGTGACTTGTCAATGCCTGCAGTCAATATGAAATATAACAGTACCTGTCATCCCATCGAGCAAGACGACAAGCCAGATGTGCAATGACTTCATGCACAGTTCTTGGGACATTATAACCTCCAACCAAGAGAAGCTCCTAAACCAATGTAGAGTATCAAATGTATCAAAGTGAAATTTAAAGTTGAATATATATTAAATCATAACGTCAGTAATAGACAGAAGATCATTGAAAGGACTAGAATGAAACCTGAACTTCTGTGATACCCAAAACATTATTGCTGGACAATGGTCCTTTTATGTGCAATGCAGTTACTAGAAAGTTTTGTGCCTGCCATGAACGAAGTACAATGGGGATATCATCCTCAGCAACAAACGGATCTCCAACGGATTGCCCCAAGAGCTCAAATAAAAGCCCTCCGGCAACCCTGACAGGGACCTGAATAAAGAATGAACAACAATCAATGACCAAAGGGAACCCAGAGTCAACAAACGTTTGACCATGAAAAGGCATCATTTTATTCCAAGTAGAAATTATTAGACATTATCATACTGAATGAAGATTGAGAACAAGCAAATAATATTTATATCCCCATATGACAACTAAAACAGACACAAGATAAAGAATACTTCCCGTTCATCAACCTTGGAAATTTTCTAAGCTTAGATCCATAGGGGATTCTGTGATTACTATTACTATGTATCCACATGTACACTATACCTAATTCAAAAGAGTTGGGATCATCTGCTACTCTTACACCAACTACAAAATGTCTCATAATTTATAAAACTAATTGATATTAGCATTATTAATATGAAACAGTCTGTCTACCTCATAAAGAAGGTGTTTCATCCGCTCACTTATCAGTTTGCTTTCATCTCTCAAAGCCAAACTGATGGCAGGGTGCAACCACTGAGCAGTCTTCAGCCACATCTGAACAGATGAGTGGGCTGCAGCAACATGGCACCACCATACAGGCCCTGCTGGGCGCTCCCAGTAAGGTGCCGCTAAATCTGCAATAACAATGTCATCTTCATTTTCGACAAGATCCAATTGGTGTGAAGCCCAACCACCATCAATTTGAATCGTTTGAACAATTTCTGAAATTCTAGCCCACCCAATAGGTACCCAATGACCACCCTCAACTCTTTCCATGGAATTAAACTGGTCTGGTTGACGGAAATGGCCTTCTCTGAACTCATCAACAGGAGAAATCTGATTGCTCCTCAATTCGCTCTGCGATAAGGATTCCAGTAATTTGTTCTTATCCAATCTTGGGGATGAAGCCTCACTCTCTTCATTTGGTAGAACGTTCATTTTTTGATACTCACCATCAGATTGTCTGCTCAGGAGCTTTGAACTCTTCACTGATCTTTTACGGCCTCTTATAAATTCAAAAGCACAAATAAGCCCATCAGTCCAAAGATCACTTGAGGGCTTGACATCTTTATTAGCATACTTCTGATTGCTTTCAGAATTCTTCATCATATTGCACTTCAAATCGGATTGGTCCTCACTGAAGTCACTCCTTCTGTGTTCTATCAATGCCATATAGAAGATTCATCAGATCCATTTCAGTATCTAAATAATTAGTAACTATCATATAGCCAACGGCGAATATGACTACAGTTTCTCTCTTTTCTTTAATAAATCTTTTTGCAGTTGCTGAATTATAAGGATGTAGAAAATACTCCTCACACTCATCAAGATGTCTTAGATGGCAACATTGAGACTATCCCAGGAAGAAACTCATACAGAGTAGCCATATTTGGTAATAACAAGCTGCAATTATATTATGTCATGATCATGCTATTGTGTTCAAAGGAACGACCGCACAGTGTGACTGCTCACATGCTGCAAAATTTCACTCTAAACATTCGATGAACGGTAAAGAAAAACTCTAAATATGCAATTGCAACTGAGGCCATACTTTTGAACTGCCAAAATCCATTTGCGTGTACAGCTTCCCAATTATCATCACAATGCCACGACAAATAGTAAATTTTCAGCAATTTAACAAATTCAGCAACCGAAATTAAAGATCACAAACACCTCATTGATGACTATAATTAATAACGTAAGATGAAGATTTGCAAGATGTAATTAAAATCGAGAGAGAATTACGAAGAACTTACAAGTTTAAAATTGTGAATAAAATAATTTTTTTAAAAAAAGAGTAAAGCAAATTTAATCTGTTATTGCTCAAAGAATCAAGCTAACAGAGAAAGTAAAAATGTGGAAGCAACAAGTTACCATGACAGTGAAGAGAGATCGCGGAAAGACGGCATCAGCAGAACCTGGCCTTAAGAATCACATAAAGAGGTTGTAGCTTGAATGAGAAGCAAAGAATATTGCAGCTGACGAGAGAATAAAATAGAAATCTCCTTCAAGAAAAAAGTGAGGTTTTTTCTCTCTGTCTCTCTCTCGCTCTTTCGAGATTGTCCGATGTGTAAAGTTGGATCAAATGCACGGTTCCGATTTCAGAGGAGGTAGAGCTGCTGCTAATTTGAGCCATTAAAGGACTAAGACTAAGAGCCACTGTCACTGTACGACTGCTCGGGGATGCGTATCTTAATTGCAAGAAATACTTGGCAGTTGATATCCTCAACACGTGGCACTTGAATGATGAACTTTAATTGATATTTATTATAGAGGAATCCGAGGAATTAAATTTGAAACAGTCAGGTCACTCCTAATCCTTGGTAGGAGTGATCCTATGATACTGGAATTGCCTTGACACAGAAAAGCTGAACTCGTAGCTGTTTGTAATATTCACCATACGACATGAGCACACTAAACTATGTCATTATGTGGTCGTTCTTTTCATCTCATGTCTTTTAAACTTCTTTTTGTTTCCTTTCTCTTTATATATGCTATGTCACTCCTTAATTCGTTTTTCATAGTTTATTGTTAATGTCTTTCGCTTTTGTGTTAGTGTTGTTTCCTTTGCATTTAAGTTTATTACCTATTTCAAAGTTTGAAGTAACAAAATCTAACTTTGTCTACTCTCACAATGTTTTTCGCAATGGAAGCATGCATTACATATGATACAACTTCTAAACAATATAAATGTACACACACCAAAGAAGCATGAGAAGGTGTTTGATAAAGCACTAAAACATGAGAAGGTGTCTGAGAGAACACTAAAGCATAAGAAAGTGTTGGCCTAAACCTATCCTATAACAACGTGCCAAAGATAGATAGAAGCATCGCCAGCACACCATCTCAACGTATCCACCAACTACGTAAGCTTCTAGTCTCATTTTACAACATGTTAGATTGCGTCCCGACACGAAATTTTGGGCACGATATCAGTATCAATAACTAAAAGATAGTATTATTATAATAATTATTACATTTGGCTTATATATAATAGCTTGCAAATACGCATTTAAACCAAATTTTGTTTTGGGAAATGATAACTTTACTTTGGAAACAAACGAACCAAAACACCTTGAACTTGCAAAATATATTATTTTAACATGGTAGAAAAGAGCCGGGCCAGCGAGAAAACATCAGCTTGGATTTGGATCGGTGAGGACCAGGAGTTGACACTTCTAATATTGTCAACTAACTTAAACTTACTGGTACTGGTACTGGTACAGGATGTGAAGAACTGTTAGGTAAACAAAGCAATATAAAGTTTACAGGGGATTTTCATAGTCAACCGAAAAAAAAATAATAAAGAAGCAATTTTCACTATGACATGGTAAATCACGAGAGGCAACGAAAAGATGACCACGTAGTTCACTAACCCAAATTAGCACACATGTTCCTACGTTAACATGACCAAGCGAAAAATACTAAGAATACAACCTCATGGCACAGGGCAGTAGCCAGTCAAGGTCTCTTCAGGCCGTCCTCAATAATTGCATGCATACATAAATTATTTTAAACGCAGAAATGCCTTTGATTGGCCACTTTCAAACTCACTACAAGACCCTGAAAAACCAGGAGGTGTTTCAATTAGTAGCTGTTTTGCCATAACTGCTGCGTCTGCTTCGACGGTTGGGCTTGAGAACCACCAAGGGTTGCATCTCGAGGGTTTTGCTGCTGGTGTTCCAACGACATTCCCGTCTGGGAATGGTAAAAATTTGGGTACCCAAGCGCCCCAAAATGTTGGGATGGCTGCTGACCTTGCCGAAACCCAGCAGGCTGCTGATTCTGTCCCTGGAAGCTGTAATATGTGCTGGCTGGAACAGCAGACATCGTCCGAGAACCAGGCCCGTGAACCCACATGGCTGAGTTATCATTCTGACAAAAGGACAGAAGAAAAATCTAACTTAGCTTCAAGAGAAGGAACAGCGGCAAACTAATGTTTACAGCATGCAGATGAAACGTTTCTACAAATCTTAGTTGTCATGACCTCCGAAATGATCAATAACAATGCAATTATACCAAAATTTTCTACAGGTCTTTCTACTTCAGTGACGACTCCATCATTAGAAAGAAACTTCTGTTTCCAAGTTGCTGTTACGAACAAATGCCAGTTATGTTATTTGCATGAGGTTCGAGAATGCTCATCAAAGAGATTATCCATTACCTGTTGAAGTGAGATTAAGTGATTGCTGTCTTTGTACTGAGAACTTAAAACATCATCATAGCCGATGGTCGTGCCCGCAGGAGCAGCAGGTGTATTCAAAGGAAAGTTTCCCCCTGGAATGCTGGTCGAACTCCCAAACCCATAGCCAGAGGCAATAGCAGCAGACTGAGGCAAGCTGCTGACAGAAACGCTATTTTTATATTGGGGAAGCACTGCTGCCAGAGACTGATGGTATGTGCTATTACCAGCGAATCCTTGCTGAAAAGCTGATGGCATATACGTGTAGCTCTGAGGCAAGAAAGGATACCCAATCATATTGGCAAAATGACCCAAAGGAAGAGTAGGTTGGGAATAAGGGTGCACAGGAAGGTGTTGTGGAAGAGCAGGTCCTGTGGCAACACTGGCACCTCCTGGCAGGGTCTGAGGAGTTGGCTGAGGTGTAGAAATATTATTTGCTCTCAACGCCTGAATATGCACAGGAAAATGAATTCAGAACAACGAAGAAATAGTAATAAAGGCACTTGAACTAAAATTACTCCTATACTACAGAGACTCTCCTGTACCAATCCATTTCAGAACCTAGAGGTTGACAGTCCAGGACCACTTCCCGGCTTTTCTACCAGCTCACTATTCTAGATTTAGATCTGTAGGGTAGCGGGGACTTCGACTTCCTTATTTCGAGTGAAGAGACAGGGTGGTATCAAAATATCTTTTTCTCGAGGCAAGTGAACATAGTGAAGTAATGATATCGAACCTCAACACAAAGTGGCATAACCTTGCTGCTTGTCAACATATCATGGTTATTACTAATAAGTCATAAGATTGGTTACCTTAGACAGTGATCATGCTTGGCATGAGTGTCAGCATTTGTGTACCTCTAATTTTACTAAAATTAGTTTATCTCTCTATAATTTTTTATTTTTTATTTTTTAAAGCAAAATTGGGTATTTCCTAACTCCACAATTAGAGTTGTAAAAAACCATAATCACATAACTTAACACCTCTCTAAAAAGCATTGTAAATTGAAATTAAATAGCACAGGCCAAGGATGGCACCTCTGGCATAGAAATTGCCGGACCACTAATGGAAGAAGCTGTGCTGCTGTACTTTGTTGGCATTGATTGTGTCACAGGGAAGGGTGAGTACTGAAGGTCAGGCTCCCTCGCAGTCTGTACACTTGATGCCAACAAGGTGCTAGGCAATGAATTTGAATATGCCTGCCATAGTAACAACGTTTAATGAGACACAATCAAATCAAAATTTTAACTCCAAGCCTCAGTTTAGTGAGCATAATATATATAAAATACAGCATGGTCACACAAGCACGCACTTGCACCTCCCCATTTATTTATTTACAAATTCCCGCCAAGAAAAACTTCTTTTCCTCTTAAAAAGTAGTCATTATCTTGTTTAAATTTACTGCCAAAATATAATCAACACCACATACCCTTCTTCCCCTATATTTCTAAACTACTAACAGTCAATGGAGAAATTAATTATCTATAGTCTATAACAATATATAAGCAAAAGTCAATTTTTCTTTCAAATTGAAATCAACTCGTCCGACTGTGTATATATATTAAAAGTTTGTCCCTTCATAATCAACTCGTGCTCTCAACACCATTTTATGCAGCCAAGCATTCAATATATGTGTGTGTGTGTGTACAGATATATATAGTTTGTTCAGCCAAAATTCCAAAAGGTAAAACTGTGAATTTGTCAGTACCATCACACTTGAGAATGGAGCAAGATTCTGCATCTGAGAGCTTGCTTGTGGATGAGCAAATGCAGTATTTAACTGTTGAGCATTTTCATAAGTATAACCAGATGCAGATGCAGTAAATGTATATTGACTCTCTTGAGCAACTTCAGAGGAATCCTGTTTCAGCACCTCTGGTTGGGAGACAGAAGAAGAATCATAATCTCCAGCACTCACATTAGGTCTGTGTATTGTACTTGATTCTGGGGTACTTCTAAGATGCTCATCCCCATAATACTCGGGATTTCTGCACGCAAACAAGCTAAAATTGTTATAAAGTAACAGGAAGAAGAAAACTGAAGATTTCAAAAAGAAAAAAAAAACAAAGGGCAAACCTAGTGTCAGAGTGCCCAATTGATGAAGCATCTGCTGTTTCAGTTGCCTCCTCCAAGTTACTTTTTGCGGGCCTTGATGTAAATGGCCCCGAAAATCCAGAACCAATGCCAGCTCCAAAGCTTCCAAAGCTCAGGTGCGAGCAATCAGGAGTATGTACTTGGAGGTGATTTGGTATTATTACAGAGGGGTTATCCACTTCAGGCGGTGCTCCCCGTTCATCATTTTGCAAATTAAGTTGCTGCAACTTTGCAGATACTGACGATGCACCATCTTCAGCTGAAATGAAATAAGATGAAACAAGAAAGCCATAAATTGCTGCAAACTCCTTGGAATTCTTTCCAACAGTCAAGCCAAAAGAGGTTTAGGAGAAGTTTTTATGACACAAAACCAGGAAAAATGGGGATGAGCATACGTATGTACCAATCTATATTAAAACTACAATCCCATCACCCATTTAAACTGCATTCACGTATTTGTTTGATCAAAGTAATCATGATTTACAATCCAAACATTTGAGCAAAAAGACAAACACAGTACGAAACTGAAATTGAAGAAACAGTGAAAATATGAAAATCAAAGTGTTAGCTACTGTGGAAAAAAATTGAGAGGAAAATATAAATATGCTGAGAAAAGTAAATTTTTGGGGAATATCATGTAACAGAGAAAGATAAGCATCATATTTACCTTGATCATGCTCAAAAGCATGCCTGTGGGGCTGGTAGGAACTAATGTTATTATACAAGTTATTATCAAAAAGCGATGAGCCTTGTGAATCATCCTCATGTATATTTCTACTGGATACGGAAGCAGATGCAACATGGTTTGCGCTAGGAGTTTCACCAGGACCATCTTCTTCCACCTGAGCCTCATCTAACTGGGACTTTATTTGTTCATCAGTTCTATCCAAGGATAAGTTAGATGTATTTGCGTACAGCTCAGAGTGTGTAGATACCTCTAAGACAGATGACATAGATGATGGCTGCTCAATCGAGGGCCATTCATCATTAGGAGGACCCTGCTGGCTTGTAGCAACTTCTGGCTCAGTGTTTATAGACATTTTAGATGCATGGTCTTGTGAAAAATGCATATCATGATGTGATGCTGAAGGAGGTGCCACAGCATGGCGATTATTGACACTCTGTTGAGGTGGAGGCTTGTTCTGTGGCCTACCCATTTTCACAATATCAGCCATTGATACTTGACCTGGGACCCCCAGCCAGGCAGATTGAAATCCAGATGAAGACTGTGATGATGAAGACATTCCATCATTGGAGACTACTGTTGATATTTTATTTTCTGAAGACACATTATCGCTGCAACAGATGTGAAACCCAGATGAGAAACAAATGTCACTGAGTTACTACAAGTTAATGAATTGGAGAACGAAATGAAAACCACATTTGCCAAAAGTCTATGCAAGACAGAGATAGATATTCGCAACCGACCAGCTAACAATCTAAAGAACTCTTCGTATGACTAAAATCATACACAAGTAACATCTGTTACATCTAAATTCCAATGAAAAAGGTAACATACCCACAGGAATCTAACGTGTGAAGAATAAAAACTATAAGACAGAAATTTCAAATTCCTGAATCATTCCCTTCCTCAACCACAAGATATTGACTTTCCTTTCACCCCAAAGTAAGAAAACCTTTACGCACCATGGTCCAATTAAACTGTATTTGAACTTACAGAGAATATTCCCTCAACAATCACTAAGCTTGCCCTCAATAAGAAACTAGCAAGCTCACATGCTCAACAAACATGCTCTGTATACAAAGTAAAACAGAAGATATTGCGAAACAAGGAGGCGGCAGATAAAAGTATCAGATTTTTTCTAAATTAGAAAGTATATAACCAACATAAGTAACTTGGGTGGCCTCCCAGCCATGGTCTTTCAGCAATAACATAAAGCAACAAGCAGTTTATGTCATAAGCAATTCCATACAATACAACATTTAGCATGTAACATCAAATTGCTCCCCCACTTCTCAATTGAAAAATGATAAAGTGAATCATTTTGAGGGTTCAAGTGCACTAACCTTATGGATGGCGGTCGTCGGTTATTATTATTTGCAACCATACCAGTCCCAGAAGACAACGAACCTCCATAACCATGTGTCCCATTTTCCTTCTTATAAGAAGGTTTACCATGCAAAGTGCCCAGCTCTGAACAAATAAAAAAAAAATGTGGATAAGAAAATGTTAGCAAAGCCTATATGCTAGTCTATGTTGCAAGTTTGCATTACAGTGGCCTCATACCATTAGAACCAAACTGGGCTGAACTACCACGTCCAGTGTAACGGTCTGTGCCACCCCTAGCACCACGGTTTAAGGAGTTACCAGCACCACGAGGCCTGGAATCTGTAGTATCCTTACCCTGAAAAATTAAGAGAAGTCTCAAAATAATGATAATAATAATATGAAGAATCTAAGCACCAATTTGACAATATAATGAGAAACAGGAAAAAGCTACCAAAAACTCCTAACCAGGTATTTTTTAAAAAAAAAAAAAATTACAAGCAAAAGAATATAATAAATCAGCTAAGACACATAACTCTACTCTGCCACACTACAAACACAGCTCATATAATGAAGCAGGTTAATCATGCATCTTTTGTCCCATAAAACTCCCAAACAAAATAAAGTTGTCAAAGTTAAATTTCCAACATTCAAAACACAACGCCACAACCTATCCTACAGAAGCAAAAGCACGAACCTCTTTTCTTTTGTCTCGTTTGCTCTTGACCTCATGGAAAGGATCTGCAACATAAGCAAACAAACACATCATCTTAGTGTGTGCTTGTACCAGGATTCATTCGCTTCAATCACTGTGGACACTCCAAGCGAGTACACTCCTACCAAAATCAACAACAACAACTACTACTACTCGCTTCACTAAAAAAAATTTCCTACTCTCCATCTTAGTTAGCCTATGCTTGTATCAGCATTCATTCCCTACCAAAATCATCATCAATAACAACAACTACTCGCTTCACTAAAATAAATAAATAAATAAACTCCTACTCTTCAACTACGTCGACGCCACTCGGAAAAAAATATATAAAAAAATTAAATTTAAACAAACATTACACTAATGAAAAAATATAATAATATTCATCGATTCCAAAAAAAATTTTTTAAAGAAAAAAAGGACCTTGAGCAAGGAGGCGATTAACGGCTTCGTTAGGGTCCATGTTACAGTCTTTGAGCATGGCGTAGATCTCGGTCTCTGGACAGTTAACAATCTCCTTCAAACTCTGGACTATCTTCCTTGACCCTGCCGGGATTGAAGAAATTCCATTATTGCCCTTCCCGACACCGACCCCTCCACCTCCTCCCTTGCCACTCATTCTCTCTCTCTCCCCCTCTCCCTCTCCCACCACTCACTCACTCAGATCTGATTAACGATTGATAACGACGTCGTTTCTCTTATTTGCCTTGCCTTTTTTTCGTTTTGGCTGTGACGAGAAGAAGAAGATTATATGTGAACTCTCTCTCTCTCTCTATTTCTCTCTTGCACCGAAAACCCTCTCTTTCTCTCTCTCCCCCCCTTTAAACTCAACTTTCTCTCTCTCTGTGCGTGCACTTCTTTTTCTTTTTTATTTTATTTTATTTTTTTAAATTTTGAGGAGAACGATATTTCGTTGGAGTATCTGTGTGTATTTAATTTTATTATTTATTTTAAAACCTTTTTTTGTTGCGATTGTTAATTGTTGTTACTCTTTTTCTAGTTCAAACCAAAATTTTGTAATTAGTTATTTGTTTTTAACGTAATTGAATTAAAATTAGGCTACTCTAATGAACTATTCATCAAAATTCAAAATAATTTTACTTTTTTTCTTAATTTTATTTTTTTGGATAAAGCATGTATATTTTTAATACTAATTATAAATTATAAGTTATCAAATTATTTTATATAACAAATTAGACTTATCATACACGTATGACAAATAAATACCCTTGAGGTAAGAATCAAAGTCATGTCACTTAACTTTCATATATTTTAAAAAAGAAAAAAAAATCAAACCTAAAAAGAGATGGTATAGCCGATAGCACTCACTTGTTAAAAAATAATATCACTTCCATTAGGGTACCATTTAAATTTTCTCTTAAGATATATCTTTAAATAAATATTTAAAAAATGAAATACTTTAAAGGATAAAATTAAACAAATATGCAAAATATTAGATAATAATGAGATAATCCTCATCTATTTTCCCCAAATAATACGATTTCTAAATAACAATAAAAAAAGGAAGTAACAAACATGTTCAGAAGTGCAACAACAAAGCTCATGTGTGGTTTAGTTGTGTTAAAAGGTGCATCATGGCTTCGTGTCTTGAACCAACTAAATGTTTGCTGTAACTGGACAGGCAAAACCAAAAGCCAAAAGCGAGAAAACTGAGCATAATTTTAAGAGTTTAGGATTTGAGTTGGTGAAAAAAATAAAATTCTCTTGAAATTGTGTAAAAATGGGTGAGGTGAGGGAGAGAGTAATGAATGGGTGAGAGAACGCGCTGGAAAAGCGTGTGGGGTATGTCCCCGTGTGGGTGAATCAAAGTGATTTTGTTTATCTTTATCTTGTCGTCTTTAATTATTGTATTATTGGTCCGGGCGTGTCCCATTTTAAATATCAACACGTAGGCAGGTGACCTACCCTCTCCGCTACACTGGACTTATTGAAGAGTTTTATATTATGGATAGGCTGGCCCACTGGGCCTCACTCTTCTAACTTAGACTAAGAGAGTGGGCTTGTTTTGGTCCATAAATAAATAGGAGCTTTGACAAAGACAAAGAAAGACTTTAGACAAATTTATTGAATAAAAAAATGGATTTAAAAAAATTATTAATGTCTTTTCACTTGTTTTTAAATATCATCTAAAATCTTCCTATCAAATAATTTACCAGTAAAGAATGGTAAATTTGTAGAGCAAATGTTTAATACTCTTATTAATAAATTTTGTATATCATTATTATTTAAGTATGTTTTAATTAACAACGTGTTGTTAAGTTTAACGTAGGCTTCTTGAACATATTCAATCAACAAACAAAAAAATTTGAAAGAAAATTTTTTTAAATATTTTTATTGATAGATTAAATTATAATGAGAGATAATAAGCCTATTTATAATTCGAGTATCCTAATTCTTGTAAAATAAATAAAAATTAGGTTAAAAATATATATATATATATATATATATATATATAGTATGCTCGTGATGTTTGATAAACTTTTAAAAAATGTCAACCATTTTTTAAATTATTTATTTTATAAAATAACTAGTAATAACACCCAATAAGGTTTATAAAATAGATTCAAAAAGAGAGAATAAACTGCTAAGTGAAATAAGTAAATAAATGATAATTATGAAATATATCTTGATGGTATAAGTGGTGATATTGATGTATGACAGTCGAGGCTCAGAGTAATCGGAGCTCGAAGCTCCAACCAAAGCAAGAAACATCTTCCTCACAAGATGAGGACCCTACACTGCTGCAACTGCAACGCCTCATCTTCACGATTCACTCTTCCCTCAACTCCAAGTCACAAACCACAAACTCCAATCCTCGACAACATCAACACTCGCAACTGGGCCAACAAAGCTCTTACTGGTTTCCTAACAGGAGCTCTCTCCTTTACTCTCTTGGTTTCTTCACCATCCTCTATTGCACTTGAATCTCCCTCTCTGCAGACCTCACCACCTGCTTCTACCGTCTCTATACCTGACTCTTGTCGTGACGAAGACCAGCTAGAAGCGGAAGTTGAGAGCACTCAAGTGGTGACCAACGAGGGAATTGTAGAGGAAGCTTGGCAGATTATTAATGACAGCTTTCTTGATACCGGGCGCCATCGCTGGACTCCCCAAAACTGGCAGGTAATATATTTGCCTATTTATACTATTTATTACCCTCTTCTTTGATTCTTTTAGCCAAAGTTCCATTTTTTAGCTAAAGCTTCATTTTTCTTTTCTGGGATGTGCATGCATTTCAGCAAAAACGGGAAGATATTTTAGCTTCTACAATTCAGTCAAGGTCGAAGGCACATGATATAATTAGAAGAATGTTAGCTAGTTTGGGGGACCCATATACTCGTTTTCTATCACCTGCCGAGGTAATTGGTTCGTCATTGTTAATATCTTATTTATTATTTTTTCTCTTGCAGTGATAGAATATGCAGTTTTTTACTGCTGACAGACAATTCAGTTTGTTTCTTATTACATGGCTTATGTCACTGTTGAAAGTTCTCCAAGATGGCGAGGTATGACATGAGTGGTGTTGGAATAAACCTTAGGGAGGTTCCAGATAACAATGGAGGTGTAAAATTGAAGGTGCTTGGGCTCATCTTAGATGGTCCTGCACATAATGCTGGTGTGAGACAGGTATTGAATGAACATTACTTGACTTGTTTTGAAATATGATTAATCTTAATCTCTTATATTCTATCAGCTGCTCTGTTCCATCTTTAAATCAAGTAGAAAACCAATTCAATTGCATATCAATGTTTGTTTGTGTATGTGTGTGCATGTATTACACAAGTGAAATGGATCGAGCACATAAATATTTGATTATATCGTTGATCACTGTAGTCGTTTATATCTCTCTTTTTTTTTTTCTTAGTCAATGTCAGCTTGGACTGCATAATACTTCAGTATACTGTCATCAACAATTGAAAATATAAGCACCCTTTAGTTCTAATGGTCTCAATTTTTTTCTAATGCGTAGCTTCCTCACTTCTTCCGTAGCATAAGCTGCTATTAAGATTGCGGCTTTAAGTGAAGGATTCTGTTATTTATCTGTCCTTTCAGACTGTAGTCCATCAAAAGTTGCTGTGCTTATTTTTATGTGATGGAAACATTCTTCTTTCTCTTGGTAGGGTGATGAAGTCTTGGCTGTCAATGGAGTGGATGTAAGAGGGAAATCAGCCTTTGAAGTGTCATCATTGTTACAAGGACCTAATGAAACATTTGTGACAATTGAGGTGGTGAATCTAAACTGCCTTGTACTCAAAGTATGCTATATTGTGTTATTTATCTTTTTAAGTGATCATCCAGAATCATACTGTGAATTTCAGGTCAAGCATGGCAATTGTGGACCCATTCAGTCTTTGGAAGTTCAGAGACAGCTCATTGCTAGAACCCCTGTCTTTTATCGGTTGGAACAAATAGACAATGGCACCACTTCTGTTGGTTATATGCGGCTAAAAGAGTTCAATGCATTGGCAAGAAAAGATTTGCTCACTGGTAACTGTTATATTAGGATAACTAAATAATAGATAACTTATTGTAGTATACTTTTTGGGCTGGAATTTACGAAGTGCCTTAAAGCTTGGTGAAGGTTAGCTATTTCTTAATTTATTAAGTAATAATTGTTGCAGCAATGAAGCGGCTTCAAGACATGGGTGCTTCATATTTTATTCTGGATCTTAGAGATAATCTTGGTGGATTGGTGCAGGTTTGTTTGCTAAATTAAGCATATACTTTTTTATTAATGTATTTAATGATTATTGGGTTTTATAGTCTGTGAATTTGATTCCACTTATTAACTTATTTCAGGCAGGAATTGAAATTGCCAAACTCTTTCTGAACGAAGGGGAGACGGTACGTTATTTTGTAGACTTCATCTTTCCAGAAGCATAAATTTTCGTGTGTCTAAACTTACAAATTCTTAGTGCTTAATGATTTATGATGCATTTCCATGCTCCTTCAGTCTTTTCTGCAATCAAATTGTTCATAAAATGCACAAAGAACAGAGCAAATTACAATGTTTTGTGATGTTATGTGAACAGATTACTTACACGGTTGGAAGGGATCCCCAGTACCAAAAGACTATTGTTGCAGATTCTTCACCATTGATTACAGCTCCTGTTATCGTATGCAATCATACATTTAACACAAAAAGATGAAAAATGTTTTTTGTTTCATCACTCAATTGAATCTGGTGATGCAATCTTAAGCCTCCCATTTTATTGGTATTGTGGGTCAGTCTAAAAGTATTTTTATTTAATCTACTGGATTTGTTTGCACTATCTAAATTAGATGCTTTACAACCCACTTCCTTCTGGAACTACTGATATCTTTATCATGGCTGAAGATGTCCTTGCTTGGATGGTTATTATAAGGATGTATTTGCAATAACAATTTTACTGTGTGCCTTTAATATGTTTTGCTCATTTTTCCCAAATGCAGGTTTTGGTGAACAATAAAACCGCTAGTGCAAGTGAAATTGTGAGTAGCTCAGTTGACCAAATTATGTGCATTTGCTCGTGTTTTTACAAATTTAGTATCATTAATTGCAGTTCACATTTCAGGTTGCCTCTGCACTTCATGATAACTGCAGAGCTGCCCTTGTGGGAGAGAGGACTTTTGGCAAGGTTTTAGTTCATTTTTATTGTCATTTTAATCTGTCTAGTCTGTGTTGGTGAATTGAAGGCTAAAGGTACGGTGAATAACTAGCATCACTCTTTTTTATCAATTGATGGCATTGTGTCACTGCTTTTGACAGGGCCTAATTCAATCCGTCTTTGAACTTCGTGATGGATCTGGTGTGGTTGTCACCATTGGGAAGTATGTGACGCCAAATCATATGGACATAAATGGCAATGGAATTGACCCAGATTATCGAAGTTTCCCTGGTATTGATCTTGATGTTTTTCAGTGAATTAAAATGAGTCCTATTTGTGTATTTGATCCAAAGAATCCTCTATCTGCAGCTTGGAATGATGTTAAACAGCATCTTTCACAGTGCAATACACATCGGCAAGGATAAAAAAAGGTTGGCATTATCTTTGTGTTTCAGCTATCCGGCTTTTCCTAGCATGTTGGGAGCCATGCTTGTCCTGAAAATTTATGCCTCTTGAGAGATGGGCATTATTGGATAACTTCTCAAAGGTTCTGGTGCTCCATATTCTGACATGTACTAATTTTCCTTTGGTGTATGCTGGCTGACACAAGGGATGGGCAATGGATTGGGTTGTAGAGTTGTAGTTCTGATCATGTGGTTCAACACCAACTGTTTCCATACTCGAGCACTTCTCTTCTGGAGACACAACTCTGAAGCATTTAGACCAAGGATCGAATAGGACTCTGTTCATGGGGCATTTTGCAAGCCATTTACTACCATAAAGAAAGAGAAAAAACTTTGTTATGAACTATCTGGATACATGTTGTATCCACCTACAAAATTTAACCGACGATAATATTAGCATAGTAGGACGACAGTCAAATTCAATCCCTCAACTTTGTGTTGAAACAAACTCATTGTTTATCATTCTGAGAATTCATATTTTTATTATGAATGAAGCCCGGATTCTGCTAAATTTAATCTTTTTTTAACAAAAAAGAACTATTTTATGTATACTCGTAATATCATAACTTTATATTTTCTTTTCCAAAGTTGATATGGAAAAGAAAAAAAAGTGTAATAGGTAGTGTAATGAAGAGTTGAAAATGTTTGTAATGTGTTTTACCAATTGTATACTCAATTTTTAGTTTCATTTTCTCAAACGGACGGACATATTGTTTAGTTGTTTAGTTGTTCACTGGTCTTGCCCAAAAGTGACTCATTGTACGTACTAATAATAGAACAGAATGTCCAAATATATTTACTGTTGGTCTTTAACATTTTTATCATAATTAAGTTGCCCTTTACATTAATTTATGCGTACTCTTGATATTTTGATGAGAATCAAAATAATTAAGTACATTTCGTTTTGTGCTTCAAGAAGGGTTGTTTTTAGAGTATGAAAGAATATAACCCACCAGGATCTGGAGGGTCAAATACAGTTTTCGGAAGAATAAACAACTAAATGTATTTTCAATGAATTTGAGAAACCGCCTAATGGAAACACCCATTAAAAAGTTGTAATGATAAAGAATGTCTGCACCTTGCAGCAGGCTTAGGAATACTTAAATGTTAAGCCATTTTAGCACCAAAACAAAGTTACAACATTGTTCTCAAATCGCACTTGAATTGGTTTTACAAGAAGTTACCTTGCAACTCTAACGAAGTTAATATTCCATCTTAAATCTTTGTAATGCTGACGATTAGCAAGACAATATCAGCAACTTTATATTATTCTTATACAAGGAATAAAATTTTTTCCCCCTCTCCTTGGAGCAAATTGCATCTGTGCCCAATACACCTTAATGGGCTATATACAATTTGTTATTAATATGAGTGAGATGCATAGAGCACAAAATCTATCCCTACCCACCTTTTACTTTTGATTCAGTCCCATAAACAGTAGAAAGATGACTATAAAAAGTGAAAAGAAAATGCCACAACATCAACGCCTAATTAATTAGGAATATACTGTGCAAAACTTCCAGATTAAATTCCCAACAGATCACTCTTTAAACTTTTCTCTCTTCATGCACTTTTTTCTCTTTTTTGCACCTTCTCTTGCTTGCTAATCCCAACTATCCAATGCCTCCTTTCTCAAGTTTTCTTTTATTCTCATTTCCTTTCTTTCTTTCTCTCTTCGATCCAAGGAAACTTTGATTCTTCAACATTTATTTATATAACAAAATGTTGAGATGATTGCTAACCCTTCTTTTGGAATATTACCCTCATTGGTGCTTCTCTTGTTTTATATAACTTAGCTTCTATATCATTGTTCTTAACAAAGAAGGACAGAATAAGGCTATTAGAAGCAGCAGCAGCAGCTTGGAGACATGGCTAATTCAAGAGTTCTTCAATGTTTCACAATATTTCTTTTCCTCATCTCAGGTGATCTGCGATGTCTTTTGGCTTCACCTAGCTATACGTTTAGTTTAGTTTCTTCTTTTACTACATGTTATGAGTACCTAACATTCCAGACGAATATATTATGCATAAAAACAAACATATTCGTTGAATAGTCATGCTGCATGCTAAACCTCATGACAAGTTCTCAGCCTCAAATTATATCAACCATCAATAGAAGTCATTTCATTTTGCCTGTAAAATGACAAATTAAATGGTATGTGAAGATATTTGATCCATAATTCTGAGACTTAACCAATTGAGCGATCGACTAGAGTTTTCAATTGGTTTCTCTTTCTTTTTTCATTTTGCATGTGCTTTTTAACTTTGTAGTTAGTTTTACATCATTACTTGATCCTCTTGTCCAATTAACTATAATTTTGTCTTTTAACTCCGACTACCCGTCATAATTTTTTACTAGAATTTTGCTTTGCTCATTTCGTGATAGTCAAATATTCGGATTATGGGAATAGTTTAGTTATCGTATAAAATATCAGACTCTTAGCATTCTAAAAATTTTGTACAATGTCACCTGCAATCTGTCCCCATATAAAACTAAAATTTTCAGATCGTGATATCATAAAAACATCATATTTTTTAAGGGAAATCTACATAAATTTAGATATGATTAGATAAGTCATTTTTCTACTCAGCTGTAAAAAAATCGGATATGATCTTTCAACATGCTTGCAGTGAGATTTCTAGATCTTGCATAATGCTTTGGCATCAAAGGCAGAAACTTCTTCCATTCTTGGACAGAAAGAAACGAACTTAATTCCACTTTTGATTATCTTCAGGTTCAAGTGTTGCAGAAAGACCTCATCTGAAAGCAAGACAGAAAAACAGACAACATAAAAATCAAGAGAAGCGGATACTCCTATCACCTTCACTGTACACTACCCAACTGGATGATGTTCCCATTGTTAACCCCACAAATCCAGGCACAACTCCTATTGTAAATCCGGCTACATCACCACCGCCACCAACCACCACAATCCCCACCCCAACACCTCCAGCAGCAGCAGGTGGTGGTGCCGGTGTCGGTGCTGGTGGTGGAGCAGGTGCTGGTGCAGGTGGTGGTGCCGGAGCTGGTGCAGGCGGTGGCACCGGAGCTGGTGCTGGTGGTGGTGCCGGTGGTGTATGGTGTATTGCAAGCCCAACTGCTTCAGAGACAGCCCTGCAGGTTGCTCTTGATTATGCCTGTGGCTATGGAGGTGCAGACTGCTCTGCAATTCAACCGGGTGGAAGTTGCTATAATCCAAGCACTGTCCGTGACCATGCTTCTTATGCATTCAATGATTACTACCACAAGAACCCAGCTCCAACTAGCTGTGTTTTTGGAGGAACAGCACAACTTACCAACACTGACCCGAGTAAGAATGGCTGGAATTCAGTCTTATATCTGTTCTTGAATATTAAGTTGGAATGATATAAATTAAAGTTCTTCATTCCTGGAATTGCTGCAGGTAATGGAAACTGCCACTTCCCATCAACATCATCAACTAGGTAAATTTTTTTCACAACTTTTATGTTAACTTCTTTAGTCAAAAATGAAAGCACAGAGGACTGATTTGTTTCTAATACAGCACAACTCCTCCGGCTAGCCAAACTCCACCGGCAGCAAACCCCCCTCCAAGTCCAATGGCAACAAACCCATATACGACCCCAACCACACCTGACGGATCATCGGTTTATGGTGCAGCGGAACCAACGGGGCTCCCCAGTTCAGCCACCTCAGCGTCCTTCAGCTTACTGCTCTTCACCACAACAGGGCTTGTGTGGTCAATTGTTGCTCCGAATTATCTCTAAGCAGATGAGAAATTCATATTCTGCAGAGAATTGGAGATTCCCTTGCTTCCTCAACATTTGCTGAACCACTACACCAGCACTGAAAATCGACAATGAGATGTTGTCTCAACGCCTTTTTTTTAATTCCCTTGCGATTACTATACTTCTTCTACTTATGCACATCAGCCAATAGAGCAGACTTGGAGAAATGAAGAAGAAAAATGGAATCCTTAGGTCCTTGTATTCCTAGGCACATTAAAAATAGCTACTTTATCTTCAATGTTAGTGAAATAAATTACTAGACAGTTTCATCTAGCTTTAGGACAACTATATCAGTGAAAAATTATGTATTTGATGTTAGCTAGATGGTGCATCAGCTTCACTTAATTCAACAACCAATTTTAATAAAAATACTTAAAGCATATGGACTGAAAGAACATACATAACTATGATTTGTATTTTCTAATCAAGACAGGGCCTTAAGCAATTGGCTTTACGTGTAGCTGAAACTACAAAACCTTCTTTTCTGGGATCTTGCCTTTTGTCTTTCTTAGTGGTGAAGAACTCCATCAAGGAATCAAAGAGGATTTATTTCATCCATAAATATGGGGAAACACCTCTTCCTTTCACAACAATTGCTAATATCTGTTCGAGTTATCACTAAGTTGGGGCAAATTATGATGCCATTGAGAACCTTGGCCTCCCGATGGATCTATTCATTTTTTTTAGGCGATTTTAAGAGTTTCTTCGTCTGTCCAATAGTTATTTACCATATACAGGCCAGCTTAAACTAGTCAATAATAGTATAAGCATATTATCTTATCTGTAAAAAACACTTTCAAAACATTATACGTTTATCTTATAAAAGAGAAAACAAAGTCTCAGAAATCACATTTATTCTCTTATTCTGTCACCTTCTAAATAACAGTAGTAATTTAATGGCACTAATTTACAGATGACCTGACAGAACGCTCTAGAATTTTACAATAAACTTAGATCAGAAACAAACATGACACAATTGTGATACAAATGATGGCCAGTGTGGCAACAACTGAACCTTGTTCAAATGCTTCTCGCAAGCTTCCTGCCCGTGAAAAATGCTGGAAAGCCAGATATCCTGCAATCAACAAGGATATAATAGCACCTTCTTGCTTTCCCCTGCCATAGAAAAATAATAATAATGAGAATAATGAGACGAAGAAAATGAATACAATAAAAAGGAAAAAATAATTTCATTGTTCTCACGAATCAAAATCTACTTACCTTAGGTTAAGAACTTGATAAGGAGCAACAATAACCAAAAGTAGTGCCATGAATGGCAACTCAAGATCACCTAAAACAGGAAGACCCAATAAGGCAATGGTTAAGAGTACCAAAAAGACAATATTTAACCTTTTATTTTCTCTATGAATTAAATAAATAGGACCCAATCCAAGATTTCTAAAGTACGCACTTTCATCACTGAAAGTCTATAAAAGTCGTTGTTATTCCATTCAAATTTCATGTCAACTAGAACTCATCTCTTCCCCTACCATTTCCATAGCAACAACATGTTTACCCACTTTTGGACCCAGGAACCAAATTAAAGATGACAAATTTTTGTGGACATAACGAGAAATATAATAAACAAATAACTCCATAGCATGAAAGTCGAAACAAGGAAGAACTATTAAACTATAATTAAGCCAAAAGTTGGTCAACTGGTATTTACAAGAATGATAAAAAATAAATAAATAATAAGAATAACTCAAAAGGCTTATCTTTACTAGAATGATGCTAAAAAAAGACTATACTCAAAAGACTTGTAAAATCGAGCAGGCAATTATATGATTAAGCCAACTTGTGTTTTGTTATTCAGAAATGAGAAGATCAGCTATGAGGATAAAGCAAGCTCAGAGTCAATTGAGAAACTAAGACCAAAACCCACCAGGAATAAAGAAGAAGAGACGAACAAGAAGTGCCAAGAATGCAGACCAAATGCCGTATTCACCCCTGCAAAGAGCAAAATCAAACTTAAACAACTTCACGACAGTTTGAATTCAATAGACGCCTGAATAAAGCAACGGCTATATAAATTTTTAAAATAAAATGAAAATAATAATTAATAACTCACTTGATCCAGGAGATGATACTTGCTGGTGCTTGAAGAGCAAATAATGGAACAAGAAAGGATTTCTGAACAGCGGTGCCTTTTGCAAGCATCAAAACCCTGAAGAATAAATTCATCATCTCCATCAGATCCTACAAGCAACGAGTCAACAACGCTATAAAACTAGCTAAAAACCATGAAACAAAGCATAAAGTTATTATACGCTAATAGAGAGAAAGAGAGAGTAAAATACACAGAAGATATGGTGGAGATCCACTGGAGATTACGAGCCGTTAGAGGTGCAGCATAGCAAACCGCATTGAATCCTCTCTTGTTCTTCTTCATCACGACCGTCGGTTCTTTATAATCAACCGAAAATCTACAACACCAAAATCAAAGCAATTCAAATGAAAGACTGTCAACAATTTCATTAAAAAAGGAGTGAATTTACTTGAACTGTATGAATTTTACTAACCTGAGAGGATTAAACGAGGTTGAGCTCGAACTGAGACGGAGATCACGGGAGAGCTTCGTCCGGTGCGATAGAACCGCATCGTAGCTCTTGGACAGAGCTAAAGTGCGTGTTGGTGAGAGCGAAAGAGACAACATTATGCTCTTCGTGGTAATGTTGCTGGTATGTCGTCGTATCTTTGTTTACCGCCGAGAGAAGAAGTTCCAAGTGTAGTGTGCAGAGACGCTGGACCGAGAAATAAGAAAGTGCTTTTCAGCGAAATCTCCTCCGTTAATTCGATATTTTAAGAGTAGGATGAGGCTGCGTTCGTGGATCTAACTGGGGTCAGTTGGGACAGAATCAGAATTTCGCGCTGGATCTCCCTGGCGGGTTATTACAGGGTAGAAGCCTTTTCGTTTAACTCAACCGTTAATTTAGCCCATAACGTGACCCATGTGAGGGTCCACTTTTCGATGTCCCGTCAAGGAAACAATGGAGTGCATAAGTTTCCGTACTGTATTGTATTAATTATTTTGGACTAAATTAGGTAAGATAGAATAGAGTAGGATAAATTTGATAAAATATAATGTGTTTGGTATAGTGTTGAGTAAAACAAAATTATAATTAATGAATTCAAATTTTGTATAAATTTGGATAAAATAAGGTAAAACTCATATCAACTTTAAACTTGTCGGCTATGCAGATGATGATATTTATTAGTAATTGTGATTATATTTATAAGACGAGATTACAAAAGCTCTCAATTAGAAGACCAAACCCTACAAAAAGACTTTGACTATTACTACAAAAACATAGCCCCGATCCACTCACTATCTTCATCCATCATCGAAGATGATTTTTTGATGATCTTACAACTCTTGGAAAAGGAACTACTGTTTTGTGCGCATAATACAATGAAGTCCACAATTAAGCCTAGCCTTAGAGAGCCTATAAAATTTTAGTGTTTTTTTTATTTATTTAATGTCATATTAATTATATATATATAACTTATATATATAGACTTTTGTTAGTACGAAGAATGAGTATTTCAAATGCACAAACCTATATGTATGTATAGGTGTAGACTTGGATTACTTTTTTGAGCTTCTTTTGGATGGAATTTAATGGGTTTGCTTTTTAATTGATTACATTAAATTTAAATTAGTACCATGACTAATTTAAATAATGCCCAACCTACTAATCTATTTGCTGTAATAGTATTAATTACTTATACACGACTAAAATCGTGATTACAGAGAACTTCGTACAATTAACGTTTAATTCACGTTCAATTTATAAGCACATACGAAGGATAATACTAGTCGGGAGGTTATATGGGAGCTATTGAAATATACAAATTCTTATAATTCTCTTAAAAAAAATTATGAGTTTTATTGCTGTTTAAAATTTTCAATTGGAGTACACTTAAAATTAGGAAATAAGCTATTAAAGCCTGAGAATCAAACTGTCATTTACTTGATTGCTATTTGACTTTAAGGCCAATGATATTTTACACGCTTTTGGATATTTCTAAAACATGGGGATCATTTTGTTATTAGATTGAACCTCAATGTCATGAATGAAATCTTTCCTATCATTAATGTCGTAATTCTTTTCTTCAAACTACGAGAATATATGGCGTGTTTGATTGCCCGTATAGTATTGTATAAAGGGGTCTGTTTGTATAAGGTTTTGCATTCATTATGTTTGGTTAAAAAATTAAGTGGGATAGGATTGTAAAAAAGCGCATAAGGAGGGCATAAAGACAGGATAAGTTATCACATGGGGGACCTTGGGTTAAGGCCGCATAAGTACTGTTTGCATTTAGTTTCTCTAGCGAAAACTCTCGCTTCTCTTTCTTCACTCTCGTTTCCCACTCCAGCCTCCCAAAATCCACTGCATCGTCATCATCTGGTGAGTTCCTCTCTCAAATCTTCTTCTTAGTCCTACATATCCCTCAAAGACTTCTTCCCTTCCTCTACCACCATTGCCGTCAACTCCCTATTACCGCCAAATCCGCTACGAGATATCTTTCTCCCGTTGTTAATCTTTCTTCTTCCCTTCCCTCTCCCAAAATCTCATTTCAATACAAACAAACCAAAATCTCAAACCCATCAAAAAGCAAATCAAGAGGAAGAAGGTATTAAAAAAAAAGAAAAAGAAAAAGAAAAGGACTTGGCTTGGATAAATTGATCGACCATGGCTAGCATGAAAAAAGAGATTAAGCATGGCTTGATCACTGGTTAACAAATTTCAGCCAAAGGATGCTTAGCTGCTAAGCCACCAGTACTTGAAATTGATTTAAAAAAAAAAAATAAAAACAGAAGGCGATTGACAGAAAAGAGAAGGCCCGCAACTTGAGCTAAAAAAACGAGAAGAAAGGAAAGTAGAGAGAGAGAAAAAAGAAATATTATAAAACTAAATATATTATTTAAATCAAATAAAATTTAATTAAAATAAATATTTACAAACTTTTGTATACTCATATTTAGTTAAATATTCTTCATTTTTTTATAATTTAAAAATTTTAATTTATTCATATTTATTTGTTATTTTAAATATATTAATTTATTTATGAACTTAAAAATTTAATATTTCATAATTAGTTAAAATCGATGAATTTAATTTTTTATTAAAATTTGTTAAATATATTTTTTAATTATTTTAATTTAATATAAAAATTTAATGCAATCCAATTCAATCTTGACCAAACACAGTATTGGTTAACATTTATCTAATACAATGATAAACCAACATAGCATATAATTCACTTATTTCTTATGTTATACAATTCAATACAATACTATCTGTTAGAGTAATAATTATACAATCCGATACGATATATCAAACGCAGTCATAAGGGTTTCGATATTGATGAGAAACCGTCTTTTCATAAGTACTATCAACCAAACCCCATATTCTTTTAAAATAATAAAAAAATTTCGATTATTTCAAATCCTTTTAACTCATGATAAGTAATATATAATTAAAATCTTATTCAGATAATTAACACTATCTAACAATTATATACCATCTATATACAATAAAATCATGTTACCTAATTAATACTATTTACAATTTAATTTTAAACAAGCATATTAATATTATATAAAGTAATTAATATTTAAATTTTGAAAAATTAAAATTCGAATCATATATACAACCTTCATACCCACAACTGAAGTCACCTGCACCAAAACCAAGTGTCGAAACCTATTGTTGCATTGCAAGTGTGCGAGTTTGATGTATTCAACGTTATCATTACGTACCTGCAAACGAAACTACTTCTCAATTGTCGTTCGTCGCCTCTTCATAACAGTGCATTCATTGTATCTCATTATAGATAAAACAAGATTTCTCATCATCCCATCTATCTTTATGTGTAAAAATTGCGTCAATGGAGTTCCTCAATCATCGATGCCGATCTACTTTTTTTGTCTCCTCTTTTGGCCAAATATTATTCCTATGTCTCCTTTTTGGCGTTCGCCAGTGATGTTCACAACCGTTGGCCGACGAAAGCACTGGTGGTTAGTCAGCACTAAAATTCCAATTCTAACCCTCCTTCGTTAGTTTAACTTGACAGATTTCGTTATGGTGGCTGGTGGGGTATAAGTGTGGATTCGAACAATTTTTGGGGTTTATTGAGAATCTGGAAAGTTCTTTCAGCTGTTAACTGTAATTTTCAAAAAATTAGGGGTAGATGTATTTTAAAATTATCCACTTTTTCTTATCATTAGTAATTATAAATATTAATACAGACGAAGGTATTTTGACACCAACTTTTAATATAATTTATTGATATATATATATATATATATAATTATTGATTTTATAAAATTTAATAATTAATATTGAAGATCAATAAATTATATTAATATTATCAATTTATTATTAATTTTATACATCGTTAATAATTCAAAATTTATGTGTAATTTTATTTAAAAAAACTTGCATCAAGAGAAAACGTACTTAAATTGTTAATTATCATCAGAATCATAAAATTTAGTAATCTGTCTTTTTTTTTCTTTTTTTTTTTTTCATATATTCACATTCTACTTAGAGAGGCGAAAACGCAGGAATAGAAGTGCCTGCAATTTTTTTTTTCAAAAATAAAAAAGAAAAAAAGAATTTGCAACTGATTACTCTCATAGTACAGAGTTCCAACTATCCAAGAATGACAAATTGAGAATTTTTTTTAAGAGATGAGCAGATATTATAACTGATTATTCATCTGCTGAATATTGCGACACTCAATTGTTTACAGTATTTCCTTCAATGGCGGTGCAGATTTCAGCTGAAACGGAGTGTGGGCCCATGGAAGGAAACTCTCCCAGTGAGGGTAAAACAAAAATTCCTTTTTGTTATTTGCGGTATGTTTCGCTTTCAATTAGTGCTTTGTTTGAATGTAATTTTGCTGCAGTTGGTTTTGATGAGAAAGTGATAGCTCAAGGTTCATTAGACTTCGATGAATGGACTTCACTCATATCAAATGTTGAGAATTCTTTTCCTGTAAGTTCAATTACCACTCTTATTATAATTTTTTTTAAATAAAATTAAAATTTATGTAATTTTGTTTGTAACCACAGGATGATTTAGAGAAAATTAGTTTGGTGTATGACTCTTTCTTAGCCGAATTTCCTCTGTGCTATGGTTACTGGATGAAGTATGCTAATCATAAGGCACGCTTAGGCAATGTTGACAAGGTTGTTCAAGTCTTTGAACGAGCCGTGCAATCTGCAACCTATTCTGTTCATGTCTGGTTTCATTATTGTAACTTTAGCATCTCTGCATTTGAAGACCCTCTTGCTATTCGTAGGTAATCTTGATAACCATCTGGGTTTTTTTTCCCTTTTTTTTATTGGATATATTCTTGCTTATTGAGGCAAACTGTTTCGTTCAAATTATCTCACAGATTATTTAAAAGAGCCTTGTCATTTGTTGGAAAAGATTACTTATCCCATACCTTGTGGGATAAATATCTTGAATTTGAGTTTTCGCAGCAGCAGTGGAGTTCTCTCGCTCACATATATATTCAAACTTTGAAATTTCCAAGCAAAAAGCTACATCGATATTATGATAGGTATATATAACTCCTTTCACTTTTTTTCTTCTTTTTCCTGGGAGTCCCGTAGCATTCCAAAGTTCTTAAATTGTTTCTTGAGCTCTACCATATGGATTGCACGTAAACACTTGTCTGTTCGGTAACCTCAGATTGACTCTTTGTGGATGATTATATGGTCTTATAGTCTGTCGGTAATCCTCATTTGCTTGGACGTGAAATTAATTTGTTATGTTGGGAATCACTTATAATTTATTTCTAATCATCTTCCATGCTATTATACCCTTGGATGACATTTTCTTTCTTTCTACATCATTTGGAGCTGTGCTTGCTTACTGCATGTTAGTTCATTTTTTCTTCAGCTTTAAGAAGCTAGCTGCTGCTTGGAAGGGGGAGTTGGATTGGCAAAATGATTCCAGGGAATCACAGTTAAACCTTGGCCTTGAAAGTGGATTCCCAGCATATTATAGGGATGTTGAGATCTCTAGTGTCATCGAAGACCTGCTAGAGCCATCTGTTTGCTCGGCTAGATCTAAAGCAGTGCAGAAATATTTAGTTATTGGAGAACATATCTATAAGGAAGCATGTCAGTTGGATGAAAAAATACATCGCTTTGAGACTCGCATTCGAAGGCCCTATTTTCATGTGAAGCCACTTGATTGGAGTCAGTTAGAAAATTGGCATGACTATTTGAACTTTGCTGAGAAACAAGAGGATTTTGACTGGGTATGTCCTGTGGCTTTATTTATTTTTTAACTTTATTTATTTATTTATTTGTGTAAACTTGTTTGTCACCATTTTCTTGCTGCTAATGTAATTAACATTTGAAACTTTTCCTTTTCATTTTCTTTTTTACAATAATCATCAACTATAGGTGGTTAAACTTTATGAGAGGTGCTTAATACCCTGTGCTAATTACCCTGAGTTCTGGATGCGCTATGTGGACTTCATGGAAAGTAAGGGAGGAAGAGAGATAGCAAACTTTGCTCTGGCCAGAGCGATGCAAATTTTTCTGAAGGTACAAATCTTCATAACCACTGTCATTATTCTTTCTTCGATTATGAAGGAAACAATCTTACTAGTTTGATGGATTATGGAATTGAATGCTTTTTAATTGAAATTAGTAGCTTTTCTTCAACGTGTTCTTATTAGTAGAACATTTTTTTTTTCTTTTGAATACTCTAATAACTAGATACCTATATATTTGTTCATTCTGTATTATTAATAATATACTATATTGGAATTTATATTAGCAGTCTAGATTGTGAACCATGTCTTTGTATGCAAGTCTACATGTCAATTTTTAGATGGAAATTTCAGTAATTGAGTTTGATACTTTAACTGATAAACAATTAAAATCATATAACTGCTGTCTGATGGAAAACTATTTAGTTCACATACTTATCAAGCAATTGGTGCTTGGTTTCATTAAAGCATATATGCATATAGAATAAAAATAAGTTCTGATGAATTGTTTGGTGAATTTTGATTATTTAAAGCATTAAGTTGAAGCAGTTAGCAAAAATAATAATGAAAACAAGGTCCCTTATTGGCTTTGGGACTGTAGCAGGGAAGCATTTCTCTTCTGGGGATCTCAAATCTGGGGTATAAATTAGTAGGGTACCCTTTAGTGAAATTTTTATGGAATTTAAGATGTTTAGGTGTACCTTTTAGAATGCAAAAGTGATTTCATGAGAATCAAAGTTTGATGAATATTGCAAGATGCTTCTTGGTTTTTTAAGAACTCCATAGTTAGGTTGCTAGATAATTGACTGGATTTCTTTGATTCCTTTAGAGGGAGATTATGCTGCATGCTAGTCTTTTCATATTTGCATAATATAAGTTAAGCTTCATAACTATGATTGTGTTGATTTCAAGGACTTGTTGTATGTGAATCCTGTCTGTGGAAGTTAGCAAATTATAATTCAAAAGTCTCTTGCTTATAATTTTCGTGGAATTATGCAGGCGAATATAGATTCTTTTTCCATATGTACACATTATTCTTGGTAATTGTAAGATGAGTTTGTAATTGCTGAAGTGTGCTAAATTGCTGATTTGTATGGGAACTTTAAACTCGATTGCTTTATACATGATTGGAGATGTTTATTGCCCTCTTCATATGTTTGTTGCAGAGAACATCATTTCTGCATCTTTTCAAAGCCCGGTATAAGGAGCAAATAGGAGATGTATCTGCTGCACGTGCTGCTTTTCTTGAATGCGATAACGAATCAGATTCCAGCTTTATTGAAAATGTAACAACCAAAGCTAATATGGAAAAACGCTTGGTATGTAATCAACTCTTTAATCGTTTAGTGGAAAATTTATTATTTTTGAAATTTGGAATGATAACTCATTAATTCCATCGTTTCCTAATTGTTAGGGAAATTTTTTGGCAGCTTGTAAGATATATAAAGAAGCCATAGACACTGCTGCAGAGAAGAAAAAGTTACATACACTTCCTATACTGTATGTTCATTTTTCACAACTTAAATATATGGTACGTGATTAATGCACCAGATTTTCAACATTTTAATCCTTTTAGCTTTGGTTGTCTATCTTCTTCCAGTTCCAAGTAGTATTATCAAATACTTATACATATTTTTTATCAATTGTCTATCATTGAAATTTTTCTGGAAACAGTATTGTGTTCCGTCATATAATAGCACAAGTTTCATACTTCTTTGGATGTAATCTCTTCTTATCTCATTTCTAAAAAATGTTCATTCTCAAATTTATGACACTGTATCTGTTGAGTGCTTGTTAAAAGAGATATTGGTGTTTTAAACAAAAGCACGTTGCTTCTAGATTGTTAGCTACAGAACTTTTCCAGAAATAAAACGCAACATGCTATTCTGACGTGGTGTTTTCTTTAACTGCTTCTGTCTCTTTGACACTGCTGTTCCCCTCCTGCCCCCTCTCCCCTCTTCGGGGAACCGTTTGATTTCCAGTAAAATTGTGCATGGTGTTCTAGATCAGTTATTAATTCTACACTGATAGCATTTTCGGTTTACAGACTACAGATAGTGCAGATGCAGCCAGAGACATCTTAATAGATGGGATCCGACATGTGCCGGACTCCAGATTACTTCTAGAGGTATTCTGTCCTTTACTTATATAATAATATATAGGATTTCAGTTCACTGGCCTCACTTTTTCTTAATGCAATTTCTTACACTATTATTAGAGTATTGAATCAAAATACTCTAATGGTTGAGACTTTGTCTAACATATATTATTTTCATGATATATTAAGTGGGTATGCTAGATTTAAATTCAACCGTGCAAAATACTTTGATTCAATGTTTTGATAACGGTGTAAAAAAGTTGTTTTAAAACTGAGATGCCATGGATCCTTCACCTAGTATAAAAATTCGTAAATACAACCGATTTTTGAACTAGAATTATGTAGTTGAATAATAATGATATGGTCTTTATACCATGTCTAGTCTTGAGAAGCCAAACATAGGCCAAACTTGGCCAAGTTTTGGTTTTTAAGGATTTACAGATTATAAAACCTCATTGATGACTGATTTTAATCATATTCTATTGCCATAAAGGTTTTTGTTGGAGCTGCTAATAGTTATTGATTGGTACTTTATGCAGGAACTAATAAAATTTGCAATGATGCAAGGAGGGTCAAGGCACATGAATGTTGTAGACTCTGTTATAGCTGATGCATTATATTCAGGTCCAGATGCATTTGGAGGTTTTAGTCTGGAAGATGCGGAGGATATATCAAGATTATATCTACAGGTCAAATTTGCTTTTCTACTGTTATAAATAAATTCTCGTTGCAGTGCTCTAGGGCAAATTAGCTTGAAATAGAACAGATTTCTCTCTTTTGTCTTGTTGGTTTTTGGCACTTGTTTATGTGTTGGGTCCCAAAGCTTATAGTTGAAAGTTACTCTTTGACCTTTTGGTTTCTATTGTAGGGGTCTTGTGCAAACCTGTATGAAATCTCCTTTTATTTCGGTGATAGTGGCCCTTGTTCATCTTTTCATCCTTCATGTTTCAGTCAATTGCATGTCACATGAACATTCTTTTAACATTTATGCCAAATCTTGATTTTAATTCCAACAACTATGTGGTGCATGTTTTTGCCATTATGCTAAGCTTCAAAGTAACATTTATGCCAAATCTTTGACCTTTTGGTTTCTATTGTAGGGGTCTTGTGCAAACCTGTATGAAATCTCCTTTTATTTCGGTGATAGTGGCCCTTGTTCATCTTTTCATCCTTCATGTTTCAGTCAATTGCATGTCACATGAACATTCTTTTAACATTTATGCCAAATCTTGATTTTAATTCCAACAACTATGTGGTGCATGTTTTTGCCATTATGCTAAGCTTCAAAGTAAGGAAAAAAATGCTTGTGTTGGTGTCATTTTCACATCTTTTTTTTTGGATTCAAGGTGTGTTTTCTTTGCATAGATTCATATTTTTGAGTCGATAGTTAATTTGAAAGGACAGCTTTGCTACAGCATGTCCCTGATCTTAATTCTATTGCATTTTTTACATATATTTATGCATCCAATATATCCAGTACTAATTTTTTATGGTGGTAGCAGTTTGTTGACCTGTGTGGTACCATCCATGATGTAAGGAAGGCATGGAATCGGCACGTCAAATATTTTCCACACTCTCTGAGGGCTGCTATTGAGCATCCACCTAGAAGTACAAAGCCGTTGAAACCAGTCATGGAAGTAAGGCAGGAAAATCCTTTGCCTCCTAGTCAACCTGTACCTCACCATTCAACCCACTCACCATCTGAAGACAAGAAACTGTCACCTCCAGAAAACTATGATACCCAATCTGACCCTGCTGCCACTGCCCTTTTGTCAGACCAGAAGTCACCATTGCTACAAAATCATGATATTCAGTCTGACAGTGCTATAGTTGACCATCCTCGATCAGGAGAAGCTGACAACAGGTTACAGGAGGAAATGCAGGAGGTATCTCACGAAGTTATAGAGCAGCACATAGAAGATTCTTGTGAACCAAATGCATCGTCTGGTGATTTAGTACATCAAATTGCTAACGAAACCGAAGCTGAAGCTTCTCAAGAGTTATGTAAAGAAGATAATGTTCCACAAGAGTATGAACACAAACAAAAACAGGATTTGAAGCCACTTTCACTGGAGGGACTTACCTTGGATCCCCAGGACAACCAATCTCCAGCCTCAAACGGTGCCATATCACTTGAGCATGAAGCTCATCAAGAAATCAAATTGTCTCATGAAAGCACATCAAAAAGTGAAGCCCTTGAAGAAACCAGTATGTCAAATGGAAGTATGCCAGAGGACAGTCAGATTACTAAAGAAAGTCACAGTTTCCCCAGCCCAATGAGAGCACAAGTGTCTGATTCTGCCCAGATTCAAACTGGAAGTGTTAGTCCTTCTTCAGTACATCATCAAAATTTTATGATAGAAGGGCATTCACAGCCACAGACGCCTCAGAATGGTGGCCGAAATTGGCATCAGAAGCATAATAGTGATAAATTTCGCAGAGATTCCAGATTTGGGTTTAGAGGACATTCACGTAAAAGACTGAATCAACAGCATCGAGCATCTCCACAGCCGTATCCTTGTGCTGATGCTCATGCTCAAAAGCCTATGAGTTCAAATAGTCCCTCTCAACCTTTATCATTACAAAACCCACAAATTCAGCAAGGCAGACAAGCACAAACTCAGTACCCAGCATCTGCTAATCTAACATCACCTCAAGCCTGGCCTATGCAAAACCTGCATCAGCAGAACTTGTCCTTCGCATGCCAGTCTCAACTGCCTGCTCAACCTGTTGCTTATGCTCAACCACAGATGTCTCAGTTTCCTTCACAAAGTAATGAGCAGCATGGGCACCCGCAGAACAACCAAATGTATAATCAAATGTGGCAATATTATTATTACCAACAGCAACAGCAGCAGCAATTTCTTATGCAACAGCAACATTTGCAACAAGTGCACCAACAGCCCCATCAACAGGAACTTGTGCAGCAACAGTATCAGTCACAGTATAATTTTCAGCAGCAACAGCAGCTACATCTCCAGCAACAACAGTTTCTGCCACAACAGCAACAGCCATATCCACAACATCAGCATCCACTTTACCTGCAAAATCAGCAAGTACAACAACAGCCAGAAGAACAACAGCAGCAGCAGCTACCACCACAGCAACTGCAAGAAGCACAGAATGAAAGATATCCTGAGTAGCAACTTCTTATTTCACAAATTGACACCTGGAGTGACAACAGCACCAAACCGGTTGGCTCCTATTTTTAGAAATATGTTTTTAAGTACGAAGATAATTTGTTTTGAAAGGGAATAGGCAAAAACGTTTTTGTAGTCGAACTGCATGGTGTCACAAAGGTTTTAACATCAAAATTTTAGTTTAAAATAATTTTAAAGGGAAGATTACCATTGATGCTTATTATAATTGATTGTGGTATAAACTCATTAATTGACAAGGTCTTTCATAATTGTAGAAAAGGTCTCATTCTCTGTTGTCATAGTTCAATGACATGCATTTAGAGTCTTTCTTCAACTGACTGGCATCATTTTTATTTGATTCCTGGAAAAATGACATGAGCCCTGGTTCTTATAGCGTGTTTTTTTTTTTTTTTTTTTTTGTTGCTTTTGATATCTGCTAATAGTATTTCTATTCGATTACTTCTCAAGTTGGAGCCTTGTTTGCTTATACCATACTTTTTTCAGTATTTCGATTATTTTAGTTTGTTTTTTAATCAAATGATTCGATGCCTTCTCAAATTGACGCTATTTTAATTTGTTTGTTTACTTCCCGTAGTTGATTTTAAATCATTTATTAGTTCTTTGTAAACCCAACGGAGGCTGGCAGAGTTAAACAATATATTATAGAAAACGAATTAAGTTGACTGCTCAAAAATGAAAATCTCCGAAGTGTTAATAACAGATATGAAATATATATTACAATTAATCTTTTAATATGGTTTTCTATTTTTGTTTACATATTTAAAATAAGCGAATCAAAATAAGAATCATATGGATGATAATAATCACATAACATGATATCGTTGTTTGATGACTCAAATAAAATATAGTGATTATTAGAAAACGAACCTGGGAATTCAAAGAACTAAACAAAGAGAAAATTCTACCAATACAATTTATTTCACGAAACTGAACATATAAGCTACGAGATCTAACATCTGCCATTCTCCCCCAACTCTTTATGGAAAGGATCATCGAGCGCATCATTCCGAATTTTTCTACTTACCCTCTCCTCTTCTACTTTCTAAGTAAACATCAAAATATTAAGGCTCTGTTTTTTCTTGTTTCTAAATCCTATTTTCTGTGCTGCACATTTTTCAATACAATTTATATTCAATCTCAACCACATATTATTTTTAAAATTCAAAGTAATTCAAAATCAACCAAATATTCCTAAATTCAATTGAAAACAAAAATACTGGATTCAAAAAAGAACATCCCATGCTTCTTGTTGTTCTTGCATGCGAGTGTATGTTGGCCGTGGTCGATTATGGTAAAATGCTGTTTTCTTAATTCAGTAATGCTGGATTTATAATTTTTATGTAATTCAAGGTCTACAACCTAATCTGACAATCTATATAACAAAATCTTATTGAAGATGTAACTTTTCTCGTTGTTCAGTGAATTTTAGTCACGTAGACTGTTACGTCAAGTTGTAGAGTTTAGATTATATGAATATTGTAACTCTAGTGCTACGCTTCTAAATTAGGCCGGCATGTAGTTTGTTCTCGGTTTAACTGGTTGTTTGATCTTATTTAACTGATCATATCAAAAACAGTTGATTTAGATTTCGGTTTTGGTGCCAAACGCTGCGTTCTGGGGTGGGTTAAGGAAACAGTAGGCCTTGTGCAGTGCCCAGGGATTTTACATGCCAGGCCCATTGAGCGGCCCAGAATATTTTAAGTTTTTAAGTTATATTTATATGTGTATTTTAAATTTTTGTTTTCAAAATTTTAAAAGAATCCGTGATTGTTTTTAAATCTTTTTAAATTTTAAAAATAATATATGATTAATATTAATTTAAATACATTAAAATATATTTCATAAAACTGTTATTTGAAAATATACATACACAACCTTTCTTTCTTAAAAATGTTCAATTCCATTTAAACTACAACTAAATTATTTCAATCCGTTATATAAAAGCCATAACTACTTTCAGCCCTTCGTATTAAACATACAAGTTGTTAAGTTCATAAAAACTTTTCTTAAAGGATGAGGCTAGGCATTAACATTGTGATTTTCTCTTTTCTCATGTTTAGATTTCTTTCTTCAACCGGCTGATCTTATTTTAATATGCTTCTTGGAAAAGACATCAGCCCTGGCTTCTGTCAATATCTATTCTTTTGCTGCTAATAGCCGTTCAATTTGATTACTTCTCAAAGTGCCATGCTATTAAGCCATTCTATCATTGTTTGCTTATGAAATAACATTCCTTTCTATGTTCTCTGACTATCAGAAGAGGGAATTTCTGCTTACTAAAGAATTCTAAATGATGATGACACAAACCATATATGTTTAAAAAATATATATATGCAAAACATTATCATATTTAGCTACTCCTTAGCAGCATTTCTTCCCATGAAAACATATCTGCATTTATTCATGTATGAGCCATTAGCCATTTAAAAATTCACAAAGAGATTAAATAGTAGTTGATTTGAAATCATTTACAAAATCTCGTCAACCATAACAGAGGAAGGCATGAAAAATGTTGGTAATCCAATTAAGCGTAATATCCATACACAATCGTTGTTTATTGCATTCCTGCCCAACTTTTACAAGGATACATAATAGAATGTTATTATTTAAAACCCCCCGTAATCTCTCTTTAACCCCCTCTTTAATTAAAAAATAATTATAAATTATACATTAAAAATATATTTAAATAATATCAAAGTTACCCTTTTATATACCGTAAAATTTAATTTTTCTAAAACAATTTATCACTCTTTGTATGTTCATTCTCCTCTTTCTTCAAGATGACTCGTCTTCTCTAATACAACTTAATTGCAGCTCTTCTTCTCCAAGCTCTCGCATCCCAAAATCCATATAACCTGAGAAAGTATAAAACTCAAACGAAGATGCTTTGCTTTATTTTTTTATGTAACTTAAATGCAATTCAAGATTTAGAGTAAGGAAAAGAACACGACCTAGAGATTGCATTGAGACACGCACCGAAAACCTTCCGTAGTCTAAAGCATAATCAATGCAACAAAGTCATCCACTCTAGAAAATGTTCAATTCATAGGGACTGAACAATTAAAAATGTTCAATTCGTAGCAACTAAACAAAAATTATTTCAAAAGAAGAAGAAAAAAGACAATAAAATTCGAACAAGAACTTACTTTATCTTTATGGCTACGATGCCCCTACTTAAATTCATCCTCCCTCATTTCAAAATTAATTAATAAACATAAAATTACACTTTTAAATATTTAAAATTAAGTGTTTGAAGAGAACAGTAGTTTACTGTTGATGGAAAAAAAATTTAATGATATAACATTAGAATATTTTGACATTAGATATACTTAAGACTGATAATATCTTTTTTAGTTATTTATATCTTAAAAAATTTTTTACTATATTTTTTTAATTAAAGAGGGGCTTAAAGAGAGATTATGGGAGGGTCAAATAACAACACCCTACATAATATAGAGTTTCAACTTTCAAGTCAAAAGTAAACATCTAGTAGAGCAAAGCAATTGTAAGCTTGCTCCAATAAAACATGTATCCACAAATGTACCGGTTACATTTCACAAGCCAAATGTACTTCCTACAATCTGTCCAAAAATTTGAAACAACAATTAATCCGCACCTGCTGTATTCACTAGCTAAATGCACTTCCTATTTTACATAACCAGCCATTGGTCAAAAGAAGAGAGCTGATGAAGAATACAAAATAACAATGAAATTAAGGTACACCTATAGCTTATTATTTCAAACTGAGATTACATCGCAAAATCTGTTCCCAACATCAATTTCAGAAATCCAACGATACAAGTAAAAGTTGTCAGGGTTAATCAATGGAATGATAAAGAGCTGCATCAACAAAGTTCGTGAAAAAGATAACCACAAAATTCTACGTACCTATAATTTTGCCACTGGCAGAATCTACATGACCTGCAGATAAGGCATGCAAAACTGTGAAATTGCACCAAAAATTGTAATATCATACATAAGTAATGATCCTCCTCTCCTTCAGAAGTAAAGTAATGGCAATCTTGTTTGTTTTATTGACCTCTTATTTCTTTTAAGTAAAAAGAAAAACGTGCTCACAAGAAGCAACAACTAGTTTTTGAGCCTACAGCCCATGACTGCTCTCTTCAAATTCTTCAAAGTAGAAGATCAATGATTAAAATCCTTGCTCCTGCAATCTTCTCCAGAAACTCTAAAACAGAACACAGAGAAGCTACAATCATTAGGAAATTAACTGCATTTAACGTAAGTCCTGATCCATCAAATCCTAAAGTCTCATTATTTTAACCTTATTGCACACAAGCTACCCCTGATCCATACCTATACATAGTTTTTGGTATTCAAAACTTAAATCATCGCCATTCACATATGCTTAACTGATATGGAGTTATGACTTTTGCTGGCATCCTCACAGAAATTTTACTTAAAATGTACAGGTAGGCATCCCACAGTCATGTTAAGCTGATTCAACACCTGGTTAGGGGATATGGCCTTAGCTCTTCATTTTCGACACCACCTATAACCTCAATCAAATAACTTAGTTGCCTCTCAACCTAGATTTCCACTTAACTCATCCACTTCTTGATTCCATGACATTGTTTACTCAACCATAATACTGATCCAAGACATCCTAAAATAGATAATAGATCAGAATCACATCTGACTTTCAAGCAGGTTCATATCAAACTCCTTTTTGACTAATAATGACCTCCTCTTAGCAAACTACTTTCCCCTCTGGTATAAAACTGACACCACAGATGAGAAAACCATACTCCCATCAAGAAGAATGAAAAAAAAGATGGAAGGTATCTGCAATAATAAAAACTTAATTTCAGCTAGAGAGACTTAAGCAGTAGAAGCCAGGAGGGATACTTTTACATTATATTAACAAAAATTCGTTCAAAGATAATAGTTCAACCATAGATGACAAGGGAATAAATGGTCAGCGCTCAGAAGTGAAAACAGAAAGATAAGGTTTAAAAAACCAGTAATATATGGTTTTATTCACAACAACGGACACAAAATACAAAACTTTTTGAAAAAAAATCTCAGCATCCACTACCAAGTCTCTCTCTCTCTCTCTCTCTCTCTTTTTCCCTGAGCATCCAAGCAAATAAACTATATGCTTTTGTTTAGACAGCATCACAAACTGCTCCCAGGTCTATTTTCGATGCCAAATTTGGCGGGTGTTGAATCAAGCTTCCTTGAGTCCTACGTAATTCACAATGCTCCCAGGTCTCGATGCCAAAAATGACACGTATGCCCACTCACAAAATGACACTATGTACCCATTTATACTGTTTTCACTGTAATTACAGGTCAACCAGCAACAACAATAAGGCGATTTTTTTTCCTCTTTCAAGAAGAAAGTGAAGTGACTAAATTTTATAATCAACAACGATTGACTAAAAATAGAGCACAAGATCCTTATCAAAGCATTGAACAACAAAGCATTATAAGATGCAATAATATAATATTTGTAACTCTCAATATGTCAGCTTTTACATTTTTGCAAGTACTACCATTTATTTATTGAATCTTTACGATATGGTAGATGTAATGACAACATTTTCTAGTTGAAACTTAAAACAACCTAGTATTATCGAATAAGAATTTTAGCTTACCTCAATGCTTCAAAATACTTGTGATAATGCATTCAAATTTTTTATGTTAATAGTTGCGAAGGCACTCCTTTGTCTGTCTGTTGTACTTTTCAACTTTTTTTGGCATTTTATTGGTCATGATATCCTCAAAAAATTATATATTTGCTTAATTTCTAATAACATTTAAATTTCTTGTCTGTGCATCAACAATAAACAATTTTCAATATACTTCATACATATGACACTTACGGAAACAATAGTCAACTCCAAGATCACATCTTATACTATTTGCCTCTATTCTATCAATATAAAGAATGAACTAACGGTGGAAACCCTCAAATGATATCCTAACAGTAAACAGGTAGGAAAAAAATTGCAGACACCAATCTTAAAAGTTAAAAACCTAAAGTTCATTTTATAGTACAAGCATACATGCAGTTAGAATACCTATTATGTGGAAAGAAAAGTAGAAAAGCAGTGACAACTTCATTGAAAACAAGGCAAATGGATAAGAAAGCAAACAAGAGTCAACAAAATTATATTTCGAAAGATAATGATTTCATATAGGTCCCCTTATATGCCAGCATACTTCAACTGTACAATAAAAAGAAACATTCTCTAAAACTACCTTCTGAAAAAATTAGACAGAGCACTCCATATGGTTGTCAGCTGAGAGGAGAAACAGATGGAACAAGCTGACTCAACAATAAGATAATCAATAGCTTATTTGATAGTAAATCATCTCAAAACTAGAAGAGGAAAGAGAAGTGAGCAATAAAAATCAGAGGCCAACTTTCGCTCAAAAATAACAAGAGGGACAAGGATCTAAATCAAGCTAGTGAGGAAAAACAAGGGACTTTTATTCCTTGTTACCGAATCTCTTGGCAATAATAGGGCGTACATCTTCAGCGTCAACCAGGGTCTCTAAGAACGGAAGTAACAAAATTAGTGAGCAATCGGATGGGTCATCAAACCAACTCTTAATAGGAATCCCATTATTCACTTGTAGCTTGAAAACCTGAAATCATCAATAAGGCTAAAGCAATTAGGAAATCATCTAATAGACAAAAGTTTTCTTTTCTTCTTCAATTCTTTTGGTCTATCTTTACCACTTTATTTTGATACTAAACAATATTTCTTATATTACCACCAAGCAAATGCAACAGACCTCAGTCTCTTTATCTTTTAGCGGGAAATGCCATGTTATGGCCAACTGCAAATTAAGAGCTTCGACTCCCAGATTTGAATTTGGGAACTATGAAATTTTGCATGACCCATTGTCCAACCAACTGGGAGAGATTCAACAGATTTACCAGTTTACCATAGTCATTTTGATGGGGTTCATGTGTCTTACATATAATGCAAAGCAAGACTAAAAAACTTGATACAAAAGATAAATACACATTGTAGAGTACCACGCAAGGGGTTGTATCCACATGATCTTAACTTAAAAATAGAATAATAAGGGAAAGAAAAGAAAGGGCAAAGCAGAAAGCAAAAATGAGAAGAAAGACGTACCTGAGGAGAATTATCAATTATGGCAACTTTTGCAAGATCAACACCTAAAACTGTTAAATCTTTAGTATAACTTCCATCTGAAAAAATGCAAGATTCCCGATAAACCCGTCGAGATATAAGCTTCCCCTCCGGATCTAGTATATCCAGAAGTTGTGCCGCATAGATGCTTTGGCTCGCTGTAAAGATAACAACTTCAAACATCTCAGCAACCCTCTCCAAGAATGTCTTAAGATAAGGCCTCTGTTTTACGTACACAGTGTGCTCTTTCATGTTGAAGAAAACCGTAAAGGTAAAGTCCGCATCATCACAATGTTCCAATGTAGAGTGAACAAGTGTTTCTGCATAAACAAAAGCCATAGTCATTAAACCTTCTACTACCTCAAAAAATTCTTCAACGAAAATGAAAGAGAAAATGAAATTTGACTGTATAAAACTCTCAATCGGAGGTTTGAATAACAATGCTCTAGACAAAGCGACCTAAAATTTAGGATTCATTATGAAAATAGTCCTCAATTACACCATATGGATGGATTTTTTACCTCATTGTAAGAACTATTAATCTCAGTCAGAGGTTTACCAGAAATTCATAATACATCGATAGAGTAAGAGAGAAATCACATCAAAATAAGTTGAATAAATACATCATTCTACAGATGCAGATTCAAGAAAAACCTCTTACCATCCAAATCAAGAACTAGGGTCACAGGCTTCCTACATCGAGTCTCCTTGGGCAATATAGTGGGCCGAAAGTTCGACACAACATCTGATAGTTCAGGTAAATTTTTAATAAACAACTGTGGATCAAATTGTTCTGTCTGATTTGAGTCAGAATTAATTTCAAATTCCTGGTTGAAGGATTTCATCTGACCAATTGCTAGATACAAGCTAGCTTTATCTGGGTCTATCGTGTGTTCTTCATGTGATTTGACATCAGTGGTATAGCTGGTTTTGGCAGTATCCTCAAGAAAAGGCAGTATCATATATGGGTCAGCCACATCAAATAACATACTTGACTCAGCACACTTGTAATCAGGAAAGGAATTGGAGTCAGTGATAGCATCATTGACTGCATTCCCATCTAAGGGTAAGCCTGCAATAATCATGTCGGAAATAAAGAAATCTGAGACATTGCAGGTCTGAAAGTCACTTAAGCTCCTGTCGTCAACACTGCCGTCAGCTCCCAATGCTGGCACATTAGGATCCTTGCTCCCTGAAATGAATTTAAAGAAAATTAAATTATCAGATTTAATTACCTAGCCAAAACATATAAACTCTAATGAAAACCTCTTAGTACTCCAATTTTTCTTAAAAATATATTTGGTCAAGGATGAAGGCAATGCTGTCTACCAGGAAAAGAAGGAAAATTGGGTTTGATTAGGGCTGTCAATGATCCAAGCTGTTCGAAAGGTGCTCAATCTCAATCTTTACAGATTGTTTATGTAAATTTGCTTACACTAACAAACAACCTAGAAGCTAATTTCAAAGAACAATTTTAATAACTGAACCAAGTTTAAACAGAGCAAAGCTCAGATCATTTAGGTTTATGAACACACTAGTTAGCAAGCTTGTGAATTTAAACACATTTAAGGTTCATTTAGGCTCACAAATATAGGCTTGTTTGGACTTGATAATACAAGTGCATGTATAATTTTCCTAAAAAAGAAGTTTTAAACTTATGAGCAAGCTTAAGCTCAAATAAAGACAACATGCTAAAGACCCATCATAACCAGAAATTCAATCGAGTAGATACGGGCCCATATCCTTGTAGCAAATATGAGAAAAAAGTTAGGCAGTTTCAAGAAACTTAATATATGACTTTTTTATTCTTTTACTTTAGTAATACAACTTTTGATAGAAGCACTTTATGTTTCCTTTATGTAATTTCATTTTCCAGAAATAACAAGCAACTCTGTAAGGTAGAGTTATTTATCAAGTTATCCTGGTGGAGATTTCTCCAACAGCAATGTTTTAGAATCATTTCTATCCCACTACATCAACAAACAACGAGCATATAATATCTTAGCGTTAAGAGTTTACCAAACAGAAAAGGGAGTTACCTGTATCACAGTTGAAATTTGGTTCACTGAAGACTTCAACTGACTCCAAAGCAGGAGAGAAAATGGTCTCTAAGTTCGATGAACAGGCATGGGTAGGTTCCTATAGTTCAATGACAATCATTCATTGGTAGCAAACAAATTAATCAAAGGGAGAAAATTAAAAATATCAGAAAGAAGCATATCAAGGAGAAAAACAGTAGTATAGTACATAGGAAACAAGGATAAGACATTCTTCACCTTTGTTTGTCAGTCACTTTATAAAAGCACACAACTACACAATAGGAATATTAACCTAACATATTAAAAATTTATTAAGGACAGATACAACTACACAATAGGAATATTAACGTAACATATTAAAAATTTATTAAGGACAGAGGAAGCATTTAAAAAGTAGGAAACATAAGGTATCAGTCACTGTTGCTTCTCAGTTGTTTTATCCACATATTAAAAAAGAAAGGACACAAGCAAGTCAATATAGGTGTACAAGCTACTTGTAAATGAACAAGCTTCCTGTAAGCTTCCGATGCATCAACTTTATGCCTAAGTTTCTAAAGCAAGAATTGATGGAGAAAATTCTTCCAAACATAGAGGGCAGTAAAATCAATTTGTATCAAGCACAAGCAGTTAATAGTATCAAGGTAGACCAAAAACAATCAGAATAAACTTAAAATATTAAGAGAAGATACTAGATCATGCACAAAATTCCTGTCTCTTTAACTAAATCTTACCATTCTCCCCACTGTCGCAGAATCAACAAAAAATGATGGCTGTATCTGAAATCGAGACTTCTCCTCATCCAGCAATTTTTGCTGCACAATGGCTTCATCACAATCAAAGCCCAAAGTGGACATTTCCATGCTCGATGAGACTATGAAGAACAATTAGAAAATGCATTAAGAACACTCATCACATAAGTCAATGATTCTGGCATTAATCATGAGAACAAACAGCTGATATTGCATGAAGTAGAACTTATTCATTTGCATAGCACTTTGGATTTTATTAAAATCAAATCAATTACTTTTCACATTATAAAAAGGAAAAACACAATTATTTTAATTAATAAAATCTATATTCTAGAGCATGAAATTCAAATTAACAGAACATTTACCTCTATAAACTATTTCTGGAACCTCCAGATTCATTTTATGTTTTTGAAGATAATACGTTTTTTTTTAACTGTGCTAGAAACATTGGTTTCTGTCTCTTCTAACATCAAATGGAGACCAAAAAATAATTATTTAAACATTCACATTTCCCTTAAAAAACAAAAAAAAAAAAATTTGAGAACTAGGATTGATTGAACTTAAAATAATTATGATGAACCCCATACTGTGGTGACATAAGTCCCTCTGAATTAAGAATTATCGCAACAACAAGGTCTGTACCATCATACATAATTACAGATGCTGTACTAATACATGGAAAACATTATAGATGACAACAGATCTTGCAATCAATCTCATGTTGGACAAAATTATGCATTTTGCCATCACTTTAGAAAATTAATGAAATGTAATCCTATGGTTCACTGAGAAAATAAAAGTGACCCCACATGAATTATGAATATCAAGATATGGATATACAACATGAGACACAATTTGAAAAGCTCGATGTGGGACACGCCACACCATCTCTAAAAATCAACCAAGAGACACTACATCACCCTTGGTTTAATTGTAGTTGCTTACCATCATTACAGTTTTCAGTACACGTGTCAAATTCAGCTGTTTGTTGGGAGATCCTGACATGTGAGCACGAATGTTTGGAAATTACACTAGACTTTAGACACACATGAAGACCATATTTTTCTTTCACAGAACTCGTGCTTGATTTGGTCTTCATTTTTAAAGATGGCATTTGATCCAAACTGGTAATATTTACCACAACCTCGGTTCCGGAACATCAGTGGGGATGTCAGACCCCTCTAAAAAATAAAAGCAGCAACAGAGGCTGTGTCACAGACAACAGATGTAACCGACATAAGAAGCAAGATATCAACCAGAAATAAGATATAAAGAAGCCACTATGAATCACTTATGCTTAATTAATCATAAAAAAAGTACTCAAGCAATATAACTTGTACAGCAGTGAAAAAATTTACTAATATTTTCCAGTAGACGCCATTACCTACATAGCTAGTAGCCTAGTATAAATTGAAAGTGCTATTATGTGCAAAATTTCTATAAAACAACTAGATCTCATTCATATATACCCCAAAATAATTATAATAATAGATAATTTAAAAAAAAAAAAGCCGAAAATATTACACTTCAAATGAAGTAATTACTATAACAAAGAAATTACACTAACAGAGTTGATATTTACTACAAAACTGTCAAGATTCAAAGAACACTGTAGCAACACGTGTGAATCCAGCCGTTTTTACCAGCCTGGTAACGTTATAAGGTGAGTGACAAACAAATCTCATCAGAGATAAAAGTCAACCAAAGTCATGAATCTCATAAAGTGGATGGAAATCCAACAATTGCATCTCAATTATTCTACAAAAACGAAGCGGGAGAACTATTCGTGAATATATGAAAGCTTTCATAGCCAAGTGAAACCCTAGAACCAACCAACCAACCAGCTAAAAATGACAGTTATACAGTTCAACTATCAACCAACCATACAGTTCATCAAAAAAATGAAAAAAAAAATAAAATAAAAATAAAAAATGAAAACATAGAGTTGTGGCGAAATCAACCTCGAAATTGCAAGAGAAAGAGTGAATTTTAGTAACAGAAACAGAAAAAAACCTGTTGTCTTGTGAACAGACCAAAGACTTCTCTCCCAGTTTTCTCCTGTTAACTAAAACTAAACTAAAAAGACTTCCGTTTTGTTTTGTCTCTCTCTCTCTCTCTCTCTCTTCTGCTTGCTTGCTTTTACTTCCACCAGCAGTCAAGACGGGTGGAGGTGTCGGCTTCCGTTGGATCGTACGGGCGGCCGAGATTGAATCTTTCGCGGGAGGCTTTAACCGATAGGAATTTGCCGCGTGTAATGTGGAACCAGCTCAGACTTGCGCGTCGACACGTGGACGTTCGCGGAAACAAAGGACGAGATTCAATAAAGTTTCCACATTGAAGCGCATCTGTTTTTGTTTCTTTTTTCTTGCTTTTCGAAATTTTCAGTATTAACATAACTGTTTAAGTACTTTTTAAGAGAGATTCTATTTCCTATAATTATTAATATTTATAGTTTTTTTAAATAAATGGTGGAATTATGAGATAATGAATTTTTTGGAGTCATAATAAACAGTAATTTTCGAGATAAAAATTGAGATTAATAAACAATGATAATGCAATGGCATCAGATACCATGCTCTAGTTTACACTTACTTTTAACAACTTCGGAAGCAACTAAAGGTATTTTAAGTGGATCCATAGAGAACCCAAGCTAACCATTTGTTTGACAAAGTCAAATTTCAACATGTGAGAATCAATAAGAAATGAGCCCAGTTGACTTTGCACCGAACGTAGGCTTAAGGTTGACTAACAGTTGGTGTCCGAAATTATAGGACACGAAAAGATTACTTTAAACATGCGTGTGCGTGCGCATGTGTGTCCATATTTAAATGAATATCCAAAGTGTTCAAATTGTGAAGTGAAGCTGTAATAATCTGAAGCTCTGGCAATCTGGGTAGGTTCAAATTCTCCGGTCTCCGGAAATTGCTATAGAGAGAAGTCAAAGTTGTGTAATGTAGAGTTGTGGACGAAATCAAAACAAGATAAAAGCTAGATGAACCATTAATGGGCTCCACCAGTACAGAGGATTTTTATTGCCACTGAAGCAATATCCAGATGAACTAATAGTGTGACCAAGTCCAAGACTATGGCATTAAGTGATAGATTGATCAGTATAAAAATGGAAAAGAATTCCCTAAACCGATTAAATATTATAATAACTTTCAGGTAACAATGTACTTTCTATGTGTTTATACCATATTTGACAGTAAAAAATGTTTTTTAAAATAAAAATACATAAAATATTTATTGAAGAGTCACTTAATATCTATTAAAAAAAATTTTATCATACTATGCCTAAATGGTGGTAATAATGTATATGTTTATACAGAAGATTTATATTGTAAATAGCATGTACATATGCATGCGTTGTCCCCCACACCAGTTTGAGTGTGAGCAGAAGATGACATTTTAGTGCCTTTATACACACAGACTACCCAATTTCCAAGTGCCTCTACAAGGGCCACAACCCTCAACTAAGTGCTCATCTTTCTCATTTAGTTGGGCATGTTCATGTCCAGTTGTCCACAACCCATGATATGAGGTATCTTTCTCTTTTTAGTTTCATTTCCAAACTGTACTGTTGATATCCCATGATCATGGGCATAATTGGGTGCAGGAAAGAAATGTTGTCTAGAACTGCAATTTGATGAACCGTGGAACCGTTATGCCAGGAACACACGGAAGTTCCAAGCAAAGAAGACAAGGCTTTGTTTTCTTGTCTTTCTTCTCTGACTTATCAAGTGACGTAAAGGGCGGCATGCATATGCAACAAAAGTTTCATTTTCACTTTTCCCATGAAAAGCCTCTCTCATGTGAAAATAACACGAAAAGCTGGCTCGTATGCTCCACATAATTTATGGTTGAAACGCGTCCACAAAAAGCAACAGGACTTGTTAACTTTCTTAACCTCATGCAGTACTAGCACTGACAAAAGAGAGTGTTAATACTGGTTTAACCAAAACTAATCAGAGCAGTTAATACTCGTTTAGTTTTGAGGAGAAGATAAAACCCACTGCAAATGAAAGGGACATGTGGAACCTGGAACGAGGAGAATCCACAAACAGAAGCAGCAAGTACAATGATGATAAAGATACAGTCTTTACAACTAAAACTTCTGAGAAAATCACTTGTGTCTCATCCTTCAAAATGGATTTTCGAAGCAATAGAGAAACGGCTAATCAAACACAACATAACTCAACTAATTCCTCCTCATCAGCTGCCAACATGAAACCTATCAACAAAGGAAAGAGAACCATTGACCAGTATAATGCAGATGCTGGTCTCTTAGCGGAGTTTGAGCAATCTAGCGTCTCTGGTAAATCTTTCAACTATTCAAGATCAGTTATTCATGCCCCAGATAGTGTACCTGATGAGAAAATTATTGCTTATTTATCAAAAATACAAAGGGGCGGTCTTGTTCAGCCCTTTGGTTGTATGATTGCTATTGAAGAACTCACTTTTAGAATCATTGGTTACAGTGAAAATTGCTTCGAAATGTTAGGTTTAAATCCCGAAAGTGATGGTTTTAAGTCAAAAGGGACAAAAGGTTTGATTGGGATCGATGCAAGAACTCTTTTTACACCCTCTACTGGGGCTTCTTTGGCTAAAGCAGCTGCTTCTAGGGAGATTTCACTGTTAAATCCAATTTGGGTTTATTCTAGGAGTACTCAGAAGCCGTTTTATGCCATACTACACAGGGTAGACGTGGGAATGGTGATTGATTTGGAGCCTGCCCTGTCAGGTGATCCTGCATTGTCACTCGCTGGAGCTGTTCAGTCTCAGAAACTTGCTGTGAGGGCAATTTCTAGGTTGCAGTCACTCCCTGGTGGTGATATTGGTTTGTTGTGTGATACTGTAGTGGAGGATGTACAGAAGCTCACTGGTTATGATAGGGTAATGGTGTATAAATTCCATGATGATGACCATGGTGAAGTTGTGTCCGAAATTAGAAGGTCTGATTTGGAACCTTATTTGGGGTTACATTATCCAGCCACAGATATCCCTCAGGCATCTCGTTTCTTGTTTAAGCAGAATCGAGTTAGGATGATTTGTGATTGCAATGCTAATCTTGTTAAGGTCATTCAGAGCAAAGAATTAAAGCAGCCTCTTTGTTTGGTTAATTCAACCCTGCGGTCACCCCATGGCTGCCACACACAGTACATGGCTAATATGGGTTCTATTGCCTCGTTGGTTATGGCAGTTGTCATCCATGGTAATGATTCAATGAAGCTATGGGGATTGGTGGTTTGCCACCACACATCTCCACGCTACGTCCCTTTCCCACTTCGCTATGCTTGTGAATTTCTCATGCAGGCATTTGGGCTGCAGCTATACATGGAACTTCAGCTGGCATCACAATTGGCAGAGAAGAAGATTCTCAGGACACAAATACTGTTGTGCGACATGCTTCTCCGGGATGCCCCGTTCAGTATTGTGACTCAATCTCCTAGTATCATGGATCTGGTGAAGTGTGATGGGGCTGCATTATATTATGGTGGGAAATATTGGTTGCTTGGTGTAACTCCAACTGAAATGCAGATAGAGGATATTGCCAAGTGGTTTTTCAATAATCATGGAGATTCTACAGGGTTGAGTACTGATAGTTTGGCAGAGGCTGGTTACCCTGGCGCTGCTTTGTTGGGTGATGCAGTTTGTGGTGTGGCTGCTGCCAGAATCACTTCAAGGGATTTCTTATTATGGTTCAGGTCTCACACTGCAAAGGAAGTAAAATGGGGAGGAGCCAAGCATCATCCAGACCATAGGGATGATGGTGGAAGAATGCACCCAAGGTCATCATTCAAAGCATTCCTTGAAGTAGTAAAAAATAAAAGTTTGCCCTGGGAAGTTTCAGAAATTAATGCAATTCACTCCTTGCAGATCATGATGAGGGATTCATTTCAGGAAATGGAAGAAAGTAATTCTAAGCTACTGGTTAATGTGCAGCAGCGTGATACCGAGAGGCAGGTGTTGGAGGAACTCAGTTCAGTGGCTTGTGAAATGGTTAGGTTGATTGAAACAGCAACAGCCCCAATTTTTGGGGTTGATTCATCTGGTATCATCAATGGGTGGAATGCAAAAGTTGCTGAATTGACAGGATTACAAGCTAGTGAAGCAATGGGGAAGTCGCTGGTTGATGAAGTTGTTCACCAGGACTCTCATGGAGCTCTTGAAAATCTTATGTGCAGAGCTTTGCTTGGTAATTCTCTTCTTACATTAATCATCAAGGGTAGTAATTAAGGTTAAAAGAGTATCACTTGACTCAATTGTGAAAGTGAAATTACTGAATGCTTTCTCGTTGTAGGTTTCTTTTTATCCGACTTTTGCTTAGTATTTGCTAAGTTATCTAATACAGGCTCAACTCTGATTCATGAAGTTTAATTCCAATACTTCCTGTTGGTTGCATGAACTGTTTTTGACTATTTGTTGCTCATACATCAAGCATCTGAGTTAACTCCTCTCTCATTTCTTTCTGTTAGTAAGGACATTGATTTCTTTTTCCTTTTATTGGACTGTCACTTGTTACATTTTATCCTATTTGCTATCTACCTGGCGCAACTATTTTACCTCAACAGGTCTTGAGACGGGCTGTATGAAAGAGGAGTCTTCGACATGGTCGCAGAGTCTCATCGTATAATAATAATAATAATAATATTATTATTATTATTATTATTATTATTATAAATAAATAAATAAAATGTTGAGGGAGATATTGATGCCATAGAGGCTATAAATTTAGATTCATTGTATATGTCTATCCCGCTTCTTGATCTTTGGATGACTCCATTCAGGAAAAACCTTGGAGGCAAAAAAAATTTTAACCTTCTTAGAGAGTGTTTCTAGTTCAAGTGAATGTTCAATGTAAACTTTTCTTGTTCGGTTCTGAAATTGTTCTGCCATAGATGGTTACTAAAAATATTATGAGCTATCACAAGTTTCAACTCCTGCATGTCATTTTTTTTTCCTTCCCTACAACATCTAATTTATTATTTCTGCAAATAATCAGTTGACTCTATATTATCCAGGTGAGGAAGAGAAAAATGTTGAGTTGAAACTGAGAAACTTTGAGCCTCAGAAGCAAAATTCAGTTGTATATATTGTAGTGAATGCCTGCGCAAGTAGAGATTACATGAAAAATGTCACAGGGGTGTGCTTTGTTGGTCATGATATCACACCTGAGAAAGTTACCATGGATAAATTTATACGCCTGCAAGGGGATTACAAAGCTATCATGCAAAGTCTTAGTCCATTGATTCCACCAATATTTGCATCTGATGAGAATGCCTGCTGTTCTGAATGGAATGCAGCCATGGAAAAGCTGACTGGTTGGAGAAGGCATGAGGTGATTGGTAAAATGCTTCCCAAGGAAATCTTTGGAGGTTTCTGTAGGCTGAAAGGTCAAGATATACTCACTAAGTTTACAATTTTGTTATATCAAGGAATTAATGGTCAGGATACCGAGAAGTTCCCCTTTGGGTTTTTTGATAGAGAAGGAAACTTTATGGAAGTGTTCTTAACTGCAAATAAAAGGACTGATGCAGATGGGAATGTAATTGGCTGCTTCTGCTTCCTGCAGATTGTGGTTCCTGAACTGCAACAGGCCTTTGAAGGAAACGGGCAAGAAGATAAACAGATTTTTTTAAAACCTAAGCAGTTGGCTTATATACATCAACAGGTGAAAAATCCTTTAAATGGTATTCGATTTGTTCATAAACTCTTGGAAACTACAGCTAGTTCAGAAAATCAAAAGCAATTTTTAGAGACTAGTGAGGCATGTCAAAGACAAATCATGACAATTATTGATGATGTGGAATTGGCACAAATAGAGGAAGGGTAAGTCTTTCTTCGAAATCCTTGATCTGCCTCTTTTTGTCTTTTGAGCTCCTTATCTCTTTTCTTGGTTCTTTTTCACTACCTTGTGGGGAACCCATAAGTTGAACATAATAATATCAAGTATATATTTAAAATAATATTCTGCAATCATCTCTTGATTCTCTAAGCATGATAATATTTTTCAACGGAATAGAAGATCACCAGATTAACTATATGATGTTTGTTCACAAGATCACCAGATTACTGTTTGACCATTAATTGTGTGGCAATGCTTACTAAGCATCTGACATTGTCATGGTTATGGCAGGAGCATGGGGCTAAACATGGAAGAATTCCTTCTGGGCAATATTATAAATGCTATTGTTAGTCAAGTCATGTTGTTGTTGAGAGAAAGGAATATAATGCTTTTCCACGACATTCCAGAGGAAATCAAAGCAGTATCATTTTATGGTGATCAAGTAAGGCTTCAGCTGGTCTTGTCAGATTTTTTGCTTCATGTGGTAGTTCACACACCTTCTCCAAATGGCTGGATAGAGATTAAGATTTTGCCAGGCCTCAAGCTGATGAGGGATGGCAATGAATTGATCCGTATACAGTTAAGGTATTTGGTTACAATTTTGTATCATAGAATTCTTGTTTCATCTAGCTACCTCAAGTCCAATTGCCTTGAATTTTGATTTTGTTGATTACAGTCTTACTAGATGCTCTTTCTTATTGTTCTTTGTGTTGATTCTGTCATCACATTAGACAAACATTTTGATCATGGCATTGATGAGAGCCTCATTGACATGGTCTTAATTTTCAAGCAAAGTCATATTTTGTTTCTTGTTATTACAGAATGACTCACCCAGGTGAAGGTCTTCCTTCTGCTCTCATTGATGATATGTTTGAGGCTGGAAACCGGTGGACTACACCGGAAGGCCTAGGTTTAAACGTGTCTCGGAAACTTCTCCAAATGATGCATGGCCGTGTCCATTATCTCAGAGAGCACAATAAATGTTGCTTCCTCGTTGATCTTGAACTTAAAACCTAAGGATGAAGCCAAAAAGATTCAAGTAGAGTCACCTGAATTCACTTCTCACAACTACATGTCTTTTTGTAGCATGCCCTACTTTGCTGTTTCAGCGGTTGCTCGATTGTATGTTTAAGACGTTTAACATGCACTTGTATGTTTACTGACACTGGCTTAGCTTGTCTAGTGCGAACTGTATATATGAAATACTGTACAATAGTGTGCTCTTCATCCTTTTCGTAAGAAAAGTTTGGAGTTTTTTCTAATTAGAGAGCCTTCCACGCTAATGCCACCATTCCTTTAACTGTGTTATACTGTGATTATGCATGCTGTGCATTACATTTTATCTCTGGCAATCACTTACGTGGCTGCATCTTATCATAAATTGCATCCCATGATATGATAATTTTCCAACGATAACATTAATCATTATAATCCCAAGTTCAAAGCTGAAAAAAGAGTGACGAAGCAATTCCAGAATAATGCTACGTGTTAAATTAGTTTTGCAAATTGTACACAAGTTACCGAGCAATAGATGTGACCTGTTAATCAAGCTCAATCCATCAAAGTTCTCACTAGATCACTCATAACCGCGTCATAGCGATCGAGTTTTCCATCACAAATTACTTCACTCTTATTCCCGGCCAATATGGGCAACTCCTTGTTATATTGAATATGAATGGCTTCACCTGTGTTCTAGTCAAACAATTAATTGCTGCAAGATTGCATCTCAACTCGTTTCACCAACATTTTGGTTGATGCTTTAGACTATTTATTCATTAACTCAAATCCTATTTTTTGAATTGTACATTTTTTACTACATTTTAAATTTAATATCAACTTCATAACCTCTTTTTAAAATCCAAAATAATTCTAATCCAACTACGTATTCCTAAATTGTTTTGAAAACAAAAACAACAAATTACAACCCAGTTTTATGATTATCTTAAAAAAAAAAAAAAAAGATACTGTCCAGACCTACGATTACTTGCTCATTCAAATAAAAAAAATTCCTCGCTAAACACAGAACATTTCGTATGTTCAAATACAGTTCCATCTCATAAAAACCAAAATATAAGATTAACAAAAGAACTTCAGTTTTTCCACTATACAATTTTGTGAACGACCCAACGCTCACATCAACCCTCAAAAATCTCAAACCCTAGAAGCTTGCCCGTATACCCATATAAGCATATCATCATTGAAGATTCAAGTTATCCAAACCCAGGATTACAAAAAACAAAAAGAAATCCAAAATGGCAGGGAAAGGAAAAACCACCGCACAAGCTGGCGAATATTGCACCTCTCCCTTGAGTTCCTCCCTTGTATAGGAACCACTGCAAACCAAAATGATATTGTTGCTGCCTCAAAAGATTTCTAACCAAATACTATACAAAATCTGCATGATGCAGAACCAAGTTCATCTCTTCCTAATTTTTTACACTAACATATATACGCATAAGTTAGCACTCACAGCCCCCCATAAATTTGGGCAGCGAGCAATCTCCTTCCACCATAATATATCAAATCTTCTCAGGCTTATCACCAGCTCCATCCCTTGTAGGACTTCCCAAGGATTCGCCTGCTTGTAACTCATTTGGCAGACGAACTTGGATATTCAAACTATTGGAATTCAGATGTTCTTGTATGATCTACAAAGAAACTCGTGTATCAAATATTATTAGTATGAATTGACTATCAGTTTAGTAAAAGTACGTGGAGTAGAACCAAAGAAAAAAGATTTATGGGGAAATGCTTCTGTGTTATCAGTTTCCAAAACTTCCAACAATTTAGTATTTACCTGATCACCAGCCTCTGGACCCTCTGAGTGAAACAGGATTGGGCGACAGCGCTTATCTTCATTCATCAAGCTTGAATTCTGGAAGTGGGTTACAAGGGCTGCTTTCCCCTGAATTCGAGCATATGCCAAAGAAGCAACTTTCTCACTGTTAAACTTCTCCCACTTCTTTCCATTAAATGCCTACAGAAAAGCAAAACGGTAAGTGAATCTAAAATGCATATCTAAGAGGACTTACATTGACAGGAAATTTGAGCATGCTGATAGTTGCCCAAATAAGTGTCAACCCAAGAAATAGAGGTTAAAGAAATCCTATAGCGAGCTAGAAAATAAAACCTCATAGAATGGGACGATGTGTGAAGGAGACAGCATATTGATAAATGCATAGCCAACATTGCATTTATTCTGCATCATAAATGAAACAATGTCAATCAGCTGGAAATGACTTCTAGAAAAATTATCAAAATCTCCTCCTCAGAAACCTGATCAATTACCTTAAAATCAATCGGCAAATAGAGAAAATCATAAGTACCCCTGTGATTTTCATCAATAGCAGCTAGTAACATTTTTGAGGTGTACCTGAGTACAATTAACAAAATAACAACAATCAAGATAGCCATTTACTCTGTATTCAAATATGAGACAATCATAGAGGTTAGTCTTACTTATTGGGGATATTTTTAATCATGAGGGTTGTCCGAGTATCTTCTCCACTTCTAATCTTTTCCAAGTCAAGCTGAAACTGTTTTTTCGTATCTATCTGGCTCCCATTATTCTCAACCCGCCGGCTCCGTCCACGATCTGTCAAACCTTCCATATTGGTGGGTGCAAGTCCGGGGTAAGGGCCATTCCCTAAAAACACAGGACTAAGTCTAGGTGAAGACAGTACTCTGAAGCTTGAAGAACCATTTTCAGAAATATTTCTTGGAATGCTCATGCCAGGATTAACGGTAGCACAAGGACCCAGATTCACCATGAAACTTCCATCATTCTGTCCCATACCCATACCACGGAAAGCAGCAGGATTCATGAATGAAGTTTCTGGTGACTCGGGGAAAAATCCAAAGTGCCTCTCTAAGGGAACACCGGATGGAGCAGATCCAACATGATGATGGTGATGGTGATGGTGATGGGACGAGCCAAGGAAAGATCCTTGCCGCCCAGAGTACGGAAAGCCATGGCCCTTCCCATTGGATGAGAATGGATGCCCCATCGATGGAGTGGGCCATGCCGAAGAACTGCTATGCTCTGAGTATCGATTTGGACTTCCCCAGAGGAACTGTGGTCCAGATAACGTTTCCATACCAGATCCATTGGAAGTTGAGGGACCAAAAGAGGATACAGTTCCCTGATGATGGCCCAACTTTGACTCTGGGAGTGAATGTGACTGTTGAAAGGCAGCTCCATGAGCTGAATTTGTATTTGTAAATGGATGCTCCATGTGACTACCCCTTCCTTGGTCCTTACCAATAGGTGCAACTTTCATGGAGTTTGATGCTTGAGGGTGTAGAATTGAAGCCAATCCAGGCATATTGCTAGTCGTGGGGCTCATGTTCCTAAAAACAGGGGACTTACTCAAAGTTTGCAATGGATTATGTTCTATGGGGCTGTTGAATTGCCCCCAGTTACCTGCCATTGTAGTTGCATCCATATCAGCTGTAGGAAGAACTGTGGACATAATAAAAAATATAAGCCCATAAGTGATGCAAAGCATTGCAAAGGACCTTACCTGGTGGAGAGTTCGTTATTGGAGAACCAACTTGATGTTGTAAAATCCTAGATTCATCTTGCTCGAGCTCTTGGTTCAGTTGTAGCATCAAGCTAAAGGGCAGAGGGTATGACAAGTTAATGTTTTTATAATTTGTATCAGTAAATAAAGCTACAAATCAATAAAACCAATCGCAGAAACTAAATGGCAGCATAAAAGAGTTACCAAGAGTTCAAAACTTAATAAATACTCTCACGCTAGCTTAGATGTGGACAATCTGTATGTTTTACAGAGATTAAAGTTAAAAATGAAGACTGACTATCAAGAGTGCCACTCTATCCAGCAAAAATTTCAGACCTTAAACCATTTCAATTCTATCAGAAGGTCTCTATGCTATCAAATATGAAGCTAACTTCGATAGTTATAGAGAAAAACAAAGTCAAATTTTGAGAAGAAGTCAATCAAATAAAAATAACTACAAGGTTAATGTAGGACAAGTTGATTTTGCATCAAAGTTTATACGAGTGATTAAACTATTCCCAGCACAAGAGTCGAGAAAATCAATATACGCACTTTCTACGAGCTCCACCAGGGCGGCTAGGTTCAAGCTTTATGCGTTTGCCAGCTATGTCACTCCGGTTTAATGACTTAAGTGCTGCTTCTGCGGCTCTGACATCATAAAATTCAATAAATTTATGGTGCCTCTTATGTGGAGTTTCCCTTATCTGCTCTTGACAGTGAATACCATATTATTGCACGGATGTCAAAGATATATCATGGCAGACGTCTTTCCGAAGTATAAATAAGGTAAATGAACAATTAAAAACAGAGAATTAATCACCTCTTTGACCTCTCCATAAGCCCCAAATATTTGACGAAGATCCTCATTTGAAACTGATGGATCCAAATTAAAAACTACCAGGGTTCCCTGATTCAAATCCTTGTCTGATGGATTATCCTGGTGCAATACATAAAGCTTAATGAATATATAACATAGAAAAATAGGGATAATGACCATCCAAAAAAAGGGGAAAATATATCCAAAATTAAAAATCTGCAACAGACCTTCGGAATTGAGAAGTGAATGTCAAGTTTTCTACGTCGTAGTGGCTTGTTCTGTAGTGAACGCATAGCAGTTCGTGCAGCACGAATATCATAATACGATATCATCACGAAACCCCTATGTTTGCATGCAGTGTATAGAGTTCTAATGTCGCCATATTGCTTCCCAAAAAAAAAACAAAATAAATTAGTACTCAAATGATAAATCTATCAATTAACATCTCAACAATGAGCTAAGGACTCAATATCAGACTGCAGCTCGGAAATTGAATACATATATGAAACAAATAGTAAGGTCAACACTACCGCCATTTTACTAATTCTATGGGTCTCATGTGGAATCTAGAGAAAGTCAATTACAATAGTACAGGTGGCATTGTACTAGCCCTAACAAAATCCAAAGATGTTGTAATCAATGATGATTCACACTAGGTAATTAGAATATGCTGTCACCAATATATAACCATGAGGTTATCTGCCTAATTTGAGGTTTGAATTACCTCAAAGAGAGCTCTGAGTTCAGCGTCTTCAACATTACTGTTGATATTCCTGACAAATAATGTTCTTGAAGGATGCTCTCCATATGGATGCTCTCCAGCAACAGTTCCAACACCATTAGGAAGACCATAATGAGGCATCCCATTCCCAACAACACCATCAGATAAACTTACTTTTGACAAATTAATACTCAGGCTCTCCTGAGGATTGTTTTCTAACTCCATACCGCCTCCACTACCGAAGAGATCACCATCTTCCAAGTCCTCAAGTGACGACGGCAGCCCACTTAGGTCAAAATCATGATAATCATCCATTATACCAGAAAAAAGCTCAGTCTCGTCACCAGGAAGAAAGCTTCCTGTTAAAGGATTCACAACATCTTCAAGAGGATCACCACCCTCCACACCTTGATGGATTTTACTTAAGCCAGATGAGATATCATCAACAGATTGCTGACCAAGTCCGGCACCATTCAAGTTCACTACAATCAGATCAACAAGGTAAGAAATCTAATAATACTATAGAGACAAGCAAAACCTTTAAACAACAGTTGAACCTACACTTCTCATGTGGAAGAACAGGCAATGAACTAGAGAAAAGGGAAGCATCAGTTGAGGCGAAAAAGGCATCAGATCCAGTTCTAGTCCCCCAGACACTACGCCCCACTTGTTTAGGTATATTCAGTGGTGGAATCTTCGTAGGATCTACCAAACATCATTCATTAGACTAAAAAGCTAGAATGCATACAGGTCTTTCTCCCTAAATAACATCAAAATAAATAACAAAATTACCTGAGCGGTCAGAAGACTGCTTCATGGAATCACCTTTCGACTAGAAAAAAAAACGAAAAAGGAGTATCAGTTGCCATTAATACGATTTAGGAAAAACAACATCAAAAACTCCCAATGAACCCCGATTGACACCCAGTAGACTGCTTAACAAAAGCAACCCAAAATTCAACACTAATCTCATTGACTTGAGCGACAAATACATAACTCAATATTCCAGACCAATTATGATAAAAATTAATGTCATTTGCTAACCAAACCAACAACCTAAACTGTTCAATGCTCTGATTTGGCCTTACCCTCTCCTCTTCCGGAAGCCAATTATTCATAAAATCATTAACATCTCCAAATAAAAAGAAATTCCATTCCAATAAACCAATAAAAAATCATTGTTCTCTATAATTTCAAATTGATTATGAAAAGGAATCAACCGTGCTCCAGAACAACAAATTTAAATTCAATTCAAAACCGCTCGTGTTACATAACACTAAAAACAACCAAAATTTTCCAAACTAGAGAAAATTTTTAAAAAAAAAATTGCAACGATACAGAATTGGTCAAGTAAGAATATTAACATTCATAAAATTAACAGAAAACGACACGACACTATAATTAAATAACACAAAAATTAAAATTCATTACCGAAATTAGGTGCAAAAGCAGCAAACCCTAGAGCGCGAAGCAGTGATTGACAAGTTGAAGCACACTTGTGGAAGAAAAAGACTTTGAATGTGAACTGATTTTTTCTTTTTTCTTTTTCCTTTTTTTTTTTTTTTTTGGTTTTCTCTCTTCTTCCTCTTCACTAAAGTGTTAGACCGCCTGCCTCTCTTTCTCTCTCTCTCTCTCTCTCTGTTTAAAAGAAGAAATAAAATAAAAGAACGGAATTTCGATTATGATTGGTCGAGAAAAGTTAAAAAATAAGTGAAAAGAGAAAGGTTTATTGACTGTGTGGAACTAACTCTATTTAAATAGCTTTTGAAGTCCGATGACACGTCACTCCCTTACTTGCCTAAAAATATTTTTACACCGCGTTTGCGAAATTCTTTTCTGTATACTTTTTAAACATTTATTTATATTCCTAATAAACATATTTTTCGAGGTCTTTATGCTTATCCAATAACTCCCTCAATCAGTAAATTACCGATATAACCCTTATTAAATTTGTAAAATTGGTCGAAATAGACTTGATTGATCGGTATATGATAAGAATAGCCTGGAAGTTGATCTTATTTGCCAAATTGCCATGATTCTATGGTTGGCAATGGCAGTCTCGTCAAAGAGTATAAACGCGTATATTTTGACGAATAAATTTTACTTTAATTGAATATTTTATTATTTTTAGTGCATAATAAAATTAAAGAGGATAATGATTAGCCACGTCAGTGGATATAGGTGTCGGGGCTTTACAGCACAGATGAGCGGAAGATCTTTGAAGTCTAGTTGATCTTACAATTATTAACTTAGTTACTGATTACATTACTTTATTTTACTTTATCAATGTTATTATTATATTATTACTAGTATAAGTCATTGTCAAAGAGGAACGGCGGCCACAAGCCACGAGTCGCTCTTTTTGGTAAAATAGATCGTTTGCAGTAATTAACTTTCTAAATTCGAATAATTATAATTATGTTAACTAATAATATAATGAAAAGTAGCGGTTTCCCCACTTGGTTAACATTTAATTCTTTTATTATTCAATTACTTTTATCGTAATAATAAAATCGTCAATCGTTTTCTTTTACTATCGTGGAAACAGTAATAAGTTATTTTATTTTTTAAAGAGAATATTTAATATATTGAATGTTACCAATATATGATGATAACAATCTTAGTTTTAATTAATAATTAATTTTAAAATAATAAATATCGGATACCTAATAGTACATAGTGCATATATAAGAATGTCGAACGGAATGAACGATGCTTATATCAATAATTTTAGTTTTGGATTCCGTATAAGACCTATGCTCTCTTTTCTTTTTCTTTTTTTTTTTTGTTTAATTAGCGACTCTCTTTTAAGCCAATTGTGGGGGAGGAGGTATTTGAACTCCTAACATTGTCGTTCGTAACTACGTGCTCAAATCCTCTAAAATGCAAGTCTCGCCTCATCTCTACTTGATATGCTCCTGGTTGTACCCTAAAAAATGAAGATTTCCTCTCCTCAGTCATTTTGGATTGAGAATATATAAAAATAGTTTTCTCTGTATAAGAACACAATGCGATACGAGATGTGAATAAGAGAAAAGATATTTCTATGATTAAGGTTTTGAATAACCTGAATTTTTTATTCTTTTTGTATTGTAAAAGTAAGAGTGAGATTCGACATACCATCTTTATAAATTTTATTTTTGATAATTACTCCATTTAAAAAATTTTAAGTTATAAATTGTGATCCAATAATAATATTTAAACTGGTATGAAACACTAGTCGAGGTAGGAGAAGACACCTAAAAATATTCAAGGTTGATTTTGCATACAAGAAAAAAATTAAATAAATAAAATATTCATATTCCAATACGACAATTATCAGTAAGCAATATTTCATTATAATATTAATATATTAATCAAGATGATGATTGGACGCAATATGTTGCAATGTGGACGGTGGTCATGAATGGTGGATGATTATACAATAAGCCCATAAAAAAAAAATACTATAAATTTGAGATTTCTACGGCACTCTTTTGTGGTATATGCGGTTGGAATATTCGATTGATTCATATTCCAAACTAAAAAATGGGGACTTTTTAGATAATGATACTAAAACTTACCTTAAAAAGCAACATGTAATTCAATTTTAAAGAAAATGCAACCAAAAACTTAGAAACAATACATATAGTTTCCTTCCCTGAAAGGTCTATTTTTTTTTTTTTTTTTTTTAAGGAGTGGGTTTTAATTTTCTCCTATTGTCTCTTGAATCAAACTCAAACATAAGCAAATTGAGCTATAAGAGTGGTTGTTTTGGGTATAGCTCGGGATATTTATTGAGTTAATAATTACTAAACATGGAGGTTGGAACTTGGAAGCAGACGAATAAACTTCATGAAATGTTAATTATATATTTAGTATTGTGATATTAGAAAATGCACATATATTATAAAGAAAGTATATTAAAAAAAGTATCTATAATAAATTAATATTATCCACACATATATTTTAAAAGGAAAAATCAACAAACTACACTATCAGACTAACAAATTTAATTATAATTGATATTTAATTAAGAGCACATTTGTGTGACTTCTCTGCTGGTCAAAAGAACTATATTTTTTAATGTTAAAAGTTTTTTTCTAATTTTATTTTGTGTTATTTATTTGCAACTTAAAAATAGTTTATAGAGGTTTAAAAAAACTATTTTATGTATTATGGGAGAAGCCCAAAATTGAGGCTTTTGAAAAAAAAAATTATTTCTAAAAATTTTGAAATATCAAAAATACCTCATTTAATTTTAAATAATATACGTTATTCTTTTCTTATAACAAAATTCTATTTTCGCAATTTAATTATAATAAATACTTCTATATTAATACCATCAAACAACCAATAATTTTTTAATAAAAGTTCTACTTTTAGAAACTCTACCCAAAAAATATATACTTCAATGAGTTGTACTTTTAGAACCTAAAATAAACAGGCTTTAAGCTTCTTCTTGGTTTGATTATATATACAAACAAGTTGTATTGTTTTCATCTCATTCAATTTTTAGCATCAAAATTCTACAAAGTGCAGTAAACTTATATTAATATTAATGAAAATCTTTTTTTTTTAAATAAGACTCAAAGCTCAAATATGGCTAAATTATAATTATCACTTACTTGAAATTTAGTATCATTGAATCCATAGATTTACAAACTAAATTGTGATTTATAGTCAAAACTCTTCTTTATCAATAAATCATGAAACAAAAAAAAAAAAAAAACAAATTAAAGAGTAACATATGGAAATTGAACAACAAAGGGAAGATAAAGTTCCACCTAGCTTTTCATGCAATGTATCAACCTAAGTTATTGGGTGATGTTAACATCAAACTTAAATAAATTGTTGAACATGAGGGTGGGTCTCTTTCTTTATACTCCTTTCAACATCAATGTAGAATGTGGTTGTGGTTGGTATGATGAGGGTTTTGCCCACTCTTGTCTTCTGCTTAGTCAATTTTATGCATATTCTGTCTCACTCTTTCATTATCCATTTTATATCAAACATGTTTTATCGGTGACAGTAAGTATCAAAAGTTTATAGGTCGTTTGAATCAGTTTATATGGATGGTTTTAAAATTGAAAGTGAAATTTTACATTAGAATTGTTTTGAAATTAAAAAAGGTTGAATCCAACTTAATCTAAATAGTTTGAAATTGCGATAATTACATAATTACCATCGAATTTTAATTTAATTTAAAGCAGAGAACAACAGTACATTTTTAATCAATCACACCATTGAAGTTGTTTTAAAATCATCATTTTTACTTCTTAAAACTTCATTTTCAGGTGTAAAATTGACGAAAACGAGTAATTTCAGGAGTGTGATTGATGAAAAATGTACTGTCGTTCTTTGTTTGAAATTACACTAAAACTCAATGGTATTTATTGATATTATCTCATTTGAAATTATAATATAAATTTCATGGATAAATTACGGTTGAATTTAAATCTTAACTCGCCCAAAGAGAATAATAAATATTAATATTTATTAAAATTATTATAATTACAATAACTGAAACGTAAATTAGAACGGGAATTAGCTATAAGTCTACAACCGAGCTTAACTCATCTAAAGTTAAAAAGGCTTGGCGTAGTTTAGAATGGCCCAAACACATTCATAGCTTCCGGATCCAGCGGTTAGCCTTGTTGTGACGACTGACGAGTGGGTACTCATAGAGAAACGGCCCACGGGCCTATTCCAAAATTTGTCGGGGTTCACTTGTTACCAAGTTTTCTTCTAATTTGTAGCTAAAATTTTTATTTTGATAAATAATATGAGTTGAAAAAAAAGAAGCATCAATATAATTACTAAAATCACAAAAGAGAAATGGCTAATATTAATAAGCACTATAAAGTTTTGACTTAATTTTAAATAAAAATTAATTATATATTTTTATGAATCACATCTTTCAAGTTATTCGGTTTTTATTAATCACATCCCGTAGAATGATAATTTAAGGGATATGACTGATAAAAAATACATATTCGTTTTTTCTGCTTAAAATTAAAATAAAGCTCGAAAGTATTTATTATAGTTAATTCATAAAAAAATTTTCAAGTAAAAGTAAGATATACGATTGTCTACCTTGATAGCCCGAACTCAAAAAAGTAGTTATCATACTTCGATAAATAAATCACTAAAAAGATCTTAGATTGTCAAATGTAATTTGATTAATTTGTTAAGTAATGTATAGAATTGTTGGATATTAGTGTTGTATTTATAAGTGATAATGTTTCAATAAAAATATTTTTAAAAGTAATTTAGCTAAAAGCACATTAGTTTGAATGGCTAATAAATAAGGGAATGGCTGTAGTATAGTAAATATATTAATATATAAACAAATTATATAAAAATTATAAATAAATAAATAAAAATTATAAATAATTATATAAAAAATTATAAATTATAATTATATAAAAGTTGTATACAATACAACTTTTATTTTAATATTTATAATTTTTATATACCGAATTATGATTTTATATAATTTAAAAACATTAATGTTCCGCACATTATATGTACTGTAGTTTTTCCCAATAGATAGACTGCGCTCAATTTCCACTGCTAGATATTTTATTGGTTCATCGTGATATCCCATTCCCTCCTCACAAAAAAAAAAAAAAAAAAAAAAATTCCACACATGAAGTAATTAATTATACTTTGTGCTTCGAATGTTGTACCAAACTCCTTTCTTCTTAAAGCTCGAAGTTCAAACCTGAGCGCAGTGCCATCTAATCTGCGAGCCAAGAAAAGGATGCAGAGGACTTCACTTGTCTGCACTTCAAAGCCAATACTTGGGTCACCAACACCAAGTAGTTATTGTTTTCCAGTTCAGCTTCGAAACCGCCGACTTTCTCTCTTGTTCCCAGCTTCCTTAAGCGTTCAATTCTCTTTCAACTCTCTCCAAAGCTCCCGCCATGCCCTCTCTCCCCTGCACAGCTCCGGTAATTTCTTGTCTTCTTGAAATTTTTAGGTTTGTAGTTCTGTTTTATAATTTATATGAAATTCTTTTAGTATATCATCTGAGACTCGCATAATATGATTTTGAGTAACAAGTTAACTGATTTGATGATTGCTGAAACTGAAGATAGTTAACCTGAAAATCACATCATGGTTGCGTCGAGTTATTTATTTTTTATTTTTTAACTTCTTTTTAGAAACGTTGTTCTAGGTTCTAAAAGTTTGTTAAAAGTGTTATTGCATGAGAATATATGGAGATTCCATGAAAATGGTCCTGTCACTCTATGGATTTTGGGTGCATCTGCTGTGTGATTTCATCATTTTGTGGGGACATGGGACCCCGTAGAATTGATGACGTTGGAGTAATTTTATTTGGAATGTCAAAGTTCTGAAGAGATTAAAATCTATTTCTTCTTGTTGAAATGATTGGTTTGTGTGATTTTTTATTGATGTAACTTCAGCAACGCAAGAGATTGTTGAAACTAGTAAGAGCGGATCAGAATTTGTTGAGATTGGGTATTTGTCCAGTGTTCATGGGCTTCAAGGAGAGATTTCTGTGAAACCCAGTACTGACTTTCCTGAATTACGGTTTTCCAAGGTATGAACAATTGGAAAACTTCCCATTTGTGTTATTTTCCTTGTCTTTTCATTGTTTCTAATGGTGAAAATGTGCATTTGCAGCCTGGAAGAAGGTGGTTGAGGCAACAGGTCATGGGAAGAGAGACAATTCAAGAAGTGGAGCTAATAGAGGGACGGGAACACCCTGGTCAGAAGAGTTGGATACTTGCATTTGAAGGAATTGACACAGTGGACGAGGTTAGTTTAATGATAGCAAGTTGCAATGTAGGTTTGCTCAAGAACCCTTTTTTCATTTATTTATTTTTTAAATGATTTTATTAGATTTATTGGCATAATCTTGTTTTAAACCTACCCTAGGCTGCATTTTATTGTTGACGAGAAAGGAAGAAAAATTGGAAAAAGACTGCTAGTATGAGCGGAGACTAAACTATCCAGCATTGTATCATAAATTATTGAACTTCACCCAGTCTTTATTTGCTACATTTCTTGTCACTTTGTATTACCATTTAATCTATGGGTGTGCTGAGCCCTTAGAAATTGTCTTACTTAGCATGAGGTCAGTAAATGTATGAGCTGTTAGTAAAGGAGATCAATTATATTGATTTGTTTACTGAACTTGGATTGTTTTGTTAAAGAACTACCTGAAATGTGTCTTTTAAGGGGTTAGGACACTACAAAAATGTGAGTTAAACCTCTACGTAGCACTTGTCATTTTGAAGATATTGGCCATACTTCTATTTGACTAAGGATTCATCAAGGTTCTGGCTTTGGCTCTATTCTGAATCTTGGATACTATATTACCTTGTAAGTAAATAAAATCTAGAAAATGAAGTTGCGTCAAGAATTTGAAGTTTTTTTAATTTCCTGGCCACTTAGTGCAACTCAAATGAACATAGCTTACCCTGTCTCTAAGTGCCCTGGATTACCATGCTAGTGCTTTCTGACATCTTGCCTTTTCTGTCGAATGGCATCTATTGCCTGTGTTTAGAAGAGGCAATCAATGTAAACATCAAATCATATATTGAAGTACTACTTATTCATGTATGTTAGCTTAAATCTTTTGATAACATTTTCAGGCCAGGCCACTTGTTGGTTCAACTTTACTGGCAAGGGAAGGAGATAGGCCTCAGTTAGAGGAGGGTGAATTTTATACTCGTGATCTTGTTGGCATGAAAGTTTTAATGGAGGTTTGTACTTAAATGCATCATTCTTTATGTGCTACTGTTAAATTTGACAACTATTGGCAAAAATAATTGTTTTGTCTCTTTTATATTCTTTATATTTTTACCACTGAGGGTTTCTTTGGAGAGAGTTTGTTTTTCCTAGAATTGGTGAAATGGAATGGGATTCGTGTTCTTTCTTTTCTTATTTGTCAATAGAATGGTTCTATTACAAATAAATTTAATCATAATCTAGTATTTCATCGAATGCCTTAGTAGTATTGTGGTTGGCTCAAAACATTGAGAAAGATTTAAAGAAAGCTTAATCAAAGTTGATTTGGAACACTAGCTTTTCACTTTTGAAATTTTCATTATGCTTCTTTCTATCAGGAAAGTGGAGAACCTGTGGGAACAGTTGTTAATGTTTTCAACAGTGGAGCCAATGATCTTTTACATGTTATGCTTTATTCTTCTGTAAATGTGCTTGACGGAAGTGGAAAGGCAAGGTCAGGAGAAACTGATGCATCTGGTCAACTTCTGTGGATACCATTTGTTGAAGAAATTGTTCCAAATGTTGATATGAACAGAAGAGAAATGCATATTACTCCTCCTAAGGGACTTCTTGAGTTAAATTTACGTGCAGATGAGAGGTCCAAAAAAGAAAGACGGCAGCTTGTGAGGCATACTCTTATATACTCTCCTTGCTTTATTGTTTACAATATACCATCAATTTACGTTTAGTTTATATGTATAGAATTAATTTTTGTGGTTAAACTTATGATGCACGGGTTACTATTTTGACTTGAGCCAGTCACCTTTCTAAAACATTTCAGGAGTGGAAAGAAAGGAAAAAGTTCCAAAAACACTTGATAGCTGCGAAAAAGAAACTTTGTGAATTGGAACAGCAACATGTGTTTCATGGGTATGGATTTGGAGACAAATCCCAAACGAGCCTGCTTTCACATCAGATAGTTGGTGTCAATTCAAAATTGCTTCAACAGGCCTTGAGAACTATTGAGATACCTTCCAAGAGGTGAAGTTTCAAAGTGAATACTTGTTTTGATCATTTGCTGGTTATAGAAGTTAGAGGTGTTGAGCTGTCCATAATGCACCAAATCCGTTATCTCATTCATATTTTCCACAATGTAAAAGCCTGCATAGGCCTTTTGCATTATAAATTTTACCCACATAATCTACTGATTGAAATTGCACTGGTCTCATTATCTTTAAATCAATCTTAATAGGCTTCATCAATTCAATTGATCATGTGGGAAAATTCCTACGACTAGTCTGAAGTGGAAGCAAAGTTACTGATTCTTTTTTATTCATTACAATTTCAAGTGCGTCTGTATTAGGATATTGCTGTAATTAATCATTACTTTTCTTCGTCTTGTTAATCAGATGGAATGTAACTGAGTTAATCAATGCTACAAGAACCAACCTAATTAGAAGTACTCTGAAGATATCGGGGGAATGCCTTACTCCCTGTTCAAGTGAAGAGAGAGTTGGTAAAAATTTCAGTTTGCAAGAGAAGGGACATCATCTTGTTTCTAAAGGGAAATTTGCTCTGGTGTTAGTTGTAAATGACGGTGACCAGCAAAGGGGATGTGATCTTGCTGTTGATTCTGGAAGCACCGAGAATAAGGCTTTAGCTCACATTCAAACATTACTCGGTGATGATCTGAAATTTGTGAAGGTGAGACCATATATATATACACACCCATACAAACGCCATGTATTTGGGATCTTCATGATATGGACTAAAAATGTTGTTTCAATTGCAGATGGAAGATCGTGCATCTGTGCCACTTATTTTGGTTTGCCCAGCTCATGAAATTCAAATAGTGGAAAAGCTCTTCTTTGATAACGATTACTTTGCTTTTGACTCCAAAAAGGTTAGCTATGTTTCTGACACCTGAAGAAGATTTAGGATTCCTTTCTTTTACAGCCTCGTTGTGCATGTTCCACCGTGTTGATCTGTCGTGTGGATTCTTGAATTGTCAATTTTCTTTTACTGCTGTTGTTATTCTTGTGACATTGTGTATGTCATATACCAATTAGACATGTCAGAATGCATTTTTTAGTTCTCATGAAGTATGTCTTTATGTGGTTTATATGTGCTTCTACTTTTGCCTTTATCTACCTATCAACCTGCTTGCAGGTCTGGTTTTTGGAAGAAGAGAAGCTGCCAGTTGTTAGTAGTTCTGGTGAAGAACAGGGCAAGCATAAGATTTTGATGAAATCACCCTGGGAAATACTTCAGTCGGCGGTTGGTTCTGGAGGAGCCATTAGCTTGCTTTCATCAAACAGCATTGCGGATACACTTAATGAACTTGGCGTGCAGTATATTGAGGTATAAGACATAATTTGGTGTTCCTTTTCAGAACTCTTTTTTTTTTTTTTTTGGGAATACTTAAGATAATTATTATATCGATCTCACGGTTGCATTAAACTTTTAGTAAAGTTCCAAGGTTTTATGGCTTAATGGCTACATGAAATATGCATGTATGGTTTCCACTGCTGCATTTATGGAGAGAGTTGTTTGTGCGAGTGTCTACCGTCCACCTGCATAAAACTTCGCCTGTTCCTATGTATAATATTCAAGCCGGGACATTAGCATTAACACCTCAAGGCTAAGTTAAACTTACATTTATACTCATGGTTTCTAAAACTAACACTTTTAACCCTATGTATATTTGGCTAAAATTGACATTAATTTCTCTAAAATAATGGGAACGTAGGAAATATGAGGTTAAAAAGTGTTGGTTCCTGAAACTTTTTGAGTCTTAAGTGCATGTTAGCCTCAACTTGAATGGTGTCATTTTAAGTTCCAAATAAAAACCATATGATATACAGTTTGCTGAGTTGGTCTCACTATTATCTTTTGCAGATATGCAGCACCGGTCAAAGATTTGTCTATGGGAGTCCCACTTTTCTAGGGTTTGTTAATTCATGTGGAGCAGATATTGGCGTCCAAAATTCTGAAGATACCAGGCTTTCGGAGGACAGTTTTAACTTGATATTCACAATGAACTTTATGAAGAAATTAACAAAACAGATCAATAAACTAGAGCTCTATGCCATGCTGAAACCAAATTCATTCGTTGAAAAGATAGACAAAGAGTGGATTGATGTTATCCCTTCCTCTCCCAACTCATACGAGCTTCGAAGTTCGATTTATGGTTGCATAAATTTCTGTTCTCTTGATAAAGTTTGTGTCATGGAGATAACAGAATAATGTATGGAAGACTCGGATTTATTTAGTGATGTATAGCAGTTTTCTTTTGTTTCTAATTTCCCATGCCTGCATTTTACTAAAGTCAATGTAGGTTTTATGATTTCCTCTATTCTCTCAGAAAAGCTATAATTAATTCAAACACTTATCTATAATTCTTACTCTTTTTGAATATCACTACAATATAAAATAATACAATAATAGTAAAATTTTATTAGAGATATAATTTTATTTATTTATTTTTAGTGAATTTTTTGATATAGGTTGTTACATAATATTAGTCTGTAAGTCTAATACTATTTAAAATAACATATGACTGTACATAAACCTTGTATAAACATCACAATTTCATTAAACATCCTTCAATTTTTCAAAGTCAATTAAAAAAAAGGAGAAAGTTGTATGAATCTTAAACCCTAACAGAAAATTTTGGGCCGGTTTAAGTCCAATAAGAAAACCTAGTCCAGTCCATAAGTCAAAACGTTTGAAATATATTTATTTGTTACCCCAAACTAAAGGCGCAATCGAGACCGTGGATCTATGCTAGTAAACTTAAATCTCCTAATCAAATAAATAAATTTAAACAAAGAAAAATACCCCAAATGAAACCCTAGATAGCTACCACGCTCTATATATAGCTGGAGCCGACTCTCCTAAGCTCGGCGGCCAAGCAGAAAACCCTAGTGGAAGTTGCTGTAAGCCCCTCCCCATTGCTCGATTGATTCGAGTAATTGATATGTATTTATTTATAGTTATACTGATTGGTTGTGTCTTGGAAATGTGTAGGGGAGGAAGGTAAAGTAAAGGGAGGAGCAATGGCGGTGCCGTTACTGTCGAAGAAGATAGTGAAGAAGAGGGTCAAGAAGTTCAAGAGGCCCCAGAGTGACCGAAAGATTTCCGTTAAGGTATATTATCTTGTATGAACCGACGTGTCGTACACTTGGCTTGGCTTGCATATGTATTCACTTCATGTCTCTCTTATTGCATGCGTTTCTGGTTGGATTTGATGTGGGAGGGAAAATGATGATATGTTCTGTCGCCCCAGTCTTATTTGCATCTCAAGATAGATGCAATGTGGTGATTGACATTTTTTATCTGATTCCTAATTTAATTTTTTTAAAATAAAAAAATATGGGTATGATGATGACATCTTTTGACACCCAGTCTGACTTGCTTCTCTTGAAGCAATATGGTGAGTCAGAGATCGACTATCTGATCCACTTTGGCTTTTGAGTACATCTGTTGGACACTTCACTTTCTTGTTATATTTTGATTATTAACTTTTTGATAAGAGAGGTTTTTTAGTTGGTTCTGATTTGGTGCCGCATTGGGATATGATGATTACTTCTTGACACCCAGTCTTACTTCCATCTAATGGAAGATGGTGATAAATATCGACCTTTTATCTGATCCCACTTGTGTAAAATTTTCCTTTTCTATTTATTTATTTTTTTGGGATTTCAAGGATGAAAATGCAACAAGGCGTGATGATATCATTCCACCTTTACTGCTATTTTGGTGATGAATTCAAAACATGCACTACCATCTGATCTTTGTTGCATATTCCCATTATTTATTATGATTGCTAGATTTTTTTGTTTTATGGAATGTGTTTTACTGATTAATTTTGAACGCTGTTTTCAATTCTTTTCCTGCAATCTATGATGAAAACTATCCGAATATTATGATTTGTCTGTGATTATTACATAAAATCACCATCTTTCGGCTGAGATTGCTATGATTTGACTGAGGTTATTTGTCATTAAGTTCTTTGATATGCAGTCTCAATTTTTTTTTTTAATGTTTGTTGTATGCGAAATTTGCTTGCCCATGGTATCTGATGTCCAGACTTTTTACTTGTGGCTGGGCATTTCGTTTTAAGGGCAGAAATAGAAGAACAGGACTTTGCGACACAGTTTGCTTTATATCTACTAAGCTTTCTGTTACTTTATGCCTGGTTACATCTTTCATATTATCCAGTAAATCTATCTCCTTTGACTACATTATATGCAAGTTTTTCTTGGGACTATGTGAAGCAAGTATTTAAAGGGCTAATGGTTCAATATTGAGGGGACATTTTTTAAGACTGATAATTGTATTCTTTCTAGTGATGCTTGATCTTTTAACATGAGCTTTGTGTGTATGATTTGGTCTCTTGTCTCTAGTCAGCAATTTGTAACCTGTCTCTTTATTACTTTTTGCATCCCTTTGGTGAAAATATCCTGTTGATAGTGTTGTGCTGTATGTGCAGGAAAACTGGCGGAGACCAAAGGGTATTGATTCACGGGTGCGAAGAAAGTTCAAGGGATGCACTCTGATGCCCAACATTGGATATGGTTCAGACAAGAAGACACGCCACTATCTTCCAAATGGCTTTAAGAAATTTGTAGTGCACAATGTCAGTGAGCTTGAACTGTTGATGATGCACAACAGGTAAAACTAAACATCTGATAATCTATTGCTGAATTTTCTGGACTTGGATTTTTGTCTGTTGAAAATGTTGGCTCATTAGGTGCACTCATATTAATAATTTACCTGCTGTGCAGGACTTACTGTGCTGAGATTGCACATGATGTTTCCACAAGGAAGAGGAAAGAGATCGTTGAACGAGCTGCCCAGCTTGATGTGGTTGTTACTAACAAGCTTGCTAGGTTGCGCAGCCAGGAGGATGAATGAGCTTAAACTAGTATTGAATGTGATTTATTCTAGTAGGGAGCTGAGCTTTGGTTATTTATTTTGAATCAAAATTTTGATAATACTTGATGAAAGAAAGAATTTTTAGCTTGGGTGAATTCCACCCTCAGGTGTTTTAGTTTAGTGATAATACAATCCTATGTGACTTTGCCTTTGATTATCATGATTGTTGGTGTATCTGGACTCTGGTGGCTGTATGTTTTTTTAGGCTCCCATTGCTTTTGCTGGTTCGGGATCATTACCCGTAACAGCCATGCATAACGGACAGGCGTTTCTATGATCAGTCGAGTTGCTTTCTAAATAATCTCAAGCTGTGTACCTGTGTTCTCTCTGCTTTGGAGTGCATTCATTATTCCCTATTAGTTTTCCGTGGAATCCTTATAGCAGCCAGGAGGATGAATGAGCAATCAAGGGATTCAATCAACAATGACTTTTGATGGATAACATCGTTATGATTTGTATTACAAATGTAAAATGCAAATTGTTCTCATTGTCACTCATGAATAACATGGTTATGATTTGCGAGCAATTCTTCTGTTCTTGGCCATCATGGTGGGCACATTTCACTTTGATACTGTAAATAAGATTCCGTGGATGAAAATAATTTCATTGTCTCTAAGCTTTTAGCCAATACCTAAAGACACAAATTCCGTAGTCTATCTCTTGCCAAATTTCGGGCTCTCGTAGAGATTGGGATTATCTTGAAGAATGATGGAGGCCATTGCTGGTGAGTCTTTTATCCAACATAAAATTGAAGAACAAATAATTATAAGCAGTGAAGCATATTATTAGCATCCTTTGGGAAGGTCAAATCATTGAATTTGAAAATTTTGTTGCTGCACATAATTTAGCTTAATATTATGGAAGAGATGACTCTTCAGGTTATCTAATATTGTTTCTTAATTATCAGTGAACAAAACCATTATGCCTACGAAACCACGAGAATGGTCGTCTCTGTTCAACATGCATAGAATGCAACGTTAAACTGTGTACTAACTCTTTCCCTTGTTTAAGAACAGCGTCCAACAAAATAATTCACCTTCCCGAATTTATCTTTCAAATATTCTGACATACTCATTTGGATGCAATATGTATTTTGTAATAACATTAACTCAACAATCAAGTAAATAATAATGTTATTGATACTGGTTCATAAAGGATCCAAAATCTCTCAAAACTTCGAAAATCAGCCATGAACTTCATCTTCACTTTTGAGGCACAGCCCCTTGAAGCACAATCAATTCCTCGACCTTTGTATTCATACTTCAATGTAGGAAGTAGGAACTCAGGTTCTGCAATCCTTGAATAAGCTTCAAAACCTTCCCTGGCCATGATTGATTTTGTTTCAGATAGTGAAAGGTTTTTCTTGTTCATCTCTTTCATTCTAATCTAATTAGTAGAAGCTGTTTTATTGGGACTACTAGGAGTAGAGTAAGATGTTAGCGCCAAAATGTGGTTGCTTGGTTAACAGTTTCTATTCCAATCAGTCATTTAAAAATAGGCAAGTTGTTGACTCACCCGCAGCTCATCTATATGATTGGGTATGACCACTTCTGGTCTGGTCACTTTCTGAAACAAAATGACATGTCCCTATATTCATCAGTCACAAACACTTTCTTAAGGAAGAGGCACCTCCTCTTTAAAGCCGGTTTAAAATTTTTGTTGAAAATTTATTAAAAATTGATTTTTTGAAAGTTTGAAGTTGTTTAAGTGTTTGGTAAACTTTGACAAAGTAGATGTTGATTATTTACATACCAGAGCAAGAGTTGAATTAATTAGGGGAAAATTTTTAGATCAAATCCCAATTGACTGATGGAAGAAGTTGATATATTTAAAGAACATCTGTGGTCCGCATCTCTCCAAACCCTAAACTAAATATAGAATTAGTTGATTCCTAACCGGGTTTCATAATGATTATTCGAACATTTGATGGTTGGTATGTTTCTTTCTACCAAACTGCAGGGAACCAATGAAAATTAGCAATGAAAAATTTCAGTTCCTTGAGTTTGATCTCCAAAATATTTCTTCTCAATATTCTCCTTTGATTCATCTGACAATCAATTTACATATGTTTCAGATTTAATATTTGATGTTTGTTTACGTTCTAGCTGCACAATATCTCAACAGTTCTGAATCAGCACTATATTTTTAAGGCATTTTCCCTGTTCGTCAAACTCAAATGCCTCTTTTCAATTTTAGTGTGTGTATTCATTACACTATCTATAATGTATTCCAAGAAATATTGTCAGGCTCTGTTAATGGCTACCAGTAATCACCACAAGAACAAATGCCACTTTTGAAGTGGTGAAAACGGCAAGAGTCTCTTACAACAATCGCCCTCCCAGTAATTTTTGCTATAAGCTTAATAGCAGAATGGCAATCCCCACATACGCGAAGATTTTTCATCACTGTTATTGTACTGCACTCCACAGTGCTAACCAATGCAAATGCAATGGCAAGCCTCTCACTGTGATAAGACAACATCTCTTCCTTCTGTTCCTCCTCAACGTCATGCAAAGAAAACCTTTGGTCAGGAGTGTAGCCAAATTCCTTCAACTTTCCTCCCAACCAGTCGAGCTTTTGATATATTTTTTCACTAAGAGGGTGCGACCTATCTCCAGAGAGAAACTCATGTCTCATTCCCTTTAAATTTACCCAACTACATCCAGGTTGCTTCACGATTCCCCCTTGTTTCATCTTCATTTTCAATCTTGAGACATCACTCCATTTACCAGCTGAAGCATATAAATTGCGCAATAAAACATATGCCGCACTACAGTGAGGCTCTAAATCAAGAATGCATTTTGCTGCTCTTTCAGCCACTTCTAAATTAGAATGCATACGACACGCACTTAGTAAAGCTAGCCATATCTTTGAATTTGCTTGCATGGGCATATTTCTAATAAACTCCTCTGCTTCCTCTAACTTCCCACATCTGCCCAAGATATCAACCATACAAGCATAGTGTTGAAGCTTCAACTTATTGGATCTGTATCTACTAATATACTCAAAAAAGCATCTCCCTTTCTGAACCATCCCAGAATGGCTACAAGCAGAAAGTAATCCAGTGAATGTGATCTCGTCTGGATCTAACCCCGCACGTATCATTTGGTTAAAGAGTGTTATAGTCAAGTGGCCACATCCATGTTGAGCACTTCCCACAATTATTGAGTTCCAAGAGACAATATTCTTCTCACCAATATTCCTAAATACATCGAGAGCATAATTTACATTTCCACATTCACTATACATGACGACAAGAGAATTTGCAACAAAGGCATCATTCTCCAAACCTAGCTTGATTGCCACCGTGTGAATCTCTTTACCCTGATCAACAGCTTCTAATCCACAACATGAATTCAAAACACTAGTGAATGTAGATTGATTTGGGAGAATGCCCACTTTAATCATGTCAGAAAAGATCTTCAATGCTTTCTCATGCTTACCATTCAAACCATTCCCAGTTAAAAGAGCCGTCCAGACCACCACATTCGCATGCATTTTCTGGTTAAAAACCTTGCAAGCATCCTCTACTTGCTTGCAGTTTGCATAGAGTGTTATAAGTGAAGCACAAATAAACTCATCAAAATAACAACCCATCTTAATGACATAACCCTGAACCTGCACTCCTAAACACAAATCAGATGCATTAGCACAGGCCGTCAACACACAAGCAAATGTACTCGAAGTGGGCACAATAACAGAACCAACCATCCTCCTAAAAAGAAACAAAGACTCATTAGTTTTCCCATTGCTATCAAGCCCACCAATCATCGAAGTCCAAGAAATCACATTCTTACAAGGCATATCCACAAACAACCTTACAGCATTCTCAACTCTCCCATTGCAGCAGTACCCATGAATCATCGAATTCCATGCCGCTACATCTTTTACAGGCATCTCATAAAACAACTTCTCAGCTTTATCAACAATTCCAAACTGCAAGTACCCATTTAGCATAGTTGTCCAAGAAACGACGTTTCTTTCAGGCATTTCGTCAAAAAGCTTTATAGCCATAGCTAAATCACCACAGTCTAAACACCCTTTTAGCATTGAATTCCAAGAAACCAGGTCCCTAATAGCCATTCTATCGAAAAGAGTCAATGCATCACTAAGCATTTTGTTCTGCGTGTAACCAGTAATCATGATTGTGCAAAAATGAGTATTTGGTGATGGGATTTCATCAAACAGCTTGCGAGCTAGTTCTAATCTGCGGTTTTTTATATGATTGTATAGTAAACCTTTGTAATTTGGAATGCTTTGTTTAGTGCAATTCATAAAACCCCTCCAGGTTTTGTAGAAAATTTTGGGTGAAGACTTGTAATTTTTAAATATGGCGCGAAATCTTGACATGGAGGAACGTTCAGTGAAGTTGAAGCGTGCCGCAAACAAAAAGGCCAAAACACTCGGGTCTCTTAAAACTAAACGACAACGTTTTACTTTTTTCGGTTTAATCTTGGGGTAATTTCAATTTGGCCCCTAAAATTAGGCCTAAAAATAATGGAGGACCTCAGTTTTCTGAAATCTAAGATTGCCTCCTGAGGTTACTGTAGCTGTAGCACCGTTAGATTTAACAGAAAATGCATTAAACCGTTAGATTTAATGGAAAATACTACTGTTTATTAGCGTTAAGTTACTATTTAATATATTTTCCGTTAAATCTAACGGTGATACAGTAATATCAATGGGCAATCTTGATTTCAGAAAACTGAGTTCCTCAATTCTTTAAGCCTAACCTCAGGAGACAAATTAGAAATAACCCTTTAATCTTTCTACCTTAAAACGCAGCGTTTTAAGTCTCATAGAGTTTGGACGTTACAACTCGTCGGCTGTATTTAAAAAAAAAAATTGTTAAAGATAAAATAAGAAATTGTACGCTGTATTTTTTTAATCTTATACTTTACATTTCTCCATTATCAATAGTGCACACTACTTAAGAAACTAAAAGAAAGGAGCAAATTGAAGAAAGAAAGTTATCGTCAAAAGCTCACAAATCAGCACTTCTATGACTGGCAAGGAATATCACTTTCCTCATAGGAAGAAATTCTTCCATCGGATCCAAGTATGTTGTATTTACCATTAGAAAAGCAAAATACACTCATAAATGTAAACCAAGAATCTGGTTTTGGTTTGGCTTGCCTTGAATATGAAGCATGCTCTTTACAGCCCATACAGAACTCTATGGAAGCACCAACCCTTGCAAGAAAAGAACCAAAACCCTTCATGCATTGCATATATAACCCTTTCCGTCCTGCACAAAGCACGTACATTTTTGCATTCGTTGTTGAAAGTCCCTCATTCTTTGTTGTTTCAACGGCTTTAGTACAGAAATGGCCAACAATCAACTGAAACCAGTTGCATCACTACTTTTGGTTCTTAATTTTTGCATGTATGTCGTCGTTCTAGGCATTGGTGGTTGGGCTATGAATCGAGCAATCGAACATGGTTTTATCATTGGTAGGCATCACATGTAATTACAATAAATTTCTTTGTTCCTGAAATGAAATATCAAGAGTGTAGATGATAGAATGGTAAGATATAATGTATAGTATTTTCTGTTGCACGTATGTGCTAATGTATGTTTTGTAATGCTTGCAGGGCCCGGATTGGACCTTCCAGCCCATTTTTCACCTATATACTTCCCCATGGGTAATGCTGCCACAGGATTTTTTGTGATGTTTGCTTTGATTGCTGGGGTCGTTGGCGCCGCATCAGCAATTGCTGGTGTCAACCATATCCGTGCTTGGAACTCATATAGCTTGCCATCTGCTGCCACAGCTGCTACCATTGCTTGGAGTCTCACTGTTCTTGCTATGGGGTAGGGCAATTGTTGGATTTTAATTTAACACTTTCTACGGGGAGTCCCAACTTTTTCAAAACTAACTGCCACCTTGATATGTTTGTGCAGCTTTGCTTGCAAAGAGATTGAGCTCCACATCAGGAATGCCCGTTTGGTAAGACAAATCTATTGCATCTATGTACAATAGACGGAAACTATCTCAAAATTTTTTGAATTCACTTTTTTTGTGTTAAATTACCAAAGATTTCCCTTTTGGCAAACTGAGACATTCTTCTCTCTTGCAGAGGACTATGGAGGCATTTTTAATCATCCTCTCAGCTACACAGCTTCTATACATAGCAGCTATTCACTCTGCAAGATCATAAAACTGTAAAGTTGTATATGCAGGGGTGCGTTCAATCTTTAATTTTCTAAAATTTGTTTTTTTGCCAATTTACTGCCAGTATATATTGGCGCGTTGTGATGTAATCAGTGTGTAGTATAATTGAATTTGTTTGTTACCCAATAAAAGGAAATGAATTGGTCATGCTTAAATTGTTTATTCACCGCTCTCTTATGCAATTGAGACTCCAGTTGAGTGAAAAGGCATGGTTTGGTCGTGCTTCAAGGGAGCAAGTGACTATGACCTCTATAACTTTTATTAACACAAGCCTCTTTTATGCCAAAAGCATCACTGTTAAAGTATAATTTTTCCGAAGGGTACCTATCTTTGTTGCTTGATGACACTTTATTCGTAATTACCTTTCGAGTTTAATCACAAACATTAAAAAAAACAAATTTGCTATAATCGTACTTGATCCTAGGTTTTGCTTTGCGCTTTGTCAGAGAAGAAATAGAAGTCTGCAATAAATACTTTATTAGATACACAACATGACGTTCAAGCAAATGATTAAAAAATTATAAAGATTTACCGTCCTCCAAGTTAGTTGTTTATTCATGACATACTAGTTTATGCGCCAAGAACCTACCATGACACCATCAAAAGGCCTCACTACACCGTAAGCCTATGTGCACAATGAGAAAAATGACACCACGAACAAACGAGAAACAACACCAACAACCGTGTAGCTCTCCAGGATTTCCAGTTGATTTTCAATGGCAATAAATCTAACTGGTAGTACTACTTTTCCCATTTCCGCCATTTGCTATACTCAGGTACAACACATTTCCCATCCAAACTGTTCCATCTATCGTAGATTCCAGTACTAACAATGCCACACAACTGTACCATTTCTCTATAGCACTCAAACAAGCACTCATCTCATAATAAAATCTATATGAATAAGGTCATAAATCCGCCTAACACAATGGTGAAAGAAATAGATACAACACACCCCAAGAAAAACGCTACACTGCAGAATTAAAACTAAAAGAAATGTAGCAAAAGCTAGGGACATTGAGTTGTCTATCCATGTTCATGCTATCACTAAAGTAATCTCATAATTGTTCGTCCATTTGGGTCCCTTCCCCTTATTATCCAGAAAAACCTTTGAAAGATGCTAAAACATCACAATCTTCTACAAACCGAATCCTTCTGAACTTTCACATGCATCCTGGTCCATTCACCCAATCATGCTCTTTTTCTGCATCAATGGAAACCATAAGCATGTTGATATTGTTCAATGAGAATAAATAGTTCTACACAAGCAGCATATTATACTAAAAATTGTAAAAATTATGAGCAATGAGTCCAATTGTACCATGCCAAAAAGTCAATTAACAATTACCATGCAGAGACATTAGTCAAGGTGACATAAATCTCTTAAAGAGGGCATATCACGGTGCGAATTTTATGCAGACATAAAGGCATGCGCCTAGAAGGTTCCTGTTCCTCTTGTAATAAATCATTACCTATGTGTGAGGATGACCACAACTGAAGAGCAGACATAAGGACAAAAGCATAGCTCAAACAATGTCTCTCCACCCGTATCTTAGAGAGAGAAACTCTAATTATTTACGTCATTGAGTTGTTAGTATATGCCAATGATGTCCTTTCATTCTATTTTCATGTTAAAAAATTAGTCAATTCTCTTTGAAAAAGAAAATGGAACCCAGATTGGAATAAGCCCAGATGATTTATAGCATGCTATTAATCTTCACAACAGACAGATGATCCATCTATTATGTAATGCAGTTCACAATCTTGAAAATGTAGTTGTCCTATAAAGGTACAACTTATTTACAGGGTTCATTGTCAAGAGACATGCAATAGAGATTCTAAATCTTATATAAACGGCTAATCATATTCAAGCAACAATTAACATGACCGAAAGAAAACCCAACAATTAAACTCAATCGAAATAACAAAAAAGCAGAATATTTACAAAGCTCAATAATAGGTTGTCTAAACATCCCTCCATACAAAGAATTTATCTGAAATTAATCGTAGCAGCAAATTGACATACTGGTGAACCAAACAGTAAACATATGCACATTGGCATGGCAACTGGTCATTTAGTACTCATCAGACAAGGCAATTGATTTGGCTACCACAAAGCCATCTAGAATTCTTATCACCAACATGTTTTTAGAATTGCAAAAAAAAAAAAAAAAGGCTGATATAAGGTTTTAGTCATGGGATAAATTAGCAAAACTAATAATAAACACAAGAAGATGGGCAATAACTTTTCAATATCAAACCCCTACAAAATAAACATCCTCCAAAGCAACATCTTGTTCACTTGCCCAAACTATATACATACGTCTAACTGTGTTATTTTATAGTGAAGTTCAAAAAAGTTCTTCAAATTTACAAATATTCCCACCTTCAATTATCTACCAGATCCTGTTAGCACATCAAGCAATCCACAGCAACCCATCCAGGAGGCTCTTTGTGCTACTTGTGGAGCAGAAGCTATGAGAGGCTGCATATTATTTCAGTCTTTCAGTGAATTTTATTTTTAATGGATTAAAAGTTGATTTCAATACCAAGAATATAATAAAGGAAATACCTGGTTTTCAGAAGAATCAGGAATCTTGGAATCTCTTATGTTTCCTGCACCATTATTAGTTTCAGCAACTGAAGCATTCAATGTAGGTGAAACCTTACCCTGATTTCCATTTTCGACAGATTCCACCACAGTCGAAGATGCCCCAACACTGTCTTCCACTATGGGAAAAATTTTTTCATCAGTTTTCTTCGATTCTTCATTTTCCTCCAACCCAGTTTCAACAACATCAGGAACAAGTGCATTCTCAACAGATTCACTCTCAAGAACATGTATCACCTCCTCAGTTACAGTTACTAAAGGCCTAACCAAATCACAAACTACAGCAGTATCCACAACTGATTTATCAGATGCTTTTTCAGTACCCTCAATTATCTCTATGGGAAAAGAATCAACAGACTTGCTTTCTCCGTTATGTGGCTTACTTTCTCCATTATGTGGTGTCGCTCCCATTGTTGAATCATTGGCAGCCTCCTCCGCATTCTTCTCAGTAACTTGAGATTCATCATCTGAGCTACTACTACTGCTAGAGCTCCCACCATGCGTCTCCTTCACAAACTCGATATGCTTAATGCTAATACTTTGGCTCTCTGAATCCTCCTCGGATTTCAAATCCCTCTCAGTGTTAGGAGCAGCATCGTCTTCAGTACCTACTTCCTTGCTACCTTCTATATGTTGAGCAATTTCCTCCATGGACCTGTTCTCAGTGTCAAACGATCGAACAGGTGATGGATCTCTCTTCTCAGTTTCTTCGGTTGTCCCTTTAAATGGATGTTGGTGGTTCTGATGGTCCTGAGATGCAGGAGATCCCACCTCACCACCATCACTCTCCCTCTCGTCTTGGCTTCTGGGATCATCATTGCCTAACACCATTTCGATTCAAATCACAATAATTTCAATCAAATGCAAACAACGAATGAACAGTTAAAACACACTCACTGAAACCAATTTACCAAAACATATAATAACACCAACAAAGATAACAGAAAAATAATAATTGATTTAAACAAAAGGTTTCCAATCAACTGAAACAAAACACAGGGAATTGATTAACTCCTGCTTATCATCATAATCATGAAACCAATCTGAAAAAAGAAAATTAAAAGAAAAAAAGAAAAGAAAGACTATTTAATCAAAAAAGTAAAAGCAAACAATCCTCTACAGATAAACAAGTGATATAAAAATACCCATCAACCCACTTGATCAAAAAAGGAAAAAAAAAAGCAAGTGAATGATTGAGTGACAGATTGTACTGATGGAGCTATGTACTTAAGAAAATTTTTTAAAAAAAAAGTGAAAAAAAGAAGAAAAATAAACCTAAAGGACTGCTGCTGCGGCTGCTTCTATCGTTGTTGTTGTTAGTTGAAGCGTTGTTGTTGTTGGTGTTGGTAGTGGTCTCTTGTTGCTGCTTTTTCTTGGCAGCTTTTCTCTTCTTTGCACCTGATGGCATGATTGATTGATTCTTGTAGGGAACACTCAAAAAAAAAAAAAGGGAAAAAAAAAAAAGAAATGCACAAGTGGGTATTGGGGTTGAGCTCGTGGTCGTGGGCTCTCTCTTTATCTTTGTAAGTTTAAAAAGTAAAGAAACAAGTAACAGAACACAACGATCTATTCAGATACCATGATTTGCATAGCAGGAAGCAGCTATTTATGGCGTCGTTTCTGGAAGTGAGTGTTTTTTGTAGTTGTAGATTCTCTCATATACTCCCTGCTCTCACTTCACTTGCCTCTCTCTCTCTCTCTCCTCTCTTGCCACTTGTTTCAAATTCACTGCATCTTTTTTAAATTAAAAACCTTCTCTGTTTTCTATTTTTATTTTAATTTTACAAATACCTATTGTTAACGTTGCCATTATTTTATAAACTTTTACTTAAAGTATAACTTTCCTCTTTCTCGAAGACTCGATCCATCTCGCAATTTTTCAGATTCAAAATTAATTTCTAAATTACTTATAAATATTTCAAATATTTTTTAAAAATTAAAAAATTTAAAAGGAAATTTAGAAACTTGAAAAATAAAAAAGATAGGGTGGGGCCTAGGGACCGGAAAATGGCCCAAACGATTTGGTTGGAGGGAAAGTGAGTGGCGTGGAGTTTGCCAAGCTTTCAATTGATGTTTGTTTTTATTTAATATTTATTTATTTATTATTGTGTTTATTTATAATTATTTGGCCTTTATTAATTATTGATATCTCATAATTAAGATTTCGGATTTGAGAGGGAAGTCACGTGTGTCGGCATTATTATTTAATTAACTATAATTAAAAAAGACAGTAGTTGGAATTGATTAAAGAATTGATTGGGATCTGGGCCTCGTGGCCCATCAGGTGTGGGGAGGGAGGGATCTCGTTTTGAATTCAAGACTAGAACGGTTATGATTCCGTTCAGAAGAAGTATTATTTTTTAAAAGCAATTTGATTTATATATCATTAAAAATAATTTCACAAAAATATTAGCCGTTAATTATGTTTTATATGAGTTAAATCGTCTAGGATTTTATCAGAAAATATTATAAAATTATTAAATCATATTTATTGACTAAAATTAAATGAAATCGACTAATGTTATCCAATAATATCAATTAGTTTAAGCGATGGCTACAAGTGTTTTGACTCAAGGGATTGATGTCGACATTCTTTAAATTTCTGGTATTTAATATGCACAACCGATTTCTACGCCACATATTAATGAGATCGAGGTGCACAAAAATATTAACATATCAGAAAATTTCAAATTTTCCATGTGTTTGTAATTTTTTCTTTGGGTTAATTCTAATTTACCTCTTGAGGTTAGGTAAAAAAAAAAAATTAAGGATCTCAGTTTTCTGAAACTCTAAATTATCTCATAAGGTTACTGTAACACTGTTAGATTTAACGGAAAATGTATTAAATAGTAACTTAACGCTTTAGAAACTATTTAGAAAAGGGTATTATAGTCTATTTTACTGCTTATTAGCGTTAAGTTATTATTTAATATATTTTTTTGTTAAATCTAATATTAGCATTAAGTTATTATTCAATACATTTTTCGTTAAATCTAACGGTTTAATACATTTCTCGTTAAATCTAACGGCGTTATAGTAATCTCATGGGGCATTCTTAGATTTCAGAAAACTGAGATCCTTAAATTTTTTTTAAGCCTAACCTCAGGAGTAAATTAGAATTATCCATTTTTCTTTTCAAGAAATTTGCTATTGGAAATAATAGATTAGGATAGATCTTAAAAATATGGAATGTTTATAACATCCTTTTTGAACAGTGATTTTAATTTTCAATTAAGTTATGAAAAAAATTTATACCAACAAATATATAAAAATCAAGAATATAAAGATACATGCGAATCCCACAAAAGCTTCCCATATAAATTAGAGGAACAATAATACTTCTGGTTGCGTCGATTTTAATATTCGAAGAGGTGTTATCAATGATGCATTATTTGCAGGTATGATGGGGAGTAGGGACCAAATAATTAATGTGAATTGGTTTAATCTTTTAATAATGCAAATGCAATGCATATAATCAAAACTGGGTAAAGTATACTTATGGCGGTTAAGAATTAAATATAGTTAATAATTTAAGAGTGATATTACGCATATAAAACTTATAAAATTTATTTACAAATTTGAAGTCACATCATTTATTTAATGATATATAATTTATCAATATTTATTATTTGATAGATCGTTTCCTGCACGTAAACTTTATAAGTGTTATATTGCTCATCATTTAATAGGAAAAGTGATTGAAATTTGCGACACTTGGAATAGCTACCCCACAATCGGAGACTTTTAATAGGGAAAGTTTGGATGAGATGCATGCACAAAATGAAAATGCGAAAACGTTCTATTAAATCATCTAATAATTCCATGTTTGGATCCTTGCATTGAGCAAGGAAAAGAGAAGTCATTATCGTTTCGACTTCAGAGCTTTGAAACTGGATATAGGTTGTTAAAACTGTTTTGACAAAATGCCTAAAATTAGCATCAAATTATATTTAAACCTCTCTACATGTTTCATATTCCATTCCCTGTTCAATTCTATCAAACCATGAGAGTTTTGTCTATTTTTTATATTTAAAAACTTAATTAAAATCATCAATTTACCTATTATTTGGTAATTATGATATGGATGATTTTTTCGATTAAAAAATGAAAAATATAAATGTGAGTTAGCAAACTCCTTAGATAGGGCCACGGTGGATCAAGTAGGTTTGGGCCTACTGCAGCCCAATACGCAACCACTGGGCCATCAGTCCATAAAAAGCAAATTGGCCCAGTAAAAAGAAAAGCAAAAACATAAAAAACAAAGTTAAAATGCAAAAATTATGTTACGACGCAGGAACAGAATCCCCAGTTGCTAACAAAGAAGTGAAGAAGCTTCTGTTTGAGTTTGAAATAGATAAAGAGGATTTGCTAGTGTGACGCAGCTGTCAGATCTGACATATCTCTTCAACCCACAACAACCAAAATTCTTTCTTCCATTCAATTCAAGCGATCGAGACAGAAGTGAAGAGAAATAATTGAAATGGATACGTTGAGAAGACAAGCCAGCAAGCTCAAAGAACAAGTTGCCAAGCAACAGCAGGTGATTCTGTCACTTAACCTTTTTCTTTTCATGTTCTGATTCCCGAGGTTTGGTTTTGGAAAGTGGGTAGTCCTCTGTTTGGTTTCTAAGAAAATATAGGATGAGAAAAGAATTAACTTTAATTGAATTTAGCCTTTTTCTGAATTGGGTTAGAGTGTAACTGTTTGCAAAATTTTGGCGTTGTGGATGCAAAAAATGATCAAACTTTACACAAGATAAAGCCTGACATTATCAACATCATATGTTTGTGGATTGTAATGTTTGTGTTTTCATTATTAAGTTATTTTAAACGTTATTGTGAAGACAGCTTGATTTAAACAGCTACTGTTACTGGCCGATAGACGAAACTATCTGGATCCAGGAATTATACTGAATGGCATGATGAAATAACGTTAGGTTTTGTTACTTGTAGGAAATTAGAGAAGAGCATATAATGAAAGATTTTAAACAATGAACCGATTGTTGCTCTCCTGGCAGTTGGTAGTTAATTCTATAATTTACTAGAATTTCAGTTAAAAATGTGAGATGGTGCAACTTTTGTTTCAGAAAGTAAGTGGTGGTTTTGTATAATAAAGCTTTGAACTACTTTGTACCTCTTAATTTATTTTTTTCTTTCTTTAAATTTAACCTGGATTTTTTTTTTTTTTAATTGGATTGTTATGTCTCCTAACTGTAAGACGTATGTGGTCGGTTTCTATTTATGCAAACTCATATTACTTTTCTTTATAGGAAATAGGTGAATGACCTTTTATCTGTTCATATGCTTTGATTTCAGGCTGTAATAAAGCAGTTTGGTGGGACTGGTTATGAAAGCTCAGATGTCATGGTTATTGACGAGGTTGAGTTGCAGAGACATCAACAGCTGGACAAACTTTACAAGTCCACTCGTGGAGCAAGGGTAGATATGTTTTTGTTAAATTCAATATGTTTCTGGGACTGAAAATTGGATTTAACATTCTTTGAATCTGTTTACAAGTCAAAAACTGATTGGATCTGGATATGACTTGGCCTCTTTTTACTGCCTTGGTTCCCTATGCCACGGACCTATTTCTGTTGTTTTTCTAAAATGTCGGATCTGCTTCAGTTTTGTACTTCTTTACTGACAAACTTCTGATGTCTGTTTTATTGATTGCTTATGTGTATATCCCCTTTTCAGGAGTTCCAGAGAGAGCTTGTTAAAGCAGGAGAAGTATTTACAGCCATAGGGTATAGGCATATCGAAGCAGGTTAAATATGAATCTATACTTTTTGCAATTACATCATGCTATCACAAGGGAATTTCAATTGGATTTTGTTTTACTTTGCTATTTTTTTTGACAGCATTTGTTTTGCTGCAAAAGATTTCTAATTTTTCCTTGTAAACTTTATGTGGTTAGGAACAAAGTTATCTGAGGATTGTTGCAGATATGGGGCTGAGAACAATCAAAGCATTAATGAAAACATTCTTGCTAAGGCTGCAGCCATATATGGCGATGCTCGCAAACATGTAGAGAAAGAGCAAGAAGACTTCAATAGACTACTATCGTCACAGGTACTAAAAAGATGGCATCCATAAAATAAAGATAGAAACATAAACCTCATGTTTCCTATATTTTCAGATTTTGGATCCCTTAAGAGCAATGATTGCTGGTGCTCCTTTGGAAGATGCTCGTCATCTTGCTCAACGCTATAGTCGAATGAGACAGGAAGCGGAGATGCAGGTAATAAAAATAAGGCATCCTGTGTGTCGGTCCATGATATACTTGCTGGTCATTAGCTGTAATCCATGATTCATGCTTCTTGCATCTGTGCTTAATTTTTGCTATGAGAACTTATTATACATGTTGAATACAAAAAGCTAACAGGCATCGGAGGTTTCTAGAAGGCAAATACGAGTAAAGGAAGCTCCAACTCCTGAAAATGTTGCAAAGCTACATGCAGCGGAATTAAGGATGCAGGAACTCAAAGCAAATATGGCAGTTCTGGGTAAAGAAGCTGCTGCTGCACTTTCTGCTGTTGAAGGGCAGCAGCAAAGACTAACTTTTCAGAGGCTTGTAGCAATGGTATTTGGGCACATGCCTAGTGTTGAAGCTTTTTACGTTTTTTACCTTTAATACTGATAATGATACTAATACTTTGAAGGTTGAAGGAGAAAAGAACTACCATTTAAGAATTGCTGCTATACTTGGTGATGTTGAAGCGGAGGTTAGTTGCAGGTTTCATGGCTTCCAGTTGAAAAACTTTTATTGCATTTAAGCAACATAAGCTTATGTCTCTGCTTGATATTATTGTTAGATGGTCTCAGAGAAACAGCGTAAAGAGTCTGCTCCTCCTGTTATTCCTTCAGAAAATGGATCAGAGAAAACAGTGTACTTTTTGGCAGAAGTAAGTTGTTATTCCCCACCGTTAAACTTCTCTGAATGTGCTTCCATGTTGCTTCAAAGAAAATAAGTTCTGCATAACGTAACCTTAATGCATAAATATTAAGCCTGAGCAATGTCCATATCAAATAGCATCCAAAGGGTTTGGGTCAAGCCACTATACTTATAACTAAACAACTTAGACTTGGGAATGTTTTATTTCAAATGTGAATCCCCCACACATTTGGAATGGCAAGATGGTGAAATTTAGTAATTACTGAGATTTCATCATGCTTGTGTGCCCAGAGGATCAGAATTTTAAGTAACTTCTCAGAGAGTGATATTGATTGAAAAGGGATGAGGTATGTTGGCGGATTGATTTCTTATTTACTTTTTTATAGAGGCATTCCAATTCAGAGGATTCCACTAAAAGTATCAAGTTAACCTCTTGCTGTCAAGAACCTTTCCTTGATCTGGCTCCAAATGCACTACATATTTGATGCTTCTTATAGCATGACTCTACATATTTGTTGCACTTTTTTGCAGGTGATGCATCCTTTCAATGCTGCATCTGAGAAGGAACTGAGCTTGTCTGTGGGGGACTATGTTGTTGTGCGAAAGGTTTGTTATATTTCCTTTCTTGAAAAAATAACTCTGATTACATATTAGGCACATTCCGTTTAATGGTTAGGGTATAAAAAGTCACCTGCTTCTTATTGTCATAGCTGAAGAAAAGAAACAGATAAGTTAATAATAAACACCCCTATAAGCCAAAAAACCTGCAAGGCTATTTCCACATCCATTGTTGCTTAGCTTGCAATTCATCCACCATTGGAAGTTTTTATTTTGTTCAATTTGTTTACATGATCAAGAAATGCATGTCTATGAACCTTGCTGTATTTTACTTAATCATGCTGTTTTTCTTATTCCTTCTCTTGTCTGTAGCAAGGAAACCCAAGCTTGGTTCAGACGCCAATTTAAATATATAATAGAGATGAGAATTAGATTTGGATTCTCGGTTGTTTGGATTTGACAATCTTTTTATTTGGTTGTTCTGAACTTTTTAACTCTTAAACCATATACGCAGGTAACCCCATCAGGATGGTCTGAAGGAGAATGTAAGGGCAAGGCAGGGTGGTTTCCATCGGCATATGTGGAGAAGCGCCAAAGGATTCCTACGAGCAATGGGGCTACTGAAAGCTACTAGTTCTACTCTTAGTTGTTCGTCAGAAACAATTTGAGAATTACACTTTTTTATTTTTTTAATTTTTAAATTTAACAAATGTCTTTGAAATGGGTCCTGTTTTCTTGAGATGTGCCATTTTTTTTAGTTTATATATATATATATATATATATATATATATTCATGTGTTTGTTTGTTGCAAGGAAGAGCATCTTATCCTGGTCGCGTGCTGGTATTCTTTAATTAAATTTTGAAGACAACAATCGTGTTCATCTAAATAAGGCCTTGTAAAATGCGCGTAGTCATCCAATATCTTGAGAATAGTGCTTCTGAATGAAATTTTCCATTGCATTATGAAGATTGCAAGTTCAAGCTAGCTATGCAAAAGATTTCTTCAGACAGAGACATTGAATGGAGCGGTATTTGGTATATGAGGAGAGGAGTGATGAGATTTCAAAATTTGTGGGTATTTGGCTCGTGAAAGTATATATATCATGTAAAATCCTATGATATATGAAGTTGGGGGATCTGACGGACTGAATTAACAATATTCTGTAATTGAATAAAGAGATTTACCAAATAGTAAAATATAAAGGTAATAAAAGAAAGGCTCAACAAGGAAAACTTTTAAACTGCATTTCTCGTCCAGTTGTGGTTGTGGAGGTTCGCCTAGCTGTCGTACTGTTCAAAATTTCAGTATGAAGCAGATTAAGATTATGGTTTTACATAAAAGTGCTGTTATTAACATTTTCTCTCCTCGATTCAATTCAATGTGTGTTGCTGCTCCCTCAGAATTTTACTTCCAGGACGAGGGGGACTGATGGCATCAGTTGAAAAATAATTCTTCTAATCCTTGGTTATCATGTTGCACTCATATGAAGTGCCACCAAGGATGCGTAAGCCCCATCAGTGATTTTCATCAGCACCTCATGTCTGCCCTTCTCTGCAATAACACCATTCTTCACTACAGCAATAATATCAGCATTTTTTATTGTGGTTAGACGGTGAGCAACCACCACTGTAGTTCTGTTCACCATCACGCTGTCTAATGCATCTTGCACTACACGTTCTGACTCAGCGTCCAGTGCACTTGTTGCCTCATCCAGTAAGAGAATTTTTGGATTCTTCAGTATGGCTCTTGCTATAGCAATCCTCTGCTTCTGCCCACCAGAGAGCTGTACTCCTCGTTCCCCTACATTGGTTTCATACCCTTGTGGCAATGCAGCTATGAAGTTGTGTGCATTGGCTGCTTTTGTTGCAGCTATGATCTCATCTTCACTTGCATCTCCTTGTTTTCCATAGGCTATGTTTTGGCGGATGGTTTCATTGAAGAGTATTGGCTCTTGACTGACCAACCCCATCTGTTGCCTCAGCCAACTTAGTTTCAACTTCTTTATGTCTACATTGTCCAATAATATATTGCCAGACTCAGGATCGTAAAATCTCTCTATTAGGCCAATCACGGTTGATTTCCCGCTGCCACTCTCCCCAACAAGAGCAACAGTCTACGAGGGGGGAAATGATTCAAGTTAAGCCAAGAAAAAGACTAATATATGTTATATTTATGTGTGTGGCGTTGAAATTGAATTACCTTTCCAGCAGGGAAGTCCAAGCACAAGTCTCGGAAAATTTGAACATCTGGCCGAGTTGGATATCTGAAACTGACATGTTCAAATACAATATCACCCTTTACACTTGATAGCGTTAGGCCCCCATTGCTGCTAGAGTCAATTTTAGGCTTGCTATCGAGAATTTCAAATATCGAAGCTGCTGAATCCTTGGCTTTGCTTTTGTCTGGAGCCATGGCAGTTGTTTGGGAGACACCAACAGCTGTAATTGCCATTGCAAAGAAAACCTGCAAGCCCAACCTATATCAGATTAAAATCTCCATGAAATTCTAAAAGGAGCTGGACAAAGAAAAAACATAGCGAAAAATTTTACCTTGAAAACTTCTCCAAATGATGCTTTTCCATTCTGCACGAGCCTTGCTCCAACGTAGAAGATCAATGCATTGACGCAGTAGAGTACAAAGAATGAAAAGCCAAAACCTGTACCACTTACAACTCCTATTCTGACTCCCTTTTCCATGGGGGAGTTGCATTTCGCTTCATACAGATCCATTACCCGTTTTTCAGCGCAGAATGAGGCAACGGTTCTAATGCCGCCAACTGCATCGTTAGCCACTTGACTTGCTTCCTCATACATCAGCTGCATGCATACAATAAGTAACATCTGTAAGCATAATTTCGTCGTTACGCCGAAGTACAGAGCACCCAAGGAAACACTAACCTTTGCATCTGCACTGAAGCCCTTCACAGCCCTTGTTTGAAAAACTCCTTGCAGTAACATCAAAGGAGATACTATTAAAACTACAAAAGCCAATATCCAGTTAGCCGTAAAGGCTATGACTAATCCTGCTGTCACTGTCGCTATGTTCTGTACAATTAGAGCCAGCGTATCACCAACAAGACTTCGAATTGTAGAAGCATCGGTTGATAACCTTGCACCAATCGCACCACTGAAAAGAGCAAGAAAAAATTCATGTTAGAGAAGAACAATTCAACCGCATGTGAAAGTTTGAATTGTTTTTGACTCACCTTGAATTTGCAGGCGCATCAAACCAACTGATTTCTTGGTGCGCAACCTTCTCAAATGACAAGGAACGGATTCTTTGTATGAGTTTACCTCCAGCAACTCCAAAAAAATAGTTCTGCAATGGTATAACGACTAGAGTAATGCCACCAATACCCGCGTACAAGCTTGCCCAAAACCTGGAATCTTTCCTTAGCTGATGTGCTGGTTCGTAAAACATATCAATTGATGACGAGAGTAAGAGACCAAATACAGGAAAGATTACACCATGTACCATAGCAGCTATTGATCCAATCACCATAACCGGAATTTCAGGTTTGTTCAGAGAGGCTAGTCTCCAAAAGGAAACTTGCTTTCGCTTCTTATTCTCCATTAAAATTCTTTCAGTTTTCTCCTCCACAACTTCAGTGGTCTCGTACATACTAATGGGGCCAGGAACACCATAGCTAAAACCAAAGGAGTGCCGGCTACTGGATGAACCTCTACTCATCGATCTCTTCATTGAAATTCTTTGGCTCCCAGACCTTGACACGGCCTTATCAAGTAAATCAAAGCTTGCATCTGATTTTTCTGCATGAGTGGTTCGACCACCTTCTTCTTGAGCTCCTTCTTGCAGCCGAACTAGCTGGGTGTAAGCCCCTTCTGGATCTTCTATCAACTCCTCATGAGTTCCTGTAATCCAAAGTTCAGAAAATTCAGCGTGGTGCACATTTTGAAAAGTTTCAAAGTGAAGCAGCCGCAGGTTTCAGTGTTGCTACCTTTCTCCACAATTTTCCCCTGGTGCACCACCGCTATCATGTCAGCATTTCTGATAGTTGTCAAACGATGTGCAACAACCACGGTGGTTCGATTTGTCATAACTTTATCGAGTGCATCTTGTACAATTCGTTCAGACTCAGCATCCAATGCACTTGTGGCTTCATCGAGAAGAAGAATTCTTGGGTTCTTTAAAATAGCCCTCGCAATTGCAATTCTTTGCTTTTGTCCACCAGATAGCTGAGTTGCATGCTCACCTACCATCGTGTCAAGCCCCTATGAAAGAAAGATATCATCTCAATTCAATTAAAGCATTAAAATTTTGAAAAACTTAGTCAAATATGTTGTGAAAATTACAACAGTGATTAGTGAATTTAGCTTAAAGAACAATTTAATTAGGCTGTGTGTTTCCCTAAAGAAGGATTTATTTACCTGGGGCAGCTTGTCAATGAACTTTGCAGCATTAGCAAGCTCAATTGCTGTTCTAATATCCTTATCAGTTGCATTTTCCTTCCCATATGCTATGTTCTCCTTTATAGTGGTACTAAATAAAATAGGTTCTTGACTAACAAGACCAATCTGCTCCCTTATCCATTTGAGCTGCAACCTCTTTAAATCAACACCATCAATAAGTACTTCACCAGAATCAGGATCATAGAACCTCTCCAGCAAGCTGATGACTGTTGACTTGCCACTTCCACTCTGCCCAACTAGTGCTGCTGTTGTGCCGCTTGGGACATACAATGAGAATCCTGAAAAGATCTGCACATCTGGTCTGGCAGGATATCTGAAATAAACATTTTTTAGTTCAATTTCACCCTCAATGTTTTCCAGTTTAATCCCACTAGTGTCGTAGGCATCAATGATTGGTTTGCGATTGATGGTCTCAAACATCTTATATGCTGCTGCTCGCCCTATTGCAAATGCATTCACAGATGGGGATGTCTGACCCAATGATCTAATCCAGAAAAACCACAAAAAAATTCTGAGATAAGAAAGTGTTACTTCAAATGGCTACAAATGTGTCTCAGTGAATGAATGGATAATTCTTATATTATATATAGAGATAGGAAAAAAAAAAAAATCTGATTGTCCTAGAAACATATATCATGCCAATAACGGAATCGAAATGACGCATAATACACTTACATTCCACCAGTCATCATTGCCATTATGACATTGAGGACTGTTCCACCACTATATCCTTTCTCTATGATCAATTTCGATCCGTAATAAATGGCAGCTCCATAAGTGCAAAAGATAATAGCCATAAGCGCACCAAGTCCTAAGCCAGAAGCCAGCCCTTGTTTTACGGTAGCAGCGTAGGCAATTTGGAGCTTGCTGTTATATTTTTCGATTGCAAGCTTCTCCCCTGTGAAGGATGCAACCTGTTACAGTTCAAAAAACATAAGCAATTCGGCAATTAGGTAGCAATTACAAAAATATATGTCAAGACACAGAATATTGATCTTTGTGTCTCACTGTTCTAATAGCTCCAACTGTTTGCTCTACTACATTTCCAGCTTCTGCATAGGCGATTTGTCCACGGCTAGACATTTTGCTCATAATCATTGCCATAATTCCACCAGCAATAGCAATAAAAGGAAGGCATATGAGCAAAACAAGAGCGAGACGCCATCCTTTTATAAAAGCAACTACAAACCCTCCCACAAATGTTGTCAGTAGTTGTATGAACTTCCCCACCTGTTACAAAGTTTCTATCAGGATGATGCCCATATTGCATTCGAAAGACCTAGAACAAAGATGTAATATCCAAGTATGGTAACATAAAAGAAGCTAAATGATACCTTTTCTCCCATGGCTTCTTGAATGAGGATGGTGTCCCCAGACATTCTCCCAATGACCTCTCCAGTTGTTGTTTCAGTGTCAAAGAAGGCAATATCCTGTCTCAATATTGTTTTCAAGTACAAACCTCGAATTCTGGCGGCCTGCCTTTCCCCTGTCACCATCCAACAGGCCACCTCTGCATACACAACAAATTGCTACAGCTTAAGTATATACTTTTCACAACTTAATAGAAACTTAATTGAATTCAACACTTAAGAGAATTAGAGCTCAATTAGACCAATTCAATACTAAAATTCCAGGCTTTGTGCATCAAGTCACCAAACTAAGATACTTTTGCTAGTGACTTCGACTAAAATAGGTAAAAGCACTTTTAACTAAATATGTTTTTTTTTTTGGGGGATTAAATACACTTCAAATGCTTTATTTAAAGTATTTTCTATAAAAGTAGTTTTAAGTGCAATTTGAATATAAAAGCACAAGAATAGTACTCTGTTTCAGATGGTAACGTCCTTGCTCTATGTTCCATAATTGAGTGTAACCTAGATTAGACATAAATGAAAATCTGAAACATTTATTAATAATTTGATTTGATATAAAATTTCATATGGGCCAGAAAAGCAATTGGCCGGTAGTAAATTGCTATCGTTCACTGTCATTATCATAATTTCATGTGCAATGTATGCAAGGATTCTTTAAACCTTTAGCTGTAACTTAAAGGCCAAAAACTAAACTCCACTTAAATCAACATCATGCAATTATGCAAAAATAAAAAATGGATCATCTCCACTTACGTAGAAGTGCAGCGATTCCTGTTCCGATAGCCAAATAGACAAACTTCAAGGATACCTGAAAATCATGTAATTACTTGTATCAAATAGCTGTAGAAATTTAATTATTTTCGAAGTGCGCCTAGTGCAGTGAATGAAGATAGCTTTATGGCTGCGATTAACTTTATCTAACATACCTTTTGAACGTGCTGAAAACTACCAATATTACTAATCTATCTTATGTCGGCCATTAAATGAAAGTTGAGATTAATTTTTAATACCCAAATCAAATGGACCCATATTCTCTTTGCACCATTAATGTCATTTTTGCATCTGGGTAAGTAATAGTAGGAACCTAACCAAAGCATTTCAAATTCATAACTCTGATTGTGCGGTATTGAACCAGTGACTGCTATGTGAACATATATATCTATCTATATGGACATTCCTGAAAGTCTAATTCTTTCCTTCTAAAGAAAGAATGAAATTTGACAGCAGTGCTTCACTGGCTTGTTGTTTTCTAGATATTGATCGAACGCTTGATTGTGAAGTCAATGAGACTTCAATTTTAGTTCTCACATATATACAAGTGAAAACAACTGTTAATAGTCCAAGCTTCAAAACGTGTCCTTCAAAAGAAAGGAAATGAAAATAAATCTAGATTACTGGCTACTCAAAAGGCGACTAACTTCCATATTTATCATATGGACGTATAATGCTGGAGATCAAGTATTTAAAATTAAAAAAACTAATAAAATAATAAAATCAAGATAAGGAGAAATCAAGCGTAAATCAAGCACGGCTGTGTTGGAGTTCGTTGTTCACCTACCTTTGACACTTCGTGAAGAACATGGTGAGAATCTGTGGAGCCAAAAGTATTCACAAGGTTGCCAAAAATGACACTCATAAGAGGCTGCGAGAGGCCATTACCGATGGCACCTATTGTTCCCACGATCATCAAAACGACATCCAGTTTGTCGGCGAACGCAAACAGCTTATAGAATGCCACCTGCTGATTATTAGAGTCCACTTTCTTTCCACGAACAACGCCTCCTCCTTCTCCTCCTCCTCCTCCTTTTTTCCGTCTCATGAGTCTCATCATTTTCTATTATCTGCAAAAACAACACAACACAACACATAAACTACGTAACTTTCTTTCTTTATCAAAACCCTCCTCAAACGCATCATCAAGATTTCATCATCATCAAGATCCGTAAACAACAAACACTTCACACACACAAACACATAAACTAAACTAAACTAAACCGAACCTAACCAATGTGGCCTTGACCGACCGAGGAGATCAGTTAAGTTATTGACAAAAACAAACGTGACATGAAAAAGAGTTGCTAGCTTTTTCTCTTTTTTCTTCTTGATGGGAAACATACACACATATAATATAAATAAACGAAAGAAAAAGAGAGTACCAGAACCGGAAAAGAAAAAGAGAGACGCGACGAAGCAAGCAATGCGATGTACGGTATGATGGTGATTCACGTAACTAGTTAAAGGGTATTTGTATGTGTATGTATGAAAAAAATGATTGGAGAAGAGATTCGATGAATGAACATCTCTCTCTCTATATATATACATACATATGTAGATTTTTGAATGTTGTTGCTATGTAGTTTCGTTAAACTTGAATTCATCTTCTTAACTCCGCTTCTAGATGGCTTTATATAACCCTACTTTAACGTGAAACCTGCATACTCTCTCTCTTTTCCCTTCTTCTAGAAACGCTTATCCTGTACCTTACCTTACTTGATTATCTCCATCTTCCCAAAACCCTTTTAAATACTTTTATAATATGAACTGAAAAAATAAAAAATAAAGAGGATGCTATTTATATAAATTATTTATATAAATTTATATATATAAATTAATGTGGTATTTTTATATGATTACCATATCACCCATGTTAATTAATATCATTTATTATTAATATATATTTATTAAATCACTGTATTTATTTATCAAATCATATCATACTACGTCAGTTTGTATATATAAATTTGTATAAGTAGTTTATAAGAGTAGCATTACTCAAAAATAAAATTCTTTCGAGTTTGGAAAGCGGGCTTTGTTTGTATTTGCTCGCAGTACATATACACGTGGATTAATTTGTATTGTAATTATGTTTCATATACAAGTAAAGATTCATAATTACTAACCTATAAGTTTCTTTTTAATGGCAAACTATCCAATAAAAAAAAAAGTGGATTGAATTGGGGAAATATTTTTGGTTGATAATTATTGGAGAGGAGTGTCTTGTTTCATTGCATCTGGTAATGGTTTTGGAACAGAAAATAAAGCATTATTGGTTGGAAATTATCTGCACTACTGCACACAAGAGTGTTTGTACATGAAAATGAGCGTCAAATCAGTAATCTGTTGGAATAATAACCGAATTTGGTAGCAACATGTTTCATTTCGTCCCAACCTTAAACTTTAAAAATTGTTATATAAAGAAGTATTTTATTAAAACCAAAAACGTTTTTGATATCTTATGACTAGTCATCCCTGTTCCGAAAGATAATTAAGAGTGAAAGTTTTAAGTTTTCATTAAAAGGGTACGAACTGAGACCTTGATGTAGCTGAATGCACTAAGACTCAAGCCTTTCAACCACGTGAATTATCTCTTTGAACTTAAGTTTGTAAGTATAAACTTATATTATTCTTAATATTTATATAATTAATTAGTTTATTAATAATAATTTGTTAAAAATGGACCCCAAAATTTTCTTTTCTACCTATAAATACAATTATAATTGGTTGTATTTGGTGAAAGTCACCGACCCCTTTCCGTGACTCCTACGAGTCACATATTTCACGGTTTCAGATTTCACCCATCACTTTCTATAAAGAAGTCACAAATTCATATTTTCAGATTTCACCCAACACGTTCATAATTTCTAGATGTGTGCATACACTAAAATTAAAGTAGCTCACTTTAATTGGAGGCTGAATCAATTAGGATTATTTATCCAAACCTCGAAAATTAAACACTTAATTAATCAAATATGAAAGTTTGTAAATGATCGCATTATTATTATTTTTCTAGATGGCACCAAACTTCTCATAAATGGATCATTCAACGACATACCTAAGTGTGGGTGCGGAGCATATAGATAGCTAGAGGCTAAAGATAATGTTGAAATTCAACAAAAATCGATAATGATGGTATGGCCCAAAAAGGAGAAACTGTGGTGGAGAGTTGGAGATAAAGCAAATGAAATGTTATTATTCAACGGCATGGATCGTGAACATTCATGTTTGTTAGGTTTTCAAGAGAAGAATAAATAAATTAATCCATTAATCAATGGAGACTAAAACAAACACATTAATTATGTTTTCATCAATCTTAAAATTCCCTTCAAATATGTGGAATTAACAGAATGAGTTTGACGTGACTTTTCATTCTATTTGAATGTGTGACTTTTCATTCTATTTGAATGTTTAATTATAAAATTCCTATAATAAGGCTCTTCTTGAAAAGTATTTTTTTTTGCAACAGTGAAAACAAAATTATTAGTTTATGTATCACCTGTCCTTTTAATGGTATAGTTAATGTTGACTGTATATTGGTTACCGGGACCTGGGACAGAAATAATGTTTTTAATTATTGAGAAGCTAGTTTAATTAGTACTTGATGACCAAGTAAGAAACAAACATTCAGATCGTTCGAGCATATTGCAGCAGAAAATTGAAAGTATGCATTCACATATTAAGCAATAAGATGTGAATTTTTATTTTTATTTTTGTTTGAATAACCATTTACTTTTCTTTTTGGGTCAATCTCACCAACCCATTTCCTTGCCTTCCAAGAATAGTCACTTTTCAAGCTTCACTTTAATGTTTCTAAAAGTTGTTTGCAATCACATGTATGACTTAGCTTATTCAAAATCAATATATATTTCTCATCTATATACAGTCAAAACTTTATAAGTTTTGAACTCTTGGCATCATTGAATTTCTAAATTTGTACTATTTACATCTCGGGTAATTCATATGATTTGAAATTACAGAAATATATGTTAGGATGGAATCAATGACCTATATTTATATGTATCAAGTGATTTGATATTGATTTAACATTCTTAATTACTGAGTTCCACATTAATTGATTAAAATTTTTTTTTGAGATTTATAAATAAGTTAATTACTCTATCTATTAGATTAGTTTTTTTGGATCAAGTCACGTTGGATCTTATGTCAATGATTTCTAAATGAAAGGCTTGTGCTCAGCCTTACATTAAAAACCTTGTCTAAAGCAACATATACATCTTCCCCATTTATAAAGAATTGAGTCTGGCTGGCGTATCTATCAGGGTCAAGGATCCTGGTTCATCTATGAGTGTAGGACATTTAATTGTTGTTGACCCAAATTGAGTAGTACTCGTTGACGTATCCAAAAAGAGGTCAAGTATTTAAAGATCCTAGTTCATCTGTAAGTGTAGGACCTGTAGGTACTTGGCCTTAACTGCAGCCTAACACTAAGCTTCCATTGCATAGATTTTTTAGATTGAAACTGAAACAAGTAATTGACAATCTAATGTGACTTTATAAGCTACAACGACAGCAACCTAAGTGGATTTATTATTTAAGCAAAGGAATGCACACCCAACCGAAGTACTCAATCAAAAATATCTCATTTCACTGTTTTCTAGCCAGCTGGCTAGTTGGAGATGAATGGTTCCTCAACACAAAAACTGTGAATAATTTGTTTGTAATAACTCATCTTTTATTTATTTTAGCTTTTTATAAGAATGCGATTGGTGATTAAAAAAGTACATTAATTAACAGAGAATGAAAAAGAATAGCATCTAGGTAATTCTCATGAGAGTATTGTGACGAGTTTGTGGACTGATACTAGATAATTTTGCCAATGATTTTGCTCATGCTAGGCAAGCAATTCACAAGATTTTTTTTTTAACCGAGGTATCCAGATCAGCTTACGCGCACCACAACTAATCCTCGGAAGAGACTAGTGCGACCACAACCTATTGTCATGGTCTCCCACTTACCTTTTTTTTTAACTGACGTGTCTAGGCCGACTTACGCGCACCATAATTAATCATCGATGGAGACTAATACGACCATAATCCACTGTCACGATCTTCTAATTATCTGATGGGGAAGGAGATGGTGGTTTTACCAACTTCTTCCTAAGTTACTCTTACCACTTGAACCAACCCATTGTGATATAACAATTAACGAGATCGATCTCAAGGGACTTCATAAGCCATAATAAGGTGGTTGTTGAATTTTATTTATTTATTTTGGTATCATCATAGTTTGTATAGAATTTTTGGTCAATTTTATTAGGGAATAAACTGCCAAAGAAAAAAAAAACATTGTTTATATATACAAAACTGAAATTTTCTATGACATTGTTATACAAATTTCTATTATCACCTGTATTGGGATACAATCAATTGTATTCATATACAAGCTGGATATTGCGTACAGCATTAATCATAGCCTATGGCAAGCTTTGGTTTTAATAATTGCTTGAAGAAAGGATAAATGAAGTCCTCCTCTGACCTCCCCACATTGCCTATCTTTTTTTCCCTTAAAAATTGGGTTTGTGCTTAGATGGCAATCATTATTAAGTAATAAAGATGTCTGCCTTTTCTAAAGCACTAAATTACCTTCCACTGCAAACGGCAGAGCTTGTTACACTTGCATTAATTTTTGGAAGATTTTTCCGAGTGTTTGCAAATCCACTAGATGGAAAAAGCAATTATTGTTGGATGAAAACTTTCAACAAAGTAAAAATGGAGAAAGAAGGTCAAAAGATTAGGGGCATGACTGGGCACAACTGTATCTGGGCATTTATGTTGGAGAAAAAAAATGGCACCCCAAGGTTTAGGTTAACTCTGTCACTCTTGCTATTTGAAAATTAACATCCAGCCCCACTTTAACAGAAATACTTAACAATGTTAACGAGGAGAAAAGATATTAGAGTCTTTTAATATTGAATGTGTTAACAAGAGAGTTGTCAAATTGAATGTTAAAAGGGTATTAAAATCTTTTTAATATTGAATGTGTTAACAAAAGAGTTTTTGATATTAAATATTAAAAAGAAAAATCATATAATTGCTTAATGTAAATCACTCATTCTAATCGATATAAACATAATACAAAAACCATTTATTAACATTAAATATAAAATAAAATATATCTTTATTTTATTTTTTAAAAATTAAACTTAAGATTAAACAATGTAAATGAAGTAATAGTAAAGTTATTAATTTAAAAAATGAAAAATATATTGAAATGATGATAATATATATATATATATATTAAAAGATGATAAAATAGATATAAATTACAAAAAGATAAATTTTAAATTTTTATCATAAAAAATATAAGAAATATATTATATATTTAATATATATTTCAAAACGAAATTTTATAAAGTTAAAAATTATTTACTTTATCATTATTTTAAAATTCATAGATTTATTGATATTTCAAAATTTTAATTTTTTAAATTCAGAATTTTACTATTATTTATTTTACATTATTTATTCTTAACTTTAATTTTAAAAACAAAAATAAAGGGAGATTTTATTTTATAATATTAAATAAATATCTTGTAACTTTGTGTTATCTATGGTTGAGTTATTGAACATGTTAATCGAATAATCCTAACTTCTATTCAAGTATTGCTATACGTTCTCTCTATTTTATCTTATTTCGACGTTAAATGACTCTAATACCCTTTTTTTTCTTAACGCTGTTAAGTTCCTCTATTAAAGTGGGGGGCTGGATGTCACTTTTCAATACCCTTCATTTTTCTTAACCCCGTTAAGTGCTTCTATTAATGCTAAGGCTGGATGTCATTTTTTAAACAACAGGGTAATGCATAGTTAGCCCAAATCTTGGGAGTGTCAGTGTTTTTTTTCCCTCCAAATGAGGATCAACAAATATCGTGGATATTTTCTTATTGTTGCACACGAATAGAAATTTCTCACATGGGTTACATATGAGAACAACAAATAGTATAAAAATTTCCAAGCCCAATACTTGCTAGTCGAAAACCTCTTTTAGTCTAGAAAGGGAAATTGCTAGACAACAGCAAGCAAATTAATTTAAAGTCGGTATGCATGGCCTTTATTCCTTGCTTCAACCTCACAAAAATCAATTAGAAACCAACAAGTTTTTGTTGACTTTGATTCAACGTTTTGTCTACTAAAGGAAACGCATTCATGCTTTACCGTGTTTGACGAAATTTGGATACATTAAGATATCCTTCGAGGCTCCTACTCTGTTTCATTTCTCTTTTCTATCCATCATTTTGCTTTTTATCCTTCTACTCGGATGTTTCTTTTAATCTTTTTTCGCAATCTTCCATTCTTGAGATGCAATTTTCAGCACCCTTTTTCTCTTTAATGCTACTAACCTCCTCTTGTACGTGAAATGACCTCGAAATTCGCAGGAGGAAAGTTTCAAGTTTGGCAGCTACGGCCAGTGTAAAGTTCTGAAAAAATTGTACATCAACTCACATGCCAGGATAATCTAATTGATTAAAAGGCTATGTATATATACGTCGGTACAAGGTGAGGAAAGCGTTGGGAGAATTGAAATGCAAGTGGTACAAATGCAGTGAGGATTGAGATGAATCATTGCATAATGTAAACTGAAAAGAAGCCAACGACAAGGAGAGCATAACATTATTGAAGCTTAAGAGATACGTAAGAGTAAGAGTTGATTTAATAAAGTGTTTGGTTTTGTTGTGGCTGTGCATCATTGGAAAGTCTGAATGGGCTGAAATGCAAAGACAAAAATAAGTGAGAGCGCGGGGTTTGGTTTCGTTTTCAAAGAAAGAACGACAACAAAAGACCTCGGATACGCAAACAAACCCCACCACAACTCAAAACAAGACAACGCTCTACTCTACACTATCACCCTCTCTCTGTCTCTCTGTCTTTCTCTCTCTGTCTCTCTGTCTCTCCTCTCTTGCTGTTTGGGTTTCGTGCAATCTATAAGAGGAGATTTGTCCACTCACTCTTTTCATCTCCTTCTGCACTTCTGCTCTCCACCCAGAACTACATTTTCACCTCTCTTCAGCCCCATCTCAGCTTTTCATTTTTAGGGTTTAGTTAAGATGTGCTCTGCAAATGCTCCATTTCAAGACCATCCTCCTGGCCACGGTGTTGGTCAAAAAGGTAACAATTTTGTTTTAAAGTTTATATTTTTTCCTCTTCTGATGTTCATTTTTATGTTGGGGTTTTCGAAGTGTAGCTTATGAATTGTTTATTGTATTTTCTTTTTAATGTTTTGGGTGATGTATGTGGTTGTTTGATTCAAGCATTTGTGTTTATAGATGGGTTATCGTTGGCAAACATGATGGGTTGGGTCTGTTTAAATTTTAAGAAATAAATGTTCTTGTTTGAGGTTTTCGTTTTACATATATATGTATGAATGCTTAAAAAGATCGTGGTTCAGTTCAAGACAACACGGAGTTTAAGCCCTTTATTTGGCTCAGTGTTGTTTGGCTAACATTATTAGTGTCTGCAAAGAGAATGTGAGGGAAGAACCCCATGTCCTAGAATCTTTGAGGATAGGATGGGTAGAGATGTGGAGAGAAAATTTTTACTGGGTCCATTCTGCTATGTTAGAAGGAACTGACTTGGATAAGTTTAATGTGGCATAAAAAGGATTGAGTTTGAGTTGCAGGGGCTGCATAATTTTTTAATTCTGGTTAATCTATGAGTCTTTGCCTTGTAATTTAAATTTAATGCTCTTGAAGATGCCTAAAGTTGCTGGGTAGTGGTAGTACAAAGGGGCATTTTGGAAATGGTGATGCATATTGCTAGGAATTTGAGTTTAAGACTAGGGGATGAGTCTTACTAGAGAATCCTCCTGTGTTAAGGCATAGCTTCCTGATTAACCATTTAACTCCTTTTGCATATCCAACTTTTCCAAGTGCAAGATTTTTCTTGGCAACCAAAAACAATCTTGAAGGGAGAATACTCAAAGACTTGCTAAGTGTTTGTTTAAGAGAGCGGTCAGAAATTAAATTCATAGGACCATAAAAAATAAAGAGATTCAGAGAGAAAAATGAGAAGGGATGTAAAGAGAGGGAAAGAAGAGCTCTTGCTGGCCCTTTATTTGCCATCCAAACATATTATTTTGACATTTAGGCATTTTTCATTAAAAAAAAAGGAAAAAAGTTGAAGAAAAACAATGATTTTACTAAATTTTTGGTAAATCTTCGCACTTTTAAGTTGCTAAGCTGTGGTTGACAGTGCAAATGGGTGACAGGTAAGGTACTTGCCTTATTTCTAACCTAAGGAGATAGATTTGTTAATGGAGTGTGAATCACTAATAAGTACTATTAACCTTTTCCAAGGTACTGGTTAGATGGTTACTTCCATCATCACTTTTTCGCTTATCCTCAAATCATTTCTACATCACTATATTTGCAAACTTTATCAGATGTATAAATGCTAAGAACTTACTTGGTCGTCATCTTTTTCACCACTTAACCAGATTTGAGAACCAGAAATTTAATATCATTCTGATTCCGATCACCAACTCAAAACTAGTAAGTATACTTATAATAGAAAAGCAAATTTAGTACCTATTATGGAATGGGGTAGTCAATGTAACATTTAATTGGATGTGATTATTTATTTATTTTTTGGTTGCTTCGGTGAATCTTATTGATTTTGTTCTTCTTTGTTTATGGCTTTATTCCTTTCCCTATGAAAGTGCCTTTTCTTTTTGTTTTTCTAGTGAAGAACAAGGCTGTTTGTAGGACAACAATAAGTTTTTTGCTTCCCTTTGGCACTTGGTCTCAAAGGAGCTCAACAACACCTTTCTTTTTTATTTGTCTTGGATGCAAGGTTCTTTTATTTTTATATTGTTTCTTTAAGTGTACGGATAATTATAGAAATCTTTATATCATTTTTATTTTATGGTTTTTGATACCTTAATCAGGTTGTTTTTGTACTAGTTGAGTGGACATCTGGTCCACATTGTTACCTCTTCCTTTAATATCTTAATGTACTTTTCCCTAGTTTCTTATCAAAGAGTGTTGATGTCAGGCTTGGAGACAATAGTGATGCAGCTGATGCCTGCAGCAAGGATTATGTTCTGTTCCAACATTAACTGTTAAAAGATCTGTCACTTTTAGGTGCAGTTGGAATTTATGGATTAATATACTTCAGGTATGGGATAGGGAATGAAGCCATCGGTCCGTGTAGCATAGGGTAAATGTATTATATTGACATTTACTGTAAATTACTCATCGTTTTTTAAGTTAGTTTATAGAAACAGTGCTGCATCTTCTATTTGTTCTCTCTTTTTAGTGTCATTATCTAGAAATATATTAGTGATTTCTCTCCTTTTTGCATCCCTCTTGTTTGTTTCACTGTAAATTTATGATGCTTGGGCTTGTCTCTGAAATCCCATCAACACCGTTGACGCTTGGATGTATTTTGGCAAGAGATTCCTGAATTTTCTGTTCTAAACTGTTATATTTGACTTAACGATCTCACAGGAATTGAAAGAGGTAAAATGTTTGCAGTGAGCCCTGTTAATAACATGGTAAAAGCTGATGTATCAAATTGCAGTGGAATGTGTCTCCCTCTCTTAAAAACTTGATGCATTTATCCGTAAGTCATGAGATTGGCCACATTACTGGGCCTGTCTCGTATCTTGTATGTTATATTGGGCCCTTGGATTCATGATCCCGGTCTTGCGTTGGCCTGGATTATAATGTGATCCATTAGTTATTGTTGTTTTCTCTTCCATATTCTCATCTTAGCTGCTCAAAAATCTGTCAGTATCATGAATTGTTTTCTTTATTTTTATCCTCTATCAAGTTGGCAATTTTAGTTTTGATGCAAGTAAAAGATTTTACAATGAAACTTTGTGTAATCTGACATTTGTCTGTCCACATCAAAACAAAAACAACATGAATTAATTATTTTGAACTGTGATCAAGCATCAACCGGCTTGCCTGACAATTATTGTAATTCAATTGCACCGCAAACACTTCAAACAAATTGCCCACAATTGAGATGGGACTTTACTCAGTCACCTTGTCCTCGTTTTGAATCCTTATGGCATCAACACACGATTTTCCTCGCAATTCGCGAGACATATATCCCCTCAAGTAGTCGCCAATACCTATTCTCCTAAACAATGGTGGAGTCTCTGGTGTAACAAGGCTTGGCGCTGGACCTATATCGCATTCTAACTTTGGGAAAAAGAATGTGGCAATAGAGAGCCTCTCTTTCACTGAGTTCACAGTCGCACGATGCTCCACACTAGGGTAAATTCCGTTGGTTACAATCTGCAAAATCATAACACAAAACAATTAATGGAGATATGCCTCCAACAGTTGAGGCTTTAAGTATTATGTTTACGAAGAACAAGAAGGAAATGGGTATCTTGTATGTTGATCAGGCCTATAAATGAAACATTAAAATTTACAAAAGGGAGATGCATGCTAGCACACACTTTTTATCATTTTCTTGTTTCTTATGTTATTTTGTGTCTTTTAAACTATTATTATGAGCAGATGAATAAAGAAGAGATTGAGAAAAAATGTGTTGCTAGCATCTCTCTCTCTCTCCATGTATATATATATATTTGAAGCGAGGAATAAGCATTACAATTACAGTACCTCCATAATGTCACCAATGTTGATGATAAAAGCATCTGGTAGGGGTTTAACAGGAATCCACATCCCATCTTTCCTCATTTGAAGGCCTTCCATGTTGTTGACCTGAAGAAGGATGGTAAGGCCTGCAGCATCAGAGTGAGAATTGAGGCCAATGACAAGCTCCGGTTGTGGACAAGGAGGATAGTAATTCATCCTCATTGACTGCATTCCTCCTTCAAATAGTTCTTTCATGTCATTGGGGTCCATTCTTAAAACTTTCGCCATTAAGTCAATAATTTTCAGGGCAAGATCTTTTAGCTCTGTTGAATAACAATCCAATGTATCTCTACATGACCAAAATATATGTTATTTGACCGAACGAGCCCCATTCACAGAACATTGAAGTTGAAAAGTTCGTCGCTCTAATGCCCATGCCATGCCGCACATGGTTTTGGCTAAACTAATCATATTTTTCTCTAACAGTAACAGGTGTGACAACAAATGGAAAATAAGAGATAATTGATAAATATATATTTTAAGAGGAAATGGTTGACCAAGATCAAAATTGAGATATTGTATTTGGCTGCACCAATGATTACAGGATTAGGTTTCCATGTAAATTTTGAGAGATAGAAGATGTGTCAAGTGGGTATTTTATATTTTTGTCAACTAAAAAATTATGTTATATAGTTTTCTCTATTATGTTATGAAGGTGTTTTAGTAATTTTAATAATGAAAATTTTATTATTTCTTAAAATCTTAAAATGTGTTTTGATTTTATTGGATGCAAATCAAGAATATTTTTATTTAAATTAGTTATCTAATATTTAATACGATTTGAAAATTAAAAAATACATGAATTATAAGATAAGACTATACCATTTATGATCTTAAATGATCACAGTAATAATATTGTTTTGAGATTATGATTGAACAAAAGGGTAAAAGAAAACCTGAAAGGGAGAGGGAGCTTGGGGAATAGATGAGGTTTCCTCAAATGATTGGGGAGAGTAGTCAACGCGAACATGTCTGCCCAATCAAGCTTCTGCTCCTCAGACACAACAAAGGCTTGCCCAAATCCCTCTATTTCTCCTGGTTGTTGCCAAAACTTCTCCTTCTCCTCCATTGGAAGATTGAAGAACTCTTGAATTTCAAGCTTCACTTTCTCCACCAATGAAGTGCTCACTCCATGATTTATCAACTGCAAATGATACATATCGTTCGTTTATTACATTGCCACACACATAAAAAAGGTTTATAATATATAATATACCTGAAAGAAACCCCACTCTTTGCAAGCGTTGTGAAACTTATCCAACTCCGAGTCCATGAAATCTCCAGATAGCAACTTCAGCATGTCGATGAGAGGAATTTCTGGTAAATTAGGAACAGAAGCGGACACCAAAGGAGGGTCTTGATCTGGACGGACATATCGTGGTGGAACTGTAGTCAGCGGCTCCTTGGCCAGCTCCTGAACGCTAGGCACAAGCAGAGAGGTTCCCAGCTTCATTGGTTTTGACTCCATCGATCCTATGTCTTTAGTTCCCACAATCTACGCTTTCTATTTTGCCACGCGCTTCAGATATAATATACGGAAAGTAAGAAAAGACGACAACAACAACTTCACACGCGAGGCTAGGCTTTGGATACCAAATGTTTTCTCATGTTGTAACTGCGGCCCTCTCCTAATTGCCTGTAGCAATTTTCTCAGTCGACTATTTGGTTAATTTGGGTTATATATGTTAAGAACTAGTCATGAGAATTGCTACACCAGTACTGCGCCTCCATATCTTGTATTTTGTATTTTATTATTGGCTCTTTAATTGAAGATCCCAATCTTGTGTTGGCCTGGTTACCAAGTTACCAGACCCGGCCAGCACTATTGTGTATGATCTTTTCTCATCTTAGTTGCTCAGAAATCTGTCTGGGTGTCATGACTTGTTCTCTTGATTTTAATCCTTTATCACGTTAGCAATTCCATCATTGAATGCAAGCAAGTAAATTGAAGATTATAAAGTGAAGCTTTGTTAATCCGAAATTGGACTGTCCATATCAAACAAATCAAGACTATGCATTTTCCAAGAAAATGAAGAAGAAAATTAAGAAAGTAGAGGAGAAATATCTAAAGCCATCTGGGGCATTTCTTTAGTTATATTACATGCATTCTAGAAGTACAATACAATCTGATACATATATATGGAATACTCCGTAGCTCAATTTACAATTACAATATGTAGCAAATTAACCAGTTGCCACATCAGCACTCTAACAAACTAACCACTCTTTAGTTTTTTATTCCAACTCTTCCCCTTCAACTCAAGTGCTCTTTATAGCGGCTACATATATTCACTCTTAACTCTTCCGCTCAAACTCACGTATGTTCTGATGTCTACAACTTTCCATTCTTACATCATGTATGAAAACAACTAAAAATTTTAACAGTAAATTTGTCTCTGAACCTTTAGAAAGATGCTACAGAAAGAGCTTTAGTTAGAACATCTGCAACTTGATCATGAGCTGGAACATGATTGACAGCAAGTTTCTTCTCCAAAACTTCCTCTCTAACAAAATATAAGTCAAGCTCTTTGTGTTTAGTCCTAGAGTGCAAAATAGGATTAGCTAATAGAGCCACTGTGCTAAGGTTATCACACCAGATAACGGGTTCCCTGGTTTGTTTCACTTTGAGCTCAGCAAGAAGATATTGTAACCAAAGGATATCTGAAGTTGCATTAGCTAGACTTCTGTATTCTGCCTCTGTACTTGACCTGGAAACTAGGTGTTGCTTTTTAGAGCACTAGGACACTAGATTACAACCTAAAAATATGCAGAACCTTGGAGTGGACCTTTTATCATCTGGATCACTTTCCCAATCCATATCAGAGAAGCCTGTAAGAATGAACTGATGTGACTGCTACAATGTTAGACCATGATCTAACGTACCTTCAAAGATCTCAAAACACGCTTGACAGCTTTCCAATGTGTGTCCAGAGGAGATTGCATGAATTGACACACTTTGTTCAGACTAAAAGACAATTCAGGCCTAGTGATTGTTATGTATTGCAAAGCACCTACCACACTCCTGTACTCTGCAACATTTGGAATATGATCTCCTTACTTGGAAGAAAGATGCAACCCACTAATCATTGGAGTTGGCAAGGAATTTGTATTCTCTATCTTTACCCTTTTAAGAAGATCAATGATATACTTCTTTTGAGATAAATAGAAGATCATGACTTGATGACTATACTTCGATACCCAAAAAGTAATTCAAGGAGCCAAAATCTTATTGATTTTGTTCTTCTTTGTTTATGGTTTTATTCCTTTCCCTATGAAAGTGCCTTTTCTTTTTGTTTTTCTAGTGAAGAACAAGGCTGTTTGTGGGACAACAATAAGTTTTTTGCTTTCCTTTGGCACTTGGTCTCAAAGGAGCTCAACAACACCTTTCTTTTTTATTTGTCTTGCATGCAAGGGTTCTTTTATTTTTATATTGTTTCTTTAAGTGTTCGGATAATTATAGAAATCTGCATATCATTTTTATTTTATGGTTTTTGATACCTTAATCAGGTTGTTTTTGTACTAGTTGAGCGGACATCTGGTCCACATTGTTACCTCTTCCTTTAATATCTCAATGTATTTTTCCCTAGTTTCTTATCAAAGATTCTTGATGTCAGGTTTGGAGACAATAGTGATGCAGCTGATGCCTGCTGTAAGGATTATGTTCTGATCCAACATTAACTGTTAAAGATCTGTCACTTTTAGGTGTAGTTGGAATTTATAGATTAATATACTTCAGGTATGGGATAGGGAATGAAGCCATCGGTCCGTGTAGGATAGGGTAAATGTATTATATTGACATTTACTGTAAATTACTCATCTATTTTTAAGTTAAATTATAGAAACAGTGCTGCATCTTCTATTTGTTATCTCTTTTTAGTGTCATTATCTAGAAATATACTAGTGATTTCTCTCCTTTTTGCATCCCTCTTGTTTGTTTCACTGTAAATCTATGATGCTTGGGCTTGTCTCCGAAATCCCATCAACACCGTTGACACTTGGATGTATTTTGGCAAGAGATTCCTGAATTTTCTGTTCTATACTGTTATATTTGACTTAAAGATCTCACCGGAATTGAAAGAGGTAAAATACTTGCAGTGAGCCCTGTTAAGAACATGGTAAAAGCTGATGTATCAAATTGCAGTGGAAATGTGTTTCCCTTTCTTCAAAACTTGATGCATTTATCCGTAAGTCATGAGATTGGCTACATTACTGGGCCTGTCTCCTATTTTGTATGTTATATTTGGCCCTTGGATTCATGATCCCATTCTTGCGTGGGCCTGGTTTCCAGACCGGCCAGCACTATTGCAATATGGTCCATTAGTTATTGTTGTTTTCTCTTCAATATTCTCATCTTAGCTGCTAAAAAATCTGTCTGTATCATGACTTGTTTTCTTTATTTTTATTCTCTATCAAGTTGGCAATTTCAGTTTTGCTGCAAGTAAAAGATTTTACAATGAAACTTTGTGTAATCTGACATTTGTCTGTCCATATCAAAACAAAAACTACATGAATTAATTATTGTGACCGGTGATCAAGCATCAACCGGCTTGCCTGACAATTATTGTAATTCAATCGCACCACAAACACTCTAAACAAATTGCCCACAATGGAGATGGGACTTTACTCAGCCACCTTGTCCTCGTTTTGAATCCTTATGGCATCAACACACGATTTTCCTCGCAATTCGCGAGAAAAATATCCCCTGAAGTAGTCGGCAGTACCTATTCTCGTAAACAATGGTGGAGTCTCTGGTGTAACAAGGCTTGGCGCTGGACCTATATCGCATTCTAACTTTGGGAAAAAGATTGTGGCAATAGAGAGCCTCTCTTTCACTGAGTTCACAGTCGCACGATGCTCCACACTAGGGTAAATTCCGTTGGTTACAATCTGCAAAATCATAACACAAAACAATTAATGGAGATATGCCTCCAACAGTTGAGGCTTTAAGTATTATGTTTACGAAGAACAAGAAGGAAATGGGTATCTTGTATGTTGATCAGGCCTATAAATGAAACATTAAAATTTACAAAAGGGAGATGCATGCTAGCACACACTTTTTATCATTTTCTTGTTTCTTATGTTATTTTGTGTCTTTTAAACTATTATTATGAGCAGATGAATAAAGAAGAGATTGAGAAAAAATGTGTTGCTAGCATCTCTCTCTCTCTCCATGTATATATATATATTTGAAGCGAGGAATAAGCATTACAATTACAGTACCTCCATAATGTCACCAATGTTGATGATAAAAGCATCTGGTAGGGGTTTAACAGGAATCCACATCCCATCTTTCCTCATTTGAAGGCCTTCCATGTTGTTGACCTGAAGAAGGATGGTAAGGCCTGCAGCATCAGAGTGAGAATTGAGGCCAATGACAAGCTCCGGTTGTGGACAAGGAGGATAGTAATTCATCCTCATTGACTGCATTCCTCCTTCAAATAGTTCTTTCATGTCATTAGGGTCCATTCTTAAAACTTTCGCCATTAAGTCAATAATTTTCAGGGCAAGATCTTTTAGCTCTGTTGAGTAACAATCCAATGTATCTCTACACGACCAAAATATATGTTATTTGACCGAACGAGCCCCGTTCACAGAATATTGGAGTTGAAAAGTTCGTCGCTCTAATGCCCATGCCATGCCGCACATGGTTTTTGGTTAAACTAATCATATTTTTCTCTAACAGTAACAGGTGTGACAACAAATTAATAAATATATATTTTAAGAGGAAATTGTTGACTAAGATCAAAATTGAGATATTGTATTTCGCTGCACCAATGACTACGGGATTCTATTTAAATTTTGAAAGATACAAGATGTGTCAAGTGTGTATTTTATATTTTTGTCAACTAAAAAATTATGTTATATAGTTTTCTCTATTATGTTATGAAGGTGTTTTAGTAATTTTAATAATGAAAATTTTATTATTTCTTAAAATCTTAAAATGTGTTTTGATTTTATTGGATGCAAATCAACAATATTTTTGTTTAAATTAGTTATCTAGTAATTAATACGGTTTGACACTTAATAAATACATGAATCAGAAGATAAGAATATGCCATTTATGATCTTAAATGATCATAGTAATAATATTGTTTTGAGATTATGACTGTGAGAGAAAGGGCAAAAGAAAACCTGAAAGGGAGAGGGAGCTTGGGGAATAGATGAGGTTTCCTCAAATGATTGGGGAGAGTAGTCAACGCGAACCTGTCTGCCCAATCAAGCTTCTGCTCCTCAGACACAACAAAGGCTTGCCCAAATCCCTCTATTTCTCCTGGTTGTTGCCAAAACTTCTCCTTCTCCTCCATTGGAAGATTGAAGAACTCTTGAATTTCAAGCTTCACTTTCTCCACCAATGAAGTGCTCACTCCATGATTTATCAACTGCAAATGATACATATCATTCGCTTATTACGTTGCCACACACATAATAAAGGTTTATAATATATAATATACCTGAAAGAAACCCCACTCTTTGCAAGCGTTGTGAAGCTTATCCAACTCCGAGTCCATGAAATCTCCAGATAGCAACTTTAGCATGTCGATGAGAGGAATTTCTGGTAAATTAGGAACAGAAGTGGACAACAAAGGAGGGTCTTGATCTGGACGGACATATCGTGGTGGAACTGTAGTCAGCGGCTCCTTGGCCAGCTCCTGAACGCTAGGCACAAGCAGAGAGGTTCCTAGCTTCGTTGGTTTTGACTCCATCGATCCTCTGTCTTAAGTTTCCCACACTCTACGCTATCTATTTTGCCACCCGCTTTAAAAGACGACAACAACTTCACACGCGAGGCTAGGCTTTGGATACCACATGTTTTCTCATGATGTAACTGCGGGTCCTCTCCTAATTGCCTGTAGCAATTTTCTTAGTCGACTATTTGGTTAATTTAGGTTATATATGTTAAGAACTAGTCATGCGAATTGCTACACCAGTACTGCGCCTACATATCTTGTGTTTTGTTTTTTATTATTGGCTCTTTAATTGAAGATCCCAATCTTGTGTTGGCCTGGTTACCAAGTTACCAGACCCGGCCAGCGCCATTGTGTATGATCTATTCTCATCTTAGTTGCTCAAAAATCTGTCTGAGTGTCATGACTTGTTCTCTTGATTTTAATCCTTTATCACGTTAGCAATTCCATCATTGAATGCAAGCAAGTAAATTGAAGATTATAAAGTGAAGCTTTGTTTAATCCGAAATTGGAATGTCCATATCAAACAAATCAAGACTATGCATTTTCGAAGAAAATGAAGAAGAAAATTAAGGAAAGTAGAGGAGAAAAATCTAAAGCCCTCTGGGGCATTTCTTTAGTTATATTACATGCGTTCTAGAAGTACAATACAATCTGATACATATATATGACTGCTCCGTAGCTCAATTTACAATTACAATATGTAACAAATTAACCAGTTGCCACATCAGCACTCTAACAAACTAACCACTATATGGTTTTTTATTCCAACTCTTCCCTTTAAACTCAAGTGCTCTTTATAGCGGTTACATATATTCACTCTTAACTCTTCCCCTCAAACTCACGTATGATCTGATGTCTACAACTTCCCATTCTTACATCATGTATGTAAACAACTAAAAACTTTAACAGTAAATTTGTCTCTGAACCTCTAAAAAGATGCTGCAGAAAGAGCTTTAGTTAGAACATCTACAACTTGATCATGGCTGGAACATGATTGACAGCAAGTTTCTTCTCTAAAACTTTCTCTCTAACAAAATATAAGTCAAGCTCTATGTGTTTAGTCCTAGAGTGCAAAATAGGATTAGCTAATAGAGCCACCGTGCTAAGGTTATCACACCAGATAACGGGTTCCCTGGTTTGTTTCACTCTGAGCTCAGCAAGAAGATATTGTAACCAAAGGATCTCTGAAGTTGCATGAACTAGACTTATGTATTCTGCCTCTGTACTTGACCTGGAAACTAGGTGTTGCTTTTTAGAGCACTAGGAGACCAAATTACAACCTAAAAATATGCAGAACCTTGGAGTGGACCTTCTATCATCTGGATCACTTTCCCAATCTATATCAGAGAAGCCTGTAAGAGTGAACTGATGTGATTGCTATAATGTTAGACCATGATCTAATGTACCTTCAAAGATCTCAAAATACGCTTGACAGCTTTCCAATGTGTGTCCAGAGGAGATTGCATGAATTGACACACTTTGTTTACACTAAAAGATAATTCAAGCCTAGTGATTGTTATGTATTGCAAAGCACCTACCACACTCCCGTGCTCTACAACATTTGGAATATGATCTCCTTGCTTGGAAGAAAGATGCAACCCACTAATCATTGGAGTTGGCAAGGAATTTGTATTCTCTATGTTTACCCTTTTAAAAAGATCAATGATATACTTCTTTTGAGATAAATAGAAGATCATGACTTGATGACTATACTTCGATACCCAAAAAGTAATTCAAGGAGCCTAAATCTTTCAAGGAAAATGTTGTATTTAAAAGAGAAAGAAGCTGATGTACCTCTTCTGAATTACTTCCTATGATGACAATGTCATCCACATACACAAGGAGGAAAATACAGGAGGTAGTAGTGAACTTTATACACAAGGATTGATCATCTCTTGATGAAATGAAATCCAACTGACTTAAAGACATTTTTAACTTGTCAAACCAGGCCCTTGGTGCCTGTTTAAGGACATACAAAGCCTTATGTAATTTGCAAACTAGATTTGTGCCCTGATCAAAACCAGGTGGCAACTCCATGTACACCTCCTCATTTAGAATACCATTTAAAAACGCATTATTCATATCCAATTGCCTTAAAACACCAGCCTTGAGATAAAGCAATAATTAAAACAACTCTAATGGTGGCAGGTTCAACAACAGGGCTAAATGTTTTGGTAAATCAAATCCAGCTTGTTGATGATACTCTTTAGCAACAAGTCTAGCTTTGTACCGAGACGCAGATCTATCTGGATTGCATTTTAGCTTAAAAACCCACTTGTAACCTACTGTAAATCTGTAAGAAAGAAGTAGAACCAAAGACCAAGTTCCATTTCTGAGCAAAGCATCATATTCTTCATGCATGACCTTAGTCCAATGTTAATCAAATAAAGCCTTTTGAACAGGAGAAGGTTCTTGCTGACTGAGATTTGAAATATAAACCTTAGGTTTGAACACACTTGCCTTTGCTCTAGTAAACATAGGATGAGTATTCTGGTTGGTTGGTTCAGATGAAGAAGGAGTTGTTATAACAAGAGAATGAGGGGTTACAGGAGAAGAAGAACTAGAATAAGAAGTGGAAATTGATTGAGATAAAAAAGAAAGAGAAGTTGGAGAGGAATAAATTGGTAATAGTGGAACTAGAGTTGTAGTTGTTGGGATAGAATAACTAGAACCAGTATGTTGAGTTTGCACAAAAAGAAATTGTGTTTCAGAAAAAAATGACATGCCTAGAAATATAAACTCTACCATCTGAAGCAAGACATTTGTAACCTTTATGGTTAGAGCTATAACCAATAAAAGTACAAGGACATGATCTAAATTATAATTTATGAGAGTTATAAGGTCTCAAGTGGGGAAAGCATAAGCAACCAAACACTTTTAAGAATGTATAATCAGGAAAAGAATCAAACAAGACCTGCGTAGGAGACTTGTAATAGAGAACTATACTTGACAACCTATTGATTAAAAACATTGTACCAGAGAAGGCATTTGACCAAAGTTTTAAAGGCAAAGATGCTTGAGCAAGTAAGGTAAGTCCAAGTTTGACAATATGCCTATGTTCTATTTCAATAAGTCCGTTTTCTTCAGAGGTACGAGGACAAGAATGTCGAAAAATGATACACAGGAAGAGAAAAATAAAGTGAGGGGTTTGAACTCGCCACCCCAATCTGACTTAAAAACTTTAATTTTTGCATTTAATTGAAGTCCAACTAGTGTTTTGAAATATAGGACAGTTTGATAAACTTCAGACTTTGATTTAAAGAAATAAACCTAAGTGTACCTAGAATAAGCATCAATGAAGCTTAGATAATATCTACAACCTGTTAAATTAGCTATAAAAGATGACCCCTATAAATCATATTCAATCAATTATAAAGGACCAATATACTGTGTAGTGGAAGAATAAAATGGCAACTTATGACTATTGCCCATTTGACAAGAAACACACACAATAGGTATTTTATTGATTTGAAATGGTATTTTACATTGGCATAGAATTTTGGTAACAACGGACTGAGCTGGGTGCCTAAGTCTTTCATGCTATAGATCAAGGGAAAAAGAAACTGAATCATATTTTGGACAAGCTTTTGAGTCTCTAGAAGAATTTGTACATTGATTATTGGAGAAACATTTGCTATAGCTATCTCTTACAGGTGTAGAACTAGACATATGAGTGACTAAAACATGTGAATGATCAGAAACAACACTTATTGATGCTACCTTGAAGTTTTAACAAGTTGAATTTGTATAGTCCATTACTAACTTGCAAAAGTATTTGCTTGGTGGCTTGATCCTTCATGAGACAAAAAGTAGGATCAAGCTTAAAAATAACTTTGTTATCTTGAGCAAATTGAGACACAGAAATAAGATTTTTAGTAATGGAAGGAACATGAAGCAAATGATTAAGAAACAAATGTTTAGACCCGAAGTTAGAAGGAAAACACACCTGACCAACATGAGAGATAAACAAACTTGCTCCGTTTCCAACATTAACTTGACCTTGGTACTCAGATCCAAAGATAGGTTGTTAAACTCATCAGTAATGTGATTTGTTGCTCTAGAGTATAGATACCAACTGCTATCATTGACAGAATCTGACATTGCAACCATTACTACCGTATGAGAGTTAAAAACACCTGGATTATTGTTATTAAAGCCACATGAGTTGTTTCTTGTACCATGAACATTAGTAAAATAGGCATTAGCATTATTTGTATGTTGAAAACCCATAGCTAGTGTACCATTGTTCCCATTAGCATGATTATATCATGGAGTTTGAGTGTTTTGAACACCAGTAAAGGTCATATCAAACCTATAATAGCATTTCTGCGTTATGTGTCCTAATTTACCATAGAGTTAACATTGTAGTTTTCCATTATTATTCCAAGACTTGTTTCGACCTCTTCCATAGCCACCATTAAAACTAGATCCACGAAAACTTCTGCCTTGGTTACCATTCTGATTACTCTTTGAGTTATTGCCTTGAGGATTCCAATTCCCTATTATGAGTAACGACAGTAGCTGACATTTGTCCTTCAGAAGTAACAAAATTTTGTCGAATTCTAGCTTCCAAGGCTAGTAAGAGAGCTTAAACACTCTTAAGAGACAGGTTCTCCTTTAGAAGTTATAATAGCCATTATTGACTCATATTCACTCTCTAGACCTGAGACTATAACTAGGATTTGATCCATCTTAGAGACTTTATAATCTGAGGCAGTGAACATATCACATAAGGTCTTTATCTTGATAAGATACCCTCTCGTAGTCAAGTTTCCTCTCTTTTGAGTTTACAATTTGATACTTAAACTACATTACTATAGCTGATGATTGTGAGGCAAACAGTTGCTCCGTAGTACTCCATATATCTCTAGTAGTATTGCATCCAACCAATTGAGGCAAATAACCAAGACTAATAAAAGCTAATAACCAGGACACTAACAATTGATCTTGACGACGATAAGCTATAAAGGCTGGATTGAGTAACACCATACCTTCTTCTCCTTGGATGAACTCAGCATGAATAGATGTTAATTCAATAATATAATTTTCAAGGCCATATCCATAGATTGCAGCATTGACCTATTGCTTCCATAGTAGATGATTATCTTCATCAAGCTTGATAGTAATAAGTTGAGTCATTGGGTTCACCATTGGTGGAGAGACAACACTTGACGAAATTGAAGAAGAGATCCCAGCCATGGTTTGATTACTATAAGAGGATGACGTACTAGGAATAGAACTTGTATTATTTTAAGCGTGAGCAGATCTAGCGCTAACCAAATCAAGAATATATATTTTCCAGAAAAATGAAAAAGAAAATTAAGGAAAGAAGAGAAGAAAAATCTAGAACCCTGTTGTATTATTCCATATCGCTTGGGAATAAGATATACGTAAATGAGAATAAGATACGTGAAGAGTTTATATATCCTGTGAGCTCTGTAACTTGTTAGAGACTTTTTGGATTACAAAGCTCGAAAGTAAAATCGCGATGGATTGTATATTTAAAGTGGATAATATCCAATGGTAGATCGAGGTGTTGGCTTTCGTGCAGATGTAGGGACTATCTCTTGAGACTGTGTGGAGGTTACCTCTCGAAGACGTGTATGAGGACTACCACTTGATACTAGATGGGGGTCATCTCTTGAGAGCTTATGGTGATCGCAAAGTGCCACACACAGTATAAAGTATTACATGCGGGACCATGAAGTGTCACACGTAAGTGCAAAGTGTCACATGCAGGTCGGGATGTGATAAAATGGAGCAATTCTTCAGTTATATTATATCAGAGGAGGACCGATATTGGAACCCAAGGCGGCCCGGGCCCCTCCTAAAACATTAAAATCTCTTTATAGCCCCCCAAGTTTCAATAGTTACAATACATCCTTTTATTGAAAAAATGAAACCTAATTTGACTTTATACAACTTTTTCACTTTTTTGCTCCTGCAGCCGCGTGTTCACTCACTTTGCTACCTACCCTGTCCCCTACTACTCTTCTACCCTCAGAATTGGTACAAAAGACAAGCACAATCAATAGCTAAGTGAGTTTATATTTTATTATATTTAATATTTTGTTATTTTATTTTATACATGAAATTTTAATTAAATTTTTGGTGTTCTTCTCATGTAGTTTTGCACGTTCATTGTTCTCAGTATCATGCTTTTATTTTGCAGGCAATCATAGACCCGTTTTATAGCAAGTGCAATTGAACACAATTATATAAGAGTCATAACTAATTATCATTCATTTCAAGTAATTTATATTTTAACTCATTATAATTAATTCTTTTTACTGTATTCTACAAATAAAATTTATGTAATCTTTTTAATGTTTATTCATTTATTTTGATATAAATTATTGCCTTTTCTTTATATCTTTTGTTACATTGAAAATTAATCAATTGATTCTTATAAAAAGAGTACAAATTGAAAAAAATTCCTTCGAATAGTAATGACTTTCTTTTCTAATTTATATTATATAGTATATTTGTGTCATATATCTCTTTATTCTTGATTTATTTGTATTGCTTAGAGTAAAAAAAAAATCATTAAAAAGATTATGTTATAGAGACTTTTTATTATTTAATGTGTTCGTAGTCTTTTTGAATAGTACAATAATACGTATTATTTTTATTTATCAGTTACGGAGAGATATTTCAAAAGAAAATCTACTTCTGAGCTGGCATTAAGTCCAAACAAGAGTGCTAAAAGTTCGAAACAAATTTGTAAAGATGTTAATTTACAAGATTTGCCTACAGATCTTGGACTTAGAACTCAAATTTTGGAATATAATCCTAATGTCCGAGATCAAGTTCAAAGAGCTTATCTTCAAAAGGGTCATTGTCAACCGCATGATCACAATTTTTCCTTTAAAAAATATGGAGAAAAGTCAAGAAGATTTAATCCAACTTGGTTTTATGAATATCCTAATTGGTTAGAGTACGATATATCAAAAGATGTCTTATTTTGCTTATGTTGATAATTCTTTAAACCAGATATTGGTGAGCAAGCAGGTGGTGAATCTTTTGTAAGTATAGGATTTTCGAATTGGAAGAAAAAAGAGAAGCTAAAAGTTCATGTTGGGGGTCCTAATAATGCTCATAATCAAGCTTGGGGTATGTGTGAAACATTGTTAAAGCAAGAGCAACATATAGAGATAATTTTAGTGAGACAATTTGACCAAGCTCGAATTGACTATCGAACTCGTTTAGGTGCATCAATTGATTGTATCAGGTTTTTTTTAAGACGAGGGCTACATTTCGTGGACATGATGAAATTGAAGATTGTAAAAATTGAGGAAATGTTCTTGAACTTTTACATTGGTTGTGTGATCATAATGAGGAAATAAGAAAAGTTGCATTACAAAACGCTCCTAAAAATTTGAAATTGATAGCATCAAAAATTCAGAAAGACATAGTAAGTGCTATTTCAATTGAAATTACTAATGCCATTATCAAAGATATTGGTGATGCATTATTTTCAATTATTGTTGATGTGTCTCGTGATGTGTCTTCAAAAAGAGCAGATGGCCATTATATTATGTTATGTGGATAAAAATGACAATTTGCTTGAGCGGTTTGTAGGCATTGAGCATGTTATTGACACTACAACACTGTCAATCAAAGAAGTTATTGATAATTTTTTTCGAGGCACGGATTGAGTATCTCTTGATTATGAGGACAAGGTTATGATGGAGCAAGTAATATGCATGGTGAATTTAATAGTTTGAAAGCCTTTATTTTGAAAGATAATGAATCTACTTTTTATGTGCATTGCTTTGCTCATCAACTTTAGTTAGCTCTTGTGGCTGTGGCAAAAAATCATAAAGAAATTACTGCTTTTTTTTTGTTGCTAATGTGTTTAATTTTGTTTGAGCATTAGTTAAACGTCGTGATATTCTTCAAGGAAAACATGCAGCAGTTATTTTTGAAGCACTTACTAATGGAAAACTTTCAATTGGACGAGGCTTAAATCAAGGAATCAATCTCAAAAAGCCAGGTGATACATGTTGGAGCTCTCATTACAATTCTTTAATAAGTTTGATTTCTTTGTTTTCATCTGTAGTAGATATAATAGAGATGATAGCAGAGGATGGATCTGATGCTGATCATAAATATGAGGCCAAGCTTGTATTGAATTTTATCAAATCCTTTGATATTATTTTTTCTCTACATTTGATGAAAACAATCTTAGGAATCACAAATGATTTGTCACAAGCTTTACAAAGAAAGGATCAAGATATTGTGAATGCCATAGAGTTAGTGAGAGTTTGTAAGGAAAGGCTGCAAATGATGAGGGAAAATGGTTGGGATCTGTTATTGGATGAAGTCTCTTCTTTTTGTGCTAAACACAATATTGAAGTTCCTAACATGGATGATATTTTTTGGCCTCAAGGGAAATCAAGACGTAAAGCTCAAGCGATCACACATATGCATCATTATTGTATTGAGATATTTTTTTCTGTTATAGATATGCAGTTGCAAAAACTAAATAATCGTTTTACTGAAACAAATACTGAGTTGCTTCTTTGTGTAGCATGTTTGAATCCAAGTGATCTATTTTTTGCTTTTGATAAATAGAAGCTTATACGACTTGCTCAATTTTATCCTAAAGATTTTTCAGTAGTTCAACTCAAACCACTTGAAGATCAACTTGAAATCTTTATTGTGGATATGTGTTCTAATAGTGAGTTTTCAGAGTTGAAAGACATTTCTGGTCTTGCCCAAAACATGGTTAAAACAAAGAAAGACAAAATTTATCTATTGGTGTATTTTCTTTTGACATTAGCACTAATTCTACCGGTTGCAACTGCCACAGCTGAGAGTACATTCTCTGCTATAAATATTGTGAAGACTGAAACATGCAATCGAATGGGAGATGAATGGATGAACGATAGCTTGCTTTTATACATTGAGAAAGATATTTTTGATAGCATTGAAAATGAGATAATCATGCAACGTTTTTAAAATATGAAAACTCGTAGGGAACAGTTATGACTTTGTATTTGTTGAATTGTCGAACTATCAAATTTGAATATTTTACATTTTGTTTTATTGTGTTAAGATTTATTTTAAGGGTTAAAGTTCATTATATCCCCTATCTATATGTATTTTTTTTTCAGTTTTCAATAAATTTTCTCTTTTGTATTGTTGAGCAAAAAAATTATATAAATTTAGAAATACTAAGGTTCCCCCTTTTGACAAAATCCTAGGTCCGCCACTGTATTATATGCATTCTAGAAGCACAGTACAATCTGATACATATATATGGACTACTCCATAGCTCAACTTCTAATTACAATATATAACAAATTAACCAGTTGCCACCTCGACACTCTAACAAACTAACCACTATTTGGTTTTTATTCCAACTCTTCCCCTCAAACTCAAGCGCTGTTTACAGCAGCTACATATATTCACTCTGACAACCAACATGAAGTGACGATGAATTATATATTGTGAACTGTGATCAGGCATCCAATGGCTTGCCTGCAATTTATTGTAATTTATTTACAACATGCTCACACTTACACACACTTTTAAACAAAATTCTCAGTAGAGATTGGGAGCAATTATTTTAATCAGCCACTTTGTCCTCGTTTTGAATCCTCATGGCATCAACGTATGATTTTCCACGCAGTTCGCGGGAAAAATATCTTATTTATTTAAATTGTTAACTTATATAAAAATTTAAATTTTCTTATTTATTTATTTTTTTCTCCGATCCCCCTTAATTATTTCTTTTCTTTTGACTTTCGTCTTTAAATTTTATTTTTACTAGTGATCCTTCTACTATGGCTTCGCCCTCTCAATAATACCCTTCCCTAACTTTGAAGACCCTCTCTCCAAAATGTCATGGACCTGCTCTTCAGTCCTAAATCTGAATATCAAAAAATCAGTACCAGTGGAGCGGACATCTTCCAAACCACTAGACTTCCATGTACGCATAGCAATAGAGCGCGCAGCATGGAATGGCTTAGTATAACCCGAAAAAAAATCCCACAATACAACGTAGCCAGTCAGATCCAGCATCATCAATCAAATCATCGGAAATCTCAAGAACCGAACCTGAGACCTTTCAAGCTACTGAGTCAAGACTAAACCGAGTGCTTGCCTCAGTCACCCGAACTCTATCTGCCCATGAACCCTGAGTTTGAGGAGGTTTGGTTTTGGCATTGTTAGGTGGTGGGTGAGGTTGGTTGATGGGAAAGGAGGTCTTGGTTGGTGGTCGTAGTTGGTTGGTGCGATGTGGGGGTTGTGTCTGGTTGGTAATAGTACGTGTCCGTTTGGTGGTCATGGTTTTGACAGATTCAATAACCAAACAACAATTTTCAAGTCAACACAAATTCAATCTAAATAGAATTTTATAGCAATCCCAACAATAACAGTAGGTGATTCAAAGGAAATTCAATAGAAAAAGTGCAAACCAGTCACCAAGAAAGAGTCAATCTACATTGTCGGCCAGAAAAACATTCTCATAGAATCTGGAGGTGATCCGCAAGGAATCTGGAGATTGACCAAAAAAGCAAAGTTGCGTAAAATAGCCTGAGAAGCAATCTGGTCGGGTTGATGAACAGTGCCCACCGGAAAGAAAAATGCGATTTGAGAGAGACTCGTTTGGAATCTGATGATGGTGCAGAAGGGAAAGTTAACCAACGTCCCCCGATCTACAACCCAGTGGTAGAGGTGAGAGCCCACTCGCCGTTTGGTGCAAAACGGCGACGATGAACAGTAACAAAAAGTGTCGTCGATGGAGGCGATGCCAGCCGAATCAGACGACGGTGATGAAGACAAAGTTGTAGAGCTGACTGAGGCGAATACGATAGTAATGGAGGTGAGACTTCACTCGCTCATCAGCGGCGTATGAACAGTGAATTCCGAATTTGTTTTTCACAATTTTGACAGTTTTCTAGTCGAAATTTGGTGAGGCTCAAGAAGCAAAGTTTATTTAGGTTACTTCGATCTACAACATATATAAATCTCATAGCCTAACTCACAAATCGGTCGGAGTAAACAGTAACTCCGGCGACCTTGGTTGAGAGAGAGTTACTAACTCTCTTAATGTAAATCCGTCCGCACACACCTCTAATACCACTCATTCAAAGTTCAGCAAACAATAGTCACACTACGGAAAATCACAGTAATTTAACGAAAATCAACTTTTGTTTCTTTGAAAACAAAGTCCCTTGTCACAACCACGGTATATCAAATTATATATATCTATTTTGAAACATAAAAAATGACCTATCAAAATACAATGACAAAATGAGTAAGGCTACAGCGACCCGTGGTTGTCAAGGGAACTCTGTCATTTCTGACAAAAAATCCTCCAACAATCTCCAAAACTAGTAGTCACTTGAGGTACACAATAAATTTAATGAGTAGAACTCAGTAAGTAAGCCATTTCAAAATGTTACAGTCATTAATCAACCAAAAATTGACTTACTGTGTAATTTCTGTTCATTTCTTAGGATACAAGCAATAATAACTTGTATTAGAAGACAAAACACAGAAATTACGATTCACGACACAAAAATTTATTTATTGGTGTATTTTCTTTTGACATTGGCCCTAATTCTACCGATTGCAACTGCCACAGCTGAGAGGACATTCTCTACTATAAATATTGTGAAGACTGAATCACGCAATCGAATGGGAGATAAATGGATGAACGATAGCTTGCTTGCATACATTGAGAAAGATATTTTTGATAGCATTGAAAATGAGATAATCATACAACGTTTTCAAAATATGAAAACTCGTAAGGGACATTTATGACTTTGTATTTGTTGAGTTGTCGAACTATCAAATCTTAATATTTTACATTTTGTTTTATTGTGTTAAGATTTATTTTAAGGGGTAAAGTTCATTATATCCCCTATCTATATGTATTTTTTTTTCAGTTTTCAATAAATTTTCTCTTTTGTATTGTTGAGCAAAAAAATTATATAAATTTAGAAATACTAAGGTGCCCCCTTTCGATAAAATCCTGGGTCCGCCACTGTGTTATATGCATTCTAGAAGCACAATACAATCTGATAAATATATATGGACTACTCCATAGCTCAACTTCTAATTACAATATATAACAAATTAACCAGTTGCCACCTCGACACTCTAACAAACTAACCACTATTTGGTTTTTATTCCATCTCTTCCCCTCAAACTCAAGTTCTGTTTACAGCAGCTACATATATTCACTCTGACAACCAAAATGAAGTGACGATGAATTATATATTGTGAACTGTGATCAGGCATCCAATGGCTTGCCTGCAATTTATTGTAATTTATTTACAACATGCTCACACTTACACACACTTTTAAACAAAATTCTCAGTGGAGATTGGGAGCAATTATTTTAATCAGCCACTTTGTCCTCGTTTTGAATCCTCATGGTATCAACGTATGATTTTCCACGCAGTTCGCGGGAAAAATATCCCTTGAAGTAGTCCGCAACGCCTATTCTCCTAAACAATGGCGGAGTCTCTGGTGTAATAAGGCTTGGTGCTGGACCCAAATCGCCTTCTAACTTCGGGCTTAAGAATGTGGCAATAGAGAGCCTCTGTTTCACTGAGTCGACAGTCGCACGATGCTCTACACTTTCGTAAATTCCGTTGGTAACAATCTTCAAAATCATAACACAAGACAATTAGTAGATGATGCCATAAAAAATACAGATGGGGCAATGATCTTGCAAATATATTATATAATTGAAGTGAGGAATAAGCATTACAATTACCTCCAAAATGTCACCGATGTTGATGATAAAAGCATGTGGTAAGGGTTTAACAGGAATCCACATCCCCTCTTTCCTTATTTGAAGGCCTTCCACGTCGTTGAGCTGGAGGAGGATGGTTAGGCCGACAGCATCAGAGTGAGAATTGAGGCCAATCACAAGCTCTGGTTGAGGACAAGGAGGATAGTAGTTCATCCTCATTTTCTGAAATCCTTCTTCAAATAGTTCTTTCATGTCATTAGGGTCCATCCGCAAAACTTTCGCCATTAAGTCAAGAATTTTCAGGGCAAGATTTTTTAGCTCTGCCGAATAAGATTCCAATTTATCTCTACACGAAAAAAATCTATGATAATTAATTATTTTACCTAAACTTCAAAAGTTGAAAAGTTTGTCATTTTTCCTTTTTTGAACTGAGCCATATATAGCACGTCTTTTGCCTAGCGATCGCGCCGCACATGGTTTTCTATGACCAGGTCTACTTTAGTTTTCAATGTTCCTGTTTGTTTGTCATCACATCAATATCCACTAGTCTTCCATTATTTCTTAAAATCAACTATATTATAACTGATACGTTTTGAAAATTAATATTATAATTGATATAAGAATGAATTAGAGGACAAAAATATGTTGTTAAATGATAATACTCTTTTGAAATGATAAAAGAAGGCCAGGGTAAAAAAGAAACCTGAAAGGGAGAGGAAGGTTGGGAAATAGGTGGGGTTTCCTCAGGTGATATGGGAGAGTAGTCATAAAGAAGATGTCTGCCCAGTCAAGCTTCTGCTCCTCAGACACAACAAAGGCTTGCCCAAACCCCTCCATTTCTCCTGGTTGTTGCCAAAACTTCTTCTTCTCCTCCATTGGAAGATTGAAAAACTCTGGAATTTCGAGCTTCACTTTCTCCAGCAACGAATCGCTCACTCCATGATTTATCAACTTGCAACAAAAATATTAGTTGTACATGGTAATATATTTACTTGCTATACATATTAATTGACGCACTGCATGCATATATATATATAGACACACACACACATACCTGAAAGAAACCCCAATCTTTGCAAGCAAAGTGAAACTTTTCCAACTCCGACTCCATGGAATCTCCAGAAAGCAACTTTAGCATGTCGATGACAGGAATTTCAGGCAAAGGAGCAGCATTGGATATGAACGGAGGGTCTTGATCTGGACGGACATATCGTGGTGGAACTTTAGTAAGTGGCCCCTTCGCCAGCTCCTGAACGCTAGGCACAAGCAAAGAGGTTCCCAGCTTCTTTTGTGCTAGCTCCATTGATCCTCTCCTTTCCCTAAGTTTCCCTTCTCTACAATTTCTATATACTTTGCCACTCGCTTGAAACATATACCTATATACAGCAAGTAAGCAGAGGCAATACCGACTTACGCACAGAGGCTAAAGTTACTATTTTCTCATTAATTATGATGCAGCAGCCGGCCTACACTAGAGGAGTACTTGCAACGTTTTACACATGTAATGATAGTGCTGTCGTTACCTTTTCCATTTTATATTAACACTTTAATTATAATTATATTAAATGATAGGAAATAGAGACAAAACTTTTAAATCAGTTATTGTACGTATCAATTAAGAAACTAAATTTAATAATTCAAACTGAAATTAAATACTACTAGTCTGCATGTAAGGCGCCAGAATCCCATATTAATTATTTGGCCTACTCCACAAGAAGTTTTGATATATATGGTAGGAATCTGAGAATGGAGTATTCAAGCACAGAGCCGGTGGAATATTATAACTTGTTGGCAAAACCAACTATTGTTGTTAATTAAGTTTTGTTGAAAGCCATCATGTAAATTAACAGTAAAAGTTGCGCATGGGCTATCCAATTTTTAGAACATGCCATAATATTTTCTGGAGAAGGATCATGTTCTTCTCCGGTTATTTACAACCACTGTTTCCTGAGCCAGCAAATTAACTCGAGACTAATTTTTCTTGGTTATATATGTTAATATAATTCAAGTGATTAATCGCTTTAAACGTGGGGAATACTTGAAGCTTGCTTATAACATAAGATTAAGAGCAGCCCGAACGGACATTATTGTTAATTAATTAATGTAACCTGTTCCTCTGGTATATTATCCAAAACTAGCCGTGAATATCAAGTTTAGTGACATCTAGAATAGATATGTTAATAATAAATCCATCGAACTAGACAAATTATTAGGTGGTGTTTAATTTGTCGCGTATTGAATTGCTAGTCCCTTCCTCAATGGCAATCCTCGAACCTGTCAAGGGATGATATTAATCACGTTCTTATGCAAATAAATCTGTCTCTCGAAGTTTACAAGTAAATGATTTTGTAAACGAGGCATAATAATTCATATTTTATTGCCATGGACAGACAAACGACAAAACAAAAGGCGGTGCAGGAAAATAATTAACAAAACAAAAACCTCGTCTAAACGGTGAGTACAGTTATTACTTGATTAATTAGCAGCTAGCTAGGACTTGCCAAAATGACCGCGTATTGTTTAAGTTATACCTGTTAAACCGTGACTCTTTGACCAAATTTATAACTTGATTTATTTGATTCAACAATAAAGTGATCTTACAATGGAACCTTTGAACGCCGGCATTCTCTAGGCGTCCCTTGGCAAATCACTTCAAATATTCTGTGCAATACCTGTAAATCATGTAGTATTTTTGCTAGCATTCTTACACCATGTGCATCCATCAAGCCGTTAAGTTTTCCAAGCATTGTTTTTCAGAGACTTATTGGTCTAATGGTCTTTGAATCGCAAGAATAGGTGGGCCAATTGGTTTCCAGTACTAGACCGCCTCTTGTTTTTCATAATTTCATTAATTGCTGTAACTCTTACAGCTCCATGGATTTTGTATATCATCTAAGAAACTGATCGGAGACTTATGTTATTAGAAATTGAAAGTTAATTTCCTCAAAGAATGTGCGCGACATGAGCATATGCAAGTTTAAAACATATATATAATATATCAAAAGGGATTAACATATATTCAACAACGTAACTTGAAGTGATCAGTACTTAGCTAATTAACACCTCACATAATGCGCCCGGGATTCTATATTGTATTCTCAAGAAGATTATAACCTTTGTTTTCCTCAGCCAAGCAAATTAACTCGAAATTAGTGCTGGGTATGTTAAAACCAAGTAACACTGGAGGAAATCGACCCATTTTTTCTTTTAACTTTTGGGGTGTAAAATAACTCAGTAATTATATATATATTTGCTCTAAAATGTGGAGTAATTGACGCTTATTTATAATATAAGAGCAGCGCTTAATGGACATTGTAATTGTTAATTTTTTCCTCTGGTATTTAAAGCTGGCTCGACGTCAGTAATCAAACAAAATCTGAATAAACAATTAGAATAGATATGGATATGTATTGTGTGGTGTATCCATCGTAAAAGTCAGGCTATCTGGTGGTGTTTTGTCGTGTTTATTTTGTTGTGGAATACTTTAATTTTTATATATTTTTCTCACACATTTCACATCACCGTTTTATTTTTCTCAATATGACTTGGTATTCCCTTCCTCTGTCAATCCTCAACCTGTCAAGGGATGACTTTTTATCCTGTTTACGTGCAAATGATTACTTGAAGTAGTCTTCAACACCTACTCTTTTAAACATCGGTGAAGTCTCTGAGGTAATTAGGCTTGGCGGTGGACCCATATCTCCATCCAGTCTGGGACAGTTAAATGTAGCAATAGAGAGCCTCTCTTTCCTGGAGTTTACTGCGGCGCGATGCTCGATGCTACGGTAGGTTCCGTTAGTGACAATCCGCAAACAAATTAATTATATCATTCAGCGAAGCGATATTTAACAATAGATGGATTATGCAATCAAATATTTTTATCTATTGGATACTCTAGAATACATTCTTCCACATATAATTTTATAATATTTTTAGCAATCTTGATATCAAATATACTTTCGCATTATTTTTTACAACTTAAACACGGTAACATATTACATCCATCCAGAACTCCAATTTCTTATAACTTTATTATCTCTTGAAAAGATCATAGTTAACAGGTAAGCGTGTATTACCTTCAGAATGTCCCCGATGTTTATTACAAGAGCATTAGGAAGGGGTTTAACGGGAACCCACATGCCATCTTTCCTACCTGGAGGCCTTCCATCTCATTGACTTGGAGGAGGATAGTGAGGCCACCGGAATCAGGGTGGGGACTAAGGCCAACGGTAAGCTCTGGTTGAGGACATGGTGGATAGTAGTACATCCTCATTGATTGCCTTCCTTCTTCAAACAATTCTGTCATATCATTAGTTCCATTCCCAGAGCTTTCGCCATTGCGTTGAGAATTTTCATTGCAAGATTCTTCAATTCCGCTGAATAAGCCTCCAAAGTCTCTCTGCAGGCAAACCAAAATAGATTTTGCTTGTTGTTCTTTCTTCTTCTTTTATAAATTTCCGCTCTGCCAAAGAAATTATTGTATAGATAAACAGAAATGACTAGCAATTATCAATTATCCGTTAAAAGAGAGACAAAACCTGAAGGAGAGAGGAAAATTGGGGAAGAGGTGAGGTTTCCTCAGATGAGTAGGAAGAGTAGTCAAAAAGAACATGTCTCCCCAGTCAATCTTCTGCTCCTCCAAGACAACAAACGAATTCCCAAATCTCTCAAGTTCTTCTGGTTGTTGCCAATACTTCTTCTCCTCTATTGGCAACTTGAAGAACTCCTGAAGCTCTAATTTAACTTTCTCCACTTTAGATGTGCGCACTTCATGATTTATCAGCTGCAATATATATTTTTATCTCGCGCAATATTAATTACAATAAAGATTTGACTTGTAGATCTTAATTACCCAATTAATCTTGTCATATTTAGCAAAAAAATCTGATATTTGACAAATTGACTTTCATTAATCTTTCTTTAATTTAGTTAAATGTACACCCTAATTAAATTTTCACTCGCATTAAAACCTTTAGATTTATGAACCAAACCTCCCCAAAATTTTATATAGAGGGCTAGTTTGGGGTTGTTATGTTGCCATAGAAATAAACCGCTTTTGCTTTGGTGTAGAAAAAATCAACTTTAAAAAAAAGCGGAAAGCTATTTGATAACTAACTTTTATAAACTGTTTTGTTTTTCAAAAGTAAGATAGAAGTGTTTATGGCTGTTGTTGTATTGAAGTTTTTATTATGTACAAATGACCAAAATAGTTATATACATTATTCATTTGTAATACATAACTTATTAATATTTTATAATTAATTATTTTTCCTTTTTTGAATTATTTCTAACATTATCTATATAAATTAATCAAATAATATTTTATAAAAAATTCTTTTTATTTTTTGTTTTAATTATTTTCAACACTGTCTATATAAATTATTTAAACAATTTTTCATAATCTATTCTTTTTCTTTTTTCTTTTTAAACTATTTGCCACAAATTCTATATAAATTATTTACAACAATATTTAAAATAATATTTTAAATTAAAATAATTTAAAATTAATATTATAATATCAAAATAGATCTATTTATTTATGAAATAATTTAAATTTTTATACAATATTATAAATCTAAATAACATGAATTTAGATTCAATATATGTTTTAATTATTAAATATATATATATATATATATATATATATATATTCATAAACACAATAACTTAAAAAATACTTTAAAATATTGTATTTATTAAATAATTATTCAATTAAATAAATTATTATGAAATTTTAGAATAATTAAAAAATAATTTATGAAAATAAATAAAATCAAGAAAAAATTTATAAAAATAAATAAATATTTATAATTTTTTCTTATTAGGTTAGCATAATTTAAAAAAATTTACCAACAACGATAATTTTGTATTTTTGTTTTTCTAATGAGGGTAATTTAGACTTTTATATTTCAAAGAGTAGAAGCAAATATCTAAAAGCAGCAAAGCCCTTGCTTTGGGGTCCTTTGTAATTTTTTTTTTCCAATAGCTTCTTTTTGAAACGGTCCCCCTCCCGGGCGCACTGCAGCATCGGGACCTTACGGTTGTCCTCGATCGCACAACAGTCAGTATTGTTCGTTTTGGGGAACGGGGCCTCAAGAGACACCCTCTATTACCCGCACGGTTTTGTTCCTGCTAGGCCCACAGGCCCCAGGATACGTCCCCCACTCGAACCCGGGACCTCCACCACAAAGGCTCCCAAAGTTCATCATAAGTACCATTCGAGCAATCCTTGAGGCCCCATTCCCCAAAGCAGACAATAGTTTTTATTGTAATTACCGGTCCCCCGCCCTGGCGCACTGCAGCACCAGGACCTTACGGTTGTCTTCGATCGCACAACAGTCACATATTATCTGTTGTGGGCCCCACATGTCCCGTACGACTTTGTTCTCTAAGATTTCAAGAGGTGGCCCCCGTGTGGCACTTTGTTCCCGTAAGATTCAAGAGGTAGCCCCCAAGTGGCACTTTGCATCCCAGAGCACGTCCCCCAACTCTCGAACCCAAGACCTCAAAGGTCTTTGGCTTTCAAACTGAGTACCACTTGGGCAACTTGCCCGAATGGTACTCATAATGAAATTTGGGAGCCTTTGTGGTGGAGGTCTCGGGTTCAAGTGAGGGACGCGTCCTGGTGCTTGTGGGCTTAACAGGAACAAAACCGTGCGGGTAATAGAGGGTGTCCCTTGAGGATAATGTTGTGGCCGACACCCTAAGTCGCAAGGTGGAACTTGCCACCTTGAGTGCAAGTCATCCACAAAGTCTGCTCGTCGACCGTATCAAGCAAGGTCTAGAGCACAACCCCATAGCCAACAATCTATTGAAGTTGGCAAGTGAGGGGAAGACACGACGATTTTGGCATGATGAAGGCTTACTCCTCACAACGGGTAACCGCCTCTTCGTGCCTATACATGAGAACTTGCGGAAAGAGATCATCAAGGAGTGCCATGATTCCAAGTAGGCTGGTCACCCAGGTATGGCACGAACCCTTGCACTCATGCAAGATTCTTATTATTGGCCTCAAATGCGAGAAGACGTGGAGGGCTATGTAAGGACTTGTCTTGTATGCCAACAAGACAAGGTTGAGCACTAACGTCCAGCGGGGTTGCTTGAACCCCTACCGATTGCAGAAAGGCCATGGCAAAGCGTCTCGATGGACTTCATCGTGGCCTTGCCAAAATCTGAAGGGTATGGAAGCATAATGGTGGTAGTTGATCGGTTCAGTAAATATGCCACCTTCATACCCGTCTCTACGGATTGCACCGCAGACGAAGCTGCTCGAGCATTCCTCAAGCACATAGTGAAGCTATGGGGTATTCCACAAAATATCGTGAGTAATCATGACCTCGCTTCACGGGACGCTTTTGGGGAGAGCTCTTCAAAATGTTGGGGACCGACTTGAGCTTTTCAACAAGCTTCCATCCTCAAACTGATGGGCAAACCGAGCGCATCAATGCATTGCTTGAGCTATACTTGAGGCATTATATGAGCGCTCATCAGCATGATTGGGTAAAGTTGCTAGACGTTACCCAATTCTCATATAATCTCCAAAGGAGTGAGGCAACGGGTAAGAGTCCGTTCGAGATTGTGATAGGACAACAACCTATGACTCCACATGCCATAGCCTCAACCTATGGAGGGAAGAGTCCAACGGCATACAAGCTCGCAAAGGAATGGAAAAACCTTCCGGATATTGAAGCGAGTTGTGAACGCGAAGACACCTTGTGGCAATTCGGTGAGCACATCCAAACGTTACAAGGAAGTGAGCGCGCCGAGGATGTCGCCAAATTAGGTGGGAGAGGATGTCACAACCCGCCCAATTAACATGCTAGAATGGCCCAAAGATGTTAGAGGCTTGGCCCAGCTTCTAGAAAGCCCAGGCCCAAGCCCATCTTCTAGAATTCTCTAGCAAGATAAACTTCTATAATTATCTCTTGTATTTATCTAGATTATTTAGTAGATAATATTCTCTTGTACATATCTAGATAATGTAGTAGATAAGAATGAATTAGGACCCTTAAATGCATTAGATCTAGGTCATTTATTTGAGAAGTGGTTCACTATATAAACTCCTCCAAGTCCCATTTGTAAATCATCCACAAGAATCCACAAATACACAAAGCATCTAAGCATTGTAAAGTTTTCAAGTATAATACAAAGCTCTTTTGCTTAATAATTCTTGTTTCCATTTCTTCTATTCTTTGCCTACAGGCTCTTCGGCTCAACGGTCCTTTCTTCTCCTTGAGCGAGAAGACTAGTATCAAGGCTTACTTAACAACTTTCAGAGTTAAGTTATCTAAGTACTACACGAACGTGTTGCGTAAACCTCTAAGCTCTTGATAGTAGAGCTTCCAAGACTTGGTACTTTTTTTTCCATTTTCACTCCAATCTCTTGTTCGAGAACAGCCTCGCTAATAAAGAGGGACGCACACGACCTCACAGATCACGCCACTCCAATTTGTCAAAAAATAGTTTCGGACTCTTATTTAATTATCATCAACCGTCAGTCAAAAAAACGTTGCAGAGTTTGACCGCACGATGACTGAAGTTACATAAATATATACACACAGTGGCGGACCTACACAGGGACCCGGGGGGGCCTGGGCCCCTTCTGAAATTTAAAAAATTCACTTTGATCCCCTTATTTTAGATAGTGACTCTTATACCCTTTTCTTAAAAAACTTAATTAATTTCAAGTTTTACATTATTTTTTCATTTTCTCAATTCTTTCACCTATAAAAACCTTTCATCCATACAACAATATAAGTTTATATATTAATATAATTAATTGTTATTTTTTTATTTAATTATAGAATTTTAGATTTTTTAATTCTTATTTATTTAGTTTGACATAAATTATATGTTTCTCTTTATGTTTTCTTTTATAGTCTTAAAAAATTAATTAATTGTTGCTAGAAGAGTATTAATTTGAAAATCTTGATAACGATAATAACTAAATCTTTTTATAATTTTTAATACAATTAAATATCATTAAAAAATTATGTGTAAGAGACTTACTTTATTTCATTTGTTTGTAGTCTTTTTCAACCAAAAAAAAATGTATTATAAAATAATCTTCTTTGAACAATTACACATAGAAATTTTGAAAGAAAATCTACTTGTTTGTTGACATCAAGTTCAAAGAAAATTAATACTCCTTATAAATTATAATTTTGAGCACTTATAATTCTAATGTCCTCTTATCTGAATATAATTTTATTATTTTTTAATATATTCTTTTACCTTAAGTTTTATCAAGTGAATTATAAATATTCATATATCTAAAGTGCCCCCTCTCTCATAAATTTCTGAGTCCGCCACTGTATACACACACATCAAACAACTGTTCAAAGTGTTCATTGACCTCATTTCCATTCGTTTGTTCTTTTTTTTTCCCCCCTTTCCATCAGTGCTTGTCCTTTTCTCATCATTTTTAGCTTTCACAATGATCAAACGGCCTTTTAATTTATTCTAGTAGATTTGGTTTGTGTCTGTATGTGAAAGAAAGTGAGAGATGAACCGTTGAACTCATGATTTAAAGGTTAAGCTCCCAAGACTTTAGTTATCGATCGTGTAACTTGTATCCATAAAATTGATTTAAAGGTTGTAGTAGAATTTTAAAATTGTAGATGAATATATACATCATGTTAGAAAAGGGATATTTACCTTTTATCACTTGCCTCAGCCTATATATATATATATAGAAAACCCTATTGTTTGTAATCATAGCCAGCTCTGAATCCATGAACTCGCATGAAAGGAACTTTAGCATATCGGGCACTTGTGGCAAATAAGAAAAATTGGACAAGAATGGAGGGTCTTGATCCAACGGATCACACATAGTGGTAGAACTGTATTTCATGGCTAGTTCGCGAGCTCTCCTGAACACAAGGCCCGAGGAGAGAGCTAGCTTCCTGGCTTTGTTGGTTTTGGCTCCATAGAGTCTTTGTTACGAGCTACAATTTATATATTTTTTCTTATGGTATAGAAACCGCTGCAACTATCATGCTCCGAGACGCACACTGCCGGTAAACTGTCCACAACGATATATATGTTGATTATTGGTAATTATTTTGCACAATCATTGCAGAAAATGTATCAACTGTGCTGTATAGTGTTGTCAAGAAAACAAAAGATTAATCCTTCAGCCATATCCATATGAAGTAACTTTACCTATTTTAATATGTTTATTGAGAAGGAATCTTTTGACATAATTTTTTAAATACAAAATTAGATACAAATTTATAATTATTGATATATAAAATTTAATAATTGAGATGATTGATGAGTTATCAGTATTAAATATAACTTGTTGACATTCAATTTTGTTTATTAGATTTGATAAGATCAATGACTAGAAATTTGTGTTAATAAATTGAATCAAAAATTTGTGTTAAAATATATATCCTTTCACATATTTTATGACTCTTGTACTACAATTTATACATAAATAATTATAAAAGTTTACATCAGTTTATTTATCAAATAAGATACATAATTGATAATTTAAATAGCAAATAAAAAAGTACAGTACATGTATAAAGCCAGAATTCCAGATACTATGGCCTCCTCCACTAATTTTTAATAATAGGCTGCGAATGTTCGACGGGCCAATGTCATAGCTAGTGGGCCTAGCAGACCGATGTAGATCACATATTGCATCCAAGTACTATTATGGAGTTATGCTACAGTATAGCTGATGTATCCATACAGTAATTTTATTGTAGCATGTAAAAATCGTAGACGTATGTTTAAAAATCATAAACCGACTGAAAAAAAATCATATTTACGATTTTTACATGTTTTTCATTTACGATTTTTTTACATTTTTTTAGATACAACTTTCATTCATTCGTTTACAACTTTTACAATGTGTTTTCGATTTTTGCACAAATAAACAGTTGCTGTATGGGTACAACAATTGTATCGTGGCAAAATCCACTATTATGGCATGATCATGTTATTCACCAAGAAAGTGGGAATTGATACCACTTATTGTTAAGCTTTCTCAAAAGCCATAATTTATGTGACAATAAAAGATGACCACTATCCCTTTTTAAGGGATTTAGTTACGGTGCACCCGTTTTCAAAATTTTTGTAAATTTAGTGTAAAAGTTGTAAATCTTTGTATAAATCTTAAATGTGAAAAAAAAGTTGTGAATGAATAATTGTACAACTATTTTCAATTTTTTGTAAATTAGAGTAAAAGTTGTAAATCATTGTATAAAAATCGTAAATAAATAATTTTTCACATTTATGATTTTTATACAAGGATTTACAATTTTTGCACTAAATTTATAAAAAATTTGAAAACAGTTGTATGATACAACCGATGTACTGTAGTATGACCTCTTTTTTAGCCCATGCAGTATGAAATGTGTTCTGGAAAAAGATAAGCATTATTAATGTTGGGTATGTTTAAACCAATACCTGATGATTTCACGCTTTAAAATAATGCAAGTAATATTTGCCTAAAATTCGAGGGTACTTTTTTTTTATATACTAAAAATGTGGACAAATTAATTTTGATAGTAGGACTAGCTTGATTGGACATTAATTATTGTTGGTTTGTTGTTCTACCACCCAAATTCACTGGCCCGGCAACAATTGCACATAGTTCGACTTTAAATAGACATTTTATAATAGATATGTGTGCCATCGATTATTGAACAAAGTACAAGACCAACTTTCTCCACAACGTTTTGAATTGCACGTTTGTCGCATTATTTTCCATCGCCAGATTATTAGATTATTGTACTCAAACTGAACTACCGTTCCTTTCCTCATTTTCCACCCTCATCTCATCAAGGAATGATTTTCCATCAAGTTTACGAGAAAATAATTGCTTGAAGTAGTCTGTAACACCAATTCTTTTGAACAACGGTGGAGTCTTTGGAGTAACAAGGCTTGCTGCTGGACCCATATCTCCGTCCAGGTTGGGAGCATAAAATGTAGCAATAGAGAGCCTCTCTTTTGTGGAGTTAACCGCTGCACGATGCTCCACGCTACGATAAGTTCCATTAGTCACTATCTGCATGCAAATCATCATTCAGGGCTAATAGATCAAATTGCTGGCTAATAACAACTGACTCTGCACATATTTTAATTATTGTTACTAGGTAACATATATTCAAGCATTACCTCCAGAATGTCCCCGATGTTGATAACAAAAGCATTTTGAAGAGGTGTGACAGGAACCCACATCCCCTCTTTCCTTACTTGAAGGCCTTCCATCTCATTGATTTGGAGGAGGATGGTGAGAGCTATAGCATCCGAGTGAGGGCTGAGGCCAATGGCAAGCTCTGGTTGTGGACATGGTGGATAGTAGTTCATCCTCATTGACTGCCATCCTTGTTCAAACAATTCTTCCATATCCTTAGGTTCCATGCCTAAAGCTTTCGACATTAGGTTGAGAATTTTCATGGTAAGATTTTTCAACTCAGTTGCGTAAGCCTCTAAGGTTTCTCTGCGAAGAGACAAAGCAAAATACTAGTTTAACAAGTAATTACTGAGATATTGCATATCCAATGATATGACTTTCTATATATATGTCTATGTTCATTATGTCAATTAAAAGATTAAATAATATCAAATTTAATAATATTAGTGCCACTTCCGTCAATCACAAGCCGCCAGGGCATTGACCAAGTCAAGTATATATTATATATTAGTTCCATAATAATATTATTAATTTCATCACTAGGGCCCGTTCTTGACTTGTATATGGTTAGCGGGACGGCCAAACTAATCCTAAATACTCTGTATGCTCTTTATTTATTAGACTTTTCGTAAGTGGATTCTAAGATCTGTATAAAATTGATATGTTTTCTTTTGATAATTAGTGTTTACTTAAAAGGTCGTAACATTTATCCAGGTGGCGCTAAAAAGGATAATCGTTTGTGCCCCCTGCACACTAGAAAATGAATTTAGTATTTTTTCCTTTGCGTAATGAGCTCAGGTTCGCTGGTAGTTAATAAAATAATAATATTAGACTTACAATCAACGTATAATCTAAGCTTTATACAATCTAAACTTTACAATCTAACGTGATAGTCTGCATAGTAAAATTCTATTAGAGATATAATTTCTCTCATTCTTTTTTTTTTCTCTCTTACAATGAATTTTTTTTGTGTTGACAGTCACATTAGGTTATAGGGTTTGAATTATATAGATTATAAGTCTAGCATAATAAAAAAAAAATACTATGATTTGATTGCAACAAATTAAGTTGTCCAATTCTATTTTGTCAAAGATCATTTTTAACAAGTCATTACAAGATCAATCTTAAAAGTTTTGATTTCAACCTAGAAAAAATTATATTAAAATAAGATAGGTGTCAACTATTTAGTTGGCTTCCTGTACTTTGTGGACACTACTAGCAATTCAAATAAACCTCTAAACGATCTTTGGATTTATATGTTAGAGTGGTTTCAATGGTTCGTGGATTATCTTGTTCTTTCTTTAAATTAACTGTTTATTCTTTGAATTTTAATTTAAAACAATAATGCTAAGCCTATAACTCATTTACAATCAAGATTTTATACAATCTGAGTTGGCAATATATTATTAGATCAGTAATTATCTTGTCATTCGATTTAACATCTTTTATTAATTTTCATTTTTTAGCTTGCCGATTCAAGTTGTATAAAAAATGGTTGTAGATGAGTTATAGATATAGTTACCCAATTTGAAATTCTTGTACTTCTTTCTTCTTAGTTTGTGTGAACAAATTAATTTCATCCAGCTCTTTACCAAAAAAAATAAAAAAAATTGGAATTCAATAGAAAGAAGCTAGAGCTGCCAATTGAATATAAAAAGAAAGAGAGAGAGAGAGGAAGATAGAACCTGAAGGAGAGAGGAAGGTTAGGGAACAAGTGGGGTTTCCTCAAATGAGGGGGAAGAGTAGTCAAAAAGAACATGTCTCCCCAGTCAAGCTTCTGCTCCTCCGAGACAACAAATGCATTCCCGAATCCCTCAATCTCTCCTGGTTGTTGCCAATACTTCTTCTTCTCCTCCATTGGCAACATGAAAAACTTCTGAATCTCCATTTTAGCTTTCTCTACTAGAGATATGCTCACGCTATGATTTATCAGCTAAAAGATTTTCACGATTAATTAGAATCCCAAAAAAAAAAAAAAAAACTCTGTACATCATGAATATTCGATCTTATAGCTTATATACAATTCGCAAAAATAGAAACCTTATAAGAAATGCAAAATACTATATATATACATATTTATATCATCGCATCTTGCTTTAACTATTTGAGTAGTCATCCATATAACACTATATATTTAGAAATAAAATGTCATGTGAGTGTTTCTTCTGTAACCAACAAATTTAAACAACTCAAATTATATTCAACAAATTTTATCTTCGAAGCCTTATGTTTGTATTAGTTTGATTAATTTGTAACGTGACAGTTAACTTAATTAATGTTCAGAAATAAGTTAACACAGAAGCCCTTATATATATTCGTGCGCGCGCGCGCGCTCCTTCTTGATTTATATAAGAATTACACGAAGGGAGCTCGGAGATTTAGACACAAACCTGGAAGAAACCCCATTCTTTGCATGCATGGTGCATTTTATCGAGCTCTGAGTCCATGAAATCTCCAGAAAGTAGCCTTTCCATGTCCACCACTGGGAGTTGTGGCAAAAAAGTGTTATGATCAGCAGCTGTGATCGGATTGTCTTGATCAGGACGGGCATATCGTGGAGGAAGAGTGGTGAGAGGCTCCTTTGCCACCTCCTGTACACAAGGCACCGGGAGAGAGCTGCCAAGCTTAAGTGGTTTTGTTTCCATCGTTACTGTAATCAACCTGATCTCTCCTGCTTTCACGGCCTAGCTAGTTAGCTAACGAAGAAGAAAATAGCACACAACTTCACATGTAATCTCATTTCTATTTATAATAGTCGAATTAGAGTCATAGCATTATCTGTTAATCATACAAACAAACGACATGGCCCATATCACCATTTTTTTAACGATTATTAGTATATATTTTTTATCTTTTGAATATCAACGCTAATTAAGGACAAAAGAGCTTAAACATAACTTGATATAGGATTTTAAGATATATTTTTTGTTAACTTGATGTATATTTTTATATTTTAGTTGGTTAATTTATTACATATAAATTCGCATTGGTAAAATAAAATATTTAATTGAAAAAAGATATCGTCTCAAAGGTGATTAGCTAAACCATAGAATTGTGAACACGTGGCCTTACTAGTAGGGAGTTTTATTTTGCAATGGCAATATAAGCCATAGAATTAGAGGCACATGTACATATGCGAGGGGGCAACGTAGGATAACTGGGTATTTATGCAGCCAAAAAACAGGGCCTCCCCAAAAAAATTGCTAAATTATATAAAAATTTAAATTTACTTACTTATTTATTTTTTTCTCCGATCCCCTTTAATTATTTATTTTCTTTTGATTTTCGTCTTTAAATTTTATTTTTACTAGTGATCCTTCTACTATGGCTTCGCCCTGTCAATAATACCCCTCCCTAGCTTTGAAGGTTGTTAATTAACTATGCTGTGAATGTGATATTTTATTTATTAGGTAATTCCCCTGAACCCAAGAATCAGTGACTTTGAAAAACTAGGACTGCATGGTGTCGTTTACTAATATTTTATATATTTGAATCATCATTTTTGGACTTGCCTTCAAATTGATTTAATATGGTGGCCATAGTCTTCCGTGATCTAAACTCCATATTAATTAATTATTAGAATCAGCATATCATGGTGTAAAAAGTTTGTTACATACGTGCCCGACTTTTTCAATTGCTAGGAAATCACTATCATTAGGCTGGAGAATCAACAATGGCAAACAATTCTAAACATTTATCTCAAATCATCTTAATTGATATATTTATTTCTTATAAGTATTAAATTAAACGTGATTTATGATACGTTAGTATGATGTCTTCTAGAAAGTGAAAAAGAAAGATTGCTTACGTTAAGTAATATAATCAAGATATATAATATTATTTATAGATAAATGATAACATAATTGCTCCTAACAATTAACCACTGGCAAGAAGGCGGTGGGGCAAAATAAGTAATAAATAAAAACCTTAAGGTCCAAACTGTTAAAAAATGGATATTTTTCACCCATACAACAAATTGTTATTTTACCACATCTTTCGTATCTCTAACCTACACTTTGGCTTCATTTTGTGGTGCTTTGATGAAGATATTTTCTTCCATTTGGTCTATAATGACACAAAAATAGAGAGTAAGTTGTTGAGAATTATCATAGTATAGGTATCTCAATTAAATATTTGTGCCTATTATTGTTATAAAGATATCTTATAACAAGCCAAAGTGGCCAACCAACATAAAGATGACTCTTGTCTGACATGCTTTCTCTACTTCCATTTCTTTCACTTATTCAATGCTTTTCTCTCACGCGGTCCCACAACCACCCGTGCCCCAGTAGCCCAAATGTCTTATATCTAACAAACTCCTATCTCAAACCGTAACATTTTGAACACTTAAATCATATTACAAATTTATGCGACCTCTTGTGAAAAGTCAGCACAGACACATATAATACATTACTGGGCCTTACCCAAGGACTTTCTAAGATGCATCATGTAATTTATTAATAATGTATGTTACTAATCTTACATTTGTATCCTAAAATACAATCTCGTTTACATCCCAATCAATAAATAATATTTATCAAATAAATTATATAACGATATTAATATTTGAGATGTATGATTTAAAATAAGACTTTAGAATTAATGTAGCATTGTTCTTAATTTAGTATCTGATGTTGAAGTGTGAACAAGAATCCAAAACTTGATTTATTTAATTCACCAATAAAGTATTTTACAACCTCATATATATACATATAGAGAAGCAATTACATATATGAAATTCCTGGAGAAACCTTAAACGCCGGCATTCTCCAGGGCGTCGCCTGGGAAGTCGCTTCAAATCTGCGCAATAGTTGTAAATCATGTAGTACTTTTGCACCCACCTTTGTATCATTCGCCCCTATATATGCATCAAGCCCTTGAGTTTCCCAAGCATTGTTTTTCATGGAGTTGAAGTCTTTGAATCGCAAGAAGATGAACCCGTCGACCACACACACATTGGCATTGAAATTTCGGAAGTAGGCTGTAAAAGGAGCTTTTGTGTCACACCTCTAATACCACTCATTCAAAGTTCAGCAAACAATAGTCACATTATGGAAAATCACAGTAATTTAACAAAAATCAACTTTCATTTCTTTGAAAACAAAGTCCCATGTTACAACCACGGTATAACAAATTATATATATCTATTTTGAAACATAAAAAATGACCTATCAAAATACAATGACAAAATAAGTAAGGCTACAACGACCCGTGGTTGTCAAGGTAACTCTATCATTTCTGCCCAAAAATCCTCCAACAATCTTCAAAACTAGTGGTCACCTGAGGCACACAATAAATTTAATGAGTAAAACTCAATAAGCAAGCCATTTCAAAATGCTACAATCATTAATCAACCAAAAATTGACTTACTGTGTCATTTCTGTTCATTTCTTAGGATACAAGCAACAATAACTTGTATTAGAAGACAAAACACAGAAATTACTGTTCATGACACAAAATTACTGTTTATGAGCCGCTGCACAAGGAAAGTGGCGCGGGAGCACCAACTTTTTGGTTGGGCTAAATTCGGACAACTAAATTGCGCTCCTACGCAATATGGATGGCACAGCTACGCCAATTTTCTGTTTGGCCTATCTTGGTTAGCTTATTTCCTTCACTTATATGTAATAACATGTTTCTCTCTCAAATCATTCCTGCCTGATAGGGTTATCCTAAACCCTTTCAATACTTGAGTTTAGGATGCCCCCGAATCCCAAACCCATTGACACCACTCCTTTTTCATCCTCACAAATCTTCCCTCATCGATTCATCGTCACTGCCATCTCCAGCACATAAACTGCAATTCCAACCCCAAAAACCCATTGCTTAATCAACACACATGCAAAGAAAATAATAAAAAAAAAAAAAAACAGAGGAATAAGAAAGGGAGAGGGAGCCAGGGAGAGTCGGGGACAACTTCCTCCACCTCCACGAGAGGAAGACGAGAGAGAGAAGAAAGGGCGATGGATGGCAGCAGCGGCAACGGCCTCCGCCTCTGCCTTTCTCTCTTCTCTCTCTGTGTGTGTCCTGGTTTGGCAATGACTGTGTGTGGACAGAGCTTTGGGTGGCTAGATGTGGGTAGAGTTTCGAGTGTGGCAATTGGATAAAGACAACACGAGGCAAATCAAATAGACGATGAAGAAGAAGAGAGGAATTGAGCGTCGGAGCGTGGCCTATGGTGGATGACAGCGGTAGAGCGCTGTTTGTTTGCAATGACGGTGGTTTTGGCCAAAAAAAGCGGAGAAGAAGGAGAAAGGATAAAAAGATTTTATATATATATATATATATATATATATATATATATATATATAATAAATCATCAAAAATTATTAAAAAAATAGTGGTGGTGGGTTGTATTTTATTAATATAACATTTAAATAATATATATAATAATTTTACAAATCTTGAAAATTAGCATACCGGAAAAAATTTCAAAATCTTATATTAAATTTTTTTATTTCATACTGTAACAAAAAAGGTATTTTTCACATATTGAAATAAATTTCAATTATAAAATTTATTAACATATTTGAAATGAACAAAATTATCAAGTATACTAGAATAAGAAAAAAAATTTAAGTATTTTTGAAATATTGAAAAATTTTAATTATTAAGTTTACTCGTATAATGAATAAAATTAACATTCCTGTGTATAGCCAAACACAACAATATAATTGTCATCGCAATCAAAAACAAGATTCCTATGGGTAACCAAACACAGTAATATTACTTTTCCAGAGATCAGATTTCCATGTTTTACTTTTCCAGTAATATGAATCTCATTCCCAAGATTCCTACCCCATACACCAAACGGCCCCTAAGAATTTAGACAAAAGAGAACTATGCAATGGTTTATTATAATCACGTGGGTCATTGTTAAAAATTAAAAAAAAAATTTAATTGATTTGTAAGGATATTGTGATGTAAAAGGGCTATAAATATGTCTTCCTAAAATATGGAGCTTTTCTAAATTATGGGGCCTCCCCAAATTACGGGGCCTTAGGCAACTGCCTCAATTGCCTGAGGGTTGAGCCGGCTGTGCTCGTCAATAGAACATGTATATTATACAAAATTTCAAGCGAGCAGCATAAATTCACACACAAACTTAGAAGAAACCCAGTTCTTTGCGTGCATGATGCAACTTATCGAGCTCTGAGTCCATGAATTCTGTGGAAAGTAGCCTCTGCATGTCCACGACAGGGAGTTGTGGCAAAGAATTGTTGTGATCAAATATGACCGCATTGTCTTGATCATGATGCGCGTGTTGTGGTGGAAGTGTGACGTAGGGCTCCTTTGCCACCTCTTGAACACAAGGTACTAAGAGAGAGCTCCAAGACTTAGTATTTTTTTTCCATTATTACTCCAATCTCTTGTGCTCGATCGAGAACAGCCTCGCTAATAAAGAGGAAAGCGCACAACCACACAAATCACACCTCTACAATTTATCATAAAATAGTTTCGGACTCGAATTAATTATCATTAACCGTCAGTCAAAACAACATTGCACTGCTCGATGACTGAAGTTATATATATGTAGGTATGTATATAATTAAATGTTAATCTCTAATTCATCTACCCGTCTTGCAATATATTGAAACATAAATGATCGATGGATGTAATTATGAATTGTATAATATCAATACTAAATAAGATCAATATCTAAGAGGAAAAATTTTAAACATTATATAAGATAAATAACATTAATAAACGATTTAGTCTACTATCAAAACAGTTGAAACAGATATTTCTGGAATTAAAAGGAAACTCTTCCTATTGTCAATTGATTAGAAACAATTAACAGTAAACGTTTATGTAGCTCTAGCTATTTAACTCTAACAAACTTAACAGCATTATAAGTAAGTTTACAAGACTGCCCTTGAGCTACCGAATTCCATAACTACTTTTTTTAGTGTTAACAGTCCCCCTCAAGTGCAGCTAGGACTTTTGATAACCATCAAAGCAAACTTGCATCAAACTCAGCAGACTTGTATCAAACTTGCATCAGACTTTGAACTTGCTTGAGCTCTTGAGCTTACATCTTTTACTACCAAGTCTACATATTATCCAGAAGAAATATTCAATCTATCTCGAAGAAATCAAATCTTGCTCCAGCTAAAGGCTTTGTTAGAATATCAGCATTCTGAAATTCTGTGGAAACATGCTGAACTTTTAATTGCCTTGCCAACACCTTTTCTCTAATAAAGTGCACATCAATTTCAACATGCTTTGTTCTAGCATAGAATACCGGATTAGAAGCCAGAGATTCTGCTCCTTTATTATCACAAAACATGACGGGAGTGTCACTCAATTTGACTCCAATTTCAGACAACAGACTTCGCAACCAAATCACCTCTGTTGCTGCAAGAGACATGGCCCAATATTCTGATTCAGTAGATGACCTTGCTACAACCTTTTGCTTCTTTGAACACCAGTAGATGTTGTTTCCAAGATAAACACAACACCCTGAAGTAGATTTTCTATCATCCAAAGAGCTTGCCCAGTCAGCATCATTGTAAGCTTTGAGTGTGAATGACTGCATTGGCTTAAAAATTAAACCATAATGAGGAGTGTCTTTGATATATCTAAGCAATCTTTTGCAAACTTGCCAATGCTTAATTGTAGGGACACTGTAGGAATTGACTTAATTTATTCACTGCATATGAAATATCAGGCCTAGTCATTGAGAGATATTACAAAGCACCAATTGTGCTCCTATGTAAACTAGGTTGCTCAAATTCTGCACTATCTTTCAATCATGACAGCTTTGAATTTGCTTCCATGGGTGACTGAATTGCCTTTGACTCCAGCATATTGCATCTTTTCAAAAGATCACTTGCATACTTTCTCTGTGTGAGCAACATATAGTCCTTAGACCTTGTAACTTCAAATCCAAGAAAGTAATTGACAAAGCCAAGTGTTTTGAGTGCAAATCTTTTATTCAAATCATAGATGACCTTCTTAATCTGAACATTATCACTGTCAGTGATCAAAATATCATCAACATACACTAACAACAATATGATTGTGCTATCAAACTTAAAAATGAATAAACTAGTGTCTGAAATTGATGGTTGAAACCCCCATTGAAGCAGAGCACCCTTGAGCTTGTCAAACCAAGCTCTAGGAGCCTGCTTCAAACCATATAAGGATTTATGAAGATGACATACAAATGTAGGCTGAGAAGCATCTACAAACCCTTTTGGTTGAGACATAAAAACAGTTTCTTGAAGCTCACCATGAAGAAAAGCATTATTCACATATATTTGCTATATATCCCAACCCAAAGTAATAGCTAAAGAAAAGATAACTCTGATAGTTAAAGGTTTAATCACAGGGCTAAAAGTATCAAAGTAATCAAGGCCAGGAGTTTGTTGGAAGCCTTTAGCTACCAACCTGGCTTTATACCTCTGGATTGTGCCATCATGGTTATATTTGACTCGAAAAACCCACTTGTGATCAACAACATTCATATCAGGAGATGGTGGAACAAGTGACCAGGTCTGATTACTTTGCAAAGCTTGAAACTCAGCTTGTATAGCAGCATACCAATGTGGATCAGATAAAGCTTGCTGGACAGTTACTAGCTCAAGTGAAGAGGAAACAGAAGAATCAACATTATAGGCATAGGAGTTAGGCTTAAAGACACCAACCTTGGACCTGGTAACCATAGGATGAGTATTTAAAGAGGAAGATGGTAAAGAAATAGGCTGAGGAACCAAATTGGAAACAACAGAAGGAACTACTATAGGTGAAGTTGAAGTTGGAGACACAAGAGAGTTTGTGACAACAGGTGTTTTTGTAAACTGACTAGAAGAACCAAGTGAAGCAGGAAGGCACTAGATGGTAAAGAAGTTAAAGAACAAGAGGACACTTGCTGAGAAGGAAATATCCAAGGACCTAAAATATTCTCAGAAATTGAAGAAGAAGAAGAGTTAAAAAATGAACCTGTTTTAAATGGAAACTCATGTTCATTAAATAACACACTTTGAGCAATGTAGATTCTGCCAGAAGAATGAAGGCAGAGATGGCCCTTATGAGAAGAACTATATACAACAAAGACAAAAGTAGATATATGAAATGAAAATTTGTGAGAGTGATATGGCCTTAGATTAGGATCACAAGCACACCCAAACACTTTAAACAACTTATAATTAGGAGAAACATGCATGAAATAGAGCAGAGAATTGAGATTGATACTTCAAAGAAGATGATGGCAACCTATTTATAAGAAAAACAGCTGTGTGGAAGGCAAACCACCAGAATAAGAGAGGCAAGAAAGCCTGAGCCAGCAAAGTGAGACCAGTGTTAATAATATGCCTGTGTCTTCTTTCTACAACTTCATTTTGTTGATGAGTATAGGGACATGGATGTCTAAAAGCAATCCCAAGCTCTTTGAGATAAGAAGCAAGTGGTCTATATTCACCACCCCAGTCTGACTCTAAACACTTTAATTTACTATTAAATTGTCTCTCAACAAGTGCTAGAAATTGCTTGAAGATATTAAACACTTCAGCTTTGGATTTAAGAGGAAATATCCAAATGTATCCGTTAAAATCATCCACAAAACTCACATAATAAGAGTAACCTTCAACTGATTTTATTGGCAGAGATTCGAGTACACAATATCAAGTGGAGCAGCTACTCTAGAATTTGAACTAGGATAAGTGTCATGACATTGCTTGCCACGCTTACAAGGTTTACAAAAACAATCAGTTTTGTTTGTACATTTGAACAACTGATTAGCTGAAGATAATTTTCACATTACTTGAAGATGTGGATGTCCCAACCTTCTATGCCAAAGAATTTGATCACTCACAACAGACAAAGCAGAAGCATATGAGCTGACAGATTTTGTCAAAGAAGAAAACAATAAAATAGGAGCTGACACTTTATTTGTTGAAGCATGACAAGAAACTTTATTTGAAGCTGTTGAAATCCAATATAGTCCATTACTAAGAAATCCTTCCAACAGAATATGTCTGGTGTCCTTGTCCTTAATCAAACAACCATGATCATGAAATTCAATAGTTATATTATTGTCTTTAATAAGTTGAGAAACACTAAGTAAACTCTTAGTGATTGCAGGCACAAATGAAATCTTTTGAAGCTTAAAACAGGCTGAGGAATTAAGAGAATGTAAAGAACTCGAACCAAGATAAGTAATAGATAAAGATGTACCATTACCAACTTGCACTGTCTCTGGTCTTGTTTATTTGCTTGCTGATGCAAGTTTACTCAAATCTGAAGTTATGTGATCAGTAGCTCCGGTGTCAAGATACCAAGCAGGATCTTGCACAATTGATAGAGAAGCAATAAATACTTGAGATGGCTGAGAAATTTGGGATGCCTGCTATGATGACTGATTGACATTAAAAACTTGAGAAGGCTGAGATGCTAGAGGTCCTTGATAGCTTATATCAAACCTGTGTTAGAATTTAACCACAGTGTGGCCTAACTTTCCACATAACTGACAAACAGGTTTAACTCTATTAGAAGAGTTTGAACCTCTACCAGTAAACTTATATCTTCCTCGTCCCCTGAAACTTTGATTAGAAGCTTGTCTAGAACCATTAGAATACTAAAAGTTCTTACCGGAAAACTGATTAGTTCCAAATTGAGATGGTCTAGTAGCCATATTGGCACTACTATCTGAACTTAGATTTTGTGAAGAATTAAATTTTTTCAGCCTCATCTCATAACTTTGAAATTGATACTAGGCTTCCTCTTAGGTTATAGTACCAACTCTTGAGGTAAGATTAACAACAATAGCATCATATTCTGGTCCAAGACCATCAAGAACATGAAACAGTAAATCCAGATCTGTGACATCATGTCCAATAGCAATTAAAGTATTGGCAATGTCTTTCATTTTTAATATGTAATCAGCTATAGACAGAGATCCCTTTCTGGTATTTTGGAGTTGATGTTTTAAATGCATAGATCTAGCCTTAGATTCAATATAGAAAAATATTTTAAGAATATTCCAAACCTCCATTGCTGTTGTGCATCTAACAACATTGTCATACATGGATTTTGAGATTGATGACAGCAACCAGCTTAGAATGAACTGATCGATCCTCTTCCAATTAAAGAACTCAGAGTTGATTTAATTTGAGACCTCATCAAGATTTTGAGAAGAACGAATAGAGATCACTCTTGCTGGACAAGGCTTCTCTCCTGTGACATAGCCTTCAAGATCAAAAGCTCTAAGTGTAGCAAGAATCTGAGTACGTCAAAATCCATATTTTGCTCTCTGTAGTTTAATTGAAGAGCTTGGAAGAACTATTGGCAAAATTGAAGAGAAAGAGCTCATCGAAGAATGAGAAGAAGAAGAATTCACCACTGGATTTGCTGTTCCAGGATCAAAGAAAGTTGAACCTCTAGTGGTTGGTTGAAAATTCCCGAGAAAATTTGGTTGATATTCTCCCATTAGATCTCAAGCTTTGATACCAAGTTGAAACAGATATTTTTGGAATTAAAACGAAACTCTTCCTATTGTCAATTGATTAGAAACAGTTAACAGTAAACGTTTATATAGTTCTGGCTATTTAACTCTAACAAACTTAACAGCATTATAAGTAAGTTTACAAGACTACCCCTGAGCTACCGAATTCCATAACTACTTTTTGTAATGTTAACAAAAACCTTTAAATTAAATGAGTAATTAATATTGACACCCAATAATTTAGGTGAAGCTGACCCTCCAACCTACCATGAAGTAACGTGAAGACCCTTATATTGTGTTTGTTTGTGTTTTTGGAGTTTTTATTTTTAAAATTTTGAAAAAATGTGTGGTTAGTTTTAAATTTTGAAAAGTATATGTGATTAATATTGATTTAAATGTGTTGAAAAATGTACGTTTTTAGAAAATAGAATTATGAAAATGTTAACAAATAGAATTCTAACTACCGTTGGAGAACAGTTAAAAGTTTAAGAGTAATTTGGTGGTTTAAAAACTACAAAACATGTTTTTATCCCATATAGATAAATTAAAGAGTTGACTAAGTCAAATAATTAATAAAATTAATAACAAAGACTTTATTATAATTAATTTAAAAAGACTATTAAAATTAATAGAAACGTTATTCTCACTCCCCTCCTCTCCCTTTCTACTCTCTCTCGCCTCTATCTCACTCGTCCTCTTTTCTTTTACCTTCCGTTCCATCTTTTTTATTTATTTTTTTTTATAGCTTTTTTTTTTTTTTTTGTTGAAATCTCTCTTCACTCCTTCTTCCATCTTCCTTTCTCCTCAAACTCAAACCAACCCCAAATGAGTTCCACTTCCACTTCTCAACCAACCAAATCCTCGAGACCCACAAAAGTCCTTTTCCCCTTCCGAATCCGCCTCTTTGTGTTCCCACTTGGTCATGGTTAAACGTAAGCAAAAGAATTCTTACTTCCCTTTCCAAACTCGCCGGTCAAGACACCCACCAATCGCCATTGAAGATCTTGAGAAGACCATCCAAACCCTCTCTCACGGCTCCCTTTCCATGATCCTATACAACCGCTGCCACTCCAAGGATTGTTGTTAAGAAGAAAGTGTAGTAGAGGGAGATGTGCCGTCATATTGCTTGTGGTTGTCTTGATAGTTGGACTTTTTTTTTTTGTAATTTAATGTTAGAATGTCAAGACACACAAGGCTTGAATACATTTACAGACTTTATAAGAAAAAGATTTATTATTTGATTGCCAATAAAATAGGAAATTAAAAGATACATTTTTGTTTGGTTGTGAATAAATTAAAAAGGAAAAGAAATTTATTGTTTGATTGTCAAAAACTTAGGAATGCAAATAAATTATTGTTTGATTTTTAAAGAAAATCAGGAAATTATTTTTTAATTATTATTAATTTATGATATTTTTATGCTTTTTTAAGTAATTATGATGTTTCCTATATTATTATTCCTGATTTTTTATTTTTATGGTTTTTTATTTTCTTCTTATTTGACGTGCTAATTAGTTTTTTATTTTATTACATAAAATTATAATATTTATTATTATATTATTATTGATAAGACAAATGGGTTAATGTGTATTGTAGTTTTCAAACAATGAAATTACCCTTACAATTTTTAACTGTTCTCTAAGGGCAGTCAACATGGGTCTTTATGTTTCTTTGTCATAGGTTTGGGGATCAATATCACTATGCTCAAACTACCCAATCTACGGGGGTGTGAATGTTAATTACTCTAAATTAGATCGAAGAATATAATTTCGAGCGGCAAAGTGTATGTGCTAGTGCATAGGCAAAGGGAAGCAATTTTCTTCCGTCTGATGAAAGCCGCGAATTTAGTCTCCCTTCCCATGCTTTGAAAACTAGCAAGTTTTGCAATGTATTGACTTCCTGTTGAAAGTCAAGTAGAATTATAATACATTACTGGCTTACTGAAACACTCTCCGGGGTGCATACTAAATTTTTTTGTTAATTATCGGTGAATCAACTGTAAGCAAGATTAATTTTCAGTCTTCCGTAAATTGGAGAACTACAGTCTCTTCTAACAAGTGCGGTAATAAGTGGAACTTAAGCCATTATTGATTGATATCGTGGAAAATTTGTTGACTAAAAGACCACAATTGAGATCTTGCATCGATTCTCCAGTTATTCTTGCGTTAGATTGTTATGATAATATATATTAAAAAGATAAACGGATGAACCACGGCGTCTTTTATGTTTTTATTTAATAATAATTAAAAATGTTGAGATGAACTTGAGAGGGAGAGGAGCGAGAGGTTATATTAATGAAGCTTGCTCGGGGAAGAAGTGCGGTTCCTTCGGATGAGTGAGACTAAGAAGAGTAGTCATAAAGAAGAGGTCTGCTATATCAAGCATTTGCTCCTCGGATACAACAGAGGCTTGCCCAAATTAATCCCTCAATCTCTCCAAGTTGTTGCCAAAAATCATTCTTCCTCTCTGTTACTCAAAAAGTCTTCAATTTCAAGCTTGATTCTCTCCGTGAAGTGCTCACTCCTAGTATATTTATGAACTGTAAAAAGTTTCCATCTTCGATTTGCTTACTACAAAATTGTACATAAATAAATACTTCATGTTAGACAATGGATATTTACACAATTGGGGTAATATTACACATTACCCCTAAAGTTTGACATAATATTATCTAAAAACGTAGTTATATTTGTATATTTCGGTCCTTAAGATTTGTGTATTTATATCATCTAGGTTCAGTTGACTAATTTTCTTTGCTTTTTCATAAACTAAATTACAGTTGAATAGTTATTTATGATGAAAATGAAATCAATATTACCTCATACTTATTGAATATCTATGTTTAATTGACAAAAATGTCCTTATTGATTTCTTAAAAAGCAAACATTAGTCAACTGAACCTAGATGAAACGAATACGCAAATCTTAAAGAATGAAATGATACAAATACGAAACTATATTTTTGGATGATATTATGTCAAACCTTAGGGATAGTGTATGATATTACCCCATTTATATTTAATCTCTTGCCTCAACCTATATATTTACAAGAGTAACACAACTCTTATAAACTAGTTATACAAACTTATCCATAGAAACTGACATAACATAATGCCATTTGATAAATAAATATAATGAATAGATAAATATATGCTAATAATAAATGACATTAATTAAGATAAGTGATGTGGTGATTATATAAGGATATCACAGTTTATAAGAGTAGCAACGTTCTACATACAAGATGATTCTTTAAGTTTAAAATATTTAAAAAATAAAAACGGCACTGCTTAAATATAAACATAACTGGGAGAAACCCTATTGTTTGTAATCATAGGCGGCTCTGAATCCATGAAATCGCATGAAAGGAACTTTGGCATATCGGACTCTTCTGGCAAATAAGAAAAAATTGGACATGAATGGAGGGTCTAAATCTAGCGAACATATATCGTGGTGGAACTGTAGTTGATGGCTACTTCGCGAGCTCTCCAGAACACAAGGCACGAGAAGAGAGCTAGCTAGCTTCCTGCCTTCGTTGGTTTTGGCTCCACAGAGCGTTTGTTACAAAACAAGCTACAATTAATGTATTTTTTCTTATGGTCTAGAAGCCGCTTCAACTATCATACTTCAGATGCACACTACCAGTTGACTGTACACTATATATATGTTGACAATTGGTAATCGTTTTACACAGTCACTGCAGAAAATGTATCAATTGCGCTGAAGAGTTTGGTCAAGAAAACAAAAGTTAAATACTTCAGTACCGTCTAAATATATGTAGTTACTTTACCTATATATTCCAATATATTTACTAACTCTTATATTACAATCTATACATTTATAATTATAAAAGCATTACATGAGTTTGTTTATCAATTAAGATACATAATTGATAATATAAATTGCAAATGAAAAACTACAGCACTAAGGATGAAGCCAGAATTCTAGATATTATGGCCTCCTCCACTAATTTTTAATAATAGATTGTGAATGGATCCAATGGGCCAATGTCATAGCTCGTAGGCCGAGGAGACTGATGTAGATCACATATCGCATCGAAGTACTGTTATAGCATGATCATGTTATTCAGTAAGAAAGTGAAAATTGATACCAATTATTGTTAAGCTTTCTCAAAAGCCATAATTTATGTAACAATAAAAGATGACCAAAATCCCATTTTAGCGAATGCAATATGTAATGTTTTCTGGAGAAAGATGAGCAGTATTAATGATGGGTATGTTATGTTTAAACCGTTATCTGACGATTTATGCCCATGTTTTCTTCAACTCTCACCCTTTAAAAAAATGCATTAAATGCCTTAAAATGTAGGGCACTTTTTCGCTGATACTCAAAACTTGGACAAATTAATTTTGATAGTAGGACCAGTTTGTTGTTCTACCATCCAAATTCACTGGCCCGGCAACAATTGCACATGGTTTGAAACTTTGAATAGACATTTTAGAATAGATATATCTGCCATCCATTATTGAGCAACTACAAGACAAACTTTCCAGCGCGACGTTCTGAATTGTACGTTTCTCGCATTATTTTACATCACCAGATTATCGTACTTAAGCTGAACTGCCGTTCCTTTCCTGATCATTTTCAACCCTCATCTCGTCAAGGAATGATTTTCCATCAAGCTTACGAGAAAAAAATTGCTTGAAGTAGTCTGAAACACCAATTCTTTTAAACAACGGTGGAGTCTTTGGAGTAATAAGGCTTGGTGCTGGGCCCATATCACCGTCCAAATTGGGAGCATAAAATGTAGCAATAGAGAGCCTCTCTTTTGTGGAGTTAACTGCTGCACGATGCTCCACGCTACAATAAGTTCCATTAGTCACTATCTGCATGCAAAAGCATCATTCAGGGCTAATATATCAAATTGCTAGCTAATAACAACTGACTCTACACGTACTTTAATTATTGTTGCTACTTAACATGTATTCAAGCATCACCTCCAGAATGTCCCCGATGTTGATAACAAAGGCATTAGGGAGAGGTGTGACCGGCACCCACATCCCATCTTTCCTTACTTGAAGGCCTTCCATCTCATTGATTTGGAGGAGGACGGTAAGACCTACAGCATCCGAGTGAGGACTGAGGCCAATAGCAAGCTCTGGTTGTGGACATGGTGGATAGTAGTTCATCCTCATTGATTGCCATCCTTGTTCAAACAATTCTTCCATATCCTTAGGTTCCATTCCTAGAGCCTTTGACATTAGGTTGAGAATTTTCATGGTAAGATTTTTCAACTCAGTTGCGTAAGCCTCCAGAGTTTCTCTGCAATCAGACAAAGCAAAATACTAGTTTAACAAGTAACTGTACTCATCACAAGTCTAAGACATTGCATAGCTAATGATGAGACTTTCTACGTTTTATGTCAATGAAAAGATTAAATGATGTCAAATCTAATAATATTAATACGACTCCCGTCAATTAAAAATCCATCAGGGCATTGATCAGGTCAAGTATATATTGGAGACTAGCTCCATAATATAATTATTATTTTCATCCGGCCCGTTCTTGACTAATATATAGTTTGAGTGTCAACAATTCAACATTATATTCTTTTTATATTAATTTAATAATCTTACATATGAAAACAATTATTGACTGATATCATAGTAGGACGACCAAACTAATCCTAAACACTAAGATCTGTCTAAAATTGTTATGTTTTATTTTGATAATTGGTGGTACAAAAAGGGTTATAACCTTTATCCAGGTGGTGCTAAATAAAGGGAAAATTGTTTGTGCCCCCCCTACACCCTAGAAAATGAATTAATTTTTTTTTGCTTTGCATGTGTAAGTACAGATTTGCAAGTAATTAATTAAAAAAATACTATGGACTCTGTACTCTAAGAGCGTCCCCATCACGTTACATTTAGGAAAATGAAATGATTACTCAAACCATGGTTTAGTTGCAACAAATTAAGTTGTCCAATTCTATTTTGTCAAGGATCATTTTTAACAAGTTATTACAAGATTAATCTTAAAAGTTTTGATTTCAACCTAGAAAAAAACTACCAAAATAAGATAGGTGCCAATTATTTAGTTGGCTTCCTGTACTTTGGGGACAATACAAGCAATTCAAACAAACCTCTGAGCGATCTTTGGATTTTTGATTTATCTGTTAGAGTGGTTTCAATGGTTTGTGGATAACCTTGTTCTTAATTTATATTGATCGTTTATTCTTGGTTTTTTAATTCGAAATTGTTGTACTTCTTTCTCCTTTGTCAACAAATTAATTTCATCCATCTCTCTACCAAATGAATAAAGAAAGATTGAAATTCAGAAGAAAGAAGCTAGAGCTGCCAATTGAATATAAATAGAAAGAGAGAGAGAGATGGAGGAAGATAGAACCTGAAGGAGAGAGGAAGGTTAGAGAACAGGTTGGGTTTCCTCAAATGAGGAGGAAGAGTAGTCAAATAGAACATGTCTCCCCAGTCAAGCTTCTGCTCCTCCGAGACAACAAATGCATTCCCGAATCCCTCAATCTCTCCTGGTTGTTGCCAATACTTCTTCTCCTCCATTGGCAACATGAAAAAATTTTGAATCTCCATTTTAGCCTTCTCCACCACAGATATGCTCACGCTATGATTTATCAGCTGAAAGATTTTCATTTTATGCAGTTAATTAGAACCCAACACATCCCCACACCCCACCCACGCCGGTCACCACTCACCCACACCCACCCCCCCAACCAAAAAAAAAAAAAAAAAAAGAAAGAACATCGTGAATATTCAATCTTATAGCTTATATACAATGAGCAAAAACAGAAACCTTATAAGAAATGCAAAATACTATATGTATACATAGTTATGTCATCGCATCTTGCTTTAATTATTTGAGTAGTCATCCATATAACACTAAATATTTAGAAACAAATTGTCATGCAAGAATAAGGTCTCCATTATTTCTTCTTTTATTAAAACCACTCAAATTGTATTCAACACATTTTATCTTCTAAGTCTTATGTTTGTTTTAATTTGATTTGTAATGTGAATAGAATTAGTCTGATGTTCAGAAAATAAGGTAATGCAGAACTCTTTACATATATATGTGTGTGCCCGCCCGCACGCGCTCCTCCTACGTTATATAAGAATTACACGAAGGCAGCTTGAAGATTCACACACAAACCTGGAAGAAACCCCATTCTTTGCATGCATGGTGCAACTTATCGAGCTCTGAGTCCGTGAAATCTGCAGAAAGTAGCCTTTCCATGTCCACGACGGGGATTTGTGGCAAACAAGTGTTATGATCAACAGATATGATCGGATTGTCTTGATCAGGACGGGCGTATCGCGGCGGAAGAGTGGTAAGAGGCTCCTTTGCCGCCTCTTGTACACAAGGCACCGGGAGAGAGCTGCCAAGCTTAAGTGGTTTTGTTTCCATGGTTACTGTAAGCAACCTGATCTCCTCTGCTTCACAGCCTAGCTAGCGAGCTAATGAAGAAGAAAATAGCACACAACTTCGCATGTAATGTCACTTCAATTTATAATAGTCGAATTAGAGCCATAACATTATCAGTTAATCATAGGAGCCGTAACCAGACACCCCTAGTTTTGGCAAATTAAACACCGTGCCTCCCAGTTTTCATTTAGTAACATAGAAACCCCCAATTTGAAACTGCTGTTTGAATCGATTAACAGTGTGAGCGTTTTGTTGACATTTCACTTTACTGAGATAGTAAATAATAACTTTTTGATAATTTAATAAATAATTAAACATTTATTAAAACAAAACTAAAACATCCCTAAACCTTACCTGTAGCTCTTCTTCAACTACTCTCCTTCGAGCCGACGATGAAAGTGCATTCTATGATGCTTGCATGTGGATATCTTTGTTGTGTATGCAATTAATTGGTTAAAGTGCGGAATTTGTGCAAGTATGGTGAGGAATGCAACAAGGATATGTTCCGGTGGTGATAATTAGCATGCATAGTTTCAACCGAAAGGAAGAAGCCCACATCAACAAAACCAAAGGCTAAGAGATTAAAAAAGATTGGCAAGGATTCAAACAAGTCCAAAGAGAGGACGGTGGAAAGTAAATTGATTTCGGATTTTGTGGTTTTTCATTGATTGATTTATTACTTCAAATTCATTCTTAAATATTATATAATTAATGTAAAATTGAAATGAAGGTAAATATAACTTTGTATAAAAGATTTCATATCAAGTAAAGGTTTTTTAACGGTTGACGGAAACTGGGGGACTAAAGGTTAGAAAATGAATACCGAAGTAAACTATCATTTTGACCAAAACTAGGGTTTCACAATATCACGATTTTTCTACTATTACAAGTAATATTTTTTATCTTTTTAAATATCAACGTTAACTAAGGACAAAAGATCTTAAACGTAACCTGATATGGGATTTTTTTTATTTTTTAAATGGTTAATTTATGACACATCAAATCGCATTGTTTGCAAATTGCTTTCTTGGCATTTAGCAACTTGCAGCAAAAAAATCGTGCCAAAGGTGATTAGCTAGACCATGGAATTGTGAACACGTGGCGGACGTATATTATGCAGCGGTGCAATATAGGCCATAGAATTAGGGGCACGTTTACGTATGCGAGTGTGCAACATAGGATAACCGGGTATTTATGTAGCCTAAAAATAGGGCCTCCCTAAAAATATTATTAAATTGCATAAAAATTGAAATATACTTATATGTTTTTCTCTGATCCCCTTTAATTGTTTCTTTTCTTTTGGCTTTCGTGCTTAATTTATATATATTTTTATTATTAATCCTTCTACTGTGGCTCCACCCCGTCAATTATAACCCTTCTCTAGCTTTGAGGGCGTTATTAATTAACCATATATGATGCATGTGAATGTGATATTTTATTTGTTAGGTAATTCTGTTATGTATGTTTTTGTCTTGTTATAATATTAAGTAATATAAGATTTGTTTCTGGATTAAAATTAAAACAAATTAGAATTTATATCAAACTAGGAGTTGAACAAGAAAACTGAAATAGAAAGAGTTTTGATTGTATTTTTAGTCTAAAAATCATGGTTAGACTAGAAAAAAAAAACTCTTGACTCTATATAAAACCTTGTATGTATGAGTGAAAAAAGAAAGAGACGGTAATAAACGTTTTAGGAGCCTTGAAAGACTGCAAGGACGACAACGTTTTGGTGATCTTAGAAGCTACGATTTAGGATTGTTAACCGTTACTACAGATCGAGTACCCGTGAAAGTTCTTCTCTATTAATCTTTCCTTGGAATCATATATTAATGATTGACGATTATCTTGGTATACATGCATAGGAATGCTGTAAGGTTAAATCCTTGTTATTGCTGCTAATCTTATTATAATTATCTTTTATTGTTAATTAGAATAAAGCTGCTGCTCATCTCTAAAATGAACGTAGGCTTGATTGACCGAACTACTATAAAAATGGTGTTTTTATTTTCTTTATTCTCTTGTTTGTTTGTTTTTTTTTTTTTTTTACTTGGGATTTCATCGTAATTTTGTCAATATCTCAAATTGAACGCTTTCATGAAAAGTCTAAATTTTACGACAAATTTCTTTCAACCCAGGACTTAGTAACTCTGAAAAACTATAACTGCATATTGTCATTTACTAATATTTTATATACATAAATCATCATTTGTTGACTTGCCTTCAAATTGGTTTAATAGGTTGGTAATAGTCTTCCACCATGATCTAAACCTCATTGAGTAATCATTGAAATCAGCAAATCATGGTGTACAAAGTTTGTTACATACGTGCCCGACTTTGTCAATTGTTGGGAAATCACTATCATTTGGTTGGAGAATTAATACCGGTACATAGTTCGAAACATTTATCTCAAATCATCTTAATTGATATATACATTTATTATAAGTATTAAATTAAAAGTGATTAATGATATGTTAGTATGACCTCTTATAAAAAATGTAAAAGATTGTTTGCTTACGTTAGGTAATCCGTTTATTTAAAAAAAATTAAAATATTAACTAAAAAATGTAATATTACTTATAGATAAACCAAAATATATTTGCTCTTATATGATCTAGGAGCCATTGCAATCAGGGATGGAGCCACTATGTGACCATTGCGGCAATTGCAACCCCCGAATTTGAAAAATTTTCTGAATTTCACTCTGGTTTGAATTTTAACATAACATACACCATTTTATTTTTTGAAAATCAAAATATTTTAAACTTCCAATAACTCATTATCCATACAAGCAAGCAACTAAATTTTAATGCTGGGTGACAATAACTTATCCTATATTAAATTATCAATTAAACACTATACATAAGTACAAAACTATTTTGATTATATTATTTTTTATCATAAATAAGTATGTGTGTGGAAGCTCTTAATTATAATCTTTTGAATATAAAATAATATAAGTGCCGATATATTAACATATATATTATGGTTTGATATTCATGTTTATTATCAATAATTCTTGTAATGACTTGACTTACCCTCACTAAAGCAAAATGATGGCTTTATCATTGGCTGCAACGACCAAACTCTCATAAGCACACTACTAGTTGACTCTCTCTCTCTCTCTCTATATATATATTATATATACTCCTAGTTGAATGTATACCATATATAACAATAATAATAATTAGTAATCATTTCACACAGTCACTGCAGAATATGTATCAACTGTGGTGAAGAGTGTGGTCAAGAAAACAAAAAATAAATACTTCAGCAACAACCATACGAAGTGACTTTACCTACTCCGATATATTAATTAACTCTTGTATCACAATTTATACATATATAATTATAAAACTATTACATTAGTTTATTTATCAAGTAATTGCTAATTTAAATTGCAAATAAACAACTACAGTACATCCATAAAGCCAGAATTCCAGATATTATGGCCTCCTCCGCTAACTCTTGATAATAGGCTGTGAATGGGGCCACAAGGCGAATAAGTTTCTAATGGGCCAATGTCATAGCGAGTAAGACCAGTAGACCTGATGGAGATCACATATTGCATTCAAGTACTGTTATAGCACATGATCATGTTATTCATTAAAAAAGTGGGAATTGCAACCTATTAGAGTGACTCTATTCGGCCACATCTATTATCTTTTTAGCCCCTATTTCCCATTTAGATACAAAGAAAATTGTCATAAAAAAATAGTAATTATATCTTCTCATAATTTGACATCATATCTTTTTTTACCTCCCTTTAATAGAATCATCATAAATAACTTTACCAAATATAATTTGGTTATAATATATTATTTATGTTAAGTTTTTTTGGCTCATATACAAGTGGAAAGAATCCCACATTGGTTAAGTAACAAAACTTGAGTCTTATGTGGGCTTATATAAAAAAGCCATGTGAGAGATGATTACGTGTCCCATTAGAAATTCTCCTTCACCCTCCATATTGTGTGAAGTCTCATATAAGACCTCATAGTTTAAGGACCTTTCATTAAGGACTCTAAAGTTTGTAATATTTACTTTTTTTTCTATTTGTTTTTGTGTATTTATAGTATTACCCAATTGTTTGGATAATTACAGTTTGGCCTAACTATTTGGATAATTACAGTTTGATCCAACAGTTGTGGTATTTATATTGTGACCTAAACGTTTGTAATTCTCTTCGAAGATAGTGAAAGGTTTCTTCAGCGGCGCCCAAGGACGTAGGTAACAATACCGAACCTCATTAAATCTTGGTGTTCTTTCTATTTCTGCATTGTTGGTTAATTGGTTGCCTCTTTAGTTGCTATTATATTCAATTATCTAGCATAGTTTGTGGTTGTGCATTTAGTTGTTTTGTTGGTATCACTTCTGCGTTGTATAACAATTGGTATCAGAGCCTAAGGTTTTGGGTAGTAAGTGGCTATTTCATTGAAGCACGTACTACTATTCTGGGATTTTGAATTTGGATTGCTAGTTATTGAATATAATAGTTTGTTGGAGCTTGGTTATTGGTGATTTGTGTATCGAGCTTATTTGTAAGAGATAGTGATGACATCATCGTCAACTGTACCGGAGAAGACAGTGATTGTGACAAATACAAAAATAGATGTTAAAAAAATTGATGGTCGAAATCATTGCGGCTTATGGCAGAGTGAGGTTTTGGACGAGTTGTATCAGCAAGATTTGGATATTGTTCTAGAAGAAATAAAACCAGAAGATGTCAATGCAAGAGATTGGGACAGGCTCAATATAAAAGCTTGTGGGTTGATTCGCTCTTGCTTGTGTAGAGAACAAAAGTATCCGTTCACAAAAGAGACATCTGCAAGAAAATTGTGGAAGGTGCTGGAAAACAAATATATGAAGAAAAACAATAAGAATCGACTGTATCTATTGAAGAGATTATTCCGTCTTCAGTTGAAACCAGGTACGAGCATCAGTTCTCATATTGATGAGTTTAATAAGTTAATTGCTGATTTGTTAAACTTAGATGAAACCTTCAAAGAATAACGTAAGGCTATGCTATTGATTGGTTCACTTCCGGATGAATTAGATCATTTGTGCATTACTTTTATCCATGGGAAAGATAAACTGTCTTTTGAAGAAGTTTGTTCTACGTTGTTGAATTATAAAATTCGTACGAAAGACCAAAGGGAACATAGGGATGAGTCAGTAGATGCATTGACAGTGGGAGGGCGTAGTCAAAGTAAGAAACTAGAAAGAAGGGGAAAATATTGGTCAAGGGGTAGATTAGAAAAAGATGAGTGTGCCTTTTGTCATGAGAAAGGGCATTGGAAGAAAGATTGTCCAAAGTTTAAAAAAAAAAAGGGCACGGCTATTTCTGATACATGTGTTGTTGAGCGTAAGGATGATAATGATTCATATATATGTCTAGTTGGTCACCCATCCACTTCTGGTTCTAATGAGTGGATTATGGATTCGGGTTGTACTTATCATATGTGTCCACATAGGGAATGGTTCTTTCAGTTTGAAGAGCTTGATGGTAGAATTGTGTATATAGGCAATGATGATATTTACCATACTGCTGAGATAGGTTCAATCCGATTGAGGAATCATGATGAACTGACTAGAGTTCTGACAAATGTTCAGTATGTACCGAAGTTGAAGAAGAATCTCATCTCTTTGGAACCTTGGAATCTAAAGGCTATGCGTTATCTATTTGAGATGGTATTCTGAGGGTCACTTCAGGCGCTCTTGTGGTATCGAAAGGCACTAGGAGGAACAACTTGTATTACTATGATGGTAGTACGGTTATTGGATTGACGGCTATGGTTTCTAATAATGATACAGATTCATAGATCACTAGACTGTGGCATATGCATTTCGGACATGCAGGTGAGAAAGCCTTATTCAGTTTGATGAAATTAGGCTTATTGAAAGGTGCAAAGATTTGCAAGCTGGATTTTTGTGAGCATTGTATTCTGGGAAAACAGAAGAGAGTGAAATTTGGCACCGCTATTCATAATACGAAGGGTATTCTTGATTATATTCACTCAGATGTGTAGGAAACTATCAAAATCGCATCAATGAGAGGTAGACACTGCTTTGTTACTTTTGTTGATGAGTTTTCCAGAAGAACTTGGATATACTATTTGAAATCAAAAGATGATGTACTTAGTGCTTTCCTTAAATGGAAAAAGATTATTGAGACACAAACTGGCAAGAAGATCAAGCATCTCAAGACAGATAATGGTAGTGAGTATTGCAGTGATCAATTTTTAAAATTGTGTAAAAATGAAGTTATTGTACTTTATTTTACTGTTAGAGGTACACCACAGTAAAATGGGATGACAAAACGCATGAATCATACATTGCTGGAGACAGTTCGGTGTATGTTGTCCAATGTTGGGTTAGGCAAGAAATTTTGGGCTGAGGCTGTGACTTATGCGTGTCATCTCGTTAATCGTCTACCTTCAACTGCTATTGGTGATAGAAATCTATTAGAGGTATGGTCCGGACAACCTGTTTCTGATTATGATTTTTACACGTTTTTGGTTCCACTGCATATTATCATGTGAAAGAATCTAAGCTAGATCCTCGAGCCTAGAAAGCGATTTTCTTGGGATTTGCTTCAGGAGTAAAAGGATATCGTCTTTGGTGTCCTAGTTCGAGGAAGATTGTATCCAGTCGAGATGTGACATTTGATGAGTCTTCAATGTTGAAGAAAGTGAATGGTACTCCACAGCAGGAAAAGCATGCTTAACAGCAGGTAGAGTTTAAAATGACAACATTGAACCCAATTAGATCTATTGAGACAGATGATGATACTCCTGTAACAGAAAAGGATTTGGGAGATGATGGAGAGGGTTCTATTCAAGAACCTCAACAGCAACAAGAATCTATTGCAGTTAATAGGCCAAGACGTGAGATTCGCAGACCTGCTCGATTTGCTGATATAGTGGCCTATGCACTTCCAATTGTAGATGATTTTTTTCTTTCCACTTATAAAGGGGTAGTCAGATGTTTTGAAGTTGATCAGTGGAAGACAGCTGTGAGCGAAGAGAGGCAGTCTCTTCAGAAGAATGGAACTTGGGAACTAGCTCAACTACCGAAAGATAAAAAGGCAATTGGGTGCAAATGGGTATATACAAAGAAAGATGGATTTCCTGACAAGAATGACGTCTGCTACAAGGCAAGGTTGGTAGCTAAAGGCTACGCTCAAAGGGAAGAAATTGACTACAATGAGGTATTTTCTCCAGTTGTGAAACATTCTTCCATTAGAATTTTGTTGGCCTTGGTAGCTCAGATGAATATGGAACTAGTTCAACTTGATGTAAAAATTGCATTTTTACATAGTGACTTGGAAGAGGAAATCTATATGACTCGACTAGAGGGATTCAAAGTAATTGGTAAGAAAAATTTGGTGTACAAACTGAAAAGATCGCTTTATGGTTTGAAGCAATATCTGAGGCAGTGGTATAAGCGATTTGATCAGTTTATGATGGGTCAGAGGTATACAAGAAGCAAATTTGATAATTGTGTGTATTTTCGGAGACTATGTGATGGTTCTTTCATTTATCTACTTTTGCATGTTAATGATATGTTGATAACTTCGACGAATGTCCAAGAAATTGAGAAGTTGAAGACTCAATTGAATCGGGAGTTAAGATGAAAGATTTGGGTGAAGCTAAGAAGATATTAGGTTATATATTTGTTAATTTTTTACGAAGCATGTACTATTTTTGTTATATATTTTCATATTGTAGTATGTAGTTATTTAGAGTTATAATTACTTAAATGACCTCTTTTGAAGAATTAGATATGAATGGAGGTTCTTGATCTAACAGACATATGCCGTAGTGGAACAGTAATTGATAGCTACGACGAGAGAGCTAGCTTCATGGCTTCGTTGGTTTTGGCTCCATAGAGCTCTTGTTACGAGCTACAATTAATCTATTTTTCTTATGGTCTAAAAGCAGCTGCAACTACCATGCTCCCAGACGCACAATATCTTAATAATTGGTAATCATTTTACACAGTCACGGCCGAAAATGTATATATATATATCAACTGCGCTGAAGAAGTGCGGCCAAGAAAACAAAAGATAAATACCTCAGCAACATTTATATGTAGTGACGTTACCTATTCCAATAGTTTATTAACTCTTGTATTACAATTTATACATATGTATTTAGAAAAGAATTACATCAGTTTATTTATCAATTAAGATGCAAAATTCATAATTTAAATTGGGAATAGAAAACTACAGTACATGTCTAAAGCCAAAATTCTAGATATTATGGCCTCCTCCATTAATTTTTATTGATAGGATATGAATGAAGCCACTAGGCCAATAAGTTTCCAAGTGGCCAATGTCATAGCTAGTGGGTCTAGCAGACTGATGCTGTTATGGCATGATCATGTTATTCGTTCACTGAAATAGTGGGAACTGATGGCAATTACTGTTAAGCTTTGTCAAAAGCCATAATGTATGTAATAATAAAAGATGACCCACTATGCCATTTTTAGAGCATGCAATATGCAATGTGTTCCGGAGAAACATGAGCATTATTAATGTAGGGTATGTTTAAACCAATATCCAACGATTTTATAATGCTCATGTTTTTCTTTACTTTTTATGCTTTAAAATAATGCAAGTAAATATTTGCCTTAAAATTAATGTAGGGTACTTATAGTTTTTGCCGATACTCAAAACTTGGACAAATTAATTTTGATAATAGGACCGGCTTGATTGGACATTAGTTATTTTTTATTTGTTGTCCTACCATCCAAATTCACTAGCCCGAAAATAATTGAACATAGCTTCAATAAACATTTTGGGCCTATTTAGGGTTGTTATTGCTGTGAAGAGCTTTTTTCTACAGTAACTTTGAATGTTTGGAATTGCTTCTCAAGCTACTTTTCAGAAGGTAACTGCTTCAAAAAAATTTAGGTTTTACAAAAGATCTCACAAGCACGGATTTGACTGCTTTTAGAGACTTGCTTTTACTTTTAAAGCGTAAAAAGTGTCAAACACCCTTACCAAAAAAAAAAATAAAAATACAAAATTATTCATGTTTGTTGAAAATTTTTCTAGAAAAAATATCCTTAATTAATAAGAAAAAATTATAAATATTTATATATTTATTTTTATAAATATTTATAAATAATTACTTACTTGTTTTCGAAATTTTTATTTTTTGAAAATTTTTAATTATTTCAAAATTTCATAATAATTTATTTAATTAAATAATTATTTAATATACATAATATTTTGAATATTTTTAAGTACTATATTTTTGAATATATATTTATAATTCGTAATTAAAATATATTATTAACTATACATTCATGTTATGTAAATTTGTAATATGTGTATACAAAATTTAAATTATTACACAAGTAAATAGATCTATTTTGATATTATAATATTACTTTTGAGCTATTTTGGTTTTGATATTAAATTAAAAAATATAACTTAAACTTTGATATAAACTATACAATCGTATATTTTTACAGAATTTAAAAAAATTAATTATATACTTTTAAATATTATAAATTATTATTGTTATTTGTATAAAATATTACTATGAAATAACTTATATAAAACTTGCTTGAAACAATTAAAAAATATTATAAATATTAATAATTAAATATTATAAAAGGACAATGCATATGTCCATTTTAGTTATTTAGACATAAAAATGCTACAACAACACCAACCATTAAAGCACCTAATCCAGCTTTTAAAAAGTAAACCTGATTTTAAAAGTTGATTATTTTTAAAGCACAGCTGAAACTGTTATTTCTACAACAACAACATTCCCAAACCAGCCCTTATAATACATATGTGATATGTTTGCTTAGAATACATCCATCGTGCAACTACATGACAAACTTTCTAGCGATTTGAATTGCACGTTTGACGTTTCTCGCATTATTTAGATCACCAAATTATTGTACTCAAACTGAACTGCGGTTCCTTTCCTCGTTTCCAACCCTCATCTCGTCAATGAATGTTTTTCCATCAAGCTTGCGAGAAAAAAATTCCTTGAGGTAGTCTGAAACACCAATTCTTTTAAACAACGGTGGGGTCTTTGGAGTAATAAGGCTTCGTGCTGGACCCATATCTCCGTCCAGATTGGGAGCATAAAATGTAGCAACAGAGAGCCTCTCTTTTGTGGAGTTAACCGCTGCACGATGCTCCACGCTACGATAAGTTCCATTAGTCACTATCTGCATTGAGCACAATCATCATCAAGGCTAATATATCAAATTGGCAGCTAATAACAATTGAATGTGCGCATATTTTAATTATTGTTACAAGTTAACATATATTCAAGCATTAGCTACCTCCAGCATGTCCCCGATGTTGATAACAAAAGCATTAGGGAGAGGTGTGACCGGAATCCACGTCCCATTTTTCCTTACTTGAAGGCCTTCCATCTCATTGATTTGGAGGAGGACGGTGAGACCTATAGCATCCGAGTGAGGGCTGATGCCAATGGCAAGCTCTGGTTGTGGACATGGTGGATAGTAGTTCATCCTCATTGATTGCCATCCTTCTTCAAACAATTCTTCCATCTCTTTAGGTTCCATTCCTAGAGCTTTTGTCATTAGGTTGAGAATTTTCATGGTCAGATTTTTCAACTCGGTTGCGTAAGCCTCCAGAGTTTCTCTGCAAAAAGAGACAGCAAAATGCTAGTTTAAGTAACTTGGATATTGCATATCTAATGATGTGATGACTTTCTATACATGTCTACGTTCATTGTCTTTTAAAATGTCAAATATTGTCAAATCTAATAATATTACTACGACTCCCGTCAATTACAGGCCCACCAGCGCATTGATCGAGCCAAGTATATACTCCATAATTCATCTAGTGCGTTCTTTAATTGCATGTGGTTTAAGTGTCAACAATTCAACGTTATATTCTTTTTGTTTTAAATAATCTTAGATATTGAATAATATAATATCTGTTTACACCCTAGAAAATGAATTAATTATTTTTTTCTTTGCATGTGTAAGTACAAATTCGAGAGTAATTAATTAGTAAAATAGTAATATTAGACTTACAATCTACATATATCTCAGATTTTACAATCTGATGTGGTAATCTACATGACGAAATCCTATTAGAAATATAACTTCTCTCATTCTTTAATGTTTCGGTTCTTTCCTATTCCAATAAATTTTTGTTATGTAAACTATTACATTAGTTTATAGAGCTTGAATTGTATATAAATTATAACTTTAGCATAATAATACAAAAAAATACTATGATTTAGTTGCAATAAATTAACTTGTCCAATTCTATTTCGCCAAGATCATTTTAACAAGTCATTACAAGGTTAATCTTAAAAGTCTTGATTTCAACCTAGAAAAGATTATATAAAAATAAAATAGGCGTCAAATATTTAGTTGGCTCCCTGTACTTTGTGGACACTACTGGCAATTCAAACAAACCTCTAAACGGTCTTTGGATTTACCTGTTAAGAGTAGTTCCAGTGATTCGTGGATTATCTTGTTCTTTATTTAAATTAACAGTTTATTCTTTGAATTTTAATTTGAAATTCTTGTACTTCTACTTCTTTCTTCTTTGTCAACAAATTAATTTCATCCAGCTCTTTACCATAAAAATAAAAAATAAATAAATAAAGATTGAAATTGAATATAATTAAAAGAAAGCGAGGGAGGGCGAGAGAACCTGAAAGAGAGAGGAAGGCTACGGAACAGGTGGGGATTCCTCAAATGAGGGGGAAGAGTAGTCAAATAGAACATGTCCCCCCAGTCAAGCTTCTGCTCCTCGGAGACAACAAATGCATTCCCGAATCCCTCTATCTCTCCTGGTTGTTGCCAATACTTGTTCTTCTCCTCCATTGACAACATGAAAAAATTCTGAATCTCCATTTTAGCTTTCTCCACCAGAGATATGCTCACGCTATGATTTATCAGCTAAAAGATTTTCATTTTATGCAATTAGTTACAACCAAAAAAATATATATATATTCACTGTACGTCATAAATATTCAATCTTGTAGCTTATATAAATTTAGCGTAAAGGGAAACCTTATAGGAAATGCAAAATACTATATATATATATATATATATATATATATATATATGTATGTATGTAATGTGAATAGATTAATTTAATGTTCAGAAAATAAGCACAGAAGCCTTTATATATATGTGTGTACGCGCGCGCTCCTCTTGATTTACATAAGAGTTACACGAAGGCAGCTTGAAGATTCACACACAAACCTGGAAGAAACCCCATTCTTTGCATGCGTGGTGCAACTTATCGAGCTCCGAGTCCATGAAATCTGTAGAAAGTAGCCTTTTCATGTCCACGACGGGGATTTGCAGCAAACAAGTGTTATGATCAACAGCTATGATTGGATTGTCTTGATCAGGACGGGCGTATCGTTGCGGAAGAGTAGTGAGAGGCTCCTTTGCCACCTCTTGTACACAAGGCACCGGGAGAGAGCTGCCAAGCTTAAGTGGTTTTGTTTCCATTGTTACTATAATCAACCTGATCTCCCCTGCTATTTATAGTAACAATGGAAGCTAATGAAGAAGAAAATAACACAACTTCCAATTTAATCTCTCACTGCTATTTATAGGAGTCAAAACAGTGTCATAGCATTTTCAGTTAATCATACGAGCAACATGGCCCATATTACGATTTAATTTTTACGATTATTAGTATTTTTTTTAATCTTTTAAAAATCAACACTGAGGACAAAAGATCTTAGACTTAACTTGATGTAGGATTTTAAGATATATTTTTTGTTCAACTTTATATATATATATATCTTTTAGTTGGTTAATTTATCAAATCACTAAATAATGGGGACGTCTATTGTGCAATTGCAATATAGACCATAGAATTAGGGCCCAATGAAAATCACAATAAACTTGATATATATATATATATATATATATATATATATATATATATATATCTTTTTTAGTTGGAAAGATGTCGTTCCAAGGGTGATTAGCTCAGCCATAGAATTGTGAACACGTGGCTTGAATATTGGGGATATTTATTGTGCAATTGCAATATAGACCATAAAATGAGGACACGTATATGTTTGCAAGGGGACAATGCAGGATGACTGGATATTTATGTAGCCAAAAATCAGGGCCTCCCCAAAAATATTATTAAATTCCATAAAATTTTAAAAAATACCCCTTTTATTTATGTTTCTCTCTGATCCCCTGTAATTTTTCTTTTCTTTTGACTTTCGTCCTTATTTTTATTTTTTACTATTGATCCTTCTACTGTGACTCCGCCCTATCAATAATGACCCTTCCCTAGCTTTGAAGGCTGTTAGTTAACTATGCCATGAATGTTATTATTATTATCTTTTGGTCAGGTAATTCCTTTGAACCCAAGAATTAGTAACTTTGAAACAGTAGAATTGCCTAGTGCCCTTTACTAATCTTGTGTATGTATATAAATCATCGTTTTTTTACTTGCTTTCAAATTGGTTTAATATGGTGGTAATAGTCTTCCATGATCTAAATCTCCATATCAATTTTCAGAATCATCTCGAATCATCTTAATCAATAATGGTATCATTAACTTATATGACCTCTTGTGAAAAGTCAACATCACAAGTAATATTACCCAAAAACTTTCTATAATGTATCATGTATATTTATTAATAATTATTGAATAGATTAATTATATGATGATAAAATGATTGATATGACAATTCAAAATTAGTGGCATATTGGTATTTGAGATGTGGGCACGTTCAGTTTGAGGAAAGGAGTGAGGGATGGAAGGAAAAGTAGTGTTAAAAGAAAAAATACGAAAAAAGGAATGGGTTTAAAAATATTTTTTCATTGTTTGGTTTGACAATGAAATCATGAACGGAAATGAATAGTTTATAAATTAATTGAAAATAAATGCTCTCAACATATAAATATATAATATCCATTATTATTAAATATATAAATTTTAAATTTAGAATTTTATGAAAATTAATTTTTTTAATTTTTGAAAAATATAAACCTTGTAATTTTTTATTAAGTAAAATAAATTAATAAATTATATCATAGTTATTTTTTAATTATATAAAAAATAATTTAATCAATTATTTGAATAATTATTTAAATAAGGTTAGTTTTAGACACATAAAAAATATACGATGTAAGTTTAGTAATTTGATATAGTATTCCTGAGAAAACCAAGTTTTCTAAGGTGGGGGATTGAAAAATTGATTATTGAAACTTAATTAATCCCAATTCCTAAGTTAAAAAATTCAACCAAACAAAAGACTTAGGATTCCAAAGTAATCCTAAGTCATTTCCCCTTTAAATTAATGCAACCGAACACCCCCTTAATTTATTGGTATCTAATGTTGAAGTGTGAACAAGAAATTATGACTTGATTTATTTAATTCACCAATAAAGTAGTATATAACCTCATACAATGAATATTCGATAAATTAATAATCTCAATTAAATAATATAATCTTTCGGTCCCGACTCCAGCAATGTGTTAAATTAATAAATTCACTAAATGCATACGATAATAATTTTTTTTGTAATCCTTTAGGGCCTACTAAAAATATAATTTAATAATTGATCGAATACACAGCATAAATAACATATAAATACATAACATTAAAGTGATTTTTTCTTAACAATAAATTCGTAATATAAAATGATTTTTTTAATAACTTCTAGTTTTTCAATTTTCTTTTTCAAAATATGTATCTAAAGTTTTTTATTTTTTATTTTTTTTCTTTCTATATAAACTAAACTTAATTTCATCCTTAATTTTATATCAATCGGGCACCATATTTGTTATATATTTTTCATATTGTAGCGTGCAAGGGCGGATCCATGTGTTGGCTAGCTCGGGCTGTGATTTTGAAATTATTTTTGCAAAGTTCTTTTAATATTCCGCTTTTGTAATTTATTAAATACACCCCTATATTATTAAAATGAATATACACCCCTAATTTATTAAATACACCCCTATATTATTAGCATATAGTTATAACTATATAAACTTATAATAGCTTGAATGACCTCTTTTGAAAAAACTGAACATGAATAGAGGGTCTTGATCTAACGGACATCTATCGTGGTGGAACTGTCATTAATTGAGAGCTATGAGGACTGGAGAGAGCTAACTTCGTGGCTGTGTTCGTTTTGGCTCCACAGAGCCTTTGTTACGAGTTACAATTAATCTATTTTTTCTTATGGTCTAGAAGACCGCTGCAACTACCATACTTCCAGATGCACACTACTAGTTGACTGTACACTATGCTTATCTTAATAATTGGTAATCATTTGACACAGTCACTGCAGAACATGTATCAACTGCTGAATAGTGGTCAAGAAAACACAAGATAAATACTTCAGCACCGTCTATGTGTAGTGACTTTACCTATTCCAATATGTTTATTAACTCTTGAATTACAATTTATACGTATATTATTAGAAAAGTCTTACATCAATTTATTTATCAATTAAGATACATAATTCACAATTTAAATTGTGAATAAAAAACTACTGTACATGTCTAAGGCCAAAATTGTAGATATTATGGCCTTCTCCACTAATTTTTATTGATAGGAAATGAATGGAGCCACGAGGCCAATAAATTTCCAGGGGGCCAAGTGTCATAACTAGTAGGTCTAGCAGACTGATGCTGTTATAGCATGATCATGCTGTTCATTAAGAAAGTGGGAATTGATAGCAATTACTGTTAAGCTTTGTCACAGCCACTATGCCATTTTTAGCGCATGCAATATATAATGTGTTTTGGAGAAAGATGAGCATTATTAATGTTGGGTATGTTTAAACCATATCCAACGATTTTATAATGCCCATGTTTTCTTTACCTTTCACACTTTACAATAACGCAGGTAAATATTTGCCTTTAAAATTAATGTAGGGTACTTTTAGTTTTTGCTGATACTCATAACTAGGATAAATTAATTATTGGAGATAAAAAGTTTAAAACAAATATTTATATCATGAGTCACGAAACTTAATTTGAGATTAATTTTATGAGTTATAAATATAATAAAAATATGAGTTATAAAATTTATTGTTTGTAATATACATTTTTTTTTTTTAAAAACATTATGGCTTAGAGTTACAATAGTTAGTTTGTAATTTACATAAGTTAAAAGGCTACTACATAAAAAAGTCTCATAGGTTCTAATACAATGATAAGATATTTGAATATTTTCTATATTTTTTAGCAACTGAGATATATGAAGACGGATTATTTTCTTCTCGTGATTGTGTATTTCAAAGAGATAGACTGTGAGCATTGGGTTGTATATTGGAGTTCTTGAGTACCGATATTACCCGTACGAGGAAAGAACTCTTTAGCCTTAGACAATACCTTTAACATGCCTCCCAGGTGCTCATTACTCTATCTTCTTAATTGTTATGATTATTTAATTTATATTTTATTATTTATGTAATATGTTGTTTGGTTTTGCTATTTTTAGATTTATAATAAATATTCCTAACAATCTAAAGTCAAAGAGTGTATCATATATTTTACTGCTTATCTAATTTGTAACTTGATTTATTGTTTATAGTAATTTATAAAAAAAAATTCTAAAATATGTTTGCTTTTTGTTTTATTTATTATATAACATTGTTATACTCATATGTCTTTGTAGAGGTCAGCAAGATTCATCATGTTATATATATTTTAATTATTCTAAGATTTGTTCTTATTTGATTACAATATGGTTAATAAATTGTGTTTTGCGTTTACATTGTGAATATACTTGCATGTATAAACTTCTTTTAGTTTTTGTCAAAATGCATCAAGTGCTATACATATATGATCTTAGAGTTTAATATTAATTAATTTATTGATTTAAAATTGTAGAGGCAACATAATGCATGAGTTGTAAACTTAAGTGAGTAGATAATGTATGGTGCAATACTGTTCATTTTAATGCTTTAAGTTTACTTAACATGTAAATGTGTAAAATCTATTTTAATGAATCCAAAGGCATGATGATTAGTTATTTTCATTTTGTGAATACATATTATATATTATATGTATTGAATTATTATTGACATATGATTATGAGTATAATCTTATCATCTATGCTTAACATGTAGACCAAAATTGAAATGCATCTTTTATCGTATTTTAATATGTGCTACAAGTAGCTAGAAAAAAATATTTATAGTTTTAGAGTCTCTCCAGTACTTGACTATTTTATATCTTTTCTTGTGCATTCATTAATAGAATTTTTTAATGTTGCAAAATTGTTAAACATAAAAGTTTTAGTTGAAATTATTTGGGCTAAATTAATCGGTAACGTACTTTTCAACAACTATCTTATAAGTATAATACCTTAAAGATGTCAAAGGGTAACATACATATTATTGTCGTTGCTTTATTTCAACTACACATATTTCATTTATATTAAAGTTTGTTGTTTGTGATATTGTATATTTAGCAAATATATATGATATATGTTTTGTGCATATTATTATAAATTGGTTAAGAATTCAGTTTGTATGTTACTTGCATACATTAAATTTTTGTTACATGTTTTAATGAGTTTATTAGAAACTCATATGCATGGTGGTGTGCTATAATAGTTTCTTATGGTTATATGAGATATCAAAAGTTATTAAACTTTCTAAATAATGATTTAAGGAGTTACATCTTATTACATATGCTGCTACTTAAATATATATTTGTTTGCAACTTACAAGTTTGAGGTATAGTAGAAGAGTTATGGTTTTAATCACATATATATTTTTTAATTGTTGTGTTTAAAATCGCATTGCAGATATTAAATTTTGAGTTATATTTTAACAAGCCATTGAAAGTTTAATTTAGAGTTATAGTGAATTTATTGGGTACAATTACTCATTTATTCTATTGTTTGATTGGAATTTAAACTTGATCTTTATTGGTTTGTTTTCAATCCGTACATACATGCATGTGCATTGGAAGTGTGTTTTACAATAATGAAGAAAAATATGAGTTTTAAAATATTGTTAGTTCTGGAAGTATGAGGTTATGAATAATATAACAATAAACTGTATAATAAAATGACACATGAGGATTTTACATGGTTCAATTATAAAACCTACATCTACGGACAGCTTTAGAGCTTCAATTTACTAAGTTCTTGTTTGTACAATCTTTAAAATCGCTTAACCCTAAAACTGAAAATCAAATAGAAACACAGAGCAACTTGATTCATCACTTGACCAAATCGTATAAGCTAAAAATAATAGGAAAGTAGGAATTCATAGCAAATCTTACCTTAATTGATTAGCTTTGGCCAGAATCCAAATTCAGTTTGGGTATTCAAGTGATTCCATTAAGCCATGATTGTGAACCAACACAACATCGATAAGAGTTTTTAATCTTGAAGATCCAGTTGAGAGATGTATGTTTAGGTTGAAAAGAGTTAAAAAAGAGTACTGATGAGATGGAAGCTTTAGATTTGTTAGCAAAATGAAAATGCGTATAAGATTCCGCTTCTATAATTTGTATTTAATATTTAGTTTCAAAGACATAATTTAAATTTGGTAAAAAAATTTATCATCCACGGCCAGAATATTTTTGCCATTAAATATATTACAATCAATGGTAAATACTTTTACACTGTTAAAGAAAATATTACAGCATTTTTATTTTTATGCTGTGAAAATAAAATCATTTGATATATTTAATGGCAAGCTATTAAAGTCTGCCCTAATATAATTTTACACGGTAATGGCAAATTCTATATGACGGCTTAAATATTTAACAGACTATTATTAGTTTAATTTAGAGTTATAGTGAATTTATTGGGTACAATTACTCATTTATTCTATTGTTTGATTGGAATTTAACTTGATCTTTATTGGTTTGTTTTCAATCCGTACATACATGCATGTGCATTGGAAGTGTGTTTTACAATAATGAAGAAAAATATGAGTTTTAAAATATTGTTAGTTCTGGAAGTATGGGGTTATGAATAATATAACAATAAACTGTATAATAAAATGACACATGAGGATTTTACGTGGTTCAATTATAAAACCTACATCTACGGACAGCTTTAGAGCTGTAATTCACTAAGTTCTTGTTTGTACAATCTTTAAAATCGCTTAACCCTAAAACTGAAAATCAAATAGAAACACAGAGCAACTTGATTCATCACTTGACCAAATCGTATAAGCTAAAAATAATAGGAAAGTAGGAATTCATAGCAAATCTTACCTTAATTGATTAGCTTTGGCCAGAATCCAAATTCAGTTTGGGTATTCAAGTGATTCCATTAAGCCATGATTGTGAACCAACACAACATCGACAAGAGTTTTTAATCTTGAAGATCCAGTTGAGAGATGTATGTTTAGGTTGAAAAGAGTTAAAAAAAAGTACTGATGAGATGAAAGCTTTAGATCTGTTAGCAAAATGAAAATGCGTATAAGATTCCGCTTCTATAATTTGTATTTAATATTTAGTTTCAAAGACATAATTTAAACTTGGTAAAAAAATTTATCATCCACGGCCAGAATATTTTTGCCATTAAATAAATTACAATCAATGGCAAATACTTTTACACTGTTAAAGAAAATATTACAGCATTTTTATTTTTATGCTATGAAAATAAAATCATTTGATATATTTAATGGCAAGCTATTAAAGTCTGCCCTAATATAATTTTACACGATAATGGCAAATTCTATATGACGGCTTAAATATTTAACAGAATATTATTAATAACTTTCAATAGCATTTCATTTTTACCAGCCGTAAAATCTCTGTCGTAGAACATCGTTTTTCTTGTAGTGCACACATAAATTTATATAAGAATTACGCGAAGGCAGCTCGCAGATTCACACATAAGCCTAGAAGAAACCCCATTCTTTGCATGCATTGTGCAACTTACCAAGCTCTGAGCCCATGAAATCTGCAGAAAGTAGCATTTCGGCCCTTTCCATGTCCACGACGGGAAGTTGTGGCAAACAAGTAAGGTTGGCAATGCAACGGGTCGGATATGAGACGACACGTACCCGTTTGTGTTCCGTTAAATTTTTTCTTACCCCACCCCTCTCCCCAATTTAAATTTTATTAAATTATTTTATTTAAAATATAACTATATTTATAACCATTATTTAAAAATTATAAAAAATTTATATTCATTCTACTTTATTAAAAAAAACATACATACATTTATAAAATTGTAAAATAATATAAATATAATTTATGCTTACTCTAAAATAAAATACATATTCACATGATATATATCCTAAAATATTTCATAATAAATCTAATTATTCGACAATCATTAAAAATACAAAAAAAGTTAATTTATATTAGATAAAAAATCTTTGTATAAATTTTTATATATATTTGTATTGTATAAACTAAACGATGATTGTATGTAAATTTAAAAGAACTAAAGTTAATTTATATTATATAAAAAAATCTATTACCTATAAAGTTTATGTAAGTTTTCATTTTTATTGGCATTATGCAAGCTAAATAGTAATTGTATAAATTAGTTATATCATCTAAAAAGATAGTGATCACTAATTACCATTTCATTTTATTAATAATAATATTGCATACTCTATTAGAAATAATATTAAATGTGTATTATTGCTTGTAAACTAGTTAATTGACAATATTTTAAATAGTTGATAATAAAATTAAATAATTTTCTAATAGCATATTGATTTAATTTCAATCTAATAATAATAATATGATTGACATATACCAATTAATTAACATTATATATATTTATAAAACATTATTAATTCAATTAATTAATTTAAATTACGAAAAATCATATAGTTAAGGCTATAAGATTGTTCTTATCATATTTCTATTTATATATTTAGAAAATAATATATTGATTATATTAAAGGTATATATTTTAGAAATGATATTGTTAATATTACAATAATTTAATTACTACTTAATAATCTATATCAATATTGTATATATCATACAAATTTAATTACTATAAAATACAAATATTTTATTTTGTCATTATAATATGATTAAATTGATGTTAATATTCTAAAATATATAAAATATTTAATTAAAATGTTACTTTTGTCAAAGTATTTATGTTATTTGTAAAAGTGTAAAGAATTCACATATATGAAAAATTTAACAAATATAACCTAAAAAATTATTAAACAGTCTTAAAATTTTAAAATTTTATAAATATAACTCTATATTTTGCGAGGTAAGACATGTTCATGGAGTTAGACCTGATCCCAAACCTGCCCCGATCGCGGGTAAAATAATTTTGTCTCGAACCTGACCTAAAACTAGTTTGGGAGGAGATATTTTTGCGGATTATATCGAGGCTCCAAATCTCTGATGAGTCAAATTATCATCCTTATAAACAAGTAAACAAGTGTTATGATCAACAGCTATGATCGGATTGTCTTGATCAGGACAGGCATATCGTGGCGGAAGAGTGGCGAGAGGCTCCTTTGCCAGCTCTTGTACACAAGGCACCGGGAGAGAGCAGCCAAGCTTAAGTGTTTTTGTTTCTATTGTTACTGTAATCAACCTGACCTACCCTGCTCCACGGCCGACCTAGCTAGCTAATGAAGAGGAAAACAACACGACTTCAAATATAATCTGTCACAGCTATTTGTAGTAGTCAAATCAGAGTCATATCACTATCAGTTAATCACACAAACAACGTGGCCCCCACACGATTTCTTTTACTATTATTAGTATATATTTTTTATCTTTTAAAATATCAACACTAATCAAGGACAAAAGATCTTAAACATAACTTGATATAAGATTTTAAGATATATTTTTTGTTCAACTTGATATATATTTTTTTTAATCTTTTTATCTTTTAATTGGTTAATTTATTACACATCAAATCGCATTGTTAAAATAAAATATTCAATCATTTGTCTCAAAGGTGTTTAACTAGACTGTAGAATTGTAAACACGTGGCCTTACTAGTAGTGACGTATATTGTGCAATGGCAATATAGGACATAGAATTAGGGACACGTGTACGTATGCGAGGGCGCAATAGGGGATAACTGGGAATTTATGTAGTGAAAAAACAGGGCCCGGCCAAAAATATTATTAAATTACATAAAAATTTAAATATATTTTTTTATTTATGTTTTTGTCTATCCCCTTTAATTATTTCTTTTTTTTTTTGGACTTTCGTCCTTAATTTTTATTTTTACTAGTGATCCTTCTCCTATGGCTCCGCCCTATCAATAATAACCCTTCCCTAGCTTAGTAGCTTTTGAAGGTTATTAATTAACTATGCTGTGAATGTGATATTTTATTTGTTAGGTAATTCCCTTGAACCCAAGAATTAGTAACTTTGAAAAAACTAGAATTGCATAGTGTTGTTTACTAATCTTTTATATATGTATATAAATCATCATTTGTTGACTTGCTTTCAAATTGGTTTAATAGGGTGGTATTAGTCTTCCATGATATCTAAATCTCCATATTAATTAATTATTAGAATCAGCATATCATGGTGTACAAAGTTTGTACATACTTTGCCAGACTTTGTCAATTGCTAGGAAATCACTACCATTATGTTGGAGAATTAATAATGGTACATGGATTCTAGACATTTTTCTCAAACCATCTTGATTAATATATATTTCTTATAGGTATTGAATTAAAAGTGATTAATGATATGTTATTAGTATGAGGTCTTCTAAAAAATGAAAAAACGATAGATTACTTACGTTATGTAATCTGTTATTTTTTAAAAAAAATATATTTTTTAAAATATAAATTAAGATATGTAATATTACTTATAGATAAATGAAAATATAGTTGCTCCTAACAATAAACCACTTACAAGAAGGAGGTGGGGCAAAATTATTAATAAATAAAAACCTTGAGGTCCAAACTGTTGTAAAAGTAAAAATAAATATTTTTTTCACCATATGTCAAATTATCGTTTTACCGTATCCCTCGTATCCCTACCCTACACTTGGCTTCATCTTTTGATGCTATGATCTCGTTATAGGTCTGTAAATAGAGGCATTCACCCTTCTAATTATGGTTCTAGTTACGGTACATCGGTTATACCGATACATTATTTTTCCAAATTTTTTTAATTTTTAGTATAAAAGTTGTATATTCTTGTATAAAAATCGTAAATATGGAGTGTAAAAGTTGTAAATGAAACTATTTTCGATTTTTTGTAAACTAGTGTAAAAATTGTAAATCATTGTATAAAAGTCGTAAATGGGAATTTACAACTTTTTTTTCACATTTACAATTTTTATATAAAGATTTACAACTCTTACACTGAATTTACAAAAAATTGATAAGTGATATACCGGTACATCGGATATACTGTAGACGGACCCATTATTATGGCTTTAGATACACGTGAAGAGGCCAACTGGCTGAAATAAAGATCATTCTTTCTGTCTCACGTGCTCTCTCTACTTCCATTTCTTTGTTTACCTGCGTTTCTCTCTCGTGGTAACGCCACCACCCTCACCTCCAGGGGCCTTCACTTCAAATGTTATATTAATATATCATAACACAGGACAAATGCCTTGTATCCACCAAACTACTGTATCAAACCATAACCTTTTTAACACTTAAATCATATCAACGTACATGACCTCTTTGGAAAAGTCAGCACAGTTACAAATAATAAATTACTGAGCCTTGCCCAAAGACTCTCTAGAATGCATCACGCAATTTATTAATAATGTTACTAATCCTAAATATTTATCCTAAGTTACGATCTGATCTTGCATCCCAATTAATTAATAATTATCAGATAAATTATAAGATGACATAATCATTGATATGACAATTCTAAATTAGTAACATATTAATATTTGAGATGTGTGATTTAAAATAACAATTTAGAATGTAGCATTACTCTTAATGTATTAGTATATGATGTTAGTGTGAACAAGAATTTGTCACTTGATTTATTTAATTCACGAATACAGTATTTTACAACCTCATAATATACATATAGAGAAGCAATTACATATATGAAGTTCCTAGAGAAACCTTGAACGCCGGCATTCTCTAGGGCGTCCTTTGGGAAATCGCTTCAAATCTGTGCAATAGTTGTAAATCATGTGGTATTTTTGCACCCACCTTAGTATTCTTCGCCCATATGCATCAAGCCCTTGAGTTTCCCAAGCATTATTTTTCATGGAGTTGGTGGTCCTTGTATCGCAAGAAGATGAACCCATCGACCACAAGCACGCATTGGCATTGAAATTTCGGAAGTAGGCTGTAAATGGAGCTTTTGACCAATTCGTTTTCACGCGACCGCCTCTTGTTGCCCATTCGTCTGCGTTCCATAAACTCGAGTAAAGCTTCATGGGCTTTTTATTAGGGAAAGGAACTCCAAATGCTTCCTCGTTGTTGAACACTCTTATGGCTATGTTATCAACTAAGAAACTGATCAAAGAATGAAAAATTAATTGTGTAAGAACATTGTTAATTATGCGTTTAACGCATAAATTATATTCAGAGGTTAACATATATTTAACAAGAGTAATCTTAATGTGTGCGTCTTAAAACTACGGTTCTTGCAATCTATATATTTCAATTGATCTTAGACTTATAACATTAGTGTTCAGGATACATATTAAGATCTTTTAATCCATAAAATAAATTAATAATTAAAGCGAAAGAACTTAACACGTAAGCTAGCTAGCTAATCTTACATGATGCGCTGGAGATTCCACACGATAGAGTAAGTGTGAAAATCTTTTGTTGGGTCGAACCATAGGTAAAATTGTTGCTCCCTTGCACCTTTACCTTGTGTGTACACATTAGTATGGACAATATATGGTTCACCACTTACGTTCCCCAAGAACTCAAAATCAATCTCGTCTTGGTTTGGCCATTCAGAAGATAACTGCAACAAAATTGAGAATTAATCTTAAACTCAATTATCATTATATATGATCATCATTAATGTCAAGAATTGTGTAGATTTTAAAGAAAATGGAGTGTGGCTAAGACAGCATACATAAAAAGCAGTAACGGTGCCAGCAGAGTCTCCAGCGACGAGCTTAATCTCCATATCAATCCTTCCAAATAAATATTCACTCTTTGACGAGAAACCCGAGCCTGAGGTTTTGTCAAGAGTAAGACTCAGAAGCTTTCCTCCATCTAGAATTGCAGCATGGTCGCCACCCCATGTTATGTCGACATCTTGGGAGAAACTGCCAACAGCATTAGCTGGTACGAAAGAACTCACAACAGAGAAGAAAAGAGAAAGTATGATTTGAACTCTATGAGAAGTATTGGAAGTTGTCATGTTGAGAGGAGAGAGTGAATCTAATCTGAGCATCTGATGGCCCCTGCACGCACGCACGCATGCAGATATATATTGTAGCACATACAAAAACACGGTTGGACAATGCGTGAGGTGAACAAATACCAACAATTTATAGCTGGAACTTGCATATTTCGAGCTAATAAGCTTTTTTTAGAAGTTCTATTAACACAAGTTGGTGTTTGATTAGTCAAGTATATGTCCCTTTTCGAATCTTTTTTTATAATTTTGCATCACCTAGCTGGCTGAAGCTTAGAGAAGTAGTTTACTCGCTCTAATTGATCGCCTTTACGTACAGTTATGCTAAATTGCATGCTTGACAAATTAATTTCTGCTAATTATGCGAAGCAATGAAGCGTGATCGATCTTGAAAATACAAATTCCAACTGGGTACAAAAGACGTAGTTAAGCAGTCGAGGTCGTCTCTCCTGCTAGACTTCAAGATTTTATGCTATCAAAGAGTAGATTGAATTAATAATTGATGATTTTATTGAATATATCGTGGCACTTTCACGCAATAGGGGAGCAACTGAGCAAGATTAGAGTTCAAAGTCATTATAATCTTGGGATGTTCGCAAAGATGAGATCATAAGATGAGCTGGACTTGAACGGATCTCAATTAATCTCTCGTGAAGAGTAATCTAATTAATTTGTAATTACATAATTGCTATGTTTGTCCGCACTTATTGGGAACAATAAATCAAACCTCTGTATTGGAAATTCAATTAATTAATAATGGCATAGATTTTGCTACGTTTTGGCTGTTCTTATAGGAAAAAACAACTCCGTATTGGGAACGTTAAAAGATAAAGAAAGAAGGGCGGTTGAAAATTACACGAAGTCTATTGATGTGCAAAACGAGAATTCACGTGAGTATGTTAATTTTTCCCATTAAGAGAATTGACTTAATTGGTCTTGGAAATAGCAGAAATTAAAGGACTAAATAAGCCAATTTTTGCTAGTTAATGTTACTTACCTCCCAATTAGTTTACATCTTTCCAATTGTTTTGGTTTCTCCAAATCGAATTCCTATGTATATGATACAGATGAACGCAACTCAACAAGATGTTCTTCTTATCTGCATTGAATAAAGAAAGTTATTGAAAAAGAAAAAGGAAAGCTGGCTATTGAATAGAGTCGTAGAATACAATCCACATAACCAATAATCTAACCAATTGAGAATCAGTGCTAATCAACTTCAAATTGTAGTTGTATTGACTTGCACAGTCTCATTATATATCTATTTTCATAAAATCAAGATAGGCCTTGCCATCTAGCTTCCGAGCAAAAAATTCCTTGAAGTACGTGTCCAATGGGAGTCGGCGGAATTTTGCGGGGTTTTCTGGGCCAACAAGGCTCGGTGCAGGGCCTAACTCCGTGTCCAGCTTGGAACTGTAAAATGTTGCAACTGACAGACGATCTTTCGTTGAGTTTACTGTTGCCCTGTGCTCAATGCTTCTATAAGTGCCATTGCTAAAAATCTGCAGACCCGGAAGTGATATATATTACAAGAAGCAAATGTTACTCTTATCTCAAAATTAAAAAGTTAAACAACATGAATTTTATTAATTAATGATTATTAAGTGAATGATGTAACAATGTGATAAGTTTTAATAATTGCCTTTTTAACTTTAGGATGCTTGATTAATTTGGATAAACATTTTGGAATGTGTAGTATTAGTCGTGTTATACAATGAAATGAAGAATAAATTTCCCACTTAGGTACCTCCATGATGTCTCCAACATTCACGACAAAAGCATTTGGAAGAGGTTTAACTGGAATCCATCTGCCTTCCTTGCGAATTTGAAGGCCTTCAGTGTCATTGAGCTGGAAGAGAATTGTAAGAGCAGCAGCATCAGAATGTGGTGTCAAACCAATGGCCTTGTCTGGTTGCGGGCATGGAGGATAGTAATTCATTCTCACTGATTGAACCCCATCACTGAACAACTCTCTCATCTCTTCGCCATCCATCTTCAAAGCTTTAGCCAAGTGATCCAAGAGAACCATGACTAACTTTTTCATTTCCACACAGTAAGAGTCGAGGCTCTCTCTGCAACAAATCAAATATATATATGTATATGTCTAGAAGAACATTTATAAAGTATAGCATCCAATTTAAATATATATATTTATAATATGGCTTGCCTTAACTAATTTTTTTTTTTAAATTTAACTAGCGTCTTTTAATCACGTTAATGTAAACTAAGCATTGATACTAAGATATATATATATATATATATATATATATATGCTCCTCATGTTGCTAAGATTTATGACAACATATGGTCCCGTTTTTGCAGATTTTGGCTTCAAATGGAGATGGAGAGAGAACCTGAGAACTGGAGGGAGTTTGTGAAAGAGGTCAGACTTCCTTAGATTGAGTGGAAGGGTGGTTACATAGAAAATATCTGACCAGTCTAACTTTTGCTCCTCTGAAACAACAAAGAGCTGCCCAAACCCCTCATGGTTGTCTGGCTCCTGCCACAGCTTCTTCTTTTCTTCATATGGAAGTTTGAAGAAATTCTCAACTTCCAACTTGAACTTCTCCAGCAATGAACTACTAACTCCATGGTTTATAACCTTCATTTCGCCATCATACAATTAATTCTCATCAAAGCACTGATTAAGTTGGAAAGTTTACTGGGCACAATAGCACAACTTATTTAGTTATTATAGTTTAAATCGAAGACAACATGTCGTCATATTGAGGACAACAGGTCATCCGGATGCAAGACCAATAATAAGTGTGCAGATTATAGAGGCTAGCTAGAGCAGAGAGGCATGCACCTGAAAGAATCCCCATTCCTTGCAAGCTGAGTGCAACCTTTCCAGTTCATCATCCGCAGCAACCAATTTTTGATGATCGATGACGGGTATGGATGGAAGCCATGTGTCACGGATGACAGCCGGAGGCTCCAGATCGGCCTGAACATATCGATGTGGGATATTGATGATGGAATCTTTGCTTAACTCCTGTACACTTGGAACAATGATAGATCTTCCGAAGTTAACTGCTTCCATGAATTTGCTGAGCTAAGCTATAGATGAAGACCAAGTGTGTGATGGAGGTTTATTGAAAAAAAAAGATGAAAAGGGGAGAAAATGTTGAGATTCCATCAAGTTTATTACCACCTAGATAACGATAAACTATAGCTGTTAGCTCCAATCTCCATAGCGACCAGAAGGCCCGTGATTTGGTCATAATATTATTCTATTATATTATCACATACATTAAGATTAAAGACCTGACATTGTGAACTCGTGTTTGGTTCTCAACTTCCTATATTATCTATATTATCCTATGCTCTTTTTTATCATTTTTTTTAATGTGTGAAAATAATAAGTATGGAATATATTTGAAATTTACTCAAAATTTATTTTTTTAAAATTGTTTAGTTATTCATGAGTTATTAGATTAAAGTGTTTGACAAATTTCAATATTACAAATTAACATGTTTCACATTTGTCAATCATAATGGGTTGATGAAGGCCATGCCATCTAGGGTGTCAGATGGGTCATAAACTTAATATAATATAATTTTAATATATTAATATAACATAAAATAAAAATATGTAGAATAAATATAATATAACATAATTACTATAATAATATAATAACATAAATAAATATAAAATATAATTTTATATTATATTAATAATAATTTTACATTAATATTTTAATTATATGACCCATTTAACGTATCTGATACTACTGTGATACCGATAGACCTGTTAAACCCGTAAAAAAATACTAGTTAAGTTTAATTACTAGAGTCTAGTTTTGTATTGGCGTTGGACAATTTAGGCATGCATACCGGGCCTTCTTTCGCTTAATTACCACATCTGCCTTGCATCATTCATTCATGTTAGTTTGACCTCAGATGCTTGAGGCTCTTCAAGCCTCCGCGCAACAAATTAACGAACGTCGGCCCATTTGTCTATTTGTCTTAGATTTTGGGCTTTAGCTTTGTTGGACTCTTGGAGATTTAAATATCATAGTCCATTTTTCAGTTCATTTGCTTCATGACAATTTTCAAAGAAATGATCCATACACTATGGGCCCTTTAATCTGTTGTTTTGACGATAAGTTTTATAATATATATTATAAATAGCATAATTTTTTAAATAGTATTATTTATTAAAATATTAATATTTAAAGTTTCTGGTTTATATTTTATATCGAAAGAGGTGTTCATAATTTATTTTTAATTTTTTAAATTTAAAATTTCTAGTAAATTTGTTCAAAGCTGTAGGATCCTTTGTTTGAGATAAACACAGCACAGCACAACACATAATAAATAATTGAAAATTAATCTTCAAGTTAGAGAATGGTGGTGGAGGCAGGTGGGGTATCAAATATATAGATTTAGATATCCAAACCATACATCTGCCGAATCGAACCCTCCTTATCTTAAATATTTCATCATTGATGACGATTATTAGCTAAATCTTAATTAAAAAAAACGAGATTAAAAATATTTAAATTACAAAGTCAAAAGCTGATCTATCAATTTCATTGAAAAATATTAACTCTAATTACGCACGTTTTGATTTGAAAAATAAAATAGTATATGAAAATGATTGCCTTTCGGACCACGCTGTAGTTGAAAATGATATATTGATAACAACCCTTAACTGCACCTTACCTTACCAAGAACCAAGAAATTAATACTATTAATATCTAATATTAAATAATCAATAAAGATACTAATTACTATATTATTAATATATCTAATCCTGCATTGCTCATGACTTGACTGGCACCAAGAATTCTCGATGCTAAATGTTAAGGAAACAGGCTAGGTATATATGTCAATCATGTTGACCATAATTAATTAGTAATTAGTAATTTTCTTTGTTAAATAAAAAATAAATTATGCTACTCAGCAACCAAGATGATGAATGATAATGGGTTGATAAATAAGTAAATTTTAAAAACAGTATTTAACAAATATTACGAATCACAGTTATCTTTCTACCCGAAAAAAAGAAGTAAATATTTCAGAATTACGACAATAAATTTTTTTTAGTATAATAAAGAGGTTAATGGTTAAAACATTTACTCAATCCAACAAAAATCATTTACTCATCTCATTTCTACTTCATCTTTTTACGAGAGTGTGATTGGTATTAATGGGGAGTAAGAATATATACACATCTCACTTATTCATTAACATTAAAAATTTATCAGTTTGGGATCCATGTTTATGTCCAGCTGCTTGTTTAGTGTTCATAGTTCGATTTATTTTTAGTACGAGATGTGATGGAGTTACATATTGTTAATTTTGTCAATCATTAGAGAATTTTTACTCAAAAAGTCAAGATCCATCCCCCTTTGGAGATTAAATTTGTGTATTTACTATAAATTAATATTGTATACGTATATGATTAGTGTATTGATTGAAGTTAAACAATTGACTTTTGCACAATTAACTATATATTCATTTGATATTGAATACACCTATCCAAAATTTAGTCTAATTAATTAATTCAATTCAAAACTATTAATTTTGGTTCTTTCTACTACTCGTAATAAATTAAATAGATTTAAATCGAATCTTTACTAGATTGAAAGTTTTGTAATCCAAAAGAATTAGATTGAATAGCTTAAGCTGAACCCTAGCTACTTAAAAATTAATTATACCATATCACGTCATATCGTAGGAGTTGCTTGTTAGTTCCATTAACATGATAAATTAATACTTTAATTAATCAATATTTAATTAAAACCTATTAAACAATAAAACCAAAACTGTCCAAATTGCATTAGTGAAAAACGGTTAGAAATAAAAAGGTGATAATGGGTATGTATCTCAATAATATAAATATATATTGAGTAATGTTATACTTTACAACTTTGTATCTCAATTTTGTATTCCAACTGAGGTGGCAGTTGACATGTCAACCCATGTAAATAGCCACATCACACCTCTTTTAATTATTCAATTAATATATCTTTTACATGGATTGATATAACTGTTACTTTAGTTGAAATACAAAGTTGGGATGCATAGCATTACTCATATTTATTATATTCTTCTAATTGCCGACAATCTTATATACAATCTAATATACACTAGGCTCTAGCCAATATCTGATCCTCCACTCAACTTGCAAAATTACTTTGAAATTATAATTGATGTTCAAAACATATTTAGATGCCAAATCTCCAATATTTCAGCTCCAAAACTTAGTGCTCAAGTATTCCTCCAAAATCACACATTAGAATTATAATTAATGTTCGAAACATCTAAATGCCAAATATCGAATATTGGAATTCAGAAACTTGATGCTAAAGTATTCCTCCGGCTCTGTATATAAAAGCATAAAACTTTGTTGTAAATTAATGAAACAATTAGTTTTATAACAAATATTGGCAATAGCTGCAACAACAATTAATTAACCTAGTCTAGCACTACTTGCTATCGGCTTTATAGGAAAGTCTAAGTTTAGATATATATTTTATAGAATTTTATTGTAAGTCTACTCTTGTTATCTGGGACGGAGCCAGAAATTGTTTCTAGAGGGGGCAAATTGAACAATAATAAAAGAAAATAAATTAATTTAAATAAAATATAGTTGTAAATTTAGAAAGTTTATAATATTTTTAGTCAACATTATTTGAGGTATAAATTAATATTTGTCATATCAATTTTAAGTTTTAATTACAAGAGAAAGAGAAATGATAAAATAAAGTAATTAATAATATAATTAAATAAAATTTTAAGCTTATTAATTCAAAAGAATCTTATCTTTTTAAAAATAAAAATAAAATAATAAAGACAAACAAATTAATGAATGATAATAGAGAAAATATAAAAAAAACTGTTTGATAAATAAGAAGTAAATAGAAATATATACACACATATATATATATTTATAACAATATACATTTTTAATAATTGAAAAGAAATAATAATATTTTATTTTTTTCCTTTGGCCCAGGAGGGGCAATTGCCACTGCTGGGGCTATGCTAGCTCCGTCCCTGCTTGTTATCAATCGGAATATAATAAGAATTTGGTAAGAAATTAGACAGAATCATCTTGTTTTATATATAACAGATAATAATATCAATTGTATTTATTTGGTTCCTTGTTGATTAAGAAATTCATATAAAAAATAATCATCTTGCTTAGTTATATTATTTTTTGTACAGCACATGATGTAAAATCCGAGTATTATAAACTACATTGTCTCAATTATCTATTCACGTTTGCAAAAAGTCAATGAGACTTTGTCAGCAGTTGAGTTGTCATAATCTTAAACGTGGTTTGCCTGTTAATCAATAGTAACTAATTAAAATAGATTTTGTCAAACCAAATGTAATGACTTCGTTGAACACCACTTAACCCACATTTAATTGAGCACGTTTTTCGCTTATTATAAAAGACTGCATGTATTACGCAACATGGACATGTTCATTACACAATAATAATCTTGGAAACTTTTTTTGTCATTTATTTTTTGCTGATTGTTTGATAAGAATCACCACCTGTTGGCTTTGGTCATGACTTGATTGATTTTATATATGCTTTCTTGTTTAGGGTTTTTATTAATATGTTGATTCCTTGTATCGATCAATACGCCAAATACGGATCATCATAGGAATTAAATAATGCTTTTCAAAAAAATATTCACAAAAAAAAAAAACTTTAGAACATATCTTAATCATGTATTAATATTGGCAGTCATAATCGTATATATGATATGAGAACTTTTTTGAAAAAATATGCAAATTTAAATATTTTTCCGCAGGCCACGAGTTGATTCTAGTCTAGAATAGAACATGAAACAAATTAATTAATTGACACCATTATTGAACCTACAATATAAATTATTTAACATTGCTGCCGACATTGTCAAAATAAAATCTCTCTGGCCACATGTCCGATCCAGATGGAGCGTGGAGGCTCTTGCACTATACTTGATTAGCATCCATTTTATGTATAGAATCCTTTGATCATTTTATTCATATTTCATACTCATCGATCTGTTTATGTATATAGAAATTAACTGAACATTTGTTGCTACCTCTTGTTAATTATCAGAAATTATTGTTTTAGTAAATGCCATAGATGCCATTCCTCAGAGAGGATATATAATTAATTAGGCAATTATAGCGCTTTATTTAAAGTAAGAAATAATCATGTGTCAATGAACAAAGTTTGCTTAATTTTACTTAAATGCAAGAAAAAAAAAAGTAATATAATATAAGGAGAATTTGATTATCATGTCCCTTACATTATACAAAACGGCAAATGATGTATATAATTATATCTAAACATATACATTACTTGATCCATTCGTTAATATTTCAACCATTAATTTTAATTTCCCTATTTTCTAGGTATATAAATACCCTTGTTGCCATACCTTGGTTCATAATAGAGTTGCACTTAAAAATATGGCATCATCTCAAGCAACCTCAGCCCTTGAGAGCCCAGAATCCTACGCACTTAGTGTTCAAGAACTCATCAAAGACCCCAAGCTCACTGTTCCAGAATGCTACGTCCTTCCAGATCAAGAGCTTCCAAATCTCTCGGATGGGAAGGATCACTTCACTGCAATCCCAACTATTGACATGGAAAGATTGGTTTCCAAGCAGGACACAGATTTTGAAGTAGAGAAGCTCCATGCCACTCTCAAAGAATGGGGCATCTTCCAGGTTAGAAAACCTAACATTACTGGAATTAATAATCAATATGGATCTGCATGAAACTAATTGCTTGCATAAATCTCTCCATATAGAGACGAATTATCAATAATTGGTTTACTATCTGCAACAGCACAATATATAGTTGTTTTGTACAGCTTTTTATATAATATTGTTAGTTGTATATGGAAATATTGCTTCACAAATGAAAGAGTTAAAGTATGAAAAACATGCACATAAAATCCAAATAAAAAGTTATAATATATAGTAGAGGCAATAATGATAATATTAAAAAAGCTATAGGCTAACAGTTGCTTCACTGTTTGATGTAGTTGGTGAACCATGGAGTTAGCTCTTCACTGTTGGAGAAGCTGAAATATGAGATCCAAGAATTTTATAAGCTCCCTCTAGAAGAGAAGATGAAATACAAGATAAAGCCAGGAGAATATGAAGGTTATGGAAGCGTCGCTCGACCTGGTGGAAAACTTGATTGGGGTGACAGATTTTATATGATAACCAACCCTATTCACAGGAGGAGACCACACCTTCTCCCAGAGCTCCCTTCATCCTTCAGGTCGTCTCTTGAGCTTCACTCACGCAGTGGTTACAAATCTAACAGCACCTATGTGTCTTTAACTTCTTGTTGCATGCATGCAGAAATACTTTAGAATCTTACATCCTGGAAGTGGAAAAGCTATCCATGAAAATTTTGGAAATAATAGCAAAGACTCTAAAGATGATGGAACTGAAAGAAGTGGAAGAGACGTTTGGCGATGGGATGCGATCATTGAGGATTACTTACTACCCTCCATGTCCAAAACCAGAGCTGGTTATGGGTATCACACCTCACTCTGATGCCACTGCCATCACTATCCTTAACCAAGTCAATGGAGTGGATGGTCTTCAGATAAAAAAGGACGGAGTTTGGTTGCCTCTCAGCATCCTTCCAGATGCGTTTGTGGTTAACGTAGGAGATATTATAGAGGTTTGCCATAATTTTCTATCTCCTTTCTTCTTAAAGAAATTAAATTAATTAATTACGGATAGAAGGAAAATTGAACATGTTATATTAAATATATTCGTCAGTCTTCTTATTTAGGAAACCTCACTGTCATATGCGATTTTCCTTTTTTTTTTTTTTAATCAGTTTAACCGGACTCAATATCAACATGCAGGTTCAAGTTTTCCAATTTAATGGGATAAGTAAATTGACATCCGGTATCTCTCTTTTTCTTCACGCTAATTAGACTACACAAAAATTCAATCCATCGTATGATTTATATCTGTCCACGACTCTACATATAAAAATATCGATCCAATTCTTCTAACAATAATGATCATGAATTATCCTGGTCAATTTAATCATTTACTTTCTCCTGGATAATAGATAAAGGCACAGCCCAGGTTCCAAGTCGCATAAAATATACACTGTACCGGATGATAATATATATGTTTCACTTGCATAATTACTCACCGAGACTCTACATTCTCTTACAATTCATTACGGAGTTCCTTTGCGGCACTGCACCCGTGTAAGAGGTGTTAATAGAAAATGTTATGCCAGCATGCATGTATAAAATGGTTTAAAGCGAATCATGAATTAATATATAATAATTTGCAGTTCTACGTATCAAAACTTACACAAATATAAATCTTTGCTGCATAATCCCAGATTTATTAACTAATATGTAGCCATCTTTTGCTCTCCGAATAAGCAATTTTTAAGTTGATGTCGAGCTAGCATATTTTTACTTTTTCTGATCAATTAATTGACGTGGTGATTAATTTTACAGATAATGAGCAACGGGGTCTATCGCAGCATTGAGCACAGAGCAGCAATAAATTCAGAGAAAGAAAGGATCTCCACTGCTTATTTCGTCAACCCCAAATTTGATGCAGAGATTGGACCGGCAACTAGCCTGACAAACCCTGAGAATCCACCATTATTTAAACGAATGGTGATGGAAGAATACGTAAAATGTTTCTTCTCCCGTAAACTGAATGGGAAATCATTCCTGGAGTACATGAGAATTGGAAATTAATGGTGAGGGCAAAACTGCAGATTCATGATGTAGTCTAATATATGTTTACAACAAGATCTCAAATTATCTTAGTTTGGTGTCCGTGTAATATACATGTAATTACATACATATATGTAGAGAGAGAGAGAGAAATAGATTTACAGTACTTCAGGTCTCTGCAGAAAATTAATCATATAATTCAGTCCATGTACGGGTTTGTTTGATAGATAAGTTATAATGTAATATTTTATACAGATCTTAATAAGAATAAAATTAAAGTGAACTTGAGTTGGTGTGCATGTGAATGTGATAAATGGTTTTATTATAATCTTAATTAGTCTTGCCACTGGCAGAGTTATATTGCAAAGTAACAATTGCGTGCTTGGCCTTAACAGAAGAGATACAAAGATTATTGATTACCTCTCATTCTGCTTTGACCGATTAGTCAGGGATTTAGGGCTCAATGTTAAGGACATCGTTTGGTTCCCAACCTGTCACATCAGATTCATCTTACGCCGTGTGATTTGTATTGTGGACCAACTATCGGCCCATTTGTTTGCTGTTTTCGGCTTTATCTTTTTAAGCCCTTGAAGAGTTGGATTTTGTAGCCCATTTTGAGCTCTTCACTTCATGACAATTTTTTGAGAAATGAGTCCAAATTGCAGTGGAAAAATATGTGGACAAGCAACTAACGGTGCTACAGTAACCTCAGGGGGTAATTTTGAGTTTTAGAAAACTGAGGTCCTCAATTTTCTTTTGGCCTAACTTCAGGGGGCAAATTAGAATTAACCCTTATATTTATAACCTACAACCATTTTTATACAACCTAATAATTAGCAACATATAATTTGATGGGTTAAAAATGAAAATAAATAAACGACATTAAACTAAATAACATGGTAATAACTCATCCAATGATATATTGCCAACTCATGTTGCATAAAATGTTGATGATAAATGAGTTGTAGGTGTAATATTATTCTGGTAGTAAATGTCCACTTAGTTTTAATAAAAAAGGACAATAATTTCCTACCACCTTATCTTCTTACAATGATATGATTGACTATATATATATATATGTGTGTGTGTGTGTGTGTGTGTGTGTGTGTGTGTGTGTGTGTGTATACACACACACATATGCATATTAAAATCCATATGTGATCAACTCTTTAAAAACGTAATTAAGAAAAGAAATAGTCCTAATTCAATAAAAAAATGTAGTTAAATATAATTAATCACAAAGTCAAAAGTCAAAAGTTATCAAAACAAAGACTAACCTGTTCTAATGAAAAAGAATTAAAATAAATCTTAAATATCCAAAAATTAAAAATTCACATGTTATCAAATTGTTCTTAAAAGTGAAAAGTTTTCTTTTGAAAAAAGCCAAACTTAAATTAAGCACGTTTGATTTGTAAAGTTCTAGACTAATAATAACATTATATAGAGCTACCAAGATAAATAATTTGCCTTCTGAACACGCGCGGTTGAAATTGATATATTGAATTGATGATAATAACCCTTAGCCGCATCTTACTAACAATGTTTTAAATCCACCATCACCTCTATGCTTGTTAAGGAAACAGGTTAGGTATGTATGTCACTCATGTTCAATTAAAAAAATAAAATAAAATAAAATCTTCTCAACAACCAGCATGAATGTAAAACCATGATATTGATCGGTACTGATAGTCTGATAATGGTTTAAATAAATTAATTGATTATTAATTTCCAAAACAAATGTATTCAACAAATGTTTTATATATATATATATATATATATATATATATATATATATATATATTTGGTATATCTCTAAAAGAAGAAAAAAAAAAGAAAAGAAAATATATTACAATTGCGATAAGGATACATTTTTTTATTATAATAGAAGGAAAATTAAGAGATGACGCTGAGTGAAATGGAAAAACACGATGGATATTTTATCGACTTTTCCTGTGTATTGGAGTGTATACTATACATGCTTTTATATTACTACGAAATGAATTAAAAGGAAAGCAACACCAGTAAACTATGTAGAAATCACTGTAATTAAGCAAAAGCAAATGTGCCGAGATTTGGACTTAATCTTTGCATGTCCTCCAGTTTTCAAGAACAGTTGCTCATTCATGTTGTCACTGCAAACGTCATCGCGATCAACTTACCATGAAAAATCGGCTTGCCATGTGAGGACAAAAAAATTATTTAAGCGGTGGCTTGCTTAACTATAATAACGAGGTTAGCGGTTAAAACGTAATTAATTTATGAAAATGTGTTATCATTAATTTTTATGGGACGTTTATTGTCTGGTTACTTGTTTAGTTAATATACTTATGAAAAAACTAGTATAATTAATCGATTCAATTTAGGCCTATATATGATTTTGATTCTTTGTAATACATACTTGTCACAAGTAAATCCAACATTTGTTGGATTGAAAGCTTTATAATAAAAGAACAAGATATTAGATTGAATAACTTGCATAAGTTGATCCTAATTTAGAATCAATTATCATTATCGTTTCATATATATATTTGTGTATCAAATGATATTGTATAATTAATTCTAAGTGGGGATCATATATCGATTAATTACTTAATTAAAAGCTTTTTAAACAACGAAAACAAAACTATTTAAATTGTATAAGTTAAAAAAACTATAAGAAATGAAAATGTGATGATTATATATATAGTGCAAGAATATTTGAACATAAATTTTTTATACAAATTTCTAGCCTTGATCTCACAAAATCTAATTATTGAGATTGAAAGTCAACAAATTATATTTAATACTGTCAACTTATCAATCATTTCAACCATTAGATTTTGTAAATCAATGGTTAGAAATTTATGTGTAGTTTTGTGTCAAAAAAACCCTTCCCTATATATATATAATTGTGAGAAATCTTATACAATCTAATATTCAAATGTAAACAAATCGATTGACATCTGATCGGATCTCACAATTGACTTGCAAAACATCTAGATGACAAATGTCGAATATCTGAATTCTGAAACTTAGTGCCAAAGTATTCCTCCAAGAACAAAATCATAAAATTTTGTTGTAAATTAATGAAACATTTAGATGTTATGAATAAATATTTGCAACAATCAACTAATAAATTGGTCTAGTACTAGTAACTATTGGCCTTTCTATATCTTCAACGGAAGGTTATTGTGGTTCAATGTTTGTAAGTCTATTCGATGTTATCAACCGAAATAAGAATTATAATTTGGAAAGAAATTAGAAAGAATCATCGCGTTTGTTATTTTTAATTTATGTAATCAATATATGCTAATATTCACTGTAGGCATTTCCTTTTCGATTTAGAAATTTAATAGATAATTAATATTATATTATGTTTTATATGCAGCACATGATGTATAAATTAAACAAGTATTTAACTACAATATCTCGTTAGTCTATTACTGCTATAACAAGTCAATTATGAGGATTCTTCAGCACTGCAGTTGAGTTGTTATGATCATAAACGTCGATTGCCTGTCAAACGATTTTAATTATAGTAGGTCTTGTCAAACCACATGTAATGACTTTGTACAATCAACTGGACGTCTTAATAGATCCCACTTTTTTTTTTTTCAATTAAGCACGTTTTTAGCTTATTATAAAAGATTAGGTCTGTTCCGCATGCCGATTTGTTCATTGTAGAAAAATCAAGCATATATATTATTATGTAATATTGTTGCTGAAATTTTCAAAATAAATTGGTCAATCGAGATAGAGGCTCACAATAATAAATTAGGATCCCCTCGTGATCTAAGCTTCACTTTAAACACATAATTGGTGATTAATACAAAATATATTAGTGAGGAGATCCCAATCACTTATAAGAGAGGATCCAAAATTAATCAAGTAAATTAACCTTAGTATTTTATTTAAATTAAGAAAATAATCGCTTGTTAAAAAGCATAGTTTACTTCGTTTTACTTACATACACGAAAAATAGTAAATCAATATAAGGTGAATTTGATTATCGTGTCCCTTACGATAAAACTGCAAATGGCCGTCAATGCATCACTAAATACAACTCATTTTTCTTTGCTTAACAGACAGCTCATTTTTCAGCCATTTTAATTAATTTCCTAATTGTTTTTCTAGGTATATAAATACCCTTGTTGCCATACCTTGATGCATATAATATCATTGCACTTAAGAAAGTGGCGAGCAATATGAATATGGCATCAATATCTCAGGCAACCGCAGCCCTTGAGATCCCGGAGACCTACGCACTTAGTGTTCAAGAACTCATGATCAAAGACCCCAAGCTCACTGTTCCAGAATGCTACGTCCGTCCAGATCAAGACCTCCCAAGGCTCTCGAATGGGAGGGATGATCACTTCACTGCAATCCCCACTATTGACATGGAAAGATTGCTTTCCAAGCAAGACGCAGATTTTGAAATAGAGAAGCTCCACGCCACTTGCAAAGAATGGGGTTTCTTCCAGGTTAGAACCCTAATAATACTGGCATCATCATGTATTTTTGGTTTTTATGTGTATATATATATATATATATATATATATATATAAAGCTATTTGGACGGGCATGAAACTAATTACTTTCGTGAATCTCTCTCCATACATCAACGAAGAATGATGGATATATAATTAGTTTATGATCTGCAATAGCGCATACACATTATATGGTATGTTTGTACAGCTTCTTATATAGCTCATTATATAGTGAATATATATAGTGCTTCACAACACAAAAAATCAAAATAATAATACAAATATATGCATATATATAATAAAGAAGCTATTTTCTAACCGTTGCTTTACTGTGTGATGTAGCTGGTGAACCATGGAGTTAGCTCTTCACTGCTGGAGAAGCTGAAATTTGAGACCCAGGAATTCTATAAGCTTCCTATAGAAGAAAAGATGAAATACAAGATAAAACCAGGTGAGTTTGAAGGTTATGGAAGCATCGCTCGAGCAGGTGGAAAACTTGATTGGGGTGACAGATTATATATGACAACCAACCCTATTCATAGGAGGGAACCACACCTTCTTTCAGAACTCCCTTCATCCTTCAGGTCAACTCTCGACCCTTACCCACTCCAGTGGTAGTTGTTCGGTTATATATCGAACATATTTATTAATATAAACTTTTCATTTGTTGCATATACATACAGAGATACTTTAGAATCTTACATCCTGGAATTGGAAAAGCTTTCCATGAAAATTCTGGAAATAATAGCAAAGACTCTAAAGATGATGGAATTGAAAGAAGTGGAAGAGAAGTTTGGTGATGGGATGCGATCAGTGAGGATTACTTACTACCCTCCATGTCCACAACCAGAGCTGGTTATGGGTATCACACCTCACTCCGATGCCACTGCCATCACTATCCTTAACCAAATCAATGGAGTGGATGGTCTTCAGATAAAAAAGGATGGAGTTTGGTTGCCTCTCAGCATCCTTCCAGATGCATTTGTGGTTAACGTAGGAGATATTCTAGAGGTTTGCCATAATTTTCTACTTTTGTTATCCTAGTATGTTACATATATATAAATAACTTGTCGATGTCGAGCTGGCTAGCACATAAATTCTTCACATTTTATTATCTATTTGATGTGGTGATCATATGTACAGATAATGAGCAACGGGGTCTATCGCAGCATTGAGCACCGAGCAGCAATTAATTCAGAGAAAGAAAGGATCTCCATTGCTCTCTTCGTCCAACCCAAATTCGAAGCAGAGATTGGACCGGCAACTAGCCTGATAAACCCTGAGAATCCACCATTATTTAGAAGTATGGGGACAGAAGAATACGTAAAAAGTTTCATCTCCCGTAAACTTAATGGAAAATCATTCCTGGAGCACATGAGGCTTGGAAATTAATGGTTAAGGCAAACTGCAGATTCATGATGTACTCAAATAATGTTCTATATATATGAAAAAATAAAGTCATCAATAGTTCTATATATAGTTATATATATGATACTTAACAGAAATAAATTTACGATACTTCAGGTCTCTGCAGAAAATGAATTAAGTCGATCTCTGTAAGGGTTTGTTTGATGTGTTATAATGTAATATTTTACAGATATGAAAAAGCATAACATTAAGAGTGATATGAACTTGAGTTGATGCGCGTAAATGTGCCAAATGTTCCCAATATTTTCTTAATTAGTTTTTCAACGGGCATAGCTATCTCTATATGTAAGACTAGTGCGCTTAGCCCTTGGAAGGATTCAAAGGAAGATCCAACAAGTGATCAACCACAAGAGTTTCTAGCCCATTTGACAAATCACAAGCTAGGTGCCAATAGATTAACTATATATCAGAATAAATTAAAAAAAATTGAAAGATTGATTAATTCTTGCTTACAATTACATGTTATGGCTGGAAACTCTTGAAGCAGACGCCATGCACTTCACGAGTCTTTATATAAACGTCATGTCTTTTTAATTGATAATTTAGAGAGAACGGCAATTAATTCGTCGTCCTTAAAATCAATGACACACAGCAGATTTGTCGTTTTATAATGTAACGATAAGTCGTCCCTAGAATATGCAACAAAGAGGACTGAGCGTTTCTAAGTATATAGTACCGGCGGATAATAAGATGTTGCACTTGAAAAGAATGCACAATCATAGAAGAGCCAGCTCGAAAGAGGCTCTAAATTCTCTTATGATTAATTACCGAGTTCCTGTGCGGCAGTGCACCCTTGTAAGAGGTCTTAATATAAAATCTTATGCCAGCATGTACGTATAAAAAGAGTTTCAAAACAAGCCCTCTTGCATGTCAAGAAACGAATCATGAATTAATATTACAAAATTTTAAAAAATTTAAAAATATCTCAAATTTAAGTGTGAATTACAAAAATAATAATGTCTTAAAATTTTGTATACCATGGTCCACTCAAGTATCGGAAATTGATTATATCTACTGTATAGTTAAGAAGAGCTGACAAGTAGTCAACAACTGAATATAAGCTCAGGAAACTGCCCCCTTAACAATCATCCCAAGGTGCCAAGGCCAAGAGGCAAGGAGTTTGCTCTAGAGCTGAAACTAATTACAAGAATTCTAAATGTCAGCCAATTTCAGAAAAAGTGATCATACTCTGCTGAGTAGTTAAGAAGTACATAGAAAAACTTATTTACGGAAAAAAAAAAAAAAAGCAAGAATATTGATTAATTCTTATCCTGCCTTGACCATTTGTCAGGAAAAGTGTCATCTTTCTCGAGTTTAATTCCCAACCTCTCACATTATCTGACGGCTGACGCGGCGAATGTCGGGCCATTTGTTTGCTATTTTCGGTTTTTTTTTTCGACCCCTCGGAAATTTATGTTTTATATATTATATATTTTATAATATATTTTATATTTAATATTAATTAAATATTTTTATATTTAATATTAACTATATATTTTTAAATTTATTTAAAAATAAATACACAAAATATATAATTAAACAAAGCATAAATTTTATAACCCATTTCCGATTAAAAAAACTTATGATCAATGCTATTTGTCCCCCACTATTCAGCTAAAGAACACCGTCTTTAATAAGTTAAAAGCTACAAGATATCTTGGTCTCACAGGCTGAAGCTTTCTTTGTTCCCATGGCTTAAGTAATTGTCTCTAAAAGCTATCTAGAAAATAACATGTTTATAATATATCTAGCGGTAAATAAGTTGTAAATATAATATTATTTTTTTAATAGTAAAAATATTATATTTATATAAACAAAGTCATAAATACATTTGTTGATGTTGAAAATCGATCGACCTCTAGCTCACCAATAAAATTTATATTTGTTATGGAAAGTCTGACTTAGCAAGAGGAAAACCGAAGAATATGTGGAGAAGAATGGTCAAAGCAGGGAATTTTGGGTCCCGTGTTTGTCAAGATGGTTGTTATAGTTTGATCAACCGAGACTCCAATGGTGTAACTGATCTGCATATAAAGAGAAAACATAGGTCAAAGTCGTCGACGGTGTTACTGGCGACAATCCTCTGACGCTTAAGTCAGAGATCGAAAGATGGAGAGAAATATCCGGTCGACTAGGGAAAGATAATAGAGAGAGGTGTAGAGTTTTTTTGGGAGTTAGAGAGCTTCAAACCTTGATTTGAAGCAATTATGGGAGTAATTTTTGTACAAGTGTTGTCATGCATGGTGTAGGAGTGGCACCTTATTGCATGTAAAGTAGCTGGTGATGACACCTAGCTAGAACCCATGGAGACGCTTTGGAGAACAAAAAGGTTTCTTTGGAAATACCTAGAAGCTTGTAAAAGAGTTGGTGAGACACTTGGACAAGATGCTTATTACTTGAAGAAGAGAGAAGTTTCAGCCTTTATTATTTTATTAATTTACACCATGCAATATCTTTGGTGGTGAATTGGGAGTCATGTCCCTCGTCAACCAATTAAGCTGTTCGTTATAAAATTATCTGGTCAATAAAAAATTCTCAATAATAAAAGTAATGACGAAGTTTTTGTCAACTAGACTAATAATTAAGGATTCATTTTTTCAGGGGTCATGTTGCCACATAGGATGAAAGACGTATTTATTTTAATTAGAATACAAGAAAAATTATATACTTTGATGTCGTGGTTTGGAAAATTAATCTTATTGATTGTCCCAATTATTCATCCAACAATATTTTTAAAATTTTCTCAAATTTTGTAAATCTAACTTTAGATTGGCCCTTATTTTTAAGTGTGTGTATATATAATAAAAAATAAATAATCATAAATTAGCCCCCGCAAGTTAACTTGCTTGCTCCGCCCCTGGTTTCAAAGGGTACTAACTCAATAAAGAAACAAAAACAAAACGTGATTAAATATAATTAAATGAAATGGCAAAAAGTCAAAAGCCGACTAAAAACAATAATTAATTACGAAAATTTAAAAAAATTTAAGTATCTATAAATTAATTAAAAAACTACATATTATATATCTTCGAAAGCTTAAAAAAATAGATAAGTATTTAACAAACAATAATGCTAGACTTACAATATTTATATCACATAAACTCTACAATATGATACAATATGATATGACAACTTAAACAGTAAAATCATATTAGATATGTAACTTTCCTTATTCTTTTTTTTCTCTTCTAGTAAATATTATCATAACTATCACGTTATATTATAAAATTTATGTTATATGAATATTATAAGTCTAGCATTACTCATTAGCAAAAATATATTAAATATAATTAAATTACAAAGTCAAGAGTAAATTAATTAAAAGCTGTTCCATCTTGTTTGTTGACAAAATTAACTAACCCTAATTAAGAACGTTTTGGCTTGTAATTAAAGTTCTAAACAGTTAGTAATGATATATAAAGCGACATAGGTAACTTGCCTTTTGGAAAACACTGTAGCTTAAAATGGTGTATTGATAATAACCCTTGACGGCACCTTTCCTAGAAAGTTTTAAATAGACCAACACCTATATATATGTATGTTAAGGAAACATGCAAGCTATGTATGTCACTTATAATTATTTAGTATTTTTTGTATTAAATTTTTAAAAAAAATTATGCTTGTCAGAAGACAACTCGAATGTATAACCATGATAAGTGATAATGGTTATACATTCATCATTCATTTGATGATGAATATAGAGTAATATTACATTTGCAAAATCTATATACAAAGTTTTTATACAAAGTTGATGTAACATCACTCATTCAATACCAAATGACTCGTTAGCATTTATTACATTAACAACTCATATTAAGTTTTTCATTCACTTAATGTCACGTCATATTTATATACAGTTTGTATATAGATTTGTGAGTGTAGCATTACTCTAAAAGTATATACCTACTCAAATTAATACTGTTACATTTGAAGTACGTAAATAGTTGACTTAATGCACAATTAATCATTCATTTGATGATGAATATACCTGTTCGAAATCTATTCTAATTAATCAATTCAATTTAAGCCTATGGGTTTCGATTCTTTCTACTTCCGATAAACAAAATCGAACATTTATATACTAGATTCTAGATTGAAAGTTTTGTAATAGAAGAACAAGATGTTAGATTGACTAACTTACATGAGTTGATCCTATGTAAAATTAATTATACAATATCATTTCATATATATATATATATATATATATATAGTAAGAGTTACTTGTTAGTTTGAATATTATAAATAAATGAGTATTGTTACTCTTACATATTATTCATTCAAATTCACTTTATAAACTTATTTGACATTATTAAATAATTATCACATCATCAACATTAATTAATATAATTAAAATTTAAAATTTACCCATTCAATCAAATCATGACACATCAATTTATTATATAAATAGTTTGTAAAAATATTTTTACTCTAAATAAATAAGTTAATTAATCACTGAACTAAAAACTACTTGTAAACAATAAAAACCAAACTGTTTGAATTGTATAAGTTAACAACTATAAGAAATGAAAAGGTGATGATTGCCACGTCTCTATATAATATTAATTAATATATTCTTCCAATTGCCGGAAATCTCATACAATCTAATATTTACATATAAACAATACAAATGGCTGGAATATTTGAATGCCGAAACTTAGTGCAAAAATATTCCTCCATGTCTGAAAGCATAAAAGTTGATTCAGCACAATTACTTAATTAAGCACGTTTTTTTTACTCATTATAAGAGATTAAGTCATCTATTGTGCGACATCAACCTCTTAATATATAATAAATTTCGTCATCACATACATCATCACAAACGATACTACATTTTAATGTAATTTGACGATAGCACATATTTCTAGTTATAGATCCTTAGTTAATCCTTATATATCTCTTTGCCAAAAAGTTTATCTTGGCTTCTAATAATAGAAGTAAAGCTCTTATTTCTCGTATAACTTTAATTTTTCATTATTTTTTCTACTTCAAAAATTGTATTGTTGAATAAGAAAATAAGCTATAAGATCCAACATTCATTGATGATGATGATGATAGTAAAATTAATTTTGGAAACAAATTTTTTTCTTTCAATTTTTAGTCATTAAACGATTGATAAAATTAATCACATATTAGCTTTTGCTCATGACTTGGATTATTTTTCTGTTTTCAATTTTCAAATCTTTATTAATATGTATCGATATCAATATAGGGAATATACTGATCATCATTTAAAATAAATAGTTCTTTAAAAAAATATATAAAATAGATTTTAATCACATACAATTTAACATGAAACAAATGAATTGCTTAACACCACATTCAACCTAGAATATATATATGTAATTGCTGCTGACATTTTCAAAATAAATCTCTGTGGCCACGCGTCCAATAATGGAGATGGAGGCTCAGTATATATAATATAAAGTATCAGAAGCTTTCTTCAATTGGACCCGAACATTTAAATAGACTTATAAATTTAAATTAGTTGATTTTAAACAAATGACACTCGTCATCCAAATTTAGTTTTAAGGTATAAATTGGTGAATTTTTTAAATTTATAATTAAAGGCTTTGACTCATACTTTAATTATTTACATTCTTCTTTGACATTATATGCAAAACCCAACATTGTCTATGAATCCTTGGATTAATTGGATACTCCAAAAGACATAATTTTTATTTATATCAATTAAAAAGGAGAACAATTTCAACTTGCTTAAAAATTTTAGTTTCATTATATATATTTATTGTTTTGTTATAACTATTAGCTCGAATCTTTCTTATTTTAACTAATAGTAGATATAATTATTGGGCGACTTATTTTTGTTGGCTTGTTCTTAAAATTTGAAAAACAAGTATTGATTCGTATTATAATAATTACATAGTAGTAAATTTAATTTTTATTAGGAATTTATATTTCAGTTTTATATAAGTTTGTTTTAAACATATATAATTTTTTTTATTTTAATCTCGCCATGGCCGCCCCCAAAATCTCAAATCCTAGAGGCTCCGCCCCCAGACATGATAGATCCCTAAATGCAGCTAATTTTTCGTTGCTTCCGGTAGTCAGCAAACTCTTTAATTTTTCAGCCATTTTAATTATTTTTCTAGATATATAAATACCCTTGCTGCCACACCTTGATGCATATATATATAATCATTGCACTTAAGAAAGTGATGAGCAATATGAATATGGCATCATCTCAGGCAACCGCAGCCCTTGAGAGCCCAGAGGCCTACGCACTTAGTGTTCAAGAACTCATGATCAAAGACCCCAAGCTCATGGTTCCAGAATGCTACGTCCGTCCAGATCAAGACCTCCCAAAGTTCTGGAATGAGAAGGATTACTTCACTGCAATCCCCACTGTTGACATGGAAAAATTGCTTTACAAGCAAGACGGATGCAGATTTTGACATAGAGAAGCTCCACGCCACTTGCGAAGAATGGGGTATCTTCCAGGTTAGAAACCTAATAATACTGGGATCATCATGAGTGGCTTTGGCTTATATATATGTCCAGCTATTCGGACGTGCATGGAACTAATTACTTTCATGAATCTCTCTCTCTATAACTAATCGAAATATATATAGTTGGTTTGTGTAGAGCTAGCTTTTCATATATTAATATGGCTAGCCATTTGTATATGAAATAGTGCTTCACAAACGAAAGAGTCTTAAAGTATGAAAAACATGCACAAAAAATCCAACTAAATTAAAAATTATAATATTAGGTATATAGCAGAATTAGCAATGATAATTAATATTGATATTAATATATGATAATAGAGCTATTGTCTAAAAGCAATTGCTTAATTTATTGTGTAATGTATGTAGTTGGTAAACCATGGAGTTAGCTCTCCACTGTTGGAGAAGCTGAAATATGAGATCCAGGAATTCTTCAAGCTTCCTATAGAAGAGAAGATGAAATACGAGATAAAACAAGGTGAGTTTGAAGGTTATGGCACCATCGCTCGACCAGGTGGAAAACTTGATTGGGGTGACAGATTGTACATGATAACCAACCCTATTCACAGGAGGAAACCACACCTTTTTCCAGAACTCCCTTCATCCTTCAGCTCAACTCTCGACCCTCACCCACTCCAGCGGTCGTGGTTAGGTTATATGTCGAACATATTTTAGAAACTTTTAAATTATTGCATATATATATATATATATATATATATATATATATATATATGCATGCAGGAATACGTTACGAGTCTTACTTCCTGGAAATATTGGAAAAACTTTCCACGAAAATTCTGGAAATGTTAACAAATTAAAGACTCTAAAGATGGAATTGAAAGAAATGGAAGACATGTTTGATGATGGGATGCGAGGAGTGAGGACTACTCACGATCCTCCATGTCCAGAACAAGAGCTGGTTATGGGCATCACACCTCACTCCGATGGCAGTGCCATCACTATCCTTCACCAAGTCAATGGAGTTGATGGTAATCAGATAAAAAAAGGATGGAGTTTGGTTGCCTCTCGGCATCCTCTCAGATGCATTTGTGGTTAACGCAGGAGATATTCCAGAGATTTTGCATAATGTTCTACTTTTGTTGTCCTAATTTGTTCATACAATTATAAGTCGTTGATATGTCGAGCTCGCACATTAATTCTACAGATTTTATTATTTATTTGATGTGGTGATCCATTGTACAGATAATGAGTAACGGGATCTATCGAAGCATTGAGCGTTAATTCAGAGAAAGAAAGGATCTCCATTGCTTTCTTCGTCAGCCCCAAATTCGATGCAGAGATTGGACCAGCAACTAGCTTGATAAACCCTGAGAATCCATCAATATTTAGAAGTATAGGGGCGGAAGAATACGTGAAAAGTTTCTTCTTCTCCCGAGTTCTTAATAGAAAATCATTCCTGAAGCACATGAGGCTTGGAAATTAATTAATGGTGAAGGCAAACTGCTGATTCATGATGTACTCAAATAACGTTTACAAATAAGGTCTCAATATCAATAGTTATATATACAGTACCTATAAGGTTATTAAGGTGTGGTCGATCAGTCATCAGTGTGCATGGTCTCTCTCTTTATATATTATATGATACGTTTAAGAAATAAATGACCGTTACTTCAGGTCTCTGCAGAAAATGAATTAAGTCGGTCCATATAAGGGTTTATTTGATATATATGTTATAATGTAATATTTTAAAGATATGAATAAGAATAATATTAAACTGATATTTACTTGAGTTGATGCATATGAATGTGACAAATGTTTCCAATAGTTTCTTAATTAGTTCTTCAACTATGTATGGTAATTAACTAAGTGCTTCTTTAGCCTTTGATCAACATCAAGAGCTTCTAACCCATTTGACAATTCACAAGGTGACAAGGCAAGAAGTTTACTCTAAATTCTAGATTAATAAATTATTTACAGCAAAATAAATAAATAAACAAACGAAAGATTGATTTCATCCTAATAAACCTCCATGGTATGATGAAATCCCTTGTATTAATTATAATAATAAATAAATAAAGCAGACACGTCGTTTTACGATGTAGCCGACAAGTCGTCCCTAGTATGTGTAACAAGACGACAAAGCGTTTCTAAGCGTACTAAAATAGACGAATGGAAACAGTAAGAAAAGTCTGAACCGAACTGAACCGCCCGGCCCACAATTTATAATATAAACGCATTTCTTCTTTTCTGTTTTTCCAGGAAAGGCCAAGAAAACAAAAGCCGAAGCGGAAGCGAGAGGAAGGAGAGATAACAATGGCGGTAGAAAGCGAGACCTCGAAAACTTCAACCCTAGAAGACCAAATCAACACCAAGAACCCTAACGCTAAAGAAGAGGAAGAGTTGGAGGAGGGAGAGATCGTGGGTGGTGAAGAATCGTCGAAGAAACCAACGGCTCTGATTCATCAGCCGCACCCGCTCGAGCACTCTTGGACCTTCTGGTTCGATAACCCATCTGCCAAATCGAAACAAGCCGCGTGGGGTAGCTCCATGCGCTCGATCTATACCTTTTCCACGGTTGAAGAGTTCTGGAGGTGAATAAAATTCTGTTCTTGATTTCTTTTTAATTTTTCTTGTGTTTGGTTGCCTAGAAAATTCAACAAAAGTTTCTTTCTTTTTTTTCTCTTTCTTGTATGTTTCTTTTGGAGGATTAAAAAATTGGTCTGAGGCTTAGGCTCCTTGGTTGCTGATATGATAGAGGGGAAGAAGAAGAGTAGGAAAAGTTGAGATTTTTTAGGTGTTTGACTTTGGCATTCATCAATTTTAATGTTATTAGGGTTTCTATGTCAATGGTGATGTGTTTGTTTGGAGGCTGAGAAAGTTGAGTGGAAGAAAAAGAAATTGTAATTAAGGATGTGGATCTAAGCTGTTTATAAAGTCTTCGGAAAATTCATTTTCTTAATGTAAAGAAAGCCTAAAGGCATTAGCTTTTAACTTGTTATTGTTTAGGGGAGTTGAACCTATGAGCTGCATCTTTAATGGAATGTCTTTAGCAGAATTTATGTATTTTTTCTGAAATTGCGTTTCTTTTTGCCTAATCTATCTTTTTACTTACTTGCACAGTAATACTTGTTAATTTCTTTGAGTTTGTTTCTCCTGGAAATTATTCTGATAGCCTTGCCTTCATATTTTATTCTGCATTCAGCCTCTATAATAATATACATCATCCAAGCAAGTTGGCTGGGGGAGCAGACTTTTATTGTTTCAAACATAAAATTGAGCCGAAATGGGAGGACCCTGTTTGTGCTAATGGTGGGAAGTGGACTGTAATCTTTCCTAGATCAAAATCTGATACTTGTTGGTTGTTTACGGTATGTCTTGAACTCAGCTTCTGGGTTTGTGTGTATGTTTAGCTGCAAAAAACTAAAACCTAATACTAAATACTAAATGGCCTCAAATTTTCTGCATATATTGGTCCTAGCTGCTGGCTATGATTGGAGAACAGTTTGAACACGGAGATGATATCTGCGGAGCAGTTGTAAATGTCAGAAACAGGCAGGATAAAGTATCTCTCTGGACCAAGAATGCTTCAAATGAAGCGGCTCAGGTGATTTCTGCTAAACAAGAAAAAAAATACTTGACTTCTTTAATTTGGAGCATATATGTTAACTTTAACATATTCATCAATTTTTTTTTTCATTTGGAGTACATAACAATAAATAAATAAAAGAGAGGAAAAAGAAAAGTGGAATTACTGTTGCATTCATCCCTTTAAAGATTAAGGCAGAAAATTAAGGTAGAAGTGTGCATCTCTTAAACAGCATCCTCGTGGACATGGGGATTGTCTCTTAATTCTTTGACCTTTGATAATATAAATTCTGGCTTCTATATATTCATTATCTCATGCTTGATTACATGGCTTTTTTATTAAATGTTTTTAGCTAATATTAGCATCTTGAGGAATAAGTTTAACTTATAGCATGTTTGTGTGGGAAAAGAGCAGGTACTCTTGAATCAACAGATTGTTGCTTTGATTTTGACTGCTGAATTAAAATTTTTGCAGTTAAGCATCGGGAAACAGTGGAAAGAGTTACTTGATTATAATGAAACCATTGGGTTCATTTTCCATGTGAGGACTTATTTTTGGTTTTCAGTACAATATTGTGTTTACCTTAGAGTAGTGGAAAGAGTTAAAAATTAGGGACTTTAAAAGGAAAGCTAACTTTCCTTCCTTTGCTTTCTCAGGAGGATGCAAAGCATGACAGGTCAGCAAAGAATCGCTACACAGCATGAGACAACATGAGCTGTACAGGGTTTTCTGGAACGAGTCCAGGGAAATGTATGACGTATTCTGTATGCAGCAATGGCTGTGTTCCTGTTTTAGGATTCTAGAACAACTTGCGACTCTTTCTTCCTTTCTCACCTTTTTATTTTTCTTTTTCCTGCTATTTGGCTGTAAGATTTTTAGTAACAGAAGCAGTAATAACTTCTGACATTTAAGATTTTAGTTTGGCTACGTACAAGTTATATTTCTCATGACTCAATTTCCCCTGTTTGCTTCTGAATAGATTTCCCTCTGATTGTATTAAGTAGGGCCTCGAGCTTCGTTATGAACTCCACCTGCGATGCCGGGTTCCATGGGTGCAACATTTAATAGTCTCTGCATTAACTTCGGCGCTCTGTAGCTGTGTTCTCGGCTCCAAACTAGTACTACTCTTTTAGAGAGTTAGTACCACAGGAAGCATTAGTGCTAGCCGGAGCACTGATTTCTTGCCATTCAATTACTTAATGTAGCACATTACTCAACCGGCTGCTCAACTTCTTAATAAAAACCGATCTCAAGACTTGTTGAAGTTTTCCTTGTGGGTAGACAACGATTTTCCTCTCATGTCTAATGGTACTACATTTTTATTCTCAAGTGCCAGATCTGTCAATATTCATTCGCGTTATTCCAAAACGTCTGATAAGCTTGAGAGCAGGAATATTGTAATATCTTTAAACGGGCTTTGCTGAACTCTTCCTATATATATATATATATATATATATAATCCGTATAGATATTTGTAAGTTGATTACAAAGTTACGATCCCTACAAAAAAATATTGATTTACATTCATGTCCCTTTTCCCTCTCACTACCTAGGTATTAACAAGAGCTGGAAAAAGGGAGACAGTGTGTGAATAAGAACCATAAAACAAACTTCACGAAAAAATTTCTCCCTCTTCTCCATCCCCGTTCAAATTCAATATCTCCTCATCATCGTCTCCCAAATAATCATTTTTTATAAACAAACCAATCCTCTCCAATGGGTTCTCATAATGAGCTTCCTTAAATGCTCTCCTTGTCGCTCCTGACTTATCTTCACCATTTGCCAGATAAGGAGACAAGCAACACCCAGTTAACAATTCAAGTTCCTTAAGAATCTCCAGGTTGTGCTCAATCTCGACAGTTCTTTCAACCTGGGAAGGAAATAATACACAGCAAATAGGTAAGAAACCTCTTTTAAGTAGGTAAGAATGGGTTTAAAACTTACAAATATGGAGATGCAAATCATTCCCACAAAATTTTACCTTCTGCAGCGCAATTCGAGCAGCTTCTCTTTCTTTTTCCCGTTGTTTTTTCAACTCAATTTCTGCCTTCATTCGGGAGGCAGCTTCAGCAGCCTCGATTTGGGCTTCAAGCCTGGCCTTTTCTGCACAATAGTTAAAAACAGAGAAACAATAAATTAAAGTACTGAATTTGCAGGAGATTTAAACAGCCACAGACCTCAAAATAAATAAATAAATTGAAGTACTGAATTTGCAGGAGATTTAAACAGCCACAGACCTCAAAATAAATAAATAAATTGAAGTACTGAATTTGCAGGATATTTAAACAGCCACAGCTAAAAACAAAGCTAAATTATTAGAGTATTGAATTTTGCAGGAAATTTAAACAGCCACAGCTCGAAGCAAAGCTAAATTAATGTACTGAATTTGCAGGACATTTAAAGAGCCACAGAGCTCTAAACACGGGATACCACTTCAATGGCCCTTCAACCACAGTTCAGCCATGATTGGATTAGTTTGGTTTGTAAGAGAAGTTGGTGCAACTTTAACTGGTCCATTGAGAACAATAATAGTAGTTCCAACAACCCATAGATGACATCAGTCTCAAATTTTTAGAGCTTCTGATACTAAAAGAGAGGGAGTAGTAATAAAATCCCTTGGTTCCAGCAAAGACATCAAGGGTTCAAATCCCTTGGGGCCACCTTTTTAGAATATATATATCTCATAAGTTTCTTGGCTACCAAGGTCGTTTTTTTACTCAAAAAAGTGAGTAAAATATATGTATTTACTTTTTAATAAAGCAAATAAATTCAAAAAGAGAGAGAGAGGAGATAGGCCCTGTGATAATTTAATAGACTTGATGCATATAATTATTGAAAACAAAAAAGTTGAAGCTGCTTAAATCACCTTCCCGCTGCCTCCTTTCTAATCTTTCCTTCTCTTGTTGCATCTTCACTGGGTCAGCTTTATCACCCTTTACGATATGCAGACAGCATGTCAGATATATATTAGTCAGTAAAGCACAAGAATACTGTTTTTTAACCTACACATTGAACGAAATTAAACATCAAATCATCCTTTTCCCCCAAAAATAAAACAAAAAAGGCTTACATGATCAAGAAGCGTCCTCTGCTTAGCTTTAAAAATTGTGTCTGCAAAACGGCTTTTTAATATCGCAGCACGGAGAGCCTTCTTTGGTGACAATTGCACATCAGCAAGTGAAGTAGCCCATCCTACATCAAATATGAAAAACATAATAATTAGATACTGTGAGGTTGCTTGCCTTTTTATTTATTTATTTATTTATTCTTCCAGGCTTGGTCAGTTGTGAAACAAACACTGTCAAGCTCCAACTGAACTCAAACCTGTTTCCAGTCTTTTGTAATTACAACACAGGGTTGTACAGGCAGGAAAAAGGACCTAATCTAGGCATCATAATAACTAAGTAGATCAAACTAACCTTCTGCAGAAGCCGAATCTGTTGCAGGAGGTGTAGGCTGAGAACTAGGACATATACCCCCATCATCCAATGCACTTACAGCACCTTTACATCATTTCCAACAGCATGCCAATGCTCAGAAAAAGTAAGAAGTGCAAGAATATCATGCACTTAAATGAGAATATATCCTCACCATCAGAATCTGGATCTGACTTGCTCATCTGTGAAGTTGACGTGCTTTTTGCTTGACAATCCTAGATTTAAAGCCACATTTTCAATTGCACATGATTTAGGATAATAATCTTTCCAAGTAACTCTTCAAAAATTCACTATATTACTCAGTAATATCATCCATACCAATTTATAGGCCTCAGCATCACATGTACGATGATCTCCAGCCAATGATCTCTCTGAAGTTATATCTAGATTAAAGCAAAAGATAAATCACTATCTAAAAGTAAAAACTACCATGTAACATAATAAGCACAAGAAAATATCAACTAACCACTTGAGGATACATTAGTTGAATCACTGGGAAGGTTGCATTGACATGTAGTGCTACCACATTTGCCACAGTTTTTGCAGGCAACCGGGCTCGATGGTGGCTTGGCATTGACAATGCCACTAGCACATCTACCACCACCATCAGTGCCTATAAGACACATTGCAAATTAGCTCCTATAAAGAGCCATAAAGCAGAAACTTTACTCTGCCATTCCATACCTTTTTGTAAAACTTTCACAGCCATCTTGCTTGAGCAGCTCTGTGATGGTTTGGAACGCTCTACCTAGAACAGAACAAAAACTACTCATGCCAAGAAGAGGATAGCAAAAAAGACTAAAGTACCAAATAAAATAAATTAAAGATCACTTCAGTTAATAATGACAATAAGATGCTTGCAACCATGCAAATGCTTAATAAAGATTGTGATCACTTTAATTTGAAAATTATATTGAATTCCAGTATTAACCATCGATCCATGAATCCATGGATCACCGATGCGACGAATTTACATACTTCTGCATTTCTTGCATGACAGGAACTCTTCGTGGCCTTCTCTTCATCCGTCTTTGGCTTGTTTGACGACAAAGTAATGTGCATGGTGGCTGTTTTCGTACAACTTTTTCTTGCATCATTGACTTCCATCATTCTTCCACTTAAGATTTTCCCAACTCCACCTTTTGGTCTATCATGGATCCACTTTTCCTCCAAGGATTTCCACTTCAAATCAAAGAGATTATTTAATTCCTCAGCCATCTTATGGACATTATTTTCTGGAGGATTATAAAGCATGGCATTAGAAAAAGTCAGTCTGACATCAGCCACAAACTCCTCAGTTCCATAATACATATTTTTATCCAATTTAGTTTTTATTGTTCCCAAATCCATGGGCCTAGATATAATTGTGAAGTAATCAGGAATATTCAATTTCACGGGATCAACTGGTTGATTGAAAACCCAGCCAGCTGGATGGACCATCAGCGATTTCAGAAGGCCAGAACACTGATGAGTTACACCACGATCCATCTTTCGCTTTTTCTCCTTTGGACCCTCTATAACCTCCTGGGCTTCACGCTTGTTAGAAATTGGAACAGAAGATCTCTCCTTCAAAGAAGCAGAAGCAAATATTCTTTTACCATCAGTTGGATGATGTGATTTACTTGTCTCCAATTGCTTGCTTTCATTCCCAGAAGCACAGTGACGCCACTTTTCAACAAGCCCATATTCACATGATCGTGTCTCAGTGACTGCTTCAATTCTCTGGCTCCCAAATTTAATTTTCAGCTTCTTCTTAGTTATTACAGCTTCGGAAGTAATCATGGTGAGAAACTGCTACACTTGCGAACAACACTCCTATGTTCCAAGGTTGTTAAGCAAACAACCGATATCCTCAAATGCAGTGACACTGGGTAAGGCAGTGTCCTCTTAATAGAAAAAGGGCATACACGAATCACTCATGAAAAATCCTGTCACAATATATGTATTTTTAATACAAGCCCAAAATTCATTAACACAACAACAAATTATTGTCATAGTCTTGAAAAGGAGACATAATGATGCTAGTACCAGATAGCATTACCACCAATCCAGAATACAGTCACAGAGAAGAGGAAGTATAATTTCATTATTTTCAATCTTTATTGCAAAATAATATCAGAGGAGCAAACCACTGAGTTTGGTACCGTAGCCAAACATCAAATCAAAATTGATAGAAATTGTGGATTCATCCAACCTAACCTCCTACCTAGAAATTACAAAGAGACCTATAGATCTAACACGCATGTCACAATAAAAAGGGTAAAAACTTTCACAATCAATAATAAAGCGTAAATTTTACTTGGTTGAGTAAAGCCAACAAAATGCCTAAGCATATCAGTGAACAAAAACCCAAAAATTAAAATAGCACACTAATTGAACAGAAACCTTCAAACCATACAAAATTAGCCTGCGAAACAAATAAACCAGGATTTGATATGTGATTCGGATTCCCTTAACATTTAAATAAACTAACCGTAACAACTCAAAGAAAAAAGTCCTACCCAGAATTAATTTCACAATAAAAACTCATTGCATGACTCGATTTAAGCAATAGGACAAACCCTAATCGAAGCATCTAGAAAAAGGGCAAAGTAAATTAGGGTTTGCGTTTGCAACCTGACATCCAATCGCATAAACCCAGAAACAAAAATAAAATCTCAAAAATTAACACTCACCCAGACGAATTAACATAACAATGATTGAGATAAACCAGGGAAGCATATATATATACATAAACAAAAAAAACCAAATCAACAAATCGAACCTTCGAGTTATTCTATTCAAACCTCAGCGACCAACCAAATCAAAAGGGTCACCAGCAATTAACACACGAAGATGAATACACAAACAGGTACGCATATCAAATCAAACAATCACAATATAGGGTTTTAACGAACTTACCCGATTCGAATCTGCGACGGGAGAATCTTCGACGAATCGATCGATTCAATCGGCGCAGAATCGAACCAGACACACAGAGAGAGTGAGAGAGAGAGAGAGAGAGCCGAGAAGCCCTCGTTGTGGATGGGGGCCAAAGAGTTAAATGAAGGGTTTTGGGTGGGTAATAAGTTTTCGAGTAGGAGAAGAAGATAGCAGCAAGGCAGTGAGAGAGCCGCCCCTTCTCTAGGGTTTTTGTATTTGTTTTCTTTTTTTTTTTTTTTTTGGGTGTTGACGCGTGACTTTACTCGGTTTTATTTTATCACTATTTACTACGCTAGTGGAATTACCGTACAACTGATAATACTGAGTGACCCTTTTTATTTTTATTTACGACGCTAGGGTTTTCGCAACGTGTTTCTATTTTTATTTTTTACATTTTTGGTTATATAATTGATTTTGATTTTGATTTTTTACTTACTATACAGTATTTTGAAGTATTAATATCAAAAGGAAATAATTGGATGAATAATTTTTATAGGTAAAATATATGAGGACTCATTATCAATATTTTCTAACATGGTATAAAGAATAAACATTCCATTTTCTTCAACAAAACTATTTAACAATATTTATAAAAGGATATTTTTATGAGTCATGAAATTAATTCTAAAATGGTAGTTATTATATGTGTTTGTTAATTCTCTATCTTTTATTACAAGTTTTAGCAAGTCAAGATAGCGGGATATTCATTCCCAATAAACACACTCGTTTAGTAAACTGAAGGAAGTCTAATCATAATTAAATTATGATGGCCAAGAACAAAATCATCATAATTATGAAGTATACTTATTGAAGCATTGGATTTTAATGATATTTATACTAAATTATGTTAAAAAAAAAAAACATGTTCATTAAGTTAACATAAGGCGATTATAATATCATATATTTGGTTGTACAATAGAGCGGTTTAAAGCCTAAATAAATAAATAAAAAGTATTATAATTTAAAACGACTCCTCTGTGGAGTCGGAAATATTTTTTTCATTTTCATTAGTTATCAGTTGTGTGAAGAAAATTAATCATAAAATCTACTGCAATCAGGAAATTCTAAGTACAATTAGGAATTAGAAATCGTCCTAATTGTAGCCTTTTATAAATAATTAACTAGTTTTACACACGATACTCCATACACGGTCAGTTTTCTTTCGACTTTGCTTCAAATAATGAGAGCAGTGTTTCGGCGCCAACAGGTGGTAAATTGGCTGGTCGTGGATGAAGCCATCGTCGATGATGACAACTCTTTCATATCACTGCATCCATGCAGAATGGAGGAATTGAACATATTTGGGCATGACAAGGTCTTGCTCAAGGGAAAGAGAAAAAGGGGTTCAGTGTGCTCTCCAGTGCCTGATGAGACATGCAATGAATGTAAAATTCAGATGAATTAAAGTGGCAAGATCAAACTTAACTGTCAGGCTTGGAGACAGGTTTTCAATTATATTTGCCGGTATGTAACGGATGCAAAGAAAGTGCATATACTACCACTTGATGATACCATTGACGGCATTACTAGGAATTTGTCTGAGGCTCATTTGGAGGCTCCTGTGAGGGGAGTGGATGAGGAGGAAAGGCTTGATGATGATGTTGGAGGCGTGAGAAAACAATTGGCGAAAAATCGAGAGTTGGTGGAGTTCCCATTAAGAAATCCGAAGCTTTTCAAGACAATTGGAGTTAAGCCACCGAAAGGGACTTTGCTTTATGGACCTCCTGGCACTGGAAAGACATTGCTAGTGAGAGCTATTGCTAATGAGACGAAGTGTTTCTTCTTATGTATCAACGGGCCAGAGATTATGTCCGGTGAGAGTAATCTCAGGAAAGCATCTGCAGAGGCTGAAGAGCATGCTCCTTCAATCATATTTATTGATGAGATTGACGCCATTGCTCCTAAACGTGAAAGGAAACAAGGTGACGTGGAGAGAAGGATTGTTTCCCAGCTACTGACCCTCATGGATGGGCTGAAATCTCGTGCCCATTTTATGGTTATTGGAGCTACAAATCGGCCTAACAGCATTGACGCTGCATTGAGGAGGTTCGGGAGGTTTGATAAAGATATAGATATCGGAGTACTGGATGAAGTTGGTCGTCTAGAGGTTCTCAAAATTCATTCAAAGAATATGAAGCTTTCAGATGATGTAGAGTTAGAAAAGGCAGCCAGGGGGACCCATGGATGTGTTGGCGCAGACCTCGCAGCTCTCTGCACTGAAGCTGCAAGGCAATGCATTAGAGAAAAGACAGACGTGATTGATTTAGAAGATGACACATTGATGCTGAGATTCTGAAATCATTGAAAGTTACAAATCACTTCAACACTGCTCTTGGAACCAGCAACACTTCAGCTGTACGCGAAACTGTTGTTGAAATCCCCAATATCAGCTGGGAAGCATTGGTGGCTTTGATTTGGTTAAGAAGGAGCTTCAAGAGACTGTTCAATATCCAGTGAAGCATCCTGAAATGTTCGAGAAGTTTGGCATGTCACCCTCAAGAGGCGTTCTCTCCTATGGCGCTCCTGGATGTGGAAAGACTTCGCTGGCCAAGGCCATTGCAAATGAATGTCAAGCAAATTTCATTAGCATCAAGGGTCCTCAGTTCCTCACAATGTGGTTTGCAGAGAGCAAAGCCAATGTCAGGGATGTTTCCGAGAAGGCTAGTCAGTCTGCTCCATGTGTACTCTTCTTTGATGAGCTGACTCTATTGCCATTCAAAGAGGAAGAAAAGTGGGTAATGCTGGTGGTGCTGCTGACAGAATTTTGAATCAACTCCTGACTGAGATGGATGATTTGTCAGCTAAGAAAACAATCTTTGTGATCGGGGCTACAAATTGGCCAGATATTATTGACCCTGCACTTCTATGACCAGGTCGCCTTGATCAATTGATATATATACCTCCACCAGATGAGAGTTCACAGCCAAATTTTCAAGGCATGTCTGAGAAAGTCTCCTGTCTCAAAGGATGTTGACCTTCCTGCTCTTGCCAAGTTTGCTGTAGCCTTTAGTGGGGCTGATATCACTGAAATCTGCCAAAGAGCATGTACATATGTGATTAAAGAAGAAATTGAGGAGGATATTGAAAGGGGAAAAAGGAAGAATCCTGAAACTATGGAAGAGGATGCTGTAAAAGAAGTGGCTGAAATTAAGTTTGCACACTCTGCAGAGTCTTTGAAGTATGCCCATAGGGGTGTTAGCGATTCTAATCTGAACAAGTACCAAACTTTTGCTCAAACCTTGCAATATGACCTTCATGATTCGTTACATATCAATGTCCATTAGGTTAATAGTTAGGTAATTCTTATAGACATTACTAGTGTGCTTTTATAGAAATTGTACTATGATGTATCAGATGACAGATGGTGCAAGAATTTGTCAGAGAATTTTAGAACTGGTTTTGGTATGAAATTGTTAACATTTTCTGGAAACTCTATAATGGTCATCTATTTGCCACTACTAACAAGTAAATTGTCTCTCAATCCGCAAATAGTAGTATAACATGGAAATTCTTCCATTCAAAGTGTCATTGCATTATCATAACAAAGCACAGCCATCTCAACAAGTTTCAATTCACTATAAATATCCAAATTCTGGGTAAACCTAATAGGCAATTTAATTGGAGCTGAAACAATCTCACAAAGTACAGTAGATAGAATACAGTACAGGAGTGCTGAGTGCAGAAAATGAGTAACTGTAAATGTATATCCAAACAAACACCCAGATCATTGAAGAATTATAATTCACTAATTCTCAAAGTTTTGATACACGTCTTAATAATGGGGTGGAATACAATTATCTGATGGCCTTTCTCTATCAAGTGATCTGCCATAAGGAAAGCGTCTGTCAATGCATGGGTTAAGTTGAAAGAGAACACAATGAATTTCCCATCTAGCAGCTGGCAAATCCAGCCATTGATTCTAAACCTGAAACTTTTATCTGCATTAAGTACAGTAGCAATGGATAGATTACCCACTTGCTTGATGACTGACTTGAATAAGTCCAACTAAGCTTTGTACTGATATTGCATTTGGTAATTCAAATCTTCGCAACAAATCATTGGATGCCCATCTTTCATAGGACTTTGAGCTTTAGGACCAGTCATGTCATTGAAATGCCATGAGCTCCTATTGGATCCTTATTAACCGTGCAGTATTTGATGGCCAACTTCTCTGCTACACAAATAAAAGAAATGACTGCCATGCAATAAGCCATGAGTTCCTACTGGAATAATTTATCCATACGAATCTATCAAGGGTTCCCTAGAGGCTTCACCAGATCTGCTAAAGTGAGTATACAAGATCAACTGAACAATTCCCAAAAGCGTTCCAATTCCATTTGGGACCTGGATCCAACAAATGACACGGAAAAGAATCAATCACTCTTCAAAGTATCTTGGAATTCTGGTGGTTTATTGTATTGCGCCTTGTGAAGCATTGCAATTTGGAACATAAATTGGTATGATGAGTATAGTACATACTTGTGAGCAACAACATATATAGCAACATAATAATCAAATGAAGCTTTAAAAAAAATTAATTAGAGGAGTGTCAAAAGAAATGTAAATACTACTATCAAACCTAAAAGAAGGGTAGCCAGACTCCATGAAAAACCCTGCAAATGACTTCATACCTTACGGTTTAATTTAACCCTGAGTATACGAAGGAAGAAAAAAGCTAGAACTTGGGCAACTTAACAGCAAGCATTCAGTCTTCCATTAATTGTAGAATTTTAATTTGTTTTCCCTATTTGTCCTGCCTAAACTGCTCATTACATCACATATACCTATCAAAATCAGAAAATCTACTGGTTATGCACAAACAAAATACTTACATAAAGGAAAGGGTCGTCCTTGAACATTCCATACGCAAAGAAGGAGAGACTCATTAAGAAGGTTGAAAGAGAAAGATAGAATGGCATGAATTCAACGCTCCTTGTTCTAATTACCAACTTCTGCATACAAATATAGATGTAACCATAAGTGTGAAGGAATTGTGCAATCAAACAGAGAAAATGCTTTAAGATCTTCAGGTGATCTTACAATGATGAATAGGGGCGAAGCGAACATAGAAATCAGAGACGCAACACTAAAGTAACCAACAAAACTCCGCCGCCCATCAGAGTCAAAAACTTCCAGGCTGATGAAAACAATGATAGCAAATATTGCTAAAACTGATATCAATAATCCAGACATCTTAAGCTGCAAGCAGCATCCAGAAACAGAAAAAATAAATAAATTAAATTTTTTTCAAAAAGAATTTGAATCAAACAAGAAATAATTGAATATTACATTCCAATAACAGGGAGCAAATTCAGGGGATATACCTTGTTGGCTTTTTCAGCATATGCAATGAAGATGCTCACATAAACTAATTGGAAAACCGCTCCAATTGAATTCACTGTAGCAACCAATATAATACCAGGTGATACAAGGGGCATGCCATACCAGAGGCAGATCAAGCAGTTCAGGAGTGCATAAATGTAAGGCAATCCTGAGAATTGTTCTGTTGACTTGTTTCTTAAAATTCTTTTGAATGTAGGTCTGACAAAAAGAATCAATTTACATTAGAAACTTGAATTTCATCCCATTTTCATTGTTTAAAGGGAAGTGTTATAGAACTACTTACATGGGCGATACAAACAAGACAAAAGCAAAGAGGTTCCCTGCAATCAGCACTTTACTATTAGAAGATTTTCATTTTATCTTGGTCTTATCCAAAAAGCTGAAGCAACAAAAGCTGTTTTCTACCATTACGGTTTAAACAAATAGACCAAAAGCGCAAACAAGCATTTCAGCTCAGAGAGTTTTGTAGACCAAAGAAGCCAGAAAATAAAAAAGCATCTACCACCTGTTGACCATCAAATCAAGTAATTCTCATCTAAAGAAACTGGTAATCTATCACCAGGTCCTACACAAATCTGTATACTCTCTCATAATCTTTAAGCAACAAGGAAAACTGGGAAAAAGGAAAGAAAAATAAGATACAAGTTATCTACAGACTTTAGATATCAAGTATCATGATCATGTAACTCTTTTTGGGAACTATAAGATGAAGAAATGATGGAATGATGAATTGAAACTTACCAGCAATCCCAGCTGCATCACTGCAGACAGAATAGATAGAAGAAAACCCCGTTGAAATCATCTGTCAATATTTCCACTTCAGTTCAACTCGGTCTCTCTGTCTTGTTTGTACTTTAGTTCATATATTTTCCCAACGAAAGCTTTAATAAAATATTAAATACTGTAGTCCTGGTATAGAACTTTACAGCATATTCTCTAATGCGCTATGATTGAGATTTAATAATAAAGACATCTCAGCCATTTGATTTTTATTTTATTTTTTATTTTTTTGCATGGGTTACCGTTTCTTACATCTAATGGTCCTGAATTTGTCTTACATCATAGCTTTTCAGATGAATACGAAAACAAAATTGATTGATTTGATATATATTTTTTTTTTCTGACTATGGAACAATAGCGATCATGTTTAAAACATTCTTGTGGAGAATTGTCAAGAATATGTGATGGAAATGTAGTAATAATATTTCCTGGATTTTGCGGATAAGAGAGACTGTAAAATTGGAAATTGAAGAATCAAATATCATTCAAGGTGACCCCGTCTCATATTTCTTTTGTACACTCCATCACATGTTCATTTTGTGTCAAAATTAGAATCTAAAGATTGAGCCATCAATATCCTGATTCTGGACCTGGTGGCCGGCTGTTTTGTCTTTGTGTCAATAAATTTTTTGATATAAAATCCGAGTAAATTATAATCTCAAAAAAGGTATTATTATTTATTCTCAAAAACAAAAATGTTAAGTTCATAAGAGAAATTAATAAATGAAATATTACCATTTTTATGTCAATTTAATATTTTTTTCAAAAAATTAAATAATTTTAAGGATTCAATATCATAATATAACTCTTCGAAGGTAATAAAATAAAATAAATATAAATTCCAGAAATAATAATGAGCGGCTGGAATTGGTAAGAAGATGAAGTTTGATTGACCTTTTAGATGGACAAATCATGTGGAGGTGGAGCCTTTATCTCTTTATTGTGTATGGCCACTGGCCCACCATGCCTACATTGCTCATTATTTCTTCTTTTTTCTTTTTTAACTTTTTTTTTAAATTTTTTTATAATTTCATGCCCTCATCTGCGACATCTGACCAAGGACAACGACTTCCAAGTCGGTACAGCTCATTGGTTTTTTTTTTTTTTTTTGTCAGCAAGACAAGCCCTCCTATAGTCGTTTAATCCTTAATTCTAATTTACTTCCTGAGGTTAGGCCTAAAAAAAATTGAGGACCTCAATTTTCTAAAATCTAAGAATACCTTCTGAGGTTATTGTAGCGCCATTAGATTTAACGAAAAATATATTAAATAATAACTTAATTCTAATATTAGATTTAACAAAAAATATATTAAATAATAACTTAACGCTAATAAACAGTAAAATAAACTATAATACCCTTTTCTAAATGGTTTCTAAAGCGTTAAGTTACTATTTAATAAATTTTTCGTTAAATCTACGATGATACAGTAACCTCACGGGGTAATTTTGAATTTCAAAAAATTGAGGTCCTCAATTTCTTTTGGCCTAACCTCAGGAGGTAAATTAGAATTAACCCATTGGTTAATTATAATAATAATTTTACATGTATAACTATTAACTAACAAATAAAATCAATGTTAATCTTATATGTTGTAATTTTAACTGATGAAAGATTATTATATTATTTGTTAATAAATTTTTATTTTTATTTTTATTTTTATCTAACTAATAATAAATTATTAGGTTAGATTATATGGATTGTATCTTTATTATCATAAATTCTTATTTAATAGCCAAGCAGAAGTATATAAACAAGATTAATAAATCGAATCAGACAAACTTTCTTTGATAAACTAATCTATAAATCCTCATTGATTAAATAATAAAATAAAATATTTAATTTCATTAAGATTGAATGTTATATGTAATTAGATTTATTAAGAATTCTAAACATATTTTTTGATATTCGGTCAACATTTAAAATGTTAATAATTATGATAGGGTTAGTATTGATTAATTTAATTTGTTAGACTAATCGGCCCAAACACCTTCAAACCCCAATTAGTGGGCCTTTTAAACCCAAAAGAACCCATTTTATAACAATGTGACGCTCTCTGCACCCTCTCCATGATTGAAATAACCCCTATCTCTTGATTGCAGAAGGATAAATATGTCATCAAGTATAAACATTTAATGAATATCTAATTTCTCTTTAAACCCCATTTAAAAAAATATTTATTTCAATATTTGCAGTTTTAGCTGTTACAAGGCAGCCTGCATATTGACTCTATTTTGCTGCATAGCCGCGTTAAATGCACTGCAGCGTCCATTAAAATAGCTCTCTTGTTTCTACGCAAGCGTATATTTTTGCTTTTGAATAACACGACATTAATTTGCTGTCTTGTCAATAAACAAATTGGTTCTTGTGTTTACACATTTTACATTAATGGTAATGAAATAGAAGTAAATGAAGAAATCAAGTCCAAAGAACTTCAAGCTCAAATTTGCAAGAAAGATAAAGATTTATGGACAAAAAACTTCATTCACTAAAAGAGGTAATAATCTTGAAGTAGATTTTGTTAGTCCGATGATATGACAAATAAGTTTTAATTTCTTCATAACCTGAATAGAATCCATTCACTCCATAGATCAGAGAAAAAATTAAATTCAGCTTCATTTGATCTGTTGATTATTGGTTTATAGCCCTATTACATTTACATCCAATCTAGAAATAGTAGGCTGAAAAAACGATAGTAGAATAGAAATTTTATTGAATTTAAAATAGAGAAATTATATTGAGTTGAAGTGATTTCTTTTATAAATCCTTTGAGAGAAAAGAATGGAAACATAAAAATTAACTTAAATCTTAATCTATTAAGACTTAAGTAAAAACTGAAAAGTGGAAAGGTTGACGAGGAGTAGTCATCTATCGATTGGTAGGGATAATGTTACTTCACACACGGGCCAATGGTGGAGCGCGGCTGTGGAGGACATTATAGAGACTGATTTTTCCAATTTCAAAATATATTATTTTAACTTATTAAAAATATTTTTGTATATATTTGTTACTTTTTGTATTTTTAATAGTTGTTACCAATGTTTCATATTAATAATTATTATATTTATTATTTGCCATAAATTAATATATATATGTATATTTATAATAGGTAAGTTTATTACCCACCAAGATTCTTGTTTTGATTTAATTTTGTAAGCTATTAACGTGTACAGCATATTACATATCAATAAATTATAATTTCTATAATAAGTATAAATATAACATATTCAAATTAATTTGTCAACTTAAAACTTATTGAAAAATTAAAATCAAACATATCATAAAGTGATACAAAATTAAGTGATAATAAATCTTAAAGTGCTAAAAAGTGTTAAGTGAAAGAAAACAAACATTCTCTTAATGTAGGCATGCTTTTGTGGGATTAAGCCTATTATAGCCTTTGATGGAGGCCTTCTACCAATGAAGATGGAAAAAGAGAAGGAGCGTCCATGTATGGCATATACGCCACTAAAATTTATTGATAGTTTAATTCGTCTTGCTTTAGGGTCTGTTTGTTTCAACTTCTAAAAGTAAAGCTTATTGAAGTAGAGCTTTTAAAAGTAGAGTTTTTATTAAAAGGTTATTGATTGTTTGCTATGACAAATATAAAAGCACTTATTATAATTCAATTACCAAAATAGAGTTTCGTTATAAGAAAAGAATTAAGTAAAATATTTAAAATTAAATGAGGGCATCTTTGACATTTCAAAACTTAAATAAAAAATTAAAAAGAGTTTTTCTCAAAAGTCTTAATTTTAGGCTTTTTCTAGTAAACGTAAACTAGCTTTTTCAATCATTCAAAAGCTCTTATTAGGTGACAGTCAAATGACACAAAAAGAAATTTAAAAGAGCTTTTAATATTAAAAAATATATTTTATCTAATAGAAAAGCTCAAACAAACGCACTCTTAATGATCAAATAAAGGGTCTTAAGACCAAATGTGGACAAACAAATCTTGTGTGCCTTACAAATAATACGGGCAAGGAAGGAAAGTCTTGCTCGTGTCATGGGGTGTGAGTCGAATGGGAACTCTTCTGCTGCTTACGAGTTCTAGCCATGAACTAATTCAGGAACGGAACGGGATCTTCTTTTTGACATATTTTCCTGAGGATGTTGAGATTATATTTAATTTTAGTTCTAGCAAGGGCATGTTATCTCCTCTATTGACAAGGCTGCATGGGAAAGCTCTCTTGAGGCATGAGAACGTATCTTATCATGTCCTGGCAAAAAATTTGCCCATTTTTCTGTTCAATTTCATCTCCTACTAACTGCATCTGTTTGGTCACGTCCTTTTCTGTTCAATTTGATATGCGTTGATGAAAAGAAAGTTTATAGAGGAGAGGGTTTATAAAATGACTAATATTTTAATCTCTTTACTAAATCTATTGCGTTGATAACTTAAAATGTGTACACAGTATTGATTGGAACTACATATTACCCGCCCAAGTAGTTCTTTAATTTAGAATACCATATTAGGTAATAATGAGAGGACAGGCAAGAATTTCATTTAGTTAAGGATCCATTCGTGAATAGGATATAATTATAATTACCTTGTAATAAATGCACGATTTTTAGCTAATTGCTCTTAATCACGTTACACATACGAGTAAATTTTGCAATTTTAGGATGCGGCTATTTGTACCAGGATTTTGTTATGAACACCCCTAATTTACTCTAAACAACTAATAAAAAAATAAATATATTACTCTTTACACCTATTGCAATACTTATTAAGCCCCTTATAAACCTAACAAACTCCTCTTTTTATTCACTTTAATTTTACTCTTTACATCCAATATATACCCAACCTACAAATGCTACATTTTTTTAACCAAAAAAAAAAAAAAAAAGAGGTGACATGGTTCTGTCATTGGCTCTGTTGCTTGAAGGGATTGTGGACAGGCCATTCGTATTGTAACCGGTAGCAGGTCATGATCCTGTCAACGCTGAGCATCCTTGATTTGCATGACAATTGATCTTCTTCATATAGCGGCTACTCAGAGTCAGACAATAACAGAAAAAGAAAATCAGGTTGCAAGTCCACAGAAGGCAGTAATATACCCATTTATTTAGCTTGTCAAGCAGTTTAAGCCAATTACACTTTATTTTATTTATAGCTCAAAAGTGTTCACATTAAAGCAGTTCCCTCGATCTTGCAGTAGTCCGTAACTATGTTCACAGATAAAATTAAACATGACTTTAATAGCAGTACCATCACGAGCTCTAGTTTCGAAGGATACTATTTCCACTCTTATCTTCTCCCCTATCTTTTAATGATTATTATTAACTTGATTTATCTAATAAGTGTTGTCACCTAGCACACGTATATGATTTTACTGTTATTTGATTTTATTCTTGACAATTAACTTATCTTGTAAATGGTTCCCATATAATATGGGCAGCCTTTAAGGAGAATAACAAAAATTTCCCTTCAAATCCTTTATTTCCCTGATATGTTCTCCTTTTGAGTTTCTATTTCTAGACAAACTAATTTTATTTTTGCTCGACTTTTATTAACGAGGTACTAATAGCTCCTACCATCTCTTTTTGGGAGAAGCCAAACCTATGCTTTTGATAAATTATTTAATTTTCCAATTTCCACCTCCTCTCGATAGAAGCCAAACCAATGATCTTAAAAAATTATTTTAATCTTTCATGAATTGTTCTTAAATAGAAATTAGGGTTTAAGTTCAAAGGTTGTGCTATTGGGGTTCAGAATAATAGTAATTACTTCAATTATATGAATTTTACATTATCTTATATAAATTACATTATAAGTATTTTTAAAATATTTTTTAGCAAAAAAAAAAATTAAGGTGTTCAAAACAAAATTCCATTCGGTATTGCGACCCCGACTCAATACTTTTGTTTTCTAAGTAACGCAATTAAATAGTAATATCCTAATCCATAGGAAAGGAGTAATAGGAAAAGAAGTCTTCTATGATTGGTAATCGGTCATTGTAGTGCAAAGGAATAGGAAAGGATAATTACATTTGATTGTTGATTACGGAAATTAATGCTAGTTCCGTGGTGTGTATATGCATCACTAGAGGAGAATTGGCTTATTGCAATTTTTGAGTTTTCGTTGTTTCGTCTGTTAAAGATGGTATTCTCTGGCGACCGCAATCGACTTGAGTTGCGACATGAGTTGGTGCAACGGTCCGTGCAGTGTCTAGTCCAAGCATGCAGCATCTCTCTTGAGCATCAACTACAATTCAGACTTTGGTTTCAACTCTATCCGGATTACAATCAATACAGGGATATACAGGAGATACTAGAACATCATATTTACCGGGACCAAAATCTGTGTTATCTTCTCGATTTTCCAGAGCTTAGTGAATCAAATTTTGAGTCCTGGAAATCTCGGATGCAACTTTTGTTCGTATACGAGGGTATGGAAGTTATTGTGGCTAAAGGATTTGTTGTCCCTGAAGATTTTGAGGAACTTGCGGATCAGGAACAAATGGATGGTTTAGCAACTATCCTGGAGAAAGATATGCTGGCTCAACTTTATATCTGCGGAATGATATCCCGACTAGAAATTTTAGATTCGATTCGTGATGGGAAAACGGCAAAAGAGGCATGGGACATCTTGAAAATTACTTATAAAGAGGTACAAAGGATGAAGGAAGAAAAAAGTGCAGAGGCAGAGTTGAAAAAACCATGGGAGGAAGCATGGAAGAAGGTGAAGACTTCGGTACTAGAAACAGAAGAAAAGGTGAAAAAATCAGAGTATTCTTGGAAGAAGTTACATATTCTCAATCATCTCAGTATGAAAAGGTATGGGAGACCATGCAAGATTCGAAACAGAAAACCTGAGGAAGGAATTGAAGCCCTTTTTCAAACTATTGATGTACATAGAAGTCCGGAAGAAACAACGAGAATGGTTGTCCGACTTCTAGGCATAGACCAAAGGAAAAAACTAGAAGAATCTTTCTGGGCCGTGAGATCAAATAACTAGTAGCATATAGCATAGTGATCCAAATTTTCTTTTTGCTTTCTTCTTAATTATGTCCTTTTAACTTCTTATGGTCTTTCTTTTGTCTTACCAATTACTTTATTAAATAAAACAACTATTTATTAGTTTACCTTTACATTCTCTTCTTGTTTACCTCAACAAGTTTACCCTTAAACTTATAACACTAATCATTAAGCGAGAATTCATGTATAAATTTGAATTTGATTTTTCAAGTTTTAAATATGTTTCAAATTTCAAAAGCTGTAACACTTTTTTTTTTCGTTCCTCAATGGGATGGAGATTCCATATTGAAGAGTTTAAATTATTTTATTCTGGAATTAGAGTTACATCTTGAATGTTAAAAAAGTTAAGTTGCAAGAGTGTGTGCGCATATGTGTGCGTATGTATGCATGCGTATAGAAAATAGATGATGAATATTTAATTGGAACAAAATTTAATTTATCTTTTACTATCAAAGACTAAAATTAGTATAGGGCAATAGTTTCGCAGCAAAATTTCTTTCAAATTAATGCTATTGTGCTTAAATCAGCTCATCAAAGGCAAATTCGTACAAAATCCTCTGAACCTTGATATGACTCTCACGACATTGCGATTCCAAACAATTTACCATATACTTATTTGGTCCAAGGTTATAGAATGCCTTTTGTTTTTTTTTTTTTTTTTTTTTACCATCACAATATTAATATTATTAAGGTAAGCAAATCATAGAAAATAAATCAAGACAATAAAATTTTTTTTTAAGAAATTGTATGGAATTATATGATATAGATTCTAATTATGTTTTGTACATTCGATTTATAATTTTATGTTATAATTTATCAATATAATGTACATCAATATTTTTATATTATATTCACAACTTTTACATGAGTTTTACAATTCGTTTGTTGCATATTTTGAAAAATTATCTTAAAATATTTTTTATTCATTCATTTTTTATGTCTTGGTTTAAATTGCTTTTACAATTATTCCATTAAAAATATTTTACTAATTTTTGTTTTTTTTAAATTGTTTAAATGTTTTATAATGGTAAACTAATGAATTCAGGATATATGTGCTTGGGTGACAAATTATATATATTTTTATATTTAAATATGGTTTAAACATTGAAGGAAGTGGATATAAGATGGATGACTTTTTTTTTTTTAACTTGGCCCAAATTTTTTTTATTTCATAGATTTTTTGTTCAAAAGGATGCTACCAAAAAATATGAAGAATTCTTAGTAAGAAACCTAATAGAAAATATGAAATCCCTATACTATATACCATTTTTTTCTAACCCAGAATTTTTCTAACTCTTTCTTCATGTCTTTTTTTTTTCCATACAATAATTAATTTGACAATAATTCTAATTCCTTTCTATGTCAATTAAGAAAAACACATTATTTTAAAAAATAATAGATATTCTAAATATTTATTATGATTATTATGAGGTGATGATTATTATTTTTGTTATTATTACTATTATTATTGCTTACTAAATTAATGAAATGACTGTAATTTGAACATAATTTCAACTTTTGTATATCAAATTCACTTCTAAATCGCTAAAAACTCTTTTAAGGAAAATTTACATATAAATTAAAAGAAATTATTTAGTTCATACTTAAATACAAGTAATTAATTACAATATTCTCATTCATCTAATTAATGGTAATGATATAAACTTAAACGGTTAGGTTAATCACTATAATGATATGATTGAAAATGGTAGATTGAATTAATAATTCATTTTATTTAAGCGTAAATGTTTAATTTTTATTTTACTTTTAACCAAAACTTTTATTTATTAACTGATCTTTTAATTATAATTTGACCATTCCATTAAATCTTTCAATTATTTGACTATTTAATTGAGTAATCGAATCAATATTTACTTTCTTTTATTTTTTATTTTTATTTTCAATTTCCCAGTGTTAATTTATTTAAACATGCATGAAGTAATTTTATTTGTTCTAACTTTACATATATTAAATAATAATCATTATTTCTTTAAATTTCACCGTAAACTCATATATGTCTTCAACTGCCTTATTCTTAATAACGACCTTAACATGTAATTTATAATCTATAGCTCAAAAAACCAAAGTTATGATTTATTGTATTTACAGCCCATCAATATCTATAATTATTTAAAATGCAGCAAATCCTGTGACCTTTGGGTCTTCAGTGACCTATTAAAAAAAAAGACATATATTATATCATTATTAGAAACTCAAGAAATTAAAATAAAATTAACATCTTTACCTTCTCCATGTAGAATACTAAATTTTCTGGCTCTTGGAAAACTTCCGGTGGAATGTACTGAGCCCAGAAGTCAATCTCATCATCGATGTGGAATTCATTCAATTCGGCCTTTCTAACCCAACGGGCCTTGTCCAGCATGTAGTGAGGAGATTCACCACAGACACGCTCAGGGCCACGTTTTACAATCACATACTGACTGTATAGAGGGGCTTTTAGCAAAACCAAGAGGCCCCTCTCACTGTCCATTTTCTCCTTCAGGGACTGAGGTAGTCCCATTAGATAGTCCGTAGACCTACCCTCAAGCAGAAAGTCTGATTCCAAGTCTGATCCAGCTATTTTTTTTCTAAATAAATATCTTAAATTCATAGGTGGAATGGAACCAAATTCACTTGGAATTGGTTCTGGAGAGGGATTAGCCATGGTGCCAAATTTTAGCAAGCGGTGCCAAATTCGAGCAAGCAGAAGAAATAAATAACACTTTAAAAAATTGGAAAAGTTGTGACATTTGGAGTGAAGATAGTGTGATAGAAGAAGTTCATGATATTATTAAGGTGGTATTGTGGCACAATTGCATGAACTCAAAATAATATTTTTCTTTACTTCAAATTTTTCATACATTTCAAATTCTATATCAAATACAAGTGTTTTTAAAATTAATTCATATTGCTAAATTCTTTTAAAAACAAAAAAAAAAACAAAATTCATGAAATTACACTCATCATTTCTTACTGGAGATTTCATCCTTAAAAGTAAATATTAAATTTTCAGAATTTATTTTGACATGTAATAAATAATCTCTGAATTTAAGTAAAAATGTTTATGTAAACTTATCATATTATATTATTTGTATTATCAAATTCCATTAAATAAATTGACCTCCACAAAGTCACATTTCAATCAACATATGACATCTCTTTAAATAACCTGAATTTTATATGTTCACTCGTTAATCAACATTTATTAACGAGTAAGAATTGGCGGGTTGGGTGGCATTTGCTTCAAAATTTTCATACGATTGTGACGGCTTCAAATTGCCAGAAATCACTAATTTACAAAATAATTTTTTAAACTATCAATTAATTAAAATACAAAAAATTGTACAGCCTCAATTGGCGTGAGGGTATTGTGTTCTATCGTTTATACAATTGTCCCGTGTTCAACTCGCCTCAACTTAATAATTTTCAAAATATTTTGAAACAATTAAGGCATTCAAGTCATTTCATATTTACAACCAAATTGAACGGAAGTCTCCACCTTCGGGGTTGTTTCTATACGTTTTAATAAAGGCGACGCCGCGAGGCTATTTGTTATTTCACGTTAAACCTCAGATTTATTTGCAAATTTTCCCTTGATTTAATAAAACTGATTTCATCTTTAAGGTTTAGGATTGTTTTTGAGAGTAGCAAATCGTCCGTGAAGCTTACACAAAATGATAGGAAATAATACGAACTGGATTCTTGGGTTTGCAATTGAAAAGTTTCATTATATAATAAATTATTATGATTAATTCTATACAATAAATTTATCTCTATTTAATTTGCTATAATTTATAATTATTTATTGGATTATTTTATTTCAAGTATTAGATATATGTGATACATTGTGAATACTATGTTTTTTATGAAAAATAATCTAAATGAATTAATTAAAAATTATTATATTATAATTATGGATCATTTTGTTGTAATTTTGTCAAAGTTTAATTTTCAAAGATTTATAACATAAAAATACGAATATATTGCATGTCATATTAAAAGAATAAATATGTCAAACTCCACTTAGTACTTCGTTTTAAGACATATGAAAAAAAATAAACCTGTGAAATTTAAATTTAACTATGAAGCGCTATAGGTATTATTAAGTATTAAATGACTTAAAAAAAATCCCTTTATGAATAATAAAAATGTATAATACAGGTACATTACTTTATAAAATTTTATAATGTATATAATGATCTTTACTGTAAGTTTTATTGTTTTAGAATATAAAATTACTTACTTACAACATGTTGGATTATAGCATTTACAAAATATCATATTAATTAAATGAATTATTTATTCAAAATTTTTAAATATCTTTCTCAACATTATTTGCAATATAATATATATTCATAAATTAATTTAAGATACTATATGGTCTAGAGTTTAATTCCAGTCAATGTCTATTATAATCATTTATAAATTAATTTAATATAATTACAAAACCGCATGAGGCATATTTTTGCTATTTATCTTCCAATGTTTTTATAAAGAAAGAATTGTATTGCAAATAATTTGAGTTTTGTAATACACTTGATTATAATATCCAATACCAAAATATTACCATAAAAATATTTTATGAAATATAGCAAATTAAATTAAAATGAATAAATATAAGTTTATAGTATAGAATTGATTATAATAAACTCATACAATTAACACTGTGATGAAAATGCAACATTAATAAACTTTCTATTCAAATACACTACCCACAATCAGCATACAACATTCATGCATTATTTACAAGCACTTTGACAAGTTACAAGTCATCATTATACCATAGCAACAAATTTAACAAATATTAAAATCTTTATAATAATTTGCCAATTCAACGTCGTGGGCCATATTCGAAACATCTTTCAATATTTGGAACCTATAACAAAATTATAAATTAGATTAGAAGTCAAGAAAAATTTCCAACAAAATATAAAACCACAAGCAAAAATTATTTCATCAAAGCAAATATCGTCATCATATCATGAATCCTGCCCAAGGAAAAGTCAATTTGAGTTTCATATCACATTAACCAGTAGTAATTACATAGGAAAAAATGAAAATTCCATAAGGATTTCACATGTAAAAAGTAAGAAATTAATTAAATAATAAGGGAGGGAAAAAGAAAAAACTTAGTGGCTTAAAACAAAAGAGACAATAACAAGCATTTGTACATCACAACAAGGGGGAGAAAGGTTTAAATCATCATGCTTTTGAAAGTGAGGTGATTGCTTTGCACCTCGAACAGAAGAAACAGTCTTTTCTTATTATTTTTGTTTACTCGCGTCTTTTATTTGGTCTACATCCTAAATTTTAAATCAGGTTTCTCATTTACCATATCAAATTTACTTGTTTGTTGAACTTTTAATCATCTATATTGGAATACCCATCAACAACCATCGTCTAGCTAAACAAGATGAAAAGAGAATGCCAGATGCATCTTTCTAACTAAATTACTAACCCCAGCTGGAGAATCTAAATAAATAATTCGAGCCGAGTAGCTTATCAAATTGAGAATTTGTGAACTCAACAAACTTGTCATCTATAGCATAGTTGAAATCAGACCTACAAATTTGCAATGGTGTGGCTGGAATGTTATTATTCAACTCAACAACGAGCATAACTTTGACTTGTGGTAAGGAAAGGAAGAATTATAAAGAAAACCTTGTGTGTGCAAGTAAAGCAAAGTCATGAATTCATAAGTAGGGTGTCAAATAAATAATTCAATTACCTGTATGCTAACAGCATGCTCAAAAGCAATTCAAACTTCCCTTTTTCGTTGGTTCTCTGTTTCATAGATCAATCAATTGTAAATGTAATAATCAAATGATTGGCCAATCCACGCAGTAAATTGAAGAAATCCTCATTTAAATAAATCATAAAATTGAAAAGCTCTAAAATGAAAGTGTGAACAAGTGGTAGTTAGTGAATTTCCTGGCAGTCAATTGAATATTCAAAGCTAAATTGACAGAGTATTTCGCTATTTTGGAAACAGAGTAATCACATGCCCAAAAAAAAAAAAAAAATCCCTAATTTACAAACTGTAACATTCAAATTAAAATTAATTTAACAAACAAATTCTGAACCACTAAATCAAAACAAAGCCTCAATAGCACGAAGACCCCTTGATCATTGAATAGAGAAGGCTCAAAGCATTATCTATTTGGGTGATTGGCTCGATTCTAGGAGGCTCAGTTACCTTTGAGTGATTGTTGCGATCTTGATGGATCTCAACATTCAGTCTCAACTTTTAAGCTAGATCTTCTTCTAGACTTTGTCTTCTTTCACCTCTCCCTAATCTAATTCCTTCTTCAAGTAATTTGTAAGAAAATTGATTGTTGATAAGGTGAAATTGATTACTAGGGCCTAAGGCTTTGTGTCAATATGAGAGGACATCAGTGAGAGATGATCCAAGAAGCGAAGACCCGAAGATGAAGGGGACAACCATAAGGTGCTTCTGATGTATTTCTGAAAGATCAAAGGGGTTTCTTCCTCTCTCCTCTGTCAACCTAGACGTTACTTCATCTTCTCTCTCCATCTTGTTTTTGTCTTTTCCTTACTCTTCCTTCTTGTTTTTCTCTCTTCTTTCCATTTCTTCTCTCTTCTTTTTCTTTCTTTCTTTCTTCTCCATTTTCTCTCTTTGGTAACCTAAACATTCCAAATAAAAATCCAATGATAAAATTAGAAAAATTAAAAATTAAAAACCAAATTTACGAAGACATTGCTTATGCTTCATCAAACCCAAACTCGACCAACGTCAGTTATGGTTAGTAGTCAGCAATTGCTGCCATGTTTGATTGATCCCAAGAAAAAAAAAATGTTGCAATGGAGTGCGCAGTTCAATGGCAAAGGCTTAGAATGGTTTTCTCCTTTTTGCTTAGGGAGTCCTTTTTGTTGAGGGGATCCGACGACATCGGTTTTAGAAGGATTAGCGGCGAGTTTTTAAGATAGAGAGAAATCCTCACCTCTTGAGCTAGGGGCAGGCATTTATTGGGTCAGGTCGGATTTAGGCCTCGATCACGTATATCCGGTTCGGATTTAGATAAAAAAATTTATCCGATATTGAGTATAAAAATATATTAGATCGGATGCTATTTGCATTTACTCAATTTGGATCAGGTCTCATCGGATAAGATCATTGAATATTAATCTATAATAAGACAATTTAAATTTAAATTATAATTTTACTTATTTTTATTTTTTTATAATTAAAATTTTATAAATATTTAAATATTATTATATCTCTAAAAGTCTGTAATTTGTTATCTTTTAGATTTTTTAATTATTTGTAGTTATATTACAAATTAGAATGACAAATTAACATAAACAAGGATAAAAATAAATTCATATAAATTCACATAAATTTCTAATCGAAATTTTAAAAATCTAATAATTTAAAAAATTAAAAAAACCAAATTAACGAGATAAAGCTAAAAGCATAATTTTATTCTTGTGGTTGAAGAAGAAAAAAAAAAAAGAGAGAGAGAAAGATCCGCGACACAAGGTAGTTAAAGAGAGAGCGGGCCAAAAAAAAAGAAGAGAGAATATATGAGTAAGAGATAAGAACTTGTTGTTAAGATGTAGTGAGGTGAGAGAGATGATATTTGATTGTGATGAAAAAAAAAGACAAATTGGTGAGGAAGCCGGTCCAGCTGACAATTGAGAGAGATGAGAGAAAAAGGATTAAATGAAAATATCAAAATTGGGCTAGGGTTATGAGAAAAGTTATATTTATACTTTTGTTTTTGTGTGTTAAGGTTTACGATATTAGCATATGTCTAGCAAATGAAGTGATGATATGTATATAATGATGCTTTAAAACAAATGATCGAATTCAAACTAGGTTCGGGTTTTGTACAAATTATTCGATCAATACTCGATGTTTATCGAGTCCACATTTTAGTATCCGAAATCGAGTTTTTTTTTTTAATTGAAGTACCCGAATAAACTTGATTCGGGTCTAATAGGGTTGGGTAAAAGCGCCCACCCCTATCACGAGCTACCTTCCAAGGTCGAGAAGGCCTAATACCATCAAAGCCAATACAAATTAATAATGTGAAATTAAAACATTTTTCTCTTTGTGTGATCAAAATAGGTTTCTCATTAAAAAAACTCCACAAGTCAATAATGTATAATCAATCAGCCATGATAACACTTAATTAAAGCTAATTAACAAACCATAAAACACGAAATTTACGTGAAAAATTCCAACATTTTGGTAATTAACAAACTATAATCAAGGAATACCTAATTTACATAAAAAACCCTAAAATTTGGATAAAAACCACGACTAAACCTTAGTCCACATCAACTATCACTATATTAATAATAATAAGTTGACAAAAGTTTTCTTTAGTCAACTAGAGGCTCACAAAAGGTATAATAATTCATCAAGATTATGTATCTTGGATCACCAATAACATAAACATCATCAACTATGATGGCTATCAACAAAAAGCAATAAAAGAGGTTTGAGTCTCAACAAAATGGGTATTCTAAAAGAGCATTATAGAGAGGATAAGTCAAGAAATCAAACTGCTAGATGTGAGGAGCTTGTTGCAACGATTCATTGCATGTAATTTTAGCAAAAACAATAAAGTTTAGCCATTAGATTTTTAAAAACAAGCTTAAAAAACTCATATACTCTTTCCAACTATGCTCACTACCTTGCCTCCCTTTTCCCATCACTCTCTCTTTTTTCAATTTCAATTCACGCCATTTTTTCTTTTCTTTTTTCTTTTTTTAAAGTAAAGTAGCTTTTATCCTTTTGTGCATCTGCTTTTCTTTTGTTTTATTTTCATGGGCTTTCAATTTCATTTAAGTTGCTAGGCCCACAGCCCATATAAGATGGACCCAACAAATCTCCTCATCTATCTCATGTGTGGGGCTCCAACAAACCTACTTTTTGCTTGCAAGCTTGTATCTTGCCCTACGGTAATGCTTTAATATTCATGCCAAACCATTTCTTAGTTTTATGGATCTTTTCAAGCTCTAGTATCCTTGCATCAAGCACATCACAAATCTAATGATACCTTACATCAGTATGCTTAGATATGCAGTAGGAACTTGTATTCTTAGAAAGATGGATGATGCTTTGACTATCACAATAGACAACCTATTTCTCTTGTTTCAAACCCAATTCCTCAAGGAATTTCTTCATCTATTGGACTTTCTTACAATCTTTTTTTTATTACAATATACTCAGCTTCTATGGAAGATAAAACAACACACTTTTGTTATTTAGACTACCATAGATTGCTCCCACTAAAAAGGTAACCAAGTATCTTGATTTAGATTTCCTAGAATCAAGATCACCACATCTGTGTAGCCATATAACATAGGTTTATCAGTACCAAAATATAAACAGGTTTTAGAGGCACCTCTAAGATATCTAAGAATCTACTTTACTGTAGTCTAGTGTTTTTTGCTAGGATTAGAGAGGAATCGACTGACGACTCTAAACTGCATAAGCAATATCTAGCCTAGTACATATTGTAGCATATATGAGACTACCCACTACAGATGCATAAGGCACTTTACTCATTTCTTCTTTATCTTTCTCACTCGAGAGAAATTGTTCAGGACTAAGCTTAAAATGGACTACAACTGGTGAACAAACTGACTTTGCCTTGCTCATGTGAAATCTCTCAAGAACTTTCTCAATGTATGTCTTTTGAGATAACCACAACTTCCCATTTTTCCTATCACAGGGGATCTTCATACCAAGAATCTGTTTTGCCGATCCCAAATACTTTATAGCAAAGGACTTACTCTTCAACTTGTCAATGTTGCTAGCATAATTGGCCAACTGTCAATATGTCATCCAGATAAAGTAAAATAATGATAAAATCATCATCTCAGAATCTCTTCATAAATATGCAATGATCCGATGTATTCCTATCAAAGCCTTGACTGATCATAAAATAATCAAATTTCTTGTACCAATGTCTCAAAGCTTGTTTTTAACCCATATAAGTTATTTCTCAGTTTACACATAAGGTCTTTTTTTTTTTTTTTCACTTTAGAACCTTCAAGTTGCTCCATATAAATTTTCGCTTCTAAGTCACCATGATGAAAAGTTGTCTTTGCATCAAGCTACTTAATTTCTAAATTCATACAGGCAACTAAAGCAAGAACAATTCAGATAAAAGACATTTTTACCACTAGAGAGAAAATTTCTTCAAAGTCATTACCTTTCTTCTGACCAAACCCTTTCATAACCAACCTTGCCTTGTCTCTAAGTTGTGAGCTAGTGTCAGTCTTCAGATTGTAAACCCATTTGTTCCTGGAAGTCCGTTTACCTTTAGGTAGTTTCACTAAGTTAGAGGTATGGTTCTCTTGTAAGGACTTCATCTTTTCTTGCGTGGCTTTATACCACTCACTTTTCTTTTGGTGAGATATGGCTTCTTCAAAGTCTTCTGGTTCTCTCTTATTAATAAGCATCACATATTCATGAGGAGAATACCTAGTGCATGACGTATTCCTTTTGAAGATCTTTTAGGTTGAGGCTCAACTGGAGGTTTTTGCACAACTTATTTAGCTTGATCATTTAGTACAATAAACAAGCTTAATCCCTTATTTTGTTATTTGTTAATATTTTTCCATCGAAAAACCGACCGGTTGTGGGTAATACCAATTTTTTATATTTCTAGATCCACTTACTTCATTGTATTCACTTGATCTTGTTTATATGTATCTTATATCAATCAAATTCTAGGAATAAAATCGATTTTTGTCCTTATACTTGCAGAACATGATATTCTATAGTAGCAATATTAAATAGGAATAATAAATCAGTCGAACTAGAAAAAAAAGGACCCTCAACTACATTATCATCACCTTCCTGTGTCTGTCGGCCATGATCATCATCAACTATAGGTGGAGAAATAGGATCCAAACTAATAGGATATTCAGCAAATGACCCATTCTTTTCATTTTTCTTAAAATCATCAGTTGTCTCATTTTTAAGTGACACAGCACCTCAGCTTCTGATAATTTTCTTGCCAAGTAGATCCCATAACCTGTAACCAAACTCTCTTTATATGCATAACCTAAGAAGATACATTCCTTTGCCTTGTCATCAAGCTTTGATCTTTCATCTCTAGGGATATAAACAAATGCCTTGTAGCCAAACACTCTCAAATACTTATATGAAACATCTTTCCTTGTCTAGACTCTTTTTGATACTCACCATTCAAAGGACATGAAGGAGAAAGATTAATCAAGTAACTGCAATTCTTATTGCTTCATCCAAAAGGATTTAGGTAGCTTGGCATTAGAAAGCATACATCTAATTCTATCTTTAATTATTCTGTTCATTCTTTCTATTATAACATTTTGTTAAGAAGTCTAGGGTACAATTTTCTCAGGTCTAATTCCATGTGCTTGGCAATATCTTTTAAATGGGCCTTTATATTTAGCAACATTATCTGCTCTCACACATTTTAACTGTCTATCTATTTCTCTCTTAATTTAGGCATGAAAACACTTAAAGACATAATGTACCTAGCCTTTAGATTTCAAAGCAAATGCCCACAATTTATAGAACAATCATCAATAAAAGTGACAAAATAAAGTCCACCATGAAGTATTCTAGTTTGTATAGTACAAACATTAGTGTGAATTAAATCAAGTATATGTGGTTTCTTATGTGGTGGAAATGTGTGAAATGCAACTCTATTAGTTTTTCTGGCTAAGCAATGATGAGTACAAGTTTTAAGAGATGTACCTATCAATGTAGGAAGCAATTTCTTTCTAGTAAGAGTTTGAAGCCCTTTCTTATTTATACGCCCAAGTCTTTTGTGCCATAGCTCAATGTCAAGTTCTTTCTCAGTTACATTCGATTTCCTTTTACTTAGCTTATCTTGCATTACATAAATAGTGTTCATTTTCTTTACTCTGGCCATCACCAAGTTGCCTTTGATAAGCTCCCATTTTTCATCAATAAATTGATTACAATATCTAGGCTTGGGTATTTGACCCTATGGGTCTGGGGCCTTGGTATGACCTGTGAGGACAGGATGGGACTTGACCCATCCCTAACCACATCCAAGGGATACTGCCCCGGTCGGAGGTGAGGGGGAGGGTCCGGGGTCGGGTCTAGCTTCTCAACCCGTCTAACCTGTCCCGCCCCGCCCCACATTATAAAAAGGTGTGTATAAAAAATTATAAAATATAGAGACTTATATAATTTTAAATGATGATTTTGATGAGGTTTAATATATATATAGGTGTTCTGAAATTTGACAAAGTATATAAAAAAAGTTTTAAATAGAGTGAGTCCACTCCACTAAAATTTGTATACATATGTATATTAAAAAAGTTTTAAATGCCTCATTTCTCTCTTTCCTCCGCTTACCTCTTCATATTTCTATACCCGTCTATTGTAGTAACAATAAAACAAAGAAAAAAAATTTCATCTTCTTCTGTCTTCTTCATTTTTTCTCTCTCTGCAATTTCAATATCTCTCTCATCTTCTTCTCTTCTTCTTCTCATATTTTCTTGCACTTTCTTATCTTATTCAAAATTAGCGTTAATTTATGTCATCAAGTGTCGATTTTATGCTGTCGAATGCCAGATTTTATGCTGTCTAGTGTCGTATTTCATGCTTTCAGGTGTCAGATTTAATGTTGTCAAGTGTCGGATTATGTTGAGTGTCAGGTTTTATACTCTTGAGTGTTAGATTCGAGTGTCAGATTTAATGTTGTCAAGTGTCGAATTATGTCGAGTGTCGGATTGTATATTGTTGAATGTTAGATTCGAGTGTCAGATTTAATATTGTCAAGTGTCAGATTTTGTCGAATGTCAATTTTATACTATTGAGTGTTAGATTCCATACCATCGAGTGTCGGCTTTCATGCATTTGAGTGTCGGATTTAATGTTGTCAAGTGTCAAATTTTTATGCTGTTGAGTGTTAGATTCTATACTATCGAATGTTGACTTTTATACCTTCGAGTATCGGATTTAATGTTGTCAAGTGTCAGATTATGTTGTGTGTTTAGGATTTTTATGCTGTCGAGTGTCAGATTTCATGTTTTCAGATTCCCAAAACATTGTTTATTTCTCTCTTGTATTCTTTTTTTTCGTTTTAAAACTTGAGTTGATGAATATATTTCATGATAAATAAGATGAAGAAAATGCCATAAAATATAGGAAAAATAGAGAAAAAGATGATAGTGATATTGAAATTACAAAGAGAGAAATGATGAAAAAGAGAGAAGAATATGAGAGAGAATTATACGAAAAAATATAGGAAGAAAGTAATAAGGTAATTTACAAAAAAAAAAAAGTCTATTGATCAAAATTTTATGTGAGGGCCTTATTTTTAAATTAGATCCTTTAATTTGGACTACATTTAATTTTCCCGTTCGAAAAGTTTAGGAGAGAATTGTATTTTTGTTTAAGGGTTAAAAGGTCATTATGCTTTTTTTTAAAAAGTAAAGTAGCTTTTGTCATTTTGTGCATTTGCTTTTCTTTTGTTTTATTTCCATGGGTCATTTAATTTGCCAGACCCACAGCCGACATAAGATGGACCCAACATTTTTTTTCATGAAACTTGTTACGGCTTTGTAGATTTGCAAAAATGATTGAATTGTTCTAGCTCTTAGCCGCCACTGGCTGAGGGAGCGGTTGCAGTGGTGGCGGTGGAGCGTTTTGCTTCTTGAATAAATGTAGTTAAGTGGTGATAGTTATAGAATTAAAATGATTGTCGTCAGCAATGGAGCGATCTGGTAGTATTTGATTTATTTTCTGGTGACAACAGTGTTCATGGTTGAGTTTCAGTACCGTAAATTGGTGATGGAGAATGAAGAAAGGGACTAGAGATGACGAAGAAAATGTGTGAAAGAGAGAATATTATATATATAATATTAGATATAAATTTTTAGTTATTATGCACGGAAGATGATATTTTAATATAAATATAAGATAATGTTTCTTTCTATCACTTAACACTTTTTAGATCTAAACACTTTTTAGAACTTAATTTTTACTATTTAATAGTATGCTTGTTTTCTTTTTTATACACCTCTTAAAAAAATGATAAAAAAATATCTTATTTTTAATGTGATTTTTTTATCCTTATAATAGGAAATATAAAATATTTATCTCAATAATTGTTGTAATCCTTTAAAAATTAAATAATTAATAAATTAAAATTAAAATTATTAATAACCATACATTTTATCTTTATTAATTATATTTTTAAATTTTTAAATTTATTGTTAATTTATATTTATTTTATTTAAATTTATTTTTTTCCGATTATTAACCAACGTTTATTTAATTTAGTTAATATAACTAAAATATATTAATAAAAATAAAAAAAAATGTAATTTATATGTAACCTATACAGGAACATAATTAATACTTAATATAATTTATTGATATAAATAAAATAGATGTAAAGAATAAATTTTAAATGAATAAAAAATATTATCTTCAAATAATAACCATTAACAAAATGTCATATAAAATAACAACGTCAATATCAAAAAGATTGATGGCTATTATTTTATCGAATCAATAGATTTTATGACTGTAAAAAAAAATTCTTTATAGAGTAAAAGAATATTATTAAAAAACTTTTTTGCAAATTAATTTTGAAAATAACCTAAAAATAATGTAATAGCGTGAGGGAGATGTCGCTGACACGCGAAAATTTGATGTTAGAGAGATATTAAAATCATTTTATATATTTAAGATGTTTTAATTTTTTATTCAGACAATAAGGTCTGAAAATAAGTGATTAGATATTAAAACAAATAAAAATAAATTTTCAAATTACTTAATTCTATTTAGATTCAGATTTAAGTGGTTAAAACAAACAGTCCCTAAGTCTTTTAACATAATATTAGATATAAATTTTTAGTTATTAATCTATAAAATTTAATGGTTGAGATGATTGATGAATTGATAATATTAAATACATCTTGTTAACTTTCAATCTCAATTATTAGATTTTATAAGATTAATAATTAAAAAATTATGTCAAAAACTTGTATTAAAATATTTACTCCATATATATATATAACGTTTAATTTTTATTTATATCTTTATTAATTTTAATGCATAAAATCAAACAGCCAAAACTTTTTCCTTCTCAAATATGATCCCTTTTCCCTTCGCCAATATAACTGCACAAATCCCCAATATTCGTTTTTAAATTCCAAAATTATTGATTAATGCACAATTATCGAAATTTTTACGAGAAATGACCCGGTTACCCTTGTCTCTGACACAAACTCAATGAAAGGTCACAGAGGGGTTTTGTTAGTGATTTTTGAAAACACAGGGAGGTGCTATTTCTGAAAGTAATAGGCGGTTGAGTGATAATTGGCCCCCCAAAAAGAAAATTAAGGCTGTTCAAAACAAAATTCCTTTCGGTAATGCAATTAAGTAGTAATATCCTAAGCCAAGCAAATAAGGAGTCATGCAATTAAGATAAAGAGGTCATAATTGATATATATATACATCCCTAGGGAAAAGGCTAGACCAAGTATTGGCTTATTGTAATTTTTGAATTTTCAATTATTTCGTATGTTAAATATGGTATTCTCTGGCGATCACACTTACTGGATCATATTTTGTTTTGGTCCTGGAAATCTCGGATGCAACTTTTGCTTGTATATGAGGGTATGAAAATCATGTGGATCAAGGATCAAAGGCAAATTCATATTCCTTAGACTTAGATCCAGGATCAAAGGCATATTACTGTCCTGCCTCGGGTAAAAGGACCCAAAAAAAAAAAAAAAGCAAGATATCAGGTGAATAACCTCTATTTTAATTGGATTATGTCATTATTTATCAAGATGTCCTTTGTAATTCAAATCTAGTTGTAAGAATTTGTGATTACATCTTGTACGAAAACAGATGGAAATAGAGCTGCTGGGCTATGGAGGTGGTGGGCTATGGGGCTGATTAAAGGCATCTTGTTCAATGTCTGCAACCACGATATTTGAACAAGTGAAAAGCAAACAAGTCAACCTTCGAACTCTGCCCAGAGGTGATTTATTCCGTGCGGTATATTATTCATAGCAGTAGCATCCAAGAAGTGCAGGGAGATGTCCTTAACTTGTTGAACTCTTCCTTGAGCAACCACTAACCGCCACTCAAAGTGGTCATAGACTTGATCTCTCTCTTCCACTTGTCTAATTTGAGCACCCGCCTTATTATTGAGAATATTATCCAAGTTGTAGATCTCACGAAACAAATCATAAACAAAGTCGAAAATAAACGCCTCAACCTCTGGTTTCTCGAACATAATGCCGTTAATGACCCGTTGTTCACCCTCCAACACAATTTCCAAACTTTTGAGAATGAGCATCGATACTGATACGAGCCTCAATCGATTCCACGTTTGAAGCGTATCTTTCACACAATGATAGAGTTCTTCGGCAAAATTTAGATGAAACATTTGTTTGATCAACTGAGCCAAGATTGACGTCACCTCCAACAATAAACGACAGGTACTGTTAATCACTTCCCTCAGCCTTTCGCATGCAATGCCATTAGAATCAAAGTACCAGAGCCATTCATAAAGACTCCTCTCCCCAGCATGGCGAACAGTGTATCTCATTGGCAATGCAGCAATATCTCTCCTCAATAACATAGCCGGCGGCTTTTCCCCTTGTTCATCATCCATTGGCGGCTCTCCCCCTTGTTCATCCATTGGCGGCTCTCCCCCTTGTTCATCATCCATTGGGGACTCTCCCCCTTGTTCATCATCCATTGGCGACTCTTCCCCTTGTTCATCATCCATTGGCGACTCTCCCCCTTGTTCATCATCCATTGGCGGCTCTCCCCCTTGTTCATCCATTGACGGCTCTCCCCCTTGTTCATCATCCATTGGCGACTCTCCCCCTTCTTCATCATCCATTGGCGGCTCTCCCCCTTCTTCATCCATTGGCTGTCCCTCTGTTCATCCATTAAAGAAAGAAAAAAGACTAAGAAAGATTACGTGTGGAACTCAGGATAAATCAATTAGCTTCAGCGTCTTACGTGGACTGCAGCTTTGATGGTTAAAGTTTAGTTTTATAATTCCAACAATAATTTTGATCAAATATTATTTATTATCTATTTTTATTTTTTTGCACATTAATCTAGATATTGACAAGTGATACCTTACGTACATTAAAATTACACTACCCATTTAGAGTATCATATATATTAACTTTAATTCATGATATGTGTGTGCATATATATACACACAAACACACACATATATTTTTATTTATTTATCAAAGTCAATCTTATATTCATGAATGTGTCATATATATTTCTAATCATTGGAATTAAATGATGATTATGATGATTAGTAAGGTTACGACATGAATCTAAACAAGGCTGAAAATAAAGGTCTAAAACAGTTACATGCACAAAGTAGACCACGTGTCCATCAAAAGCTAACTAATTCATCTCTCGTCTAAATCAATTGGGATCGATCCATCTTTTCTAAATCTCACGTCCTTTGATTGTCCGTTTCTAGTTTTTCTTTTCTAATTCTTTTATTTTATAAACCATTATTTTCAAGATATATCAATACATGAACAATTATTTAAACCATAAACTATAATTTTTTTTTTTCGAAAAACAAAACGAAGGGATGACAAGGGATCATGTCAATATAAACTACTAGTAACATACCTCTGCAGCAGAAATAAAACCGTTTTGATCTTTATCAAAATCTTTGAAGGCCTCTTCCAATTCCTCCTCAGAGTCAGTCTTATTCAGAAAAATAATAAACATGGCAATTAAAATGAAGTCTAATTACTATCAAAGCAAAACACTTGGCACTAGGTAGACATATAAAAGGTTCAAATATGAAAAACTTGTCAACATCTCAATAACTCCATAAATATGTCCATTTTCAATTAATAACTACACAACCTCCAAGACGAACACAATAAAGTGTAAAACTTCAAGTGCAGAAGAATATTTCTGGAAAAAAAAATCTGCAAAATTCTGTTGCAGCAAGAAAGCAGCCAAAGTAATAAGTTTACATAACTTTTTTTGCAGCAAGAAAGCAAACAAAGTAATAAGTAAACATAATGATGCAGGACTCCATAGAAAATTTCGTGATTAAGAGACTCTGTTTTTGGCTTTGGCATTTCAAAATTCATTTCCGAAGGTCACACTTATAAGATATATATGCTTCCACTATACTTTTGATTTTGAGTTGACATGCATAAACACACATTATATTCAACTGAAATTGGAAAAAAATGAAATAAAATTGGACCATATAACGCTATCAGTACAAAGGTTCCTGATCAGAATTCAAAATAATTTTGTTTCGTCTAGGTAAGGATCAATTCATGAATATGATACAATTAACTTTAATTCCTTGTGAACCAGGAAAAACATAACTTACTGAACGCACTAAATATTTTGATTTTTAAAAGATTGAATGGTGATGTTGAAAATATACCAACAAAAATTGTGGGTTAAGTTCAAATAATTTGGTTTCTAACGATGAAATATCAAAAATACCCTAGAGACAATAACAATTAACCTCCTGAGATTTGAAAAAAAAAAAAAAAAAACACCATCAGCATCCACAAACTACTGCTACATCTCCAAATATAAAATGATAATTTATAGTAAAATAATTTATCAACTTAATTTCCCTTATTATTCAAATTCCAGTGCCTCCTCACACGCCCACCATCGCCAGCCTCAATCCTCATTGCACTCTCTATCATTTTATTCGACTATTACTATTTTACCCAAAACTCCGGATGAAAAAGAATTGAGGAGCAACAGAGTACCTAGAAGTGATTTTTTGCTCTTTTTGGTTGGCAGAAGCTGAATTTCCTTACCTAGACTCCGTCAGTAAATCTAAGTGTTCTGTCACTGCATACAACCGAAAGGTTGAAATCTAATTATAAAGTTCCAAAATGAGAGAATATACAGCATAATTAAAACAAAGACTAAGAACTAGAATTGATGTGCGAAACTTAAAACTTGCATCGATCTGGCAAACGCATCATGATAGATATATGAAGTTTCAAAATAACCTCCAGATGCTCTTTTATTTCTATATCAAATAGAAGATGAAATCCACTAAATCGATTCAAACAGCGAGTATCAAATATATTCTCTACAGTTCATGATAAATCGCAATATGCTCGACAAGGAAGGACTATTACCGAAAATAATGAATGCATTAGCCACAGACTCCAATCGGAAGTTGATTGACGTGAGTTTATCGTGTTTAATTTCGATCTCGTTATCCAAACGAGTGAAACTGAGGTTGAGAAACAATCACAAGGTGATCACGGAGGTGAGGTAACTGACAACGGACAGAGACGCACCGTTTCGGCGACGGATAAGGCGCTGAAGCTGTCGGAGATGTTGTGCTTGTGTAAGCAATGGAGGACGGAGATATCTCACGACTCGGCGCTGGCGCAAGCCATTGTTCAGAAGGCGTTGAAGGTGTCGAGCGTGGCCACGGAGCAGGCGGTGACGATACACTGGAGCGCGTGTCACTAGTTCAGAGATCAGATTTAACTTCGATCTCAGTATCCAAGCAAGTGAAACTGAGGTTGAGAAACAATCACAAGGTGATCACGGAGGTGAGGTAACTGACAAACGGACAGAGACGCACCATTTCGACGACGGAGAAGGCGCTGAAGCTGTTGGAGATGTTGTGCTTGTGCAAGCAATGGAGGACGGAGATATCTCACGACTCGGCGCTGGCGCAAGCCATTGTTCAGAAGGCGTTGAAGGTATCGAGCGTGGCCACGGAGCAGGCGGTGACGATGAGCGTGTGTCACTAGTTCAGAGATCAGATTTAACTTCGATCTCAGTATCCAAGCAAGTGAAATTTAGGTTGATAAACAATGAAAAGATGATCACGGAGGTGAGGTAACTGACAACGGACAGAGACGCACCGTTTCGACGACGGAGAAGGCGCTGAAGCTATTGGAGATGTTGTGCTCTTGCAAGCAAGGGAGGACGGAGATATCTCACCACTCGGCGCTGGCGCAAGCCATTGTTCAGAAGACGTTGAAGGTGTCATGGCGATGGAGCACGATCAGAGGGCGCAGGAGGCGGTTTACCATGGTGAACGGATTGACAAAGATATTGTGTAACAAACTTTGTTCTTTATAGAAACCGAATTATATATAGAAACTTTCTGGAAGACTTTGCAGGATATCCTATGCTTCTTTTATACGCAACAGAATAACTAACCAGCTGAGCTGGCACTACTCGTGCACACTACTGACACCTGGCACTGCCCCCACACACTTACATTGCATTACTTGTAGACTACATATTTCAATCTCACACTTACATTGCATTACTTGTAGACTACATATTTCAATCAAATTACGACACCTCATTAAACATATTAATTTTAATATGTTCATTGCTCAATCGACTCATGACACCACGTTAAATAAATTGAATCTTATATGTTCACCAACTCATATGATAGTATTTCGCTTTGGTTACAATCAATTTCTTTGAAAAACAAGGTATAGTCCTCCATCACGTTGGATCAGTCGGCCCAAACACGTTAAAACCCGTATTCTTAATACAACCGACCCGTTTTGAAGTTGCATCAGTACCTGCGCGGCGAATGCTACTACTAAAATAAAAAAATTCCCGCCATTTGGTTTTAGTCCTCTTCGCTCTGCCATCACCAATTGATCATCAACATTAGTTGCTGAAGCTCAGAAGCCAAATAATTCCACTTCTTATTATCTCTTTCTACACAGAAGCGGAGAAGAATAATAGTGAAATGGGCATACAAGGGCTATTGCCTCTATTGAAATCGATAATGCTACCAATCCATATCAAAGACCTCGAAGGCTGTTGTGTGGCAGTTGATACCTATTCTTGGCTCCACAAAGGCGCCTTGTGTTGCAGCAGAGAGCTCTGCAAGGGCTTACCCACATCCAGGTTTTTCTCTCTAATTACTAATTTGTATTATCGCTAACCAGGTTTTGCTTGATTTAGCTATAAAATTTCAGGATTTGATCGAAATGGCTTAATGGGTATTTCTTGATTTGATAATTTTGATACACTCAATCCTCCAAAAACAACTAATCTATCTGCACTGGCTTAAAGTAGTTGAACCTTTTCAAGATTTTTTTGGGAACTGAATAATGGGGAGTTCTTCGTATGTTGTTATAAAGAGGGAAAAAGAAAACTTTTTGAATAAGAAAGTTGATTTTTTTTTTGGTTAATTCATAAAGAAGTTATTGTATTGAGGTTATCAAGTATATTGATTATTAAAGAAGAGAATTAGAAGGCCAGATGATTTTTTTTTTTTATAAGTTTTGATTCTAGATTTATAATAGAATTTAATGTGGGCATGCTTCTTTCTCATTTAGGCACATCGAGTATTGCATGCATAGAGTAAATTTACTGCGACATTATGGGGTTAAGCCCATTCTAGTCTTTGATGGTGGTCTTTTACCAATGAAGATTGAACAAGAGAACAAGCGTGCTAGGTATGCTATGCATGCCACTAAAATTGATTGATAGTTTAATCGGTCTTACTTTAATTATACCAAGGAAGGTCTGACCTTTATAGGCCAAATGTGGACTAACAAATGTTGTGTACCCTACAAATACAGGGCAAGAAAGGAAAATCTTGCTCGTGCAATGGAGTGTGAGTCAAATGGAAACTCTTCTGCTGCATACGAGTTCTACCAAAAGGCTGTTGACATTACACCTTCAATCGCTCATGAACTAATTCAGGTATGGAAGGGCGTCTTCTTTAGACATAGATTCCTGAGGAGCTTGAAATTATATTTAATTTTAGTTCCGGAGCTTGTTGTCTCCTCTCTTGACATGGGTTGCATGTGGAAGGTTTTAAGGCAAGAGAACGTATCCTATGTTGTCGCACCTTACGAAGCTGATGCCCAAATGACCTTCTTGGCAATCAGCAAACAAGTTGATGCCGTTGTCACTGAGGACTCTGATCTTATACCATTTGGCTGCCCCAGAGTGAGTGATGTAGCAACTGATTAATCCTAAATTCTTGTCATCTGTCATGTGCTATAGCAGTAATTCTTACTACTGTTTTCTAGTTATTCTGATTGTGGTGGGTTTTGGGGTGGATCGTTTCTCTTATTCAGGTTATCTATAAAATGGACAAGTTTGGGCAAGGTGTTGAGTTCCAATATTCCATGCTACAGAAGAACAAGGACCTGAGTTTTGCAGGAATAACTAAGCAGATGCTTCTTGAGATGTGCATCTTGAGTGGATGTGACTATTTGCAGTCACTGCCAGGAATGGGCCTGAAAAGGGCTCATGCACTTATTAGTAAGTTTAAAAGTTATGACAAGGTGAGCTTCATTTTGAATGCACTTACAGTTTTGTTCTTTAACTTGAAGAAGCAAAAGCTTTTCTTATCCTGAGAAAGCCAAAAATTAAGGATTTCAGTGTTTTCTAGGACTACATTTCGGCCTATTTTTCCATGTCAGATCCTTAAAAGCTCTCTGGTGAAGTTCTGGATGAAATTCTGTTTAATACAGAATGTTGATTGATTCCTTTTAGGTAATCAAGCACTTGAGATACAGCATGGTCTCAGTTCCTCCCATGTATGAAGAATCATTCAAGAAAGCACTATTGACTTTCCAGCATCAACGGGTTTATGATCCCATTACAGAAGATATTGTATATTTGTCTCAGCCACGTGATGGCATGGATGATGATTTGGAGTTTTTAGGTCCATATCCTTTGTTTGGAATTTATCTCATTTGTCAAATTGTCTATTAATGTTAACTGCTGTTTTATTGAAAAACATCTGATCATACCTTAACCTGAGATACATTGATATCACAACATATAGCTAAAGGTATGGCAAAAGGTGATCTTGACCCTTTTACCCAAATGCCCTTCCAGGTATACTTTTTGCTTATTTAGTTATTTATTATTTCCCAAGTGTGTTTTTTCGTTGAAGTGTAGATTCTTCTGTTTTGCTATTGTATGTAGGGCAACTGTTTATATCAGGCTGTATTTTGGACCTGATAAATGCTTGGATAAAGTGACTCATTAATCATGGCAAATTCCATGGCTCTAGAGTGCAATAGAGTTAATTTGCTGGGACAAAGTGCATGAACAATAGTTTACCTTCTATCTTTTGCTGCGATATATATAAAAAAGAAAAAAATGTAAAAAGAAAAGGAGAGTTTTCATTTGCATCAAGTCACTCTTTCACCTTTTATGTTCCTTCTGTGCTCTCCCATCTTTTTGGGATCAATTGTAAAATTTCTCCTTATTTTTAGGGTTTGTGTTTGAATATTCTGTTTTCTTTGAACTAACAGCGAGGCAGTGATAGCTCTGGGCTGGTGCACAGAAATCCCCACCTAAAAAATTTTAAACCCAAAATTGAAAGCAAAAAGCTTGAATTGCCTGTGCAGAAGAATGTCCTAACGAAGTATTTTTGTATCCTTCGAAGCCCCTTCTTAGAAATGATTATGCTATTGCTGATTTATAGATATCACCATTTTTCTGAATTTTTTAATTATCTATGAACATCCATCCTTTACTTTATCATATAGGAGTTTTATGTTTATTTTATCTAAGTGACAAGGAAACAGATGTAGGTGAGACTCTTGCCCTGCAGGAATACTCGCTCATACCTCAACCTGAGATAACATGACTTTTCTCATCATCAACCTATTTCTAATGTTTGGGGAAACATTTTTGTTTGGGGTGGTTTCACTGCCACCACGCATGAGTCAAGATTACGTAACTATTTTGAGATAGCTTTGTTAGACCCATAATGACTCTGATAAGGTTGATAATGCTATCCGAATGTTTGTGCTACATGTTCTCTTACTATTGGCATACAATTTTCTCTCGTCGAAGTTTTTATTGTGCTCAGTTGCAAATTTTACTGTTCGATGTTCCTTAGCTACCTAAGGCTTCGCATCTCTTGAAGCAAAGAGAAATTTCAGGGCCCCGCGAATGTCACCTAATCCTCATAGTCCAGAGGATACCTCTTCCCTCAGTCCTGGAGAAAATGTCACCGTGGAAGCAGGTCCTTGTGAAATAAACTGCTCATTGGCATCCCCAATAAACTCCCAAAACGTGAGTAGTGCCCTCAGAGCAACTCTAAGGCCATGGTTGTGAAGATGAAAATTTTATATCACTGAGTTAACTGTCCTTATGCCCTTTCTTTTTCCTGTAGGAGAAACATGGTTTTGCCTCTCAAGTTCCTTGTTCAGAATCTCTAAATCATGGTAGAATTATGTGGTTATTTGTCCTATATATTTTTAACTTCAGGTGTCAGTATTTACTCACTTCTTCGTTTGCTCATGAATGTGAAGACATGGAGGATCACAGTAGTCCGGAACCTTTGCTGCCACAATCTGGCCATCCAATACATAAACCTTGTCTAGCATTGAATAAGGAGCGTGAAAATAGGAATTTTACAAATGCAGTGGAGGGAAAGACAAGAACAGAGAACAAAAAGGTCATCGTAAGGAGTTCTTACTTTCAGCACAAGCAAGTGAACATGAATGATCAGGAAAATAAACCTGAGAAGCTACGAATAGATGATGATGTTGCTATCAATAGATCTGACAATGCCAGTCTTGGAGTTTCTTCCAGGCATAGCTATCTAAAGGGTGGAACCTTAAAAAGGAAGACCACCACAGATGACAGCGGGCTAAGGGTAGGTTCTTTCAATTCCATCTCTTGTATGTTTTCCGGTATATTTGCTTTTTAACTGCTTCCAACTTCTTCAGGAAAATGTGAGAGCTAAGCACATGCGTACAAATGCATCTCTTCATACTAATGGTATGTATTAATTACAATAAGTCTTAATGTACATTATGTTGTAGACTAATGTTATATATCAATTGATAGGTCTGTTACATAATCATGCTATTTTAATTTGATCTGATAAGGAATTTATATTAATCTGCCATAAAAAGTGAACTTACATATGCATTACATATGAAGTACGTTGAATAAGCATTCCTCATGTTTGTTCTAGGTTGATTAATTTAAGGACTCTGCAGGTAAGTTGCTGAGCTTTCATTCATTATTAATGGAGGAAAGTTTTACTTGTTTATTACTTTGATTAGTGATTTATTAGCTTTTTTTTTGTTGAAAAAAAAAATCCAGGTTATTGTGATCCTCACTCTGATAAAAGATTAATGGAGACAGATGATGATGAGCGGAAGTTTGGTTCCAACATTTCACATCTAGGCCATTATTCTGAAATAGCTGAGAAATCAATAGAAAATTTTGTTTCAATGGTGTCAAAATATAAATGCTCCTCGTCTGGTTCTCGTGCTAGTGGTCTTCGTGCTCCTCTTAAAGATGTTCGGAACACTTGTACCAATAGGTAGTCTAATTTTGTCTGAATATCAAAACTTCTTTTTTCTTTTGAAGTTGTGACCGATTTACTAGTATCATCATCATCAATGACTTTGTTTGATCCGCTGAAGGTCATCTGCTGCTTTGGATTTTACCCAGTTTGCTTATCAACCAAATAACCGGAAGACTGCGTTAGCGTCACAGAGGTTGTGAACTTGATACTATTTAACAGGACTTCATTGGCTCTGTACCCCTGTGTTCCTTAGCTGTTGCAGCTGCAGCTTGAGTACATTTTCCTTCAGAAACTGTAAGAGGTGCAGGTCACTTTTCTCTGTCTTCTGTTTTGGCTTCGTCCAAGTGGTATCTCTGAGTTGGCTTCAACTTTCTAGCTGTTTTGCTTTTCTTCAACACTGATTTAACTCAGAAGCACTTTGGATCAATTGAGGTAGTTGGTCGCATTGCACCAGCAGAATTGGTGCTTGTCAGACTTCATATCAAATATACCTGCAAGTTGAGGTGTCAACATTTCATGTTGTGTATTCATTTATTTGAAACTTCTGTTGCACAAAGTTTTGGCGATTTCTCTGTAATTGTTATAGTCTGCAATAAACTGTTTTGTGATGGGTTTTCAAAAAGCTGGTCTTTCATTCCCCCCACCTCACCCCGCACATCACCCCCAACCACCCCACCAACCCCCTGGCGCCCAATTACATTTGAACACAAAATCAGTAACACTCCTCTCCGTAAATGCTACTTGATGTAATCTACTGATGCTGAAAGATTAGCCTGGCTCCTACATTGGTTCTTAGTGATATATACAATGGGCATTATGATTTTCACTTAAAAAAAAAAAATCTGTTTCTCGTCCATTATCAATGAATACTAGCACATCAGCAAATGGTAGTGGAAGTCTTGCTCCGAGAAATGCCAATAAGCTAGTCTCAGCGTGAGATTGGTGGCCATCTACTTAGGCCATAAGTACAACCAACAACCAAAGTTATTTGTGAATGCAATTGGTTGAAGACACTTATTAGGTCCATCCCAATTCAATTGTTGATTAGAGTTAGCATTTAGCAAAAGAGCGTAATTGTAAGTAATCGCGTTGGCAATTCCTCCTAATAAATGATGAACTAGGCTCCAAGGTTTAGGCCATTTTGTTTATAATTAAGCAAAATGTTAGGAAGCTCGCTATTACAGTCAGGTGTGCATCGTCCTCAATACCAAAGTCATGCAAGCTGGCACATCGATCGTCACTTAACGATAAGACGGTGCTCTCATTATTTAATCGAATGTTAACGGTCAAAATTTAGTTATTTATACATAAGGTACTGTTTTAGTTATTTATACAATAAATTTAGGAGATGATGTATCACGCTCTTCGGATTTGTTCTGTAATAAACGTGGGTCACTTCTTTGAACTTCTATTTTCACATGATATCTTTTAATGGAAATAATGAAACTGATCTATGTCCACTATGCGAGTTTGATCATTTGGTGGTAATTTATGCCCTCCCCCTAAATGAGATCCCAAATGGCACATTGAGATGGTATCTGTTATTTCGGAAATTAAGATTATAGTGTAAATATTTATTGACAAATGGCCACCTTAGCATCACTGTACTGAATGTGGGGCAGAAACTCTGTACTGAATGTAACTGAAATGCCCACCTTAGCGTGTCTATATATTACACTGAAAATTTTGTTCTTGAAAGCTCACCTTTGGCGCTCTCTCACAACATTGACAAATTAAGCGACTTTCTGATCCTTTGGTCTGTTCAAATGATAGAGTAAACATTGATTTTAAACTCCGGAACATGACTCATGATTTTGCAATATTTTGCAGAAAGATTGCGAAATTGGATAGAGAGAAGGAACAAGAAGAAGACGTGCAGAAGAGGCTGAATGAGATTTCAATGGATAACCGGAAAAGGGACAAAAATGGCATAAGGAAGAGGTTGAATGAATTGAAGACTGCCAACTTGGATTTGGCAAGTGATTCTACAAAAGAAAGAGGAGGAAAGTCGAGAACTGAAGGAAGCAGAAGATGAGTGGAATAGGCATCTGGAAATGGCAATTATGTCTGATACATCAAATTACCTTTTTGAAGCGCCAATTTCTACCAAGATTGAGGGAGGGGAACTGTAACATCCCAAAACTAGCAAATGATTGTAACATTATTTTGATACAAATGCACGTTTATTGTTAAGGGTGTGCTGAGTATTGTGATCAAAAGGAATAAGTATTAGGGGTCTAATTGAAACAGATAGAAAATAGAGACCCTACATAGCACTTTATGTTTAAGCTTATCTACATAAAGGGTTGGGGTGAGGCGTTCAGAGCCTTCGATTTGTTTCTCTTTCTCACAACCCCAGCCCTCTCTATTATGGAGATTGAAGGAGAAGAAGGAGAGTTTAGGAGAAAGTGAAGAAGAAAAAGGGAAGCCTAGGAAGAAAAGAGGTAGGATTCACCTCCCACTTCAAACTCTAGTCTTGGTATACATGTTTTGGGAATGAATTGTTATAGTATTGCATAATTTATGGTATTCTATGTTATGCATATACTGAAACTTATTAGAAAACATGATTTATTATGAGTTATGAAAGAATTAAGAAGATTAGATGATGATAGGAAGTTAGAAATGATATTTGAGTTTAAAATCCTACAGGATTCTATATTGTGCAGTCATAGCACTTAAACTTGGTTCTAAAATTTTTATAGTTGAAACTAGACATGTCTAGGATTATGTAAAATTTTAAATCACTTAAAAATTCGTAGTGTGTAATTTTTGATGAATTTTTGAATCTGCTGAACCGAAAATTGATGTTCCTGTTTTAAAATAGAGTACAGGGAACGAATTTGATATAAGTGACTTATCCTTCATAAAAACTCGTGATTTTCGATGTGTAAGACCTCAAATATGTTTTCTTTTAAATTAAAAAATTTCATGGTTTTCGAAGCTTTGTATGAATTGTTATGATTTTTAAAATTTGTGTTTATGAAACTGAAAATTTCAACCTTTAAAACACAGTGAGCAAAATAAATTGCTTTTGACCAACCTAAACTCAATAAAAAGTCGTAATTTTTGGTAAAGTATTTCTCAATGTGTCCTTTGTTAGATTGTAAATTTTTGTAAAGATGTGATGATTATTAAGGTTTATATAAATTTCCAATGCCAGACTGCTCAGTTGGAAAGGCCATTAGATAGGAATTGAAAGTGTACAAAATCAAATAGTTTCAAGGGGACATATGACCCTATTTTCTTATAATAATTCTGAATAAGACTTGTTATATGTGTGTAAATGATGTCTACAAATTTATCTAGATTTTGTGATAAACATTGACTTCTTAAAAATTTATCCAATTGAGAGTGTGTGGAATTAAGTCAGAAAAAGGGTTTATTTTCCGCTGATTTTATGTTGATCCTTGAAGGAATTTTGTTATGGTTTCTAAGTTGAATTAAGGAGTCTACAACGGAACTTGATCAAGTAAGATAAAGTTGTTCTGAGGACAAAATAGACTTGTTATTTATATTATGGGATGTGTGATGTCAAATGATTTTATGTTATGAGATGTGCTATTTCATGTGATTTTATCGAATGCCAAATGTGAAATTAATTAACACTATTATGTTTGGGATGAATGAGAAGCTTAATTGTGAGCGTGTACTTATGGATTTGTTATGTGATGGCATTGAATTGTGCTTGTGACCTTAGTATGTGACGACAATGAATCTTGCCTATGACTTAGATATGTGAATGACATGGAATTGTGCCTACGGCTGTGACATGTGATTTTCTGAAATTGTGTTTAAGACTTTGATATGTGATAGCTTGGAAATGGGCAAATGGCCTTATATGTAATGGCATGAAATTTATGTATTTGGAAAATGATATGTGAGAAATTATGAAATAATGGTTCATGTCTAATGCCTTAGGGACCAAATTATGTTTGAATGAATTGTGCACTGTTGATGGTCATAGAGATCGCAAAGTGTCACATACAATGCAAAGTATCACGTGGAGACCGTTTTGATTAATAGCATGGGGGCCACCTCTTGAAGGTTATAAAAACCACAAAGTGCCACACACAATGCAAAGTGCTACATGCAGAGTATTATGATTGAGGGGAGGTCTAGACCATATGTTTCCTATTAGAGGATTCGGTAGTATGGGCCTGGTATCACCCGAATTGTCAGACTAGCCTCAGATTTGTGAAGATATGTGTAATGTGTCCCCAAGGTCTTAATTGAAATGTGATAAGTTGAAAGCATGCCTAAGAACCTTGGGACATTAACTTCTCAATGTGAAATTGATGCGTGGCGGCCACTTCTTGAACTTTATGAATAACACAAAATGCCACATGCGAGTCTTTGTGATTTGAATGAATGAGAGAAGGTTTAAACCATGTGTTTTCTTACGTAGAATTCGGTAGCATGGGCTGGGTATGACTCGGAATGTCAGATTAGCTCGAATTACGATGATATGTGTCATGTGTCCCTAAGGTCTTATGTGATTTGTGACTTGTGAGTAGGCCCAACTCTTTTTGATTGATTGAACGAGGGGAGGTCCGAACCATGGTTTTCTCACAAAGGATTCAGTAGCATGGGCTCAGTATCACCTGGATTGTCGGACTAGCCTCGAAATTGTGATAATGGGTGATATGAGTTCCTAAGGTTATATGGAAATGAAATATAAGCACATGTATATGTGTAATGACAATGGCCTAAAAAAGGCATATATGGAATGAAATAAGTGCATGTGTGTCTATAAGTAACGAGAATGGCCTGAAAAAAGAATATATGAATGAAATTAATAACGGTGTGGATGCATAAGTGATGGAAAAGAGCTAAGAATGATAGGCCAAATAGAGAACTAGCTCTGGCACGCAAGTAAGATTGGATAGGAGCGCCACCTTAACCGACCTAAAACATTCTGGATAGAAGGTTGGCACAGGAGCACAGCCCACATGGCGTAGGATCACAACTCTGAAATTTTGAAAACACTACAAGTCAGAAATGTTGCGCCGTCGCGTAATCTCTATTATGTAGGAGCGTGACTTTTGTAACTAGCACACTGTTTTCTGACTTCTATAACAAGAAATTTGTTACTTATGTGACAAGAAATAAATAGTAATTATACTTTGTATTGGATTTCTGTCATTTGAAAATTGTAAAGCTTTTAGTTAGCCTACTTACTGAGTTATTTTAATTAGTTTATTGTGTGCCTCAGGTTGATTGATATTGTTTAGACTATGAGGGATTTTGACATAATGATGACAGATTTCGCTTGACCACTACTTGTCCGCTGCACTGACATTGTTTGTTTATTATTTTTGCCATATTGAGCTATAAGCGTAAAAATATTACGATGCTATAGTGAGCAAATGTTGGTAAATTAAGGATCATTAGTAATATGAATGTTTTTATTTGTTTTAAATTTTCAATATATGGAGAGAATGAATGTTTTGGTTGCACTTAGAATTCCATGTGGATTCGGGGTGTGATAGGAATAGAAGCTGGAGAATCACTTCAAGCTTCTGTATATTATCACATTATTTAGTCTAAAAAGATGCATGCCAATTTTAAGAAAGGAATCACATCATTATAAATAGGAATGAAAATAAACCAAAAATCAGAGCTTATGTGATTTCCTAAGAAGCAAAAAAAAAAAAAAAATCTGAAAGAGAAATCAAAATGTATGTAACAAACAGAAAAGAAATTGAACTCTCACAATAAGAAAAATACCTGCATTAAGGTATGAATTCAGATTTATTAATCAAAATGTAAGAACAAAAAAATTGGCACTAACCGATGTCAATAGAGATCTGAGCATATATGATTTTCTAAACAGCCATAAGGAAATGGTAAAAATCAAAATCAATGCACAAGGCACTAACATCGTAGAAATTGAACATTTTTAGCTCGTGTGCTTCATCAAGAACAATATTGCTAGACCTAGAATCACATAACCTGCACCTCAGACACCCAAGCCTCCCGATCCCAAATCTTCATTATTACGTCGTTTCTTCTGTTTTTCAGTTTCATCAACCTTGGTCGGACTACCTGTCACACCCAATGTACTAAGGATTCAGAATGTGACTCTCAGTACTCATACAATACAATGTAAGGGAACAAAAATTATCATATTGTTAATGATATAAATAAAAAATATAAAGTTCCCAAATCTTGTCAACCATTAGCCACATTATATACACAAATGACCAAAAAGAATCAAAACAATAATTTAAAACACACAAAAATTTAGATTCTGCAGCGGACCAACGATTGCGAAGGGAACTTCGTAGTCTTTAAGCCAAAATCCTCCATGTGTCATCTAGTCTCTCAATCACTTGAGGAACACAACGGACAAATATGTATATTACTCAGTAAGTAGCTAGTATTAAAGTGTGAAGATGGATCATAAGGAAATGTACCAAACAAAACATGATACACACTCATTTCTTAATGAATAAGTAACTATTTCTTCACCCAAAAGTCATGTGAATAGTGCCCTAAAAGCATGGGTCGCAATCCTGCGCACCCCATGTGGCACTCCGACGCCAACTCTTATATCTGGGCACTATAATTAAGCCATTATACAGCCCATATGACACATATTTATCATTCAAAACGTCAAGTTCTTGCTCTACACACCTTTATCCCATATAAAAACACATCTTAAACACATTTAAAGTGCAAGTCTTAAATACATTATTGCACAAAACTTAAACAAACGATTGTACAAATCTTAAGGACATTAGATACACATTCTCTACACATTCAAGGCACCAAACTTAAGGACACGATACAACCACTCATGGTAGGACTTTCATGAAACACAATTCACAACATATCATCCGTTACGTATCGCCGTCAATGACATGTGTTATTCAATACCCACTTCAAAGAACGCACCACCCGTTATGTATTGGTATCGATGGTACATTCAGTGGCCATTAATCACCTGTTACGTATCACCGTCGATGACATATTTTTGCAAATTCATTTTAGGAGATATGTTATTAGTTACGTATCGTCGTCGATAACGTATTCCGTTGGCCACTAGTCACCTGTTACGTATCGCCATCGTTGACTTAATACATATATATGGGCTTACACACCACACAACACATATATGCTTACCATATAAAGAATGTGTGTGTCCTAGTATCTTAGGCATCAATTATACCTTTATACACAAACAATTTCATTATCAAAGGTTATCCATGCCTTTCCACACCACATTTTCATATCAATATGCATGGTCAAATTCACATTTCTATCCATACACCTTTATGGCAATTCCAAATGAATTCATCCACAATATACATAAACATAAGAAATCAACACGACTTACAAATTAACACAAAATCTATTGTGCCCTCAGAAATGGTCCAGCTACTTACCTGGTTACTTCTCTCTTTAACCTTGATTTCCATCTAGAAATCATTGAACGTCTTAAGGGTTAGCAACATTTCAACCAACCCACAACATCAACAACAATTCAATGTTATACATATATTGGTTAGATAATTATAATAAGAGGTTACTAATTTCAATCATCACCAAATTTCATGGGACTCAAGTAAACACACATATTATATCCAATGAATTTTATTGAGTCAAAATAAGGCCATGTACCCCTTGGAAACCCTTAATGTTGTCTAAATATAAAATTTTGTCTGCAGGCTTTTCAACTGAGCAGCACTAGTTTGAAGAATTTTATAAAATACAATGTTAATCAAATCATTACCAAAACTTTTCTATCTAAAACTAGACACATAAAAAAGTCATTTCACCAAAAATCAAAATTTTCTAATGAGTTTAAGTCAGTCAAAAACAATTTAGCTTACTTGCTTTGTTCTAGAAGTTAAAATTTTCAATTTCATAACCACAATTTTGAAAGAAACATATCAATTCATACAAAGTTCTAAGAACCCTGAAAATTTTCAATTCAATAGAGAAACAATCAAGATTTTGTATACAAAAACCAAAAATGTTCATGAAGGATTATCCCTCAAATAAAACTCGTTTCTTGTACTCTATTTTAAAACAGGGGAGATTCAAATTTGTTCCAACAAATTCAAAAATCCACCATAATTCACACACTTCGAATTTTTGAATGATTCAAATTTCTATAAAAACTTATCAATATATCTAGTTTATCATATAAAAATTTCAAAATCAGAAAAGTAAGCCTACAATTTTTGAGAAATTCATTACCCCATACTGCTCAGTATGACTGCCTTGTAGCGTTCTAAATTAAACATTATATATAGCCTTTCTATATAATCCAACCTACTAGAATCATGTATAACCTACTAAAATTTGTGATTTCTATCATGTCTCATGATACACATAGCATAATCACACAATTAACGAAAGTTTAATCTAACATTTCCTCATAAAATTTCATAACTAAGCATTAGAAGTTGAGGAAGATCATGAATTCTTCAAGCTTGTATCACTTTAAGCTTTCTTAATTTTATTGAATTCTTACAAGTTGAAGAGAGCAAAAGGGAGAGAAAGAGAGAGCTAGGAGCCTTCTTGAAGATAACGGGGAAAAATGAAATTTCTAGAAACTTATACATTTATATAGATAAGTATTAGGCACAAGTTTAATTTGGTCCTCCATTTCTTTAAGTCTCTTATTCGTATCCCATAACATTTATTAATCATTATAACACACATACACACATTAATAAATGCACCTAGATCAAAGGCACATTAAGATTTCATAACTTGGGATGTTACACTACCTGGCTTATCCGTTGAAATCGACGTTTTAGGATGGTTTTTATTGTTCCTATTATCAAGAAACGTCTTCTCCAAAGGTGGATTTCTCGTGGTTTTTAACATGGCACAAATATCCTCCAACTCTTGTGTGCTTCTCATCAAATCCTTAAGTCGTGCTTCCTGCTCTTTCCTACCCAGACTTACATTCTTGTCCACTTCAGCCTTGAATATTTCTACATTTTTCTTTGGTTCTTTTAACTCTCTGGCTGCCTTCTCATGTCTGACTCTAAGCCTTGATGCCTCACACTTCTCTTCCTCTTTTTCTTTCAAGAACCCATCAAGTTTTTCGGCTTGTGCCCTATTTTCAAGCTTCAACTTGCTTCACTCCCTACATAATTTTTTAAGAGTTTTTTTTTAAATTTTCGAGAGACTCTTTAAAACTCCTTCAAAGTCAACTCTTCTTTTAGAAATGGCATCTTGCCTTACTGAATGAGCTGTAGATAATTGTATTCCCTCCCTGGTTTGTGCAATGCATTGTTTCAAAGGCTTTTGTATGTTGCATGCTTGAGCCTTGTGATTCCTAGTTTCATCGGTCCACTCCTCCAGTTGTTTCTCGGTTGAATCTTGTGATTCTTGATTTCATCGGTCCATTCCTTTAGTTGTTTCTCGATTTTTGAAAAAGGCCCTTTACTTTTGCTTTCCTCATTTTCATGTTTAATATTTTTCCACTCAGCGCATAATTCTTCAAAGCAATTTTCTCTTCCAAAAACTCTTTAACCATGGCATCAAAGTCCATGCCTCTATCTTGCCTCGTTGAATTGTTCTTAAAATGCCATATTGCAGCTTTCGCTTTTCCAATGCACTCCTTGAAACCCTATTGAATGTCCTTGAAACTCAAAAATTATATTATATTCAGGAATCCAGGTTATTTTAATGTCCTTGTCTTCTAACAATGAACATCTAATGTCCTCGTCTTCTAATGATGAACATAAACATGAACTTTAGCTTGACCAAAGAAACAAATATGATATTTTTATGTTTATTTATTTAGAGAGATTATACTTAAATATTAAAAAAATTGTCATAAAAAAACAAATTCATGAAATTAGTGAACATGACGCTTTAAGTGAATGTGATAAATTAAGTGCGAATGGTACTATATTTGACTTTTAGGCTACTTTTAAAGAATATAATGTCCTACAAATCATAGCATATCATTGCATTGCGCTGTATGACCTAGTAGGGATGTAAAATGAGCCATACAATTAAAATAACATAATTTTTAATAAATTAAATATAATATAAAATGAAAAATATATATTATAAATATAATACAGAACCATCACTAATGTAGTACGATTAGAATAAAATATAATTTCACATTTATATTAACAACAATTTCACATAGTTTCTTGATCATATGATCCATTTGATATGCTCAAGACTTTGGTGGTTGCATATAGCTTTTCCTTATTTTATTATTTATTTTATTTTAATAACTCATGTATAATAGAGATATCTTTACTGATGTTTTCCAAATAAACAGTTTATCGAAGATTATGTCAAATCGAAGCATACAAAAGAGAGAGAGGGAGATAAAAATAAGGAAAAGGGTGCTACTACTCTAAAATGTTGGGGGTCATCGATTGAATATTCTCTATATATAAATATGATATTTTTATGCTTATTTATTTAGAAAGATTATGTATAAATATTAAAAAAATTGTCATAAAGAAATAAATTCATGAAATTAGTGAACATGACACTTTAATTTAATATGATAAATTAAGTGTCAATGGCACTATATTTGATTTTTAGGCTACTTTTAAGGAATATAATGTCCTATAACTCGTAGCAAATCATTGCATTGCACTGAAGGACCTCGTAGGGATGTAAAATGAGTCGTACAATTAAAATAACATAATTTTTAATAAATTAAACTTAATATAAAATGAAAAATATATATTATAAATATAATACAAAACCATTACTAAAGCAGTACGATTAGGGTAAAATATAATTTTACATTTATATTAACAGTAGTTTTTACATAATATTTTGATCATATAGTTCATTTGATATCCCCAAGACTTTGGTGGTTGCATAAAACTTTTCCTTCTTTATATTAACAAAGCCGATATGCTAACTCATGAAAACAAAAGAAACTAAAAAATAAGCAAAGTTGAGCAGAGCCATTAATTCTTAGGATCAGGCACAGGTTCGCACTCATTAGACTTAACCCATTCAACCTTAAGATTTACCTTCTCCTCAGCATTTGGGGAGACAAAATTAGTCTAGGTACCTATAGAAGTAGCACCCTTTTTCTCATTTCCTCATTGTCATCTCACTCTCTATTCTCCTTCGCCTGCTTCAGAAACTCTTTATCGAGGAAAACACCACTGTTGTGCTAAGGAATACTTACCTCTTTCCACCATTTCCTTCCTTTGCTTTTCTATTAATATTTCCACCTTTTTCTTTGCTTCTATTAACTCTTTGGTTGCCTTCTCATGTTTGACTCTAAGCCTTGATGCCTCATACTTTTACTCCTCCTTTTCTTTTGAGAACATATCAAGTTTTTGGGCTTCTGCCCTGTTTTCAAGCTTCAACTTGCTTCGCTCCCGTATAATTCTTTAAGAGCTTATTTATTTTTGAGAGACTCTTTAACGACTCCTCAAAGTCGATTCCTCCTCCTTCAGAAATGGCATCTTGCCTTGTTGAATGAGTTGAAGACTGTTGTATCCCCTCCCTGGCTTGTAAAATGCATTGTTTCAAACACTCTTATCCTTCAAAGTCAATTCCTCCTCCTCCAGAAATGGCATCTTGCCTTGTTGAATGAGCTGAAGACCACTGTGTCCCCTCCCTAGCTTGTGCAATGCATTGTTTCAAACGCTATTAAATGTTGAGTGCTTGAGCCTTTTGATTCTTGATTTCATGGGTCCATTTTTCTAGTTGTTTCTCGGTTTTCGAAGAAAGCCTTTTACTTTTGCTTTCCTCATTTTCATGTTTAATATTTTAATTCTTCAAAGCAATTTTCTTTTCCAATGACTCTTTAACATGGCTTCAAAGACCATGCCTCCATCTTGCCCCGCTGAATTGTTCTTAAAATGCTATATTGTAGCTTTCGCTTTTCTAATGCACTCCTTGAAATCTCAATATATATTAATCTAATATGGAGACCCATTTTCCATGTATTTTGAAGTTCTGTTGAAAATCTAGAAAATTTTTTTATTCCAGAGTCAGTTAACTCCCTCAAATTTAGAAACCAACATTTTGATCCTTTATTTCTTTTAGGTTTGTGCAATGGAAAGGAAAGATAGTGAGAACAATATTGGTTCTAAGATCCGTTCTGCATATCGTTGTATTGGGAACGTGCAGAAGAATATCAGCAAACGGATGACAGCAACATGCAAGAAAAAGACAAACAAAAGAAGAAGGTGATTGAATTGGAGCAGGAGTTGGACCAAACCATAACAAGAATTATAAAGTATTTTAGAGCTTATCGTGTTATTCGAGGAAACAGCCAGGAAACGGATGTTTGAGAAGGAATCTAGGAGAGGAGATCATATAGGCTAATAGGTATCTCTGGCTTTTCTTTTTTCTGTTAATGTTGGTACTTGATTGGAATTTTCCTTGGCTGGTTAAGTTTTGCTGTGATTCATTAGTTGATTTCGTTGGAGTTTATTTGGTGATAGATTATGAATCACCTCAATGTTTAATTTTTTATTGTATTTAATATATTTTTGAGTTTCTAATAAAGACTGACCTTATATTTTATAATACATTTTTTTTAAATTTTTATATTTTTAACTTTATTTTATTTACTTGAATTTAAAAAAAAACTCATTAGCTTCATTAATATTAATAGGTACATTTAGTCACCTAATTTTGTTTTGGCCAAAGATTTTAAAGATATGATGACATAGATTTTAATATTAATGCATGATAAGATAGAAATGATGAGATGAGTTGATGATCATCTATTCTTTAATATAAATAAGAACTAAAAAAGTATCATCCTATCTTTATTCCAGTCCAATTAGACTCTAATGCGAACATGACAAAAATTTCTTAAGGGGCTAAACTTGACGCACAAAAAAATTTTGAAAAAATTTTATGAACCTAATTAGAAATATATTTGGAGCTAAACTAAAAAAATTAAAAATTAATCTCCCTAACTTTATTAAGATGTGGTCGATATTATGAATCATATATAGCAATCTAAATCTAATACTCTCTTTCAAGATTTTGGGTGGGTTTATTTTAATTTTGTTATATGTATATAGGATTAGATATTTTAACTTAAATTTTTTTTATTTAAATCTAAACACAAATTTATGATTATTTGATCACATAAATTTAAGTTAAGAGTATCCCAACCCATTAGAAGAGATATTTTGACATAAATTTTTTATCAATAGTTATAAATTTATGTTAACAAATTATAGTGAGTCATTAGACCTTTAGTTTGTGACAATTCAATAATTAAAAGGTGACGAATTTGACATTATTAAATTTTTTACTTAATTTTTTAAACAAATTATTAAATGTTGATATATAACAATATAAAATGATGAGTTTGACATTAAAAACAACCACCTCTAAACTTTTCTCTCACATTCTTTAAATGACCACACAAGGGGTGTGCAAAAATATCCGACTCGATCCGACCCCATCGGGTTGGTAGGGTCGATGCCGGATTTCTTCATGTAATAACCGAAAATCAGGTGTAATTTATCGAGTTTTACTGTTGTCGGGTTGTAATCGGGTTTAACTAATCTAATCCTATAAAAACCCGACCCAAACACAATAATACTATAAATGAATTTTTTTTTATTTTTCTTCTTTCTTCCCCTTCTCTCTCATGTTCTTTCTCCCCTTTCTCTCTCACCGTTCTCCTCGATCATCATCATCCCACCATACATACCTCCATTATATCCAGCACCATTAGAACTCACTCTTCCACTACCACCCTACCATCTAGCCCGCCAGACCTTTCGGACTCGAGAGGCGGCAACTGCCCAAGACCCAAATTTCAGTTCCATCCGTCGACAGAGTGCTCAACTTACTTCAAAATCACCTACTTCTGACGACATTGATAGCATTTCGGGCCAAGGTAATGTGAGAAGGAAGAGAAAACTGAGTGTGGAGGATGTTATGGAAGTTTAGCACTGTATGTGGAGTTGAAGGCTAGGAGTGTAGGGATTGGAGTTGGCGAGGCAGTTGGCGCTCAATGGCAAAGATCGGCTTTGGGTAGGTGGCAATTGGAGTTGTTCTTTCTAGCAATAAAGCGAAGGGTGGTAGTAGGACTTTAATTCTAGCTCGTGCTTCCATATCTCTTTGCATTAATAATCTAAAATTTGTACACTTTGTATGTTGCCAAATTTTATGAGATTAACTTTGTCGGTTATTTATATACATATATAAAATTTTTGCTCCAAAATCTTACATTCTTCTGTAAATTATTGAATTAAATTTTGCATTTGGATTTCCAGATTTTGAATGTTTTCATGTTCCAGATTTTTAGAGTTGAGGATTTGTTTTTGTTCCAACTGAAATTATGCATACTATTATGCCAATTAGTGGGGCCAATTTTAGGCAAATAATTCGGGTTTGGTAATAAAATTTTAAGTTGTGTTGGTTTGGAAATAAAATTTGGGTTTGTGATTTGGTTTGGAATATTTTCAGGTGATTTTGTTTTGGATTTCGTTTTGTTTTCTTTAAAGGTGCTTGAGGTTGGCTTTGCATCAATTTTGGGGGAAAAAGAAAAAAGAAACGATGATGGTGAAGAGAAAAAGGGGAAGGAGATGGAGAGAAAGAATGGGCTAAGACCAACCCGACTCAACCCGAGTGGCGGGTTGGTCATCGGTTTTGTTATTTTGAAAACCCGATTACGGGTACAAAAGCATGAACCCGATGCATCATCAGGTTAAGTCGGATTGCACGACTTGATCCATATGGACTCCTAGACCACACCGTGGTGTTAAATTGAGCCCCTACTATTTATTTGGTTAAGTATAACATTCACCAACTAAAATTGAGATTTTGTTAACTATTGGTAAATGTGGGTTAATAGAATTCTGATTTGACCCTTATTAAAAATTAGAAAATAAATATAATGATATTTTAAATATTTAAAAACACAATAATTAGAGCTGTCAACACGTCTCTCTTTCTTTCTCTATTTCATGTCACTTTCTTTTTTCTTAATTTAGTTGACAATGATAATACCTTATTGTAAACAATTATTATTCTTGTGGGCTTGAATTACAAGCAACCATTGACCCCTCTGCCTTAGTATTCTTACATAATTTGTAAGAAACTGAAGAATTATTATTATTGTATATTTCTCACGGGCCATTTGATTTTGAAAGCTCGCGGATTTATTTTAATAGTCTCCATTGGAAGTACATAATATGTTTGATAAAATGCCCATAAGAAGCGGAGTTCTCCGTTTTGTGTCATGTAGAGTAGACGCATATTGCTAATGTATGAAATTAAATGTTCTCTTTTGATTTAAAACAAATAAGAAAGTTTACTTCTTGGATTTGAGTAAGAGACGAGAGGAGCAAAGGCATTTGGTGGTTTAGCTCTCTAGAATTCTTAAATAAAGCTATTGTAAAAATGGTCACTTATCCAAAGCAGTTAAACTCGAGGTTCAGGGTTTTATTATATTATATCTCGCACAAATCTATCTCTTGGATTAAAATTCATTCAACTTGAAACAGAAGTTTATGATGGTTTTTGCGGCTATACATTCACTTTGTTGGCCATTTTTTTCACGGGGAACGAATTAGGTTTATTCTTTGGTCTCTTTAAGTACGTTTTTCACTTTACTTTACATGGCACCTTATTGTACAATTATACTTAATTGGGAGTCTTGAGTGATTTCTCAGATTAAGACAACTGACGTAGCTCAGTTTATGGGGTTTGGGCTTCCAAATTTCAAGCTTTACCCGTTACAGAGCGCAGCTGGGTTTACTTTTTTACAACAAAGACAAGTAAGAAGATTGAATTCCTTTTATAGTAGAAGGATACTTCTGATTTCTTAAAATAAACTTTCTGAATGCCCCTGCCAAGTGTTATGTTAAACAAAATGGGAAGCTGACATCTAATTCTAAAGCCGCTAAGAAGTAGGTCATTTCTGTTGCTTCACTATTGACAAGCTGTAATTAATTCTTCATGTAAAATTTTGTCATACTAATGCTTTAACCTTCAACATTACTTCCATTTTTTGATGTTTGACTATTATTCTCTATGGAATGTGAGTTATACTATTGTTGCAAACAGTTACAGAAAAGGTTGTACTAGACTTCACTTTTAAAGCTGTAATTATGGAATGCTGTACAACAACAAAGGAGGTTGGAAACAGAGCACTACTTATGGGAGAAAAGGGATCCAGCTGGGTCTGGCCAAAAAGCTCTGAATCTTGTTAGAATTGTAAGTTTTTGCCGGTTCTTCTTGTGCATATTTTGGTCTTGTGCTGTTTTATATAATCTGAACCATCAGACAAACTACTATTTTTTGAACGGTTGGAATACTACATTAATGTTACACTATGCTACTTGACTAAAAGTACTATGAGTATCTGTGTGTAATCATTTTTTTCATGCTGAGTTGTTAAAGCTGGAAAATTAGTTAGTTTGGTTTCTACCTGCGATCAAATTTTCATGTTTGGTTTGTAAACTTTGAAATGTCAGGTTTCTGAACTTCCTAACGAGAAAGAGGCTGTTTATGGAGCATTAGATAAATGGACAGCTTGGGAAACAGAGTTTCCATTGATTGAAGCGGCTAAGGCCTTAAGAATAATAAGGCAGAAGGGTCAATGGTTGCGTGTAATGCCAGTCTTGGAGTTTCTTCCGGGCATAGCTATCTGAAGGGTGGAACCATAAAAAGGCAGTCTACTACAAGTGACAGGGTGCTAATGGTAGGTTCTTTCAGTTCTATCTCTTTTATGTTTTCCAGTATATTTGCATTTTAAATGCTTCCAACGTCTTCAAGAAAATGTGAGATCTAAGCACATGCGTACAATGTCATCTCTTGATATTAATGGCATGTTTTAATTACAGGAAGTCTTAATGTACTTTATCTTGGAGACTAATGTTATTTATCAATTGATTGGTCTGTTACATAATCATGCTATGTTATTTAGCAATTGATAGGTCTGTTACATAATCATGCTATGCTTTCAGTTTGATCTGATAAGGAATTTATATTAATCCGCCACAAAAAGTGAACTTACGTATGCATTACATATTAAGTACGTTGAATATGCATTACTCATGTTTGTTCTGGGTGGATTAATTTAAGGACTCTGCAGCTGATTTGCTAAGCTTTCATTCATTATTAATGGAGGAAAGTTTTTACTTGTTTATTACTTTGATTAGTTTTTTTTTTTGGTTGAAAAAAAACTTCAGGTTATTGGGATCCTCACCCTAATAAGAGATTAATGGAAACGGATGATGATGAACGGAAGTTTGGTTCCAACATTTCGCATCTAGGCCATTATTCCAAAATAGCTGAGAAATCAATAGAAAATTTTGTTTCAATGGTGTCAAAATATAAATGTTCCTCATCTGGTTCTCGTGCTAGTGGTCTTGGTGCTTCTCTTAAAGGTGTTAAGAGCACTTGTACCAGTAGGTAGTCTAATTCATTCTCAATATCAAAACTTCTTTTTTCTTTTGAAGGTGTTACCAATTTACTAGGATCATCATCATCAATGACTTTGTTTGAACCACCGAAGGTCATCTGCTGCTTTGGATTTTACCCAGTTTGCTTATCAACCAAATAACCGGAAGACTGCCTTAGCATCACGGAGATTATGAACTTGATAATATTTAAGAGAACTTCATTGAGTTAGTACTCCTTTGTTCCTTAGCTGTTGCAGCTGCAGCTCGAGTACATTTTCCCTCAGAAACTGTAAGAGCTATCTTTTGTTGGAGATAAAAGGTTTAAAACAAACATTTACATCATAAGTTACAAAATTTATTTTGAAATTAATTTCATACGTTACAAGTATAATAAAAACATAAGTTACGAAATTTATTATTTGTAACGTTCATATTTTTATTAAGAACTTATGGCTTGGAAATTGCAAGAATTAATTTGTAAGTTACCTAAGCTACGAGATTATTATATAAAGGAGTCTCATGGTTCTGACATTAGAAGGTAAATATTTTTTAACTATTTTTTATGTTCTGAGTAATCGCGACACATGAAGACAGATTATTTTCTTCCGGTGCTTGTGCTTATCGAGAAGATAGGCTGTGAGCACTGGGTTGTATCTTGGAGCCCTTGAGTATCAATATGACCCACACGAGGGGAGGACTCTTTGACTTTTGGACAATGTCTTTGACATGCCTCCCAAGTGTTCAAGCCACAATTCTTACTCTATTTCTTTACTTGTTATATTTATTTAATTTATATTGTTATGTTAATCTAATTTATATTTTATTATTTCTTCAATATGTTGTTGTTTGATTATATTATTTAAATCTATTATAAATATTCTCAAGAATCTAAAGCCAAAGAATATTTCATATGATTGGTTAGTTATTTGGTTAATATTAATTGGTTGCATATATGTATGCTTTTAATATTTTTTGATTGCTTATGTTGCACAAACTATTTTATAATAGTTTGTACATTCTACTTCTTATTAGATCCACGGTTATAAGCATCTACATAGCTATTAGTTTCATTTATATTTTATTTATATTTTAAATATGAGAGGATCACAAGTGTGATGGATTTTGCTAATTATTTTGTTTGTTTGTTTATCATATAATGTATGTTGTAGATCTTTGCTCTATCATGTTTTATATTTTTGTTCATAATTTGAATATAGCTAGTCTTACTATGCTATATATGATTAGGGAATTATTCTACTTTATATTGTGATATATACTAGCGTGTATAAATTCTTTTATTTTTCCTTGTAATGAAAAACTGAAATGAATGTCTAGTTTGGAGCATGATGTGACTTAATTTCACATATTTGAAGCTTCTTTGGATAGTGAATACATGATGATTGCTATTATCTTGCAAATCTAGCCTTATTAGCGTTAGAGAGTTGGTGACTTCAATGTGTAACTTTCTTTTCAAATAAACCTTTATTTTACAACACGAGTAAATAAATGTCTTTATTAAGTTAAAGACATGAAGGCATGTGACTGGTTATTCAAATTTTTCTTGTTTATTTCAAAGAATATAAATGAGTTGTAATGTGTAGTGGTTTTATTATCAAAACTTTTTATAAGTTTTTATTATGGTCTAATAAATATTTTAGTTATAAAAATCCTTATTACTGATATTTATTGCATATTATTTATGATTTAATTAAATTTATATGTTACTAATAAAAGGTGTTATTATTTTAGAGTAAGACAATCTTTTATCTTGGTTGCATATTATTATAAATTGATTTAGAATTAAATTTGTATGTTACTTGCATGTATTAAATTTTTTATTACGCATTTCCATGTGTTTATTAGAAACTTATATGCAAGATGGTGTGCTATTAATTCATAGTTTCTTGTGGTTATCATACATATTAGATGGTGATCTCTAAATAATTAATTACTAGAGTATGTTAAGAAGACTAATAGATTATTATGATAATTTATGTGGTTGTATTGAATGAAATTGTACCATAAATGCTAATGATTATTATTAAATACATATATGAGTTATATATTATATTTGCAATTTTAACAATAAATATCTTATTAATGTGAGGATTGAAAAAATATTTTTTAATATGGGGGTTTCTAGTTTTTAATCGGTTTCATATTTTAGTTCTTAATTTTGTACAATTAAGATGACAATGATTTGAGTGTAGTTATTATTTTGATGAGTTTTAAAATTTAATAAATTAGTGCATTAATATTTTATGGAGTTATTGCTAGTGTATTTAAAATGTTACTTAATGTGGGGGTTTTCTTTACTTGATGGTTGTTAACATTTTGATGATATTTTGAGAAAAAAATGATATTATAAATTATTAAATGATTATTAATTTTGTGTATGAATTTGAAAATATTATTACTTATGAGGTGATTAAGTAAGTGCTCCTTCAATTTTCTTCATTGTGCCTTTGATATTCTTATGCTCTCTAACATTCTTTTTATTAAATATTTCATATTATTTAAGAGAGTTAGTGGAAGCATTCATCAAAATAATAGGAACAAGTTTTCAAAGATAAAATCAATGAGAGATTGTGCAATTATAAAGATTTTTAGCATGCTAATTAATTAATTAAATTGTCGAGCGGGAGGTGCTTAAGCCCAAAGGGAGTTAACCCAACCTCTGTGATTAGAGATCCCATGAAGGAGGTTCAATGGGTAGGAACAATCCATACTGTGTGACTTGTTTAGCACAACTATTTTGATATATTTTAGAGAAGATATGATCATGCTCATTCCTATGGCAAAGTGCTTGTTATATATGATGTTAAAAAGTATATTTATCCTGAATGAGTCCAAATGCTAAATATACTTGCGAGGTATAGGTCACATATACCTTTTGAGGTGAGAGCGTCGTGAGGACTGCGACTGTAAGAATTGGGCTGTTCTCTAAAACTCTTATGAGAATCAAGATTAAGCGCATGACCATTAGGAGCGCTAACCCGCCAAAATCATGTCTTTGTCGATATTATGTGTGTGATAGTTTGAAATTTGGTCAAGAAATCGAGTTCAAGACTTTGTTCACTCAGGTTTCTCAAATAGATACTATCAACACTAAGTGCAGGTTCAAACCCGAAAGAGACCTATACCCATTGCATAATAGAAGATTGCTTTTTATATATAGTTTTTATTTTATGAGTATTTTTATCTTAATATTTTATTTTATAAAGTTTTAAAGTTTTAAACCTTTTGTGGGAGACTATTGGAGATAAAAGGTTTAAAACAAACATTTACATCATAAGTTACAAAATTTATTTTGAGATTAATTTCATACGTCACAAGTATAATAAAAATATAAGTTACGACACTTATTATTTGTAACGTTCATGTTTTTATTAAGAATTTATAGCTTGGAAGTTACAAGAATTAATTTGTAAGTTACCTAAGTTACGAGATAATTATATAAAGGAGTCTTATTGTTCTGATAATAGAAGGTGAATATTCTTTTGTAACGACCGGACCCCTGGCACGTGGCACTTTGTGACCCTTTCGTCTTCAAGAGGTGGCCCCCGTGTCAGGCTACAGTCGCACACAGTCCAGTATTGTCCGCTCTGGGTCCACCGACCCTCACGGTTTTGTCCCCCGGTACTACCCTGTCTTGGGGAACGGGGCCTTATAGGACACCCTCTATTACCCTCAAGGGATTATTCCCAGGAGCGCCTCCCCCCACTCGAACCCATGACCTTAAAGGTCATTGGAATTCAAAGTGAGTACCATTCGGGCAAGTTGCTCGAATGGTACTCATGTTGAACTCCATTGACCTATGGGTCATGGGTTCGAGTAGGGGAGGCGCCACACGGGTAAAAGAAGGTGTCCTATAAGGCCCTGTTCCCCGATGTGGACAAAACCGTGCGGGACCTGTGGGGGGCCCCAGAGCGGACAATACCGATTGACTGTACGACCGGACACAAAGTGCCACGTGGAGGCCACCTCTTGAAGGCGAAAGGGCCACAAAGTGCCACACGGGGGCCACCTCTTGAAGTCCGGGTCGTTACATCTTTAACTATTTTCTATGTTTTGAGTAACCGCGACACATGAAGACAGGTTATTTTCTTTCAGTGATCGTGCTTATCTGGAAGATAGGCTGTGAGCATTGGGTTGTATCTTAGAGCCCTTGAGTACCAATATGACCCGCACGAGAAGAGGACTCTTTGATTTTAGGACAATATCTTTGACATGTCTCCCAAGTACTCAAGTCACATATTTCTTATTTTATTTCTTTACTTATTATATTTATTTAATTTATTATTATGTTAATCTAATTTATATTTTATTATTTATTTAATAACATTGATTATATTATTTAAATTTATTATAAATATTTTCAACACCCTTCACTTGCTTTCTTCTGTTTTGGCTTCGTCCAAGTGGTATCTCTGAGTTGGCTTCAACTTTCTAACCGTTTTCCTTTCTTCAACAATGATTTAACTCAGAAGCACTTTGGATTAATTGACGTACGTAGTTGGTCTCATCGCACAAGCATAATTGGTGCTTGTCAGACTTCATATCACTTATACCTTTGAGTTGAGATGTCATGATTTCATGTTGTGTTTCGTTTATTTGAAACTTCTGTTGCACAAAGTGCTGGCGATTTCTTTGTAATTGTTATAGTCTGCAATAAACTGTTGTTTGATGGGTTTAATTTTTAAAAGGGTAAAGTTAAGTATACAATTGTACAATCTAATTTATAGAAGCTAACATAGTATAAATTCATTTGATAAATAAAAATAAAGTAATCCGTGATAGCTCGGCTAAAAACCAAAAAACAAAAGCAAGCAAAATGCTAGGCTAGCTTTGCCTGAACAATAAAGTGATCCAGTTCATTATCAGCACCCGCATAATTGTCAAGGCTGGCGTTTTTGTATAAAATGGCTTATATCAGTCTAAAACAGGCTAATTCTGAACTTCAAGTATTTAGTTAACCGTTGAATATTTAAGAATTAATTAATATTGCACATGAAAAACATTTAAGGATGAAAAACATTTTTGCTTGAACAAATAAATGACCTACTTCGATATTATTTTGAGTACATATTGGTACCTGAAACGGATTATGATCCTGGGTTAATTAAAAATATAGCTTCTTTAAGAAATTCATATGCGAGAAAAATCAGTTATCAAATAGCAGCTTTAAGCTGTGCCCACCACTTCATTATTTTGCATTCGTGTTCAAAAAGGCAGCTTTTGTTGTGCATGGCTACCTTTTAATTGTCAAAAGAAATCTCCCATAAAGGGGGAAAAAAAAAAATTCTATGAAAGGTTTTCATTGGGTCCGTTTTCTATTTACAAATTTATGCTTGATTAAATTACGTAAAAAACCAATATATATGAAAAATTTTACATACTACCACTGCCTTTTACTTATTATCATGGAAAAACTCTTTTACATTTTTGTATTAAAGACGACGCTATATTTTCGTATTTTCGGATATTGTTTACGATACAAGGACAATCTAATCATATCTGTAACCTCCACCCACAATTTTTCAATACTCCGATCCTCTTAACTCTCCATCACAACAGCTGGCGCCTCTACTCAGAATCCATCACAAAATTAAAAAAATCAGAAAGAATCAACCGTTCATATAGTGACTTTATATCAACTCAGATTATATAGGTTTAGTTGTACAATTTGGTTGTATACCTAACATTACTCTTTTCGAAAAACTGGTCTTTCATTTCTCCTTTTTTTTTTCCAATCACCAAAAAAAAAAAAATTGTTTCTCGTCGGTTATCAATGAATACTAGCATATCAGCGAGTAGCAATAGACGTCTTGCTCCGAGAATATCAATAAGCTAGTTTCACTTTCAGCATGAGATTGGTCGCCATCTACTTTGGCCATAGGTATAATCAGCAACTAAAGTTATTTTTCCATGCAATTGGTTGAAGACACTTGTTCGGTCCATCCCAATTCAATTATTGATTAGTGTTAGCATTTAGCAATAGAGTGTAATTGTAAGTAATCGCGTTGGCAATTGCTCCTCATAAATGATGAACTAGGCTCCAAGGTTTAGGCCATTTTGGTCCTAATTAAATTAAAGTGTTAGGAAGCTGGCTATTACGGTCGGGTTTGCATTGTCCCCAAGATCATAGTCATGCAAACTGGCACATCGATCGTCACTAAAGATAAGATGGTGGTCTCATTATTTAATCAAATGTTAATGGTCGAAATTGAGTCATTCTACTAAAGCATAAGATACTGTTTAAGATATATTAGAATGTCTTAATCAATAATCCTAACATAAACATGATTTACAATATAATACTTGATAGAGTGCACTCCAATTGTATTCAGTAGCGCAAACGATGGGGAATTATCACCAACAACAACACGTCTCTCTTTCTTTCTCTATTTCATGTCACTTTCTTTTATCTTAATTTAGTTGACAATTTACATGCACATAATCCTTTCTTTCTCCTTTTGGATAATACCTTACTGTAAACAATTATATTCTTGTGGGCTTGAAAATGAATCCACTGGAAACTTCAAGTCTGTTCTCGAAAACTCAATTATGTTATTTAGTTTTCACTTTCAACCAATGTTATGTTAGAAGATGGGTAAGCATGAAAAATATCTTTAAAAAAATAACGATTTTGAAGAATATCTTGGTGGGGGCTCTTATCTTCGTTATCCATAAAGGGTTAGGTAAACATTTCAATGCCATTAATTACATTACTTGTGGCAAAGCAAGCTAACTCCCTTTCTGCCACAATCGTCGTGGGGCTGCCTCGACTCAATTTATGAAAGGTAAACAACGAAATTTTTTAAGTTCCTTTGATTGAACAAACAAGAGTTTGGTTTTGGGAGAAAATTAGGAAAAAATAAATTAAATTTGTGGTAGTTCGCAAATTTCAAACAAGTGGCCACAATTCCAATCTCAATACGTTGGCAAATCCAAACACAAAAAATTACCTTTGATTGGATTTGACAATTCTGACGATAACATACCACTCTTAAATAATCTGTTTGCATCCCAACAACCGCTCATGACTCGTTTGCTTCAAACCCATTAATTAAAATTGTCTATTAAAAATTCTCTCTTCTCATCTCTATTTTAATCTCTTTTGAAAGCAAACCGACACTTGGAACATGTAATAAAATAAAACAGGGACCGTATTTCGTTAAAAAAATAGAAGAATCCAACTGGACTCTGATTAATAAAATAGTTCGAGGAGTCTCTGGCTGAGAAGCGGTCCACGTAATTGATTAAATGAGCTGACATTGTCTGGGCTTTTTCACGACAAGTTAATCATTTTCACCACGTGTCACTGACATCATTTATTTTATCCTCGTGTGCCACACGTGGCCTCGGTGTCAATCTCTTTGTTTTTATATATTATGATCTGCACTTTGCTTATGATATCATAGTAATTATAATCTATTAATTATTGCTATTACGAATCATCATTTGGGACAAGTGGAACTGAGCCCGATTACAACTTTATCATCTAATTATAATTATAAATATACTTATAATTATCATTTTTATAATTGTATAGTTATTTAACATGAAACGTTGCCTGCTTGTTGGAAATATGCAAAATGGACCAATATTGGGTCCTGTCGATGGGGAACCTGTCCACTATTTTACTTTCTTCAACGATTTTGTTTTGTTAACTTAAATCTGTTGAGAATTCACTTGCTTTACTCGTTAATCAATTAAGAATTAGATATTTAACTTCGAAAAATTTATATTTCTAAGCTTAGTCAAATAACTTGTAGTTGTGAGGTGGGTTTGTTTTCTCATTTGTTTTTAGTTTTGGTCAATATATAACAGCTTGGAGAAAGTACACAAAGCAATTGATTTGAGTTGAAAGGCCAAATTAATTAAAGGATAATCTCAAAAATGAAATTAATTAAATAGAGATTGACTATCACAAGTTGTTATTAGAGTTTAATTAGAATTGAATTGGCTTAACTTAACCCTGATTAGTGCTACAACTTTCAATCAGTTGCATTAAAGTTAAGTTAGGTTACAACTTACAAATGATGGTGCCACCCTACAAATTATTTTAAAGGGATAGTTGGCGTAAATCAAGTTGATGTGATCCCCAAATTCCGGTTAGAGACCCAAGAGATCCCAAGCAAATTTGTTGCTTTCTCAATGATTAAACTTTTGTCTTCCAAGATATAAATGGTAAACAGATATTATACTATTTCTCATGAACATAGGAGAACGAAATAGTATTATGTTAATGAACCCTCTTTCACATTTAGTACTTGGATTTTGATAAAAGCACATGTGCAAATCATAGTCCTATTTGATTATGTCGGTACTCATAATAATAAAGTCAATCATGTATATAATAAAAAAATTTTATTGACATTTGCAACTGAGAAGACATATCATGTACACACATAATAATTTTACATAATCTTTAGTAGAAATATACATTTACATTATTGTATATGCGCATTGATGAGGTGCATGCAAATGCAATGCATCCATCTCTCACATAAATTAGAGTTAAAAGTCATCGACTTTTAACTGAAAAGAATACAATAATAAGCTGTAAAGTAGAAATGAAACATTGGCAGTACAGAAGAAGAGTTTCACATTAAACTCATGAGATGAGAGCCAGTTTTCTGTTATGCTTTAAAAGCAGATAACATCTTTTTTTTTTTTTTCTGCAGAAAAACAGCTGTTCATGTTGGGTTATGTCCATGTCTAGACAAGGCTAGGCTTGGCTACAACACTCTGTCTATAAGCAGCAGAGCCTGCGCATCCCATCATGCCCAAGCCGTAACTGTAAGCCGCAGCATATGCAGCATTCATTTATTTAACTAGACTATAAACAACAACAAGATTAACTAACCTTGAAGCCAAGAAAGCAAGCAATCAAATGACCAATAATGAAACCAAATCCCATGAACTCATCAACAATTTGTGTTTCCCATTTCTCCAAATCTTTGATTTCTTTTACAATACAATTAAATTACCCAGAAATAGTAATAACAATAACAGAGGAAATGAGTAAAGTATGCATTTCCATTCCCTTCTCTTCTCTAAATAAATAAATTAATGTTACGTTTCCAAAAATCCGGTCATTCTAAGAATTGAATTTCTAACTTGACTCAAATCTCTCCCTTTTAACGTTCTCCCATTTCCTGTACAAACGGAGAAAGCCATTTTCCCTTCAATTCTCCTCCCAACAATCACATGGGGTGGCGTAATCTCCCCATCTTCATACTCCTCTTCAAACTCATCTGCATCCACGTACTGGAATATGTTATCCGGAATATTAATATTAACCGGAAGCGAACAAGAATTGGGTGCCCCTTTCTTCTTCTTCCTCTTGTTACGCCCCACTCTTGCACCACCACCATGGTGCTGCTGCAGCTGTTGAGCTTGTGCTTGCGCTTGCGTTGACAAAACCATATCTTGATAGCTGAAGTAGGCGCTGCGTTGTTGCTGATGTTGTTGCTGGTGATGTGGGTCGTAGTAGTCGGAGAAGATGATATCGGATTCTTGGAACTCCTCGGCCATGTTGATTAATTATGTGAAGAGAGGATTGGAAGGAAAAGAATAGAAGCAGATGGGGGAAATGGAGTGGTGGATTTATAAGAAATGAGATGTAATCTGAAAGTGAGTACATTAATAAGTATTGTTGATTGTTCGTGATGTGTTGTCAGATGGCGTCACCATAAAAGGCGTTGAGTGCGGTCCCCGTATCTTTCTGTCTGAAAGTTTTGTGTTTTCTGCTTCCTTTTGTTTTCGCCTTTAATTTTTTCTTTATTTTTTTTTAATTATATATCTAATTCTAAATGTGTTTGCGTTTGTGTTGTGTTGGGTACGATAGTCCGCTGCATACAGAGAGCAGCAACACGCACTACAGCTACCTTTCTTGTGGCTCACGGCTTCGATTTCTTGTTCTTGTAAGCTTATTGTATTTGTTTAGCTAATTTATGGTTTATTGACTTGACTTATTTGCCTTTCTTTTATTTTCTTGGATTTTTATTTATTTCTATACTTGTCTTCAAATTTAAATCTATCTCTACCTTCACTACTTATTTGATAAAGTGGTTTATCGATGGACAGAGTCAAGCTCTTTATTTGAGGGGTCAAAAAGTTAAGGTTTCAATTTTGGAGACCAAGAGATAAGATTATAAGTAATTAATTAATAATTAGATACACATATAAAATAAAAAAAGGAGGATTTTAACTCATTGGCAATAGTTTTGCCTTTATTTTACTATATGAGAAAATAATAATTAATAATTATTACATCATCAAAAAGCATTTAGGTGAAAGAAGGATAAAAATTCTTAACATAATTACAGGAAAAATTTGTTGGGTTCTCATAACTTTTGAAATTGAGAGTTTGTATAATTGGGATGTTAATTTTGGAATTGAGGGAAATAATATGGGTGGATTTGAGAGGAAAATACCTTGCTCTAATTTTGCATGGGTAAATGGAGCAAATGGTATTGGCTTTGACTAAATAGGCATTGTAATAATGGCCTCATTGCTTAGACTATCACCCGGTAAAATGGAGTCATCGTAAGCTTATAGTCTTAATCCGGAAAGTGATATCTTTCTAACAAACCATATTGCCGTGTCCAATTAATTTTGCCCATTTTTTCCTTCCTATTAAAGAGAACATCGCACTATAACAAACATCTAGAAATTACAATATAGAAATTTTAGTTAATGAGATGTACCGAATATTTGTACGATGTGCCACTGTAATGTCTCTTGAAAACTTTATAATTTCATTATAAAACCATTTTGATAGATTATTCAACGATTTTTAATAAATAATTTTTAAAAAATTCATTATAAAAATCAAATTTGAAAGATATTGTCCAGTTTATGATGTGTATAGTATAATTAAAACTACTCATCTAATAATAATAATAATAAATTCTCTATTTTATTTAAATATTCAAAAAAATTTAAGAGTAGTTTTTAGAGAAATTGGTTTCCAATAAAATATATTTTTACAAAATTACATAAAATGTATTCAGTAAAAATACTTTAAAAAACGAAAAAAAAGGTTTTATTTTAATATAAGCAAAACCTCGTACGTTAATGAAGCCGAGCCGAGGAGCGAGAAGAAGGGGAGGGGAAGCTGAGTTGCTTGCAGTAATGAAATTAAGCAACCAACGGGACCTGTAATACACGGTAATGATTGGGTGAAAAGCGTAGGTGTAAAGCTACAAATCCATTAGCTAAGCGCATCCTACGGCTAATGCGCCGCGTCAGTCAGAAGTAGGGGGCCCACTTCCTTCATGACAGACGACACCGCTGAGGTCCACCTAATTTATCCATTCCTTGGCCTGGCCCCGCTCCAAGCAGAGAATGATTTCGAATACGACAAACCACTTATCATCGGCCACGTGCTCTCTTACATCATTAGAGAATCTCAATTATTCTGCTTCTGTGCCACGTTAATCCTTGTTTGTTAACTTATCCTTCCATTTCACTAAACCTTTTAAAGTCTTTGTTAAACGTTGACGTTTGGAGCCAAACAAAATCAATAAATGTGAGAAAGATATTGAGATTGATGTTTTATAAATTTTTCCACAGATTTTTGTATTTAATTTATGGTCCTAGTTAACTGTTTATGCCCACCATAAAGATTTAGACCTCATTTTTTTTATTCGACAAATTACTATAATATTGCAATTCTTTGAGTCTTTTTTATTTTTTGAGTAAAATAGGCAAAACTAATTGATAATTCTTGTTATTCTAATTCGATAAATCTTCCTTATGAAAGTCGAAACTAAAATAAAAAAAGATAATTTTTCAATAACTTGGTTAACCTCTTATAGTTTCAATCTATTTAAAAGTTTATACGTGTAATTTAATACTACTGTTCTAAGTTTTTCTTGAGTACTTAAACTTGGTTAGAAGTTGAAACAGAGAAAGAAAATATAAGAGATTGAAGGGTTGGGAGAATGGTAAGTGCCAAGTGGTGAAGGATGCAGAGAGGCCAAGGGAAGAAACAAAACTGTAGAGGTGGTACAACGGAGAACTGCCACATACAGAAGGGATAGTTTCTTATTAAGGTACTTGACGTACATATACTCTTTTTGAAGAAAGTGACTGCAGCCGCGCCCGGTTGCTACCATTTGGACTTTGAGGCCTTCGCAATTTTTTCTACCGCTCATTACATTTCATGCAACTAACTGGCAGGAATGGGATATTCTATTCGTATTTGTGTGGACTGTGGAGATGCTGATGGTGACTTCAATCTCATCTCTTATTTCCGGTTAAAACGTGGTCTGTAATTCTTTGTGTCACGGCACTAGCTTTGGTTTGGCCAACAGTCACATAGTGTTGGTCAAATTTGGGAACTTTTTGAATCAATCAAAATATCCCGTTTAATTATTCCATTTCAAATAGATTGTTAACCAATAAGAAACTCAAATGAAATTTTCTAGCTAGTATGAATTGAATTGAATTGAATTGTTCGTTATTTTTATATTATGTTGTTATTAGCTTTGGAATATATAGAAAATGGGTGGAGGTTGGGAGGGTAAGGGAAAACCTTTCCCTGGAGACATTGTTATTCTTTCCTTGAAGCATACAAAGACTATGGAAGGTGTAGGAAGGAAGATAAATCTTTGCTTGTAGATCAGGTGATTATCTATATATCAAGGTTAAGAAAGTCCATGTGTTGAATTGATTTGGAATCATGGAGTTGCATTACTTCACTAAATTTGAAATTTAAGACTTGACTTTGAAGATACAAAATTGTTAAAATGAAATATTGCTACTTCATGACTAAAATAATCCTTTATATGTGAAATTACAGAAAACCCTTTTAAGATCAAATAATCCCATCGACAATTTCCATAATTATTAGACTAGATTGGACAACCTTCAAGGGAATTTATTTTATTATTATTATTTTTTAATTTTCGACTGTCGTGCTGGGGGAAGAGGCACTCGGGGTATAAAAAATGGGCTTCCAAAACGGACCAGTTTGTAGTTTTGGGCTGGCCTGCTTTGTCAAGATTAAGTCCAATTGAAATGACCCAGCCCAAAATCTAAAATGGGTCAACCATTTTGTTAGAGACGGAGATTACCCAATTGAGCAATAATGCTTTCCTTTGAAGCCAGTTTTGTGGCTTCAATTAAAGCATTTGTTTTGTTGGAGAACGCACGCCAGCATGCGGAACGTCTGCATTATCAAATCACTCTTTTTCAAGTAAACTTGAAGCACTTGGATTTATCTCGTATCCAAATCCAACTCCTTGTATATTTCATTAGCTCACGGGCCATTTGAATTTGAAAGCTTGCTGATTTATTTTAATAGTCTCCAATAGAAGTACATAATGTTTGATAAAATGCCCATAAGAACCGGAGTTCTGTGTTTTGTGTAATGTAGAGTAGACGCATATTAGCTAACGTATAAAATTAAATGTTCGTTTTTGATTTAAAACAAATGGGAAAGTTTACTTCTTCGATTTGAGTAAGAGAAGAGAGGAGCAAAGGCATTTGGTGTTTTAGCTAGCTAGACTGATTAAATTAAGCTATTATAAAAAAGGTCATTTATGCAAAGCAGTAAAACTCGAGGTTCAGGGTTTTATTATATTAATCTCCCTCAAATTGCCTCTCGGATTCAAATTCATTCAATTTGAAGCAGAAGTTTATGGTGGTTTTTGCGGGTATACATTCATTTTGTTGTCCGTTTTCTTCACGAGGAATGAATCAGGTTTACTCCTTGGTCTCTTTAAGTTAAGTACGTTCTCACTTTGCGTGGCACCTTATTGTACAATTATACTTAATTGGGAGTCTTAAGTGATTTCTCAGATTAAGACAACTGATGTAGCTCGGTTTATGGGGTTTGGGCTTTCAAATATCCAGCTTTACCCGTTGCGGTGCGCGGCTGGGTTTACTGTTTTTACAACAAAGGCAAGTAAGAAGATTTAATTCCTTTTATAATAAAAGGGTACTTCTGATTTCTTGAAATAAAGTTTCTGTGCTATGCAGGTGACAATCAATCCTCCGGTCAAGTGTTATGCTAAAGAAAATGGGAAGCTGACATCTAATTCTAAAGCTACTAAGAAGTAGGTCATTTCTGTCGCTTTGCTGTTGACAAGCCGTGATTAATTCTTCATGTAAAATTTAGTCATACTAATGCTTTAACCTTCCACAATACTTCTATGATTTGATGTTTGATTGATCATTCTCTATGGAATGTGAATTATACTATTATTGCAAACAGTTATTGAAGAGATTGTACTAGACTTCACTTTTAAAGCTCTAATTATGGACTGCAGTAAAATAACAAAGAAGGTGGGAGAGAAAAAGCACCACTTATGGAAGAAAAGGGATTCAGCTGGGTCCGGGCAAAAAGCTCTGAATCTTGTTAGAATTGTGAGTTTTTGCCATTTCTTCTAGTGCATATTTTGGTTTTGTGCCGTTTTATGTTATCTGAACTATCAGACAAACTACTGTTTTTGAACGGGTTGGAATACTACATTAATGTTACTTTCAGCTACTTGACTTAAAGAACTACGACTATCTGTCTGTAATCAATTCTTCGTGCTGAGTTGTTGAAGCTGGAAAATTACTTAGTTTGGTTTCTATCTGTGATCAAATTTTCATGTTGGTTTGTGAACTTTGAAATGTCAGGTTTCCGAACTTCCTAATGAGAAAGAGGCTGTTTATGGAGCATTAGATAAATGGACTGCTTGGGAAACAGAGTTTCCATTGATTGCAGCAGCTAAGGCCTTAAGAATACTAAGGCAGAGGGGTCAATGGTTGCGTGTAATTCAAGTATAACACTTAACTAACTAATATGGTATTGCTTATTTGATGCTATATTGCATTCTTAATTTAGATGACCGTTATTTGGTGGTAAATCTGAGACAGCATGCTCAATTTAGATAACCCACGTTACTGAAATCTTGGAGGTATTAGACTTAAGAGATGAAGAGTTATATCGTTATTAAAAATCTATATCAGATGTGGGTAGATTGATACTTTAAAAATTTACAGAACTTATTCTCTCTTTCTCTCTTGGCCAAGCACAAAATTGTAGAACTTCATAGCTGAATTTGATGGGAGGATTTAAGTTGGCCTACCATTCTCACTTATATTTAAAATGAGAATGATCAATATTATTGGCCATCTCTATATTTGGTCCATGTGTGAGGTAAACCCTTGCGGTAGAAGAATGGGTTTGTATGCTTCTTGTGGAAAGAGCAAGGAGTTGGAAGGGTTGTCTCAAACAGATGCGTAGAAGTTTTCAATGTGCTTCCAGGGTTCCATGTGAAGCAAAGTCATATCAAGCTCATTCTATAGGTTATTATTTGCTTGCTTTAATTAATGCTTATTTTCTAAGGTTTTCATAGTGTTTTCTCAACCTGAGAAAAGAAATGATATAAATTGATCTGACAGAAATTATAAACTAATAGAAACTTTGATATCTTGATTTGTCAGTTTTGTCTTTCACTAACAGCAGTGTAACCTTTGGTTTACTTGTTACTCACCTAGGGTTGGTTCTGGGTTAATGGCGTAGGAAACTGAGCGGTATCTCTTATGGTTTTGCTAAATCGATTAACTATGATATTGAATTGCCGATCTCAATCATGGTATAAAATGAGAGGCATTATATTTAGAAGAAGGGACACATATGATGATATGGTCAATTTTAATATCGAGAGGACCCAAAATATGTAGGTGCTTATCTCTTACTCAAAGGCAAAAAGACTCAAGTTTGCTGATCTAAATTTTGGTATAAGTTTATTGGTTGCTAATTCTCAGGTAGCAAAATGGATGTTGAGCAAAGGTCAAGGAGCCACAATGGGAACATATGACACACTTTTACTAGCATTTGACAAAGATAAGAGGGCAGATGAAGCTGAATCATTATGGAACATGATTCTTCATACGCACACACGCTCTATCTCAAAACGATTGTTTTCAAGGATGATCTCTTTATATGATCATCATGACATGCCAGATAAGATTATAGAGGTAACTAAAAGCGAGTTTGGTTGCCACTGTCCCTCATGATGTTTTTTTGCACAATTATTATGCTGTTTTTCAATATTACTTTATGAGCTTTTTGCCTGCGCACAAGAGAGTCATATTCATTGAGATGAGTTGCAAATTTTCTTGGTACATACAGGTATTTGGAGACATGGAGGAGCTGGGTGTAAGACCAGATGAAGATACTGTCCAGAGGGTTGCATGTGCTTTTTGGAAACTAGGTGAAGAAGAGCGGCGTAAGCTGGTTCTCAAAAAATACCAGTGTAAATGGAAATACATCCACTTTAAAGGCGAACGAGTTAAAGTGAGAAGAGATGTGTGGGATAATGATTGTTTGGCCAACTGAAGGATTTGGATATTACGTGTACGCTATGTGAGTATTCCTATCTACTTTTCTTCTGAATTGACTATGCAAATTGGGAACAATTGTGATGAGAAATTTCATGGCTGTTGCTACGGATAAAATATAGTTGAGCTTCCCCTGAAGGTAAAATACTACCAAACTTCTTTTGCAGGAAATATTATCCGATCTTAGGCAGTTCATACCCTTCTCTGTAAACCTGAAAGTGCAGCCTCTTAGACTCCCCCCCCCACCCAATGTATAGGAATACATATTTACATAAACTAGCTGAGACAAATGTAATTGCCACAAACGACAATTCTATTTAACATGACGACTTAATGTTCAATTAATTAATAGTGCTGTAGTTTGACGCAGTTTTTATTTATATGTTTTAAAATAAGCATTGGTCGATTTATTTGCTTTAAAATGTTCAATTTTTGGATTAATGAATTAGCGAAAGCTTTGAACCACTTTTGACTTTTCTTACTTTAGCCAAAGTGCCCTTTATATCTACTTGGCTAACAGGTGCTCTCTTCACGAACTTTTAAGGTATATAAAGCACAATCACATACACACCTGTATGTATATTCTGTGCAAAGCTCACAAGCAGCTGATGGCACAAGCTGAGACACGAAATATGATACGATGATGATTAAAATCACAATTTCCTAACTGATTTTTTTCTGTACGACCGGTCCTTTAAATTATTCCAGACATAAAAAATTCCATATCTTTTACTTCTTTTTTTTTTCCCTCTATCCTATGATACAGCTGTGGCCATGGGACTTCGAACATTATGGAGTCCATCATTCCAAGAGTACCAGCCAAATCCATACTCATTTTTGAGATTCTCGCTTGCCATTCCCCTAATTGCAGTTACTGTCATGATGAAGCTCTGTTTCTCGCCAACATGATTGAAACGCAAGACACTTGGAGAGGCGTTAACAGATACTCCCATTGGTGGTTCTGCTCTAAAGACATACACACTCTTGCCTCCACGACCAACGTTAGTGACTGTTCTATTAACAACTACAGTGCCATTAAGATTAGGAATAGCTAGTGATGGATAATTTAGGTTAAGTGCTGAGATTGGTCCTTCTGGACATGAAAATGCTGCTTGGTCGAAAAAGATTCGGTTGCTACAAAGATAGAGGAGGTAGTCTTCGTATGAGGCATCATATACAAGACCAGGGTCTGCTGCCTTGGTAGGGTGGAAGTGGCCAGATCCAAACGTAAAAGGAGTTGCAATAGTTCCATCATAATCAGTTATTGATGAACCATTGTTGTTTTTCAACCAGGCTGCAAGATTAAATTTGCCATTTCAGCATTAGACATGGTTGTGAAAGTTGAAAAGCATCAATTCATGTGTGTATGCTACACAAATAGAATGTATGATAAGCTATCACCACATTTGGTTTGTGATGTTGATTTGCGTTCAAGTTTTAATAAACCACAAATCTCAAGTCGGAAGACAGTTTAGGTTTTTACCTGTGGTCATGATGGCAGATCTTATAGCAGCACTGCTCCAGTCAGGATGCACAGCTTTGAGAAGTGCAGCAGTTGCAGCGACATGAGGGGTAGACATAGAAGTTCCTGAATCCAGATTATACTTGACAAATCGCTTATCGAATGAATATTTTGTAACTGGATCTGCCTCGCTCCAAGCTGCCAATATATTTACTCCTGGAGCCGTGATGTCGGGCTGTTTAGGAGAAATTGAAAATTGTAGCGCACAAAACGGAAGAGTATATCGTAACTATGTACAAAATTTGGTATACAAGGACCTACTGACACCATTTATCCAGGCTATATATCATAATGAAGGAATAAAATATTACCTTGAGAATATTAGGATCTAGTCTATTAGGACCTCTGCTGGAGAAGTCAGCCATGAGGGGTGCAGGTTGAGTGTACAATACTGTATTTGCATACTTGATACTTGCCATTGGAGTCTTGGTAGAGTTGATGTATTCAATAACTTTAAGGGCATTATCAGATGACACTGCAGTTGCTGGAAGAACATGAGCGTCATATGTTGCCTCATTCCCCATTGTTGGATCATTTCCTAATATTAAACCTACTCCTCCTGCTCTCTTCACTTCCATCCCCTTTAGAATCAACAATCCTTTTCCTGTCATGCACATTACAATCTTTCCTTTGACTTTTTCAGGTGCAAGTGAACCAGGAAGGCATTGTCTGGAAGAAAAATATCAGATTTTAGTACCAGGACATCAGTTGAAAAAGGATAGGTAGAATTTGAGGGATGAAAGATTACGCTGTTTCATTCGGGGCTACTACTCCAGGAACCACCACATCTCCTGCATATACTAATGGGACTAATTCCTCAAACCAGTAAGGAGTGACCGATTGTCCCTTAAAAACAAATCATATTCAGAAACAAAATGTAACAACAAAAGTAATTTAATTAAGTAACAAATTAATAACATGAAATCAAGTACTTTAAGTTCCTTACCGTGATTACCAAACCATTTCCTAGCACAACAGGCTTATAAAAATCACGGTCCAAGGAGCTGGCACCGACCGTGATAACCCAGGGGTAGGGGTTCGACAGCGTAGACGGTGCAGGACCAGAGTTTCCAGCGGCGCATGCAACCACAATGTTCTTTTTCACCGCATTTAATGTACCTTGAGCTATAGCATCTTTATCAAAAGGGATTGTAGTTAAGGACCCAATGGAGATACTCATTACGTGAACTCCATCTCTAATGGCATCATCTATGGCTGCCAGCATATCTTCCTCAAGACAAGTGTTGCCATCTGCCTTCTCTGCATTAGGTAGAGACCAACATGCTTTGTAGATGGCTAAGCGGGCCAATGGTGCCCCGCCAGAGGCTGTTCCAGCTGCCAACCCGAAGATAGAAGCATTAGGGACACGGCGGCCAGCAACCGTGGACGCCGTGTGCGTTCCATGGCCGTTCATGTCACGTGGCGAACGATAGTCAATTGTGTCATTGAAGGGCCCGTAATATAGCTCGTAACTTCTCGAGTAGTACCTTGCTCCAATGATCTTCCTATAAAAAAGTCAAGAGTTTGGAGTAAGCAATTCATGCTAGCACTGCTACATAATAGATATTTAAACATGTATATGTATATACGTACATACTTATACGTATCTGTATAGCTTAAAAACAGCTACGTGAAGAAGGAAGCTAGACAAGATACATGGTATTTCTTAATTAGGTTTTGCTTAATTTCCGTGCATGATTAACTTCTAAATTTACTTTCGTCAAAAAGTTGGTAATTGTTAGTGGGGAAGGGGCATGTTTGGTCCCTTAATATGAAAACAACTTTAGACTATGAGCTATCATTCATAATTGAAATGAGAAACATATTTCATCTCCAAAAACATTTATGGGTCCCTGTAATTGTCCCGAACATCAAACTATGGAAAGGGAAACATCAAAATCATCTAGAGAAACAAACAATGACTATTAATCAGAACTTTATCATGTTCAATAAGATGTTACTCAATGAGATGCTACTCGTAGAAGTTCCCTGATACCTCAAGTCATACCTGCAAATGTTTTATTCTTCAGATTTTCCCATATACATCAATTAATTTTTAAGGTCAGGACTTGTTCACATGGAAACTTCGTATAACATATAACTTTGTAATCAAGTTTTTATGTGGAAAGAAAATCTCCCTTAAACGAAAGACTAATATGATTATAACTTTAATATTATTTATATTTCTCATCTTCTTAATTTCATTCTTTATTAATTATAATATTGTTAACATATTTTAAACCTTAATAAAACCTCAACATTCATTCTTAAAGAATAATATGGCTAATCCCTCACTTATTACAGTGACATGAGTCAAAGGCAACTCCACTTTGACAGATTCCTTTCCATGAAGCTGGAACCGGTCCCATTCCTTCGTCTCTGAAACTCTCGGATTCTGGCCATATACCTAATAAAGTAAAAAACACCCAGAAAGTCTTCATGAAAAACTACAAAGTAGATACGAGAAGAGTCACATGAAAAAATCACACACGCACACACACAAAGACTTGTTAGTTGTTATGACGAATTTTAAAAGACTTGATTTTCATTATTAATTACCACTATCCAATACGCCAACTATAACTTCTTGTCCATTTCTGGCTTTCCGTAAGAGATCGTCCCCCTTCTTGAAGTCATTCAACTTGTGTATCCCTTCCTCGTTTAAGCCTACAAAGTCCCATGATCTTGTAGTCTGCAATGAGTACTTCCTTGGTTCGGTTTTATACACTAATGCCACTTCTTCCAATTCTGTACAATGTGGTTGCTTACTTTGAGTGATGAGCAAATAGAGATGGAAATGAAGAGATTTGATTCTAACCCAGATGATGATTTTTCTTACCAGAAAGTTTGGAGGCTTCATCTGAGGTGAGCACTGCCGCAAAGCCATTGATGCTGTATTGATAACTGTAAAGACGAGAAGCTCTTGCTTCTTCCTCACTCTTTTTCACAGAGAGCAAATATGAGTGGTGGGTGTCTTCTATCTCGTGCAATGCTTTTTCTTGGTTGTGTTCATGAAGACGCACTATGTATACCTGTGATCACTCCAAATCATAATATAATATTTTATCCGAATTAATTTTTTCTCTATATATGAAGCAAAAAGAAGGAAAAAAGAGAGAGAGAGAGAGAGCCAAAAAAACCTGTTTTTCTTTACACGAGGCTAAAAGAGGAAGGAAAATAGAAGAAAATATGAAGATGATGTTGTTCATCTTCATGATTCTTAATAATTGTAGCAGTTTAAGCAATCTTATGGAAATTTATGAAAAACTTCTACGAGTTTAAATAATATATTGACTAATAGATAATTTTGGATATATACGGTGCCAGGTTTTCCATCACAATATTGTTACCTACTATTTTGTATTGTAATCCACTAACAATAATTTTCAATTTTCAATCCACTGGTAACGGTATCTTGTTTTCAAATAAAAAAAGCACTATATATGGATAACTCCTCATGAATAACTTTTATATGTAAAATTAATTATTTATTCAATTAAATTCTAAACAATATAGCAATATCCGTTAATCAATATTCTATCACATTATCAATTAAATTCTAAACCATGTAATATCCATCAATATTCTATCACATTAGTTGTATCATCGAATTTTATTAATTGGTCTCATAAGAGCTGATATGTATAATTTAATTGTATTTGTATATGTAGTATTACTGATTATGAATGTGACATTATTGCCTGATAGAGATGAACTTTTGTCCAATATTTTCTCTCATAAAAAAGGGGGGGTTTTAAATACCTCTAAAAAATGATGTAGCAAATTTAACTAGCTAAATGATTAACATTCAGCTGTCACTCACCTTCTTCATTAATTAAACAACTAATTAAATTTAAAGAAATAACATTACGATCTTTCGAGGAGTAAAATTCAATTTTATTATGAGTTCAAAGCACACAAGAAGATGTTATAAGCCTAAGCTATCACTTTTTTGTACAAAATTTCTTACCGTACTTCAAATTTTTCCATAGTTTGAAAAGATAATATATCATTTTTTTCTCTCTATCCTTCAGTTATTTGGAGAATTACCGAAAACAATGAAAATAAAGACAAATAAGGTGGAAAAAAAACCTATGCTAAGGCTATAGCCATGGGACTTCTAACATTGTGGAGTCCATCGTTCCAACTGTACCAGCCAAAGCCGTACTCATTTTTTAGATACTCGCTAGCAATTCCACCATTTGCTCTTACTGTCAGGATGAAGCTCTTTTTCTGGCCGACATGCTTGAAACGCAAGACACTTGGAGAGGCCTTAACGGAGACTCCGATGGGTGGTCTTGCAGTGAAGAAGTACACACTCTTGCCTCCACCACCAACATTAGTAACTGTTCTATTCACAACCACAGTGCCTTTGAGATTTGGAATAGCAAATGATGGATGATTGAGGTTGAGTGCTGAGATTGGCCCTTTTGGACATGTAAATGCTTTGTCGAATGTGATTCCAGTGCTGCAAAGATAGAGAATGTAGTCCTCGTATGAGGCATCGTATACAAGACCGGGGTCTGCTGCCCTGGTAGGGCGAAAGTGGCCAGATCCAAACATAAAAAGAGTTGCAATAGTAGTTCCATTATAATCAGTTATTCGCGAACCCTTGTTGTTTTTCAACCAGGCTGCAAGATTAAATGCCCAAATTCTCGATTAGTATCTGCATGTTACGCGAATAGAACTCCTTTTCTGAATAATAAGGCTATCCCTCATTTGGTTTCTGATGTTGATTTAGGTCAAGTTCAAATCGTTACCATCTAGTAAACCAAATATCTAAAATCGGAAGTCACTGGCTACTTGAAAGCAAAAGTAAATGTAGACAATATATTTTTAAATTTACCTGTGGTCATGATGGCAGATCTTATAGCAGCACTGCTCCAATCAGGATGTACAGCTTTGAGAAGTGCTGCTGTTGCAGCCACATGAGGGGTGGCCATAGAAGTTCCCGAAACTAGATTATACTTGACAGTTCGTTTATCAAATGAGTATTTAGTAACTGAATCTCCCTCGCTCCAAGCTGCCAATATATTTACTCCTGGAGCCGTGATGTCGGGCTGTTTAGGAAATAAAAATTGAAATTATAAGGGTCCAAAAAGAAAGATTATATTTTATTTATGGTAGAAATTTACTAGGACCTACTGAAACCATTTATACAGGCTATTATAACTGCAATTTGTTACCTTGAGAATATTAGGATCTATTGGATTAGGACCTCTACTACTGAAGCCAGCCATGAAGGGTGCTCGTTGAGAGTACAATACCGTCTTTACAGGTTTGATACTTGCCACTGGAGTCTTGGTAGAGTTGATGTATTCAATTATTTTAATGGCTTTATCGTAGGACACTGCAGTAGCTGGAAGAACATGAGTGTCATAAGTTGCGTCATTTCCATTTGCCGGATTGTTTCCTAAGATAAAACCTGCGCCTCCCGCCCTCTTCACCTCTAGCCCCTTTGGAATTCTCAATCCACTCCCTCTCATGCACATAACAATCTTTCCTTTAACTTTTTCAGGTGCAAGTGAACCAGGAAGGCATTGTCTGGAAGATCAATGACATTGGATAAAAGAATATGTAGATTAGATCAATTTCTATCTAATTCATTTCAGCTATTGAAGGCTTCAGAAATTTGAACTACAAGTAGGAGTGAAAGATTACGCCGTTTCATTCGGTGCTACTGCTCCAGGAACAACCGCGTCTCCTGCATATACTAATGGATGCAACTTCTCAAGCGCGTATGGAGTAGTCGAATGTCCCTAAAAAATACAGCATACCCAAAACCAAAAGGAAAAAAATGTTAAAGTTACAAAATCAATGTGCGTAGCAAATTAAGGTCTTGAAATCAAGCACATTAAGCTCCTTAATTAATTACCATGATTTCCAAGCCATTTCCTAACACAAGAGGCTTAAAAAAATCACGGTCCAAGGAGCTGGCACCGACTGTGATAACCCAGGGCTCCGAGTTGGACAGTGTAGCCGGGGCAGGACCATAGTTTCCAGCGGAACATGCAATTACAATGTTCTTTTTCACCGCATTTAATGCACCAAAGCCTATACCATCTTTATCGAAAGACTCTGGGACTGAGGACCCAATGGAGATGCTCATTACGTGAACTCCATCCCTAATGGCGTCATCTATACCTGCCAGCATATCTTCTTCAAAACATGTGTTGCCATTTGCCTTCTCCGCATTAGGTATAGCCCAACATACTTTATAGATAGCTAGGCGGGCCAATGGCGCCCCACCAGAGGCTCTTCCACCCGCTATCCCGAAAAGAGAAGCATTGGGGACGCGGCGGCCGGCAACCGTGGATGCCGTGTGGGTCCCATGGCCATCCATGTCACGTGGCGAACGGTAGTCAATCGTTTCATTGAGGCGCCCGTAATATAGCTCATAACCTTTCAAATAGTACCTAGCTCCAATTATCTTCCTATAAAAACATCAAATTAAAGTTGGAGTAATTGAAAGTTATCATGATCGATCGATTCATGCTAGTACTACTACATAATAGATGTAAGTATCCACGTACATGCATACGTATATATAATGTGTACGTGTAAAAGTAGCATAGTAGCAGGCGAAGTTATTAAGCTAGCCCTGAATCTGGCTAATATCTTCCCTACTACAATATTAATAACATGATGTGCTGACTGCAACTATAATCTAAATTGACTTTACCCTTTTCACCTTGCTCAGTTCTTACAGAGCCTAGAACCCCCACGTGAAGCTAGTAGACAAGAAGACTGTCTTTGTGTTCCTAGTTTCAAGAATAGTATGTTAAGCACATGCAAGTTTGTGACCTCACCAACCAATAGATCTCCCGTGAGTGTGCAAATTGCACCAATAATTGATCAAAACCAGCCACACATATACAGGCTGCTTCCTGATGCTTGGGACATTGAAGTTGACGATAATTCACAAGATAGGGGATGGAAAATAAGCCAAAAACAATAATTGCAGGTCAGGCACTTCTTTGTCTAGTTCAGGCTAGGGATCACCAATACCTTTACACCTTTATCATATAATCACACAAATATCCGATATTCATCCATGCTGTCATTTGAAAATGAGTGCTTTGTTGTTCAGGAAAATATTCAACAAATACAAGGTCAACTAGGTCAGCTTCTACTATAGTATCGATTAACAAACCTACGAAATGTTAAATTTCAGTGACGCATCATATACAATTAACTAGACAAGATACATGGCACTAATTCTTAATTATTTTTGCTTTCCGTGGTTAAAATGTATGATTTTCAATAGTCTTTAAAACCCTTGAAAATTAGCTTTCGTCAAAAAGTTGTTAATTGCTAGTGGGAAAAGAGGAATGCTTGGCCCCCTCATATGAATACAACTTTAGACTAAGATATCTTCATCATTGAAATGAGAAACATATTTCATCTCCAAAACGTTAAGGGTCCCTCAAATTGAAGAAAGGTAGTAAAGTAATTTATCTGTTAACCCGTAATAGGGATGATTTTCAAAGTCATTGAAAGAAACAAATCATTAGTCATCTACAGTCACGTTAATTTAATCAAGATCCTTCTCGATGAGATGCCTTCTCGGATAATGTTCCCCCTAATATTTTAAAGTGATACAAACAAGTGTTGTATTCTCGAGATTTTCTCATACCTCCACTAGGTTACATGAAATCTTCTTTTACATTTAAAAAGAAAAAAGAAATTCAAAAAGCAATCTTTACGAGACTAGTTTATTTAAATATCATTCAAAAGTTAATGATATATACTAACTTACCTAAAAGTTTATCTAACATAATTTGTTATTTAAATACTATTATAATTTAGTATTATTAAAATAAGCATGTATGATAAGATTTTATTTGTTAATCTAATTAAACCTAAGTCTTTTTCGAGAATCATGGTAGAAGGGCTTCATAACTAGGATGGAAAGGAGAAAGTAAAGAGTAACATAAAAGGAGAGGCATGTTGGAGAATATGTATGTAATTGTAAAAATCTGAAGGTCTAGGTTTACATTGAAAACTCTAATGACACAAATTGAAGAGATGTTCATGAATTTCACTTTTCAATTTTATTAATTAATTAGATATATGGTTTTCAATGTTATTAATTAATTAGATATATGGCTATCCTAGATAGATGTATTCCCAAAAAAAAATCAATAAATAATTTGCAATCAGTTGCTTATGTTCAGTGAAAAATCCTCACCAAACCTTGATCAATCCTCACCAACTACAAAAAGATTATGGGCACAAATATATTAAAAAAAAAACTAACATAACATGAAAGCCAGTGTGAATTTTCTCCGATATCAAAGTAAAACAAGTAAAAAGGATTCATAGCCGTGTCAAAGCTAGTTGGATAAGCAAATTTGAACTCATATTTTAAAAAGACGGGGACCCAAAAGGAGAAAACTACGAATACCATAAAACGGAGACATATGTTGTCACACACTGTTGAAAGAAAAAGAAGAGTCACTCACTTATTACAGTGGGATGAGTCAAAGGCAACTCCAACTTGGCAGATTCCTTTCCATGATTTTGGAATGGGTCCCATTCCTTCGTCATTGAAACTCTCAGATTCTGGCCATATACCTAATTTAAAAAAAAAAAAGATTAAAAATAAAAAAATCGCTCAGAGGGTCTTCGCATGCAATCATGTAGTTTCTTTTAACAGCCAATCATCACAAAATACACAAATAGTAGCTACTGGCTTGCTTCGTATAAAACTACAAAGAAGATAAGAGAAGAGTCACATGAGAAAAATAGCACATACAATACAAACAAATACTACGAATTGACTTGTTATGACTTTATTGGTTTGCTTTGGTTCATGATTTTCCATCGTTAATTACCACTATCCAAGACGCCAACTATTACTTCTTGTCCATATCTGGATTTCGATAAGAGATCTTCCCCCTTCTTGAAGCCTTTCAGCTTGTGTCTCCCTCCCTCGTTTAAGCCTACAAAGTCCCATGATCTTGTAGTCTGCAACGAGTACTTCCTCGGTTGGCTTTTATAAACTAATGCCACTTCTTCCAATTCTGTGCAATGCGGTTGCTTACTTTGAGTGATGAGCAAATAGAGATGGAAACGAAGAGATTTGATTCTAACCCAGATGATGATTTTGCTTACCAGAAAGTTTGGAGGCTTCATCTGGGGTGAGCTCTGCCGCAAATCCATTGATGCTGTGTTGATAACTGTAAAGACGAGAAGCTCTTGCTTCTTCCTCACTGTTTTTCACAGAGAGCAGATACGAGTGGTGGGTGTCTTCTATCTCATGCAACGCTTTTTCTTCATTGTCTCCATGAAGACGCACTATGTATACCTGTAATGATTCCAAAAATATATTATACTTTTTAGCAAAATTAAATCTTTCTCTAAGAACACAAAGAAGGAAAAGAGAGAGAGAGAAAAAAAAAAAAACCTGTTTTTCTTTACACAAGGCTAAAAGAGGAAGGAGAAAAAGAGAGAAGACAAAGATGATATTGTTCATCTTCATAGTTGGAAATAATTGTAGTTGTCTAATCTAAGCAACGCTGTGGAGATTTAGGGAGCATTTATACGAGTGTAAATAATATATTTGACTAAATAGGAATGTGGAAACCAAAATTGAGGACGGTCCCTCTTTTATAGTAGAGTAGGGTATCTCTAATTCTACTAATAGATGTTTTTTTGGATATATACTATTGGATATTTACGGCAGCTATAATTTCCATCACAACATTGTAACTTTCTAATTTGTTATAATCCACTGGTTAAAAAAATTAGGAATAATTTTTAATTTTGGTTACGACTTGTAACCATTTACCTCATGTTTCAAAAATAAAAAGAAAGAATTACAATGTTATACATATATAGATATTTCCTAATGAATACATGTATAAGTGATTTATAACATAAAATTCCATGCAATTTGATGTGCCATATCTAACTATATGAGAAGCATATTAAGTTGTATGAAATATTAGTTGTATATATAGTATTATTTATTACGATTATCAAATATGCCTTCAAATGTTTAGACGAGTAACCTCATATATGTTTGAAACGTTTATTTTTGTATGTCGATTTCATATTTATCTCGTACTTTGAGGAGATATTATGATAAACGCAACATGATATGAAAGAATCGCCGTTTCTTCTACAAGGCGAGTGGGTTTTTAAATACCTGTAACTGTAAACACTTTTATTAGCAAAATAGTTAACACTCTCCTCTCATTAAACAACTAAAATTTAAATAAAAAAACAATGTGAATCTGATTAGTCTAATTGTTAATTGCCAACTTGCTTGAGGACTAAAGTCTCTTTATTGAGTGTCAATGGCTTTTTAATTAAATGTCATGAAGTGTGGCAGTAAAACAAGGCGACATGTCAGGAGAAAAAAAATAAAAGATAAAGTTTGTTACAGAAAAGAAAAGAAGCAAAAGATATCCCATTTGTAGCCCACCGTGTTAGAATAAAATAATTAAAGCAATTAATTGAATTCGGAAGTCAAAGAAGTTATTTGTAACGACTTCTAAGAAAATTCCAAAGGACATGAGGCGTTTGGATGGGAGTTGAAAGAGGCTAGCCGGGGATGATGTTAATTTGAGCTGGGTGGGTAGCTCTAATGATGGGCTTATAATCAACAAGTGGAATTCCCAACCCAAGGCGTGCGTCAGAGAAAATGCAACTATTTTTTGGATTTTACTTTCAGCCGTTGCTATTATTAAAACTGTTTATGGCTCATTAAAGACGTTTAATTATATATTCCATGTCCCCACCTAGCACGGCTAGGTATTCGTCTCTCCAGATATAAATTAAATCGCAAGAGCTTAAGTAGAAATCATTGTATACCTAAGTTTTTATCTGTTTTGGGTTAGAACTTAGAACCATACGGTTTTATCTCGAAAATGATTCTCGTTGGGAAAGAGGAGTAGCTCCTCTTCTTATATATCACAAGTCAATACATTACACAATAGATATGGGATAAAGTCACCACCTCTGATTTAGGTATACCGTCAATATTAATATATTGTCGGATTGATAGTATTTTGTTTTTGCTTTAATTAACAATTTACCATTCTAACTTATAACACTTGCACTAATCACTATAGCTTGTCGTTAATAAAAATAACCCATGAGATTATGATAGCACATTTGAAAACAAGAAAAAAAAAAGAGATGTTTTTATAATTATTTGGTAGTTTTAGGTCATTAATTTCAATGATACAAAATCTATAACTGAATGTTAGTAAATTAGGGACGCAAAATTATGTGAATAAAAGCGAAAAGAAAACAAAAGGGTGACGGGTTACATTATGGTCCATGTGCATATATTAAGAGTTGATGAGAGCAACCAGCAAATTCCGTGCACTAGATGGATTTAGTCGTCACTCGCTCTCACTACCCAACGTATCAAGGCACCTGTTCCTTCTTGTTAGACTTATTTATCTTCTAAAGGTTCAAACTCTTCAAGTCCTTTTCATCAACCGTGGAACGATTGAATTGTGGGCAACCACAGTGCATGCATGAGAACGACAACCACCTCTTTCAAAGTTGTCAAAATTCTGGGCTCTTCCACGCTTTAGAATTGTAGCCAGCCATACCCCTAAATGCTACAGATTCTATAGAGAGATACTTTTCTTTCTTGCTATTAACATCGATGGCATGCAAATAATAGAGTTGACTGCATGGCCAAGCAATGCCGAGAGTCAAAACAAAGATTTCTAAATATTCTTGAAAACTATCATTACCCACTACATCCAAAGGGAACATATATAACATCTATTGCGACTTCTATTAGTATTATTGTTGAGAGAAAATTTAAAAAATGACCCAAATTAAGGATCTGTTTGAAGTGACCTACTTTCTTAAAATTTTGATGTCATGGCCCTTTGGTTATGAAATTATCCCAATGCCCTTTTTTCATTAAATAAGACAAAGAACCTATTTTCTTCTTTTCTTCTTTATTCTTGGACACTACAAAAAAAAAAAGGTTTTTTACGGCGGGCTTACTGCGGTTTTGGCCCGCCGTAGTAAGTGGCGACATAAAAAGTCACACAACCTTTTACCGCGGTTTTGGCCTGCCATAAAATGTCTGATACTGCGGTTAAAGAGCCTGCCGTAAATAACTGTTGTCTGATTACACAACAATATTTTTGCTTTTACCGCGGGCTCCAAAACCGCTGTAAATAATGCAGCCCCCATTTACAAACCTGGGTATCAATTTTTGTGTCCAATTTTTTTGTCTATACACATTTCTAATTCCAGTAATCCATTTTTGTGTCCAATTTTTTTGGTCTATACATATTAACATGGAAAGAAGAAGCTAAAAGTCTAACATAGAACATGACATTAAATTAAAAATTCATAAATTATACAAAAGTTTTAATACACAAGTCTAAAAATTCATAAGTTTATAGCAGTCTTATTTCCAAACTAGCACAAATCAAAACCACGATGCTCTGTCTAGTGAGATGAACTTTGAATTTTAACATCAGTTGGGGATGGACTATGGCCATATGTACTATTTTGACTATTCGTAAAATGCAGTTTGTGATATCTGGCATCAACCTGAAACAAAAAGGCAACAAGTATGAAGACTAACCATCGATTGTTTATTCTAATGTGATTTAAATGGAAAACAAGGGTATTATGTATCAGGGTAATATCATCATCAAAATTCAACGAACTCAGAATTGCAATCAGATTACGACAAAATGGAGGCAAATGAGGAGCCAAAGCAGATGGCATATACGATCTCATAATTCAAACGAAATGCCAAAAGAAAAAGAAAACTATAATGAGTATGCAAGATAAACCACAAGGTCATCTAAGCACATTTTAAACTGAAACTGAAGTCAAACAAAAAAGAATTAGTAATAACTTGGTGTACATCAACTATTATATAATACGCCATATAAATTATACAAAATGACAATGTTAATCTATCAATTTGGCTTCTTAGTTTACAAGAACTTATGAGAATCATAGGGAAGGTGAGGAAAGGAGTCATCAAAAGCTATGTTGCTTATGTTTTCATAGAAAGCTATTAAACAACAAAGAAATATACAAGCCCGTGCTATTATTGCATCTAAATAAGATAGCTAAAACAAAGAACTTTCTTTATCAGCTACATTACACACACACACACACACACACACACACACACACACACACACACATTCTGCATTAATTTCAATGTATCATGTAATGTAGCAAAGTGATTATATTTTATATATATCAAAAACCTATTCTAGTTTCTAGTTTATTAGCAACTAAAATTATTAGCAATAATTTTATTACTTGAAAATCAGAAAGTTTCAAGTAATAAAATCACAAATGGGTACACCACAAAAATAATTACCAAAAAAAACTTAAATTTTACCTCTTCAGAAGAGCTAGAAACAAGATTTCCAGTTTTAGCAATCAAACCAGTCTCTGTTTCTTCAGAATTCTTTGCGTTAGAGCATGAGGCTTCACCTCTGCATGTGACTGGTTGGAAAAAGAATAATTCTTCTTGGATTTTTTTTCCTCACCATCAAGCCCGTCAAGCAACAATGGACTGCCAAGCCTCTTTTGGTCTTTCACCTTTGACTTTGATTGTGAACTTGCAGTTGACTGGAGTTCACTGTGTACAATAATAAATTAATTCTAAAAATGATTTTTTTTTGGATGGGGGTGTGGAGAGAGGAAAGTGGAAGGAGAGATTGAGGGGAATAAAGATACTATCTCATCTTCCTAAAGTTAGCTATAACATAAAGAGAACAATAACTCATAACAAATGCTTAACCAAATCTTTGAAGTACAATACCTACAATACAAAGATAGAAAGTTAGCTGCAAACTATTTTAGTTCTGAATTTTGTGTAGTAGGAACAGAAACTGATGAATCCTTTACAAGACATCTAACTACATCACTGCCCTCCTTACACGAAATTTGGGAAGCCACCTCTTGAGCACCCTTGACTGCTTCAGAAGTCACTTGAGCTGATAAAAGGGGTTGTTTATTTTCATCTTTTGAACATCCATTTATCTCCAATGACAAATTTCTTTCAACTATCTCTAGCTTAGCCGACAAACCATGAGTTGTTTGTGAAGCCTTGGTTGTGTGATTATCCACCAATGAAGTCCTCAAATAATTGTCCAAAGTTCCTTTGGCGCTCGGAGATCCTTCTACAGCTAATTTGGCATCTTTCTCAAGTCTCCCAGACTTCAAACCGGGTGATTCCGGCTTTCTTTTCTTTGAAGCAAAAAACTAAATAGAAAGTGAACACAGGAACAATCAGCCATCAACGATTGCTTCAATAAATCCATAAATAAATAAAACTCAAAAGAAAATTATTCAAATAACGATACTGTGAACATGATTTATCTCTTTTGCCTCGGCTGGTGAAAAAACATAAAAACGTAAAGAAATGGTTTGCAATTTGAATACGGCATGAGCGGTGAATACTTCTAGGGTTTATTACTTTGCTAATAAAATTATTGGTTTGATAACATCACGAGTCAGTGCAATGATTTGATTGATTACTAATCAACAAATTAATAAAACAATTTCGAACTAGAGAAAAAATTAGAGATCATAGTAATGGCTATAAAGGGCCTGGGACCAAGGTAACTTTTGCAGAGTTCAATTGCTATTCAGTCAGAAAATGTTGCTATTCCATTGCGACATTTTATCAAATAATTGCCGTGCACAAACAAATCCACACGAACACCCAAAAACATAAGACTCACCAGTGGCAAAATAAATTGAATCAAACAGAATCAAGAAATCAAGAAATCAATAGAGATAAAAACTAACATAATCATATAAATTGAATCAAATATAACAGAGAAAAAAATAAAAAATATACCTAGATAACAAAAAATCAAATTCAAAATCCAGGAGTAGAAGATGAGTACGAAAGGATTATCATAGATTATAGAGAACTTTGATATGAAATATAAGTAAGAATTTGAGAAATTTGCAAGGAAAGACACAGAGAGAGAGAGAGAGAGAGCGAGAAAGAGAGATACCTGTAGATGTGAGACAAAGATGGAGACGAGAGAGAGTGACTGAGACTCCGATGGAGACAGAGGCAACGACAGTGACGGAGAAAAGGGAGTGCTAGAGGTATAAACGAGAGAGAATCAGAGGGAGAGACAAAAGAGACAAAGATGAGAGAAGGAGAGGTATTGAGGTGATTCAATGGGAGTGAAGAAATTAGCTACATGTTTGGTGGTCGTGGTGGTGATCGAAGAGGAGGGATTTGATGCCAAAGAATAAGAACGTTCTTAGCTAGGGATTTGGGTTGATGGGAGAGAAAGAACTTAGGGATTAGGAAATTAGGAGAGAAAGAAACCAAACGAGAGAGAAAGGGGAAAACGTAATGTTTTTCATCGACTTTTACTACAGTTCATTAGAAATCGTGGTAGATGTATTGGTTTTTTACTGCGGGTGTGATAGCCCGCCGTAGAGTTTGATGTTTTACTACATTTCCAGATGCCCGCCGTAAATAGGTGCAGTAAAAGCCTACTTTTGTAGTAGTGACAAAATCTTTTTTACACAACACATGGAATTTTACACACGGTTTGTCAAATATTTGTTGTCTAAAAAACACGATATTAGCTTAGAAAAAATGAATTGAACTATGTTGAAGTGATCCTAGTAGTTTGATGCAAAAAAACACTTGAATTTTTAAGTGAAAATCTAGGTTCTTTGATGAGGAAGACGACGACTCGAAAATGCTCTTTGACATTTTCGAGTGTCGAGTACCCTATAGACACTGTCCGGTAGCGAAAGAGAAGTGTCAGATATTGTCAGATTTATGTGATCAATAGAACTTGACACACAATATTGAGCGTCGAGCACATAATCTGACAGAGAAATCGAGAATCAAGTGTCAAATTGCTTGTAATCGACACTCGACAACCCTTGTCATTGAGTGTTGGTTCCATGCAATTTGACACTCGAAATCTGTTTATCTAGGCACATCGAGTGTCGAGTGCAAAACTAGATCGATACTTGTTATCATCTACCTTCGTTTATTGACTTTAAAAACCAACATTTTTATACGTCTCAAGCTTTGAATCATTCATCAAACACTCCAAAAACAACATACAACCATTAACAACTTCCAAAACACAATCAATCATCTACTTCAAAAACCACCATTTTTATACATCTCAAGGTCGATCCGCATATGCTCTGTGAAGGGATTTGGAAATGGGGAAGATTTGATGATGGGTATTGGTTATGGAGGAAATGAAATGAATTAATTGAAATGTTAAGGGTATGAAGGTCAATTCTCACCCAAAAATGTCATGACATCAAAATATTTGGAAAGTGAGTTATTTTTCAATAAGACCCCTTAATTTGGGTTATTTTTTGAATTTTTTCTATTGTTTATCTGCAAGTACTTCTTTTAAGGTGACAGATACTTCTTACATTTTCATTGTTTATATTAACCTTTTTAAGAGTTCTTGAAGAAGGCAAATAGCAATGGAAATTAGAAAACAAAAGGGCAGAAAAATGAAAAAGGATGATCAATATTCACTAGCTTATACAAAAATTTTTATGCCTGATCTCTCATTAAAAATCATTATTAAATGAATGAAAAAGCAAAAATGCCAGAACAGCTCACGTTGATTACTTGATGGCCCGACTAACTTGTTGTTAACCGCACACAAGCAGGAATTTCATTTATTATTAACAAGGTCCCCCACGGGCCCAATCCAGAAGAACAAAATCCACCTGTCGGCCCAAACATTGGAATTTATGAATCCAGGCTGAAACTGCCCGACCCAGGCTGCTTGACATGCCCGGATCCTGCAAGCTCCTTCAAAAGTGTAGCAACGTCATTTGATGATCCAAGCAGATATCTAGCACTGGATCGCTTCCTTGAAACAGCACAAGAGAAGTAATTTTCTCTACTAAGATCAAGTACCGAAGAGCCCTCAAGCAGTGACAACCTATCCCGCTTTGTAGTCCGCCAAATCCCACCAGATAGGTAGTTTGTTACTTTCCTTTCTATAGAAGACAAGGAGCGTTGCTTCTTGAAACGAGCTGCCTTGTGCCCAGTCCCACTTTTGTTACCGCTTGGAATATGTGGCAGTGGTGCCCTGAATTGATCTGCAATAGTGGGTCTTGGTGGAGGAGGTGATTCATAAGGCAGGTCTGGCTCGAAAAATGTGTACACATCTTCATCCTGAAACAACCATTCAAAAGCAGCTTCTCATATCATGACATACTTCATGCAATCGTAATTATTGTGATTTTGACAATGAATGAGAATTTGTCAAAGTTTAAGCGAGTATAAGAGAGATACAGCTGAAGTTTATGGGAGGTATTAATGCATCATTTTATATATAAAAGTTGGAAATGCGTATAAAACTTTTATCTTTATAACAGTTTTGTAGAAGGTTATATATAACTTTTAGATGTTTGTTTCCAACTTTTATAGACTGCGATACATTTGGTGAACTCATAAACCGTAGAATGACTTCACAGACCTTCTGTAGAAAGTGTCCAATGCACAGGACATAATCCATAGGCTCCTTCATGCCTTTGTAACGAACTATTTCTCCTATAATACGATCAATTGCTGCACCCTGTTGATAACAAGGGAGGGTTCATATTTGAGAAGATATTTTGAAAAATGCAAAACAGGCGCTAAGGCAAGTGCATGTACCTTCGTAACACCAACAGCTCGGACCTCGATAGATCGGGCACCTTGAACAACATCAACAGATGCATTGGAGATTGGACCTGACCATAGGTGCTGCAACATATCCCTAGCTTGAAGCCTTCCAAACTCTAAGTCTAATTATTTAGGTACATTTTTTTACAGAAAATAAATGAATAGATCAATGAGACAGCAACAGGAGAGTGCCATCATGTTGCCTAGACCATGAAATCAAAGAAGAAAATCTTAATAATGTACCTGCATACTTATAGTTCCATACAAGCGATGTTTCACGGACCTCGAAATGTGATCGCGGTGTTCTTTCGGTGAAGTACTCAAAAACATGCTGAAATCACCAAAATTTTAAACCTTCAATGCCTAAGACTTTAGAGAGAACTTGAGATAATGTACTTATGTTTCACATGATTTATATATAAACCTTAACACTGTCAACCCAATCCATATTTAAATTTTCTGGCATTGTTGTCAACCACTCTCCTCCTGTAAGACGTAAAAACATCCCATTTTCTGCCGCCAGCCACATGTTGTATTCACCAAAATTCTGTACAAGAAGTTGTTAGTTCAAAGCTAAACATGCAACAGCAGAAAAAGGGATCAGTTCAGAAACAAGAGTACGTCATCGAGGACACTTCTGTCACTTCCACTGAGGACAATTACTGTTGTTGTTGGATCATCACAGAGCTTCTTCAAGGGTTCTTTTAAATCTGGGTGCAATTTGAGCTCCATCTCCCTAATTTGTCCACCCCTTCTCCCTAGCGAGTCCCCTTGTGCAGTCAACGTCACATTGAATCCCTGTAATATGAAATTCGTAAAAATAAGTTTGTAACTTGTAACGCTTAATTAATTGTAAACAAACTGCCTGGCCCAAGGTTCTCATTCAACCACCAGATGCAAAAAGGATAAGCATACCAGTATAAGCAGTCGATTTTTCGATTTCGAATAGGATTCAACTGCAGCTTTAACTGGAAGTGAAGGTGGAATCTGTCTAGTCCTCAATTGAGCTTCAACAACAGTATCATTGAGTTCGCTACATAGCATGAAATTTAAGAATTAGAGTACCGTATGGAAAGCAAAAATTGTTTTATACTAAATCTAGAGAATTTATTTAGTGAATGAAACAACAACCAGAAACTTATGTGAGGACACTTAATATAGAATTACAGTTTCCAGAGGTCATTTCAAAGGATAGTGCTCATATTGATATCCCTCTCAAGAGCAACTTAGTGTCAATATGTAACATCCAGAAAAGAATGAAAATAAATATTTTTCCTGTCTGTCTATCTAAAGGCTAATGAATCAGCAGAATTTCACAAACGGTAATTAAGTCTGTTGGCAGAGTGGCATCAATGAATTAAAGTAAGCAGTTGGACTTAATTCTACTTTTACGACTCTATTCAGGAAAACATTGAACACCTTACAAAGGTTGCAGCCCACTCTTGAGATGTGTGAGTGGTCACATGCATGAAGTTGTGGTGGTGCCGCTTTTCTCTTTCATCAGCTGGCATGTTCAAAGCATAACCAATTGACGCAGCAACTTCTGTAATGTTCCATGGATTCACCAAGATAGCCCCAGCACCAAGAGACTGTGCTGCACCTGCAAACTAGAAAAGAATAGAAATTTTTAACACAAAAATTAAAAACCAGGATTCTAGATATCAAAATATTCACATGAAAACTGGCCAAATCATGTTTTATTATATTACATTCATTTTGACAACCAAAGGTCGATTTTTGTGTTTGTATCATCTAACAAAGAGTCACCATATGTAAAGTTATAACAGAAAAAAAAGCTTTAGTTACCTCACTCAAAATGAGGGCTCCTTTCTTGGATGCTTGGCAGGCAACAAATTCATAGCTGACAAGATTCATTCCATCCCTCAAAGATGTAACAAGTGCTACATCTAAACAAGAACAAAAGTACCACAACAAAACGGTATTATAAGTCTGCAGGCCACTGATCAGATAGCCCTCTTATAGAAACGAAGTGAATATGATGGCTACCTTGGTTCTACTGAAGTTTAATTAGATATGTGAAAACACAAGCACAATAAAATACTGCCCTACTTTGCAGACATTCAAAACAAGATTGATTTCTTTATATGCAGAATATGGGAAGAACATACATAAAGGTCATTCACTTTTTAGAAGCTTGCTATAGTAAAGTAAATACTATCTTCATGTCTGACAATTATATTTGTGGATATTTGTAAATGAATAGTTTGTGTGGATTTAATGTTCATATTGACACATGACCAAAGTTTGAAGCACCATAATGTTCCATAGGAGCTTACGGACATACCAATCACAAAGAAAGATATATTATAGCAAGTCACTGGTAGATAAAAATGCAGCAGAAGCACAAACTAGTAAAAGAGCTCTCCTTCAATGCAAGAGAATAAAAGAACTTTCCTATTATTTGATATTGCCCAGATTATATTTGCATATGTAACATTTAAAGGCCCATACATCTTGCTATTGAAGGAATGAAGTAAGTAGTTGTTTGACAAAAGTTGACACTTGACAGTAGTTAAGACAAGAGTGTTAATTGACAAAGAGAACAATGATTAATGACTCGAAGCGTTACGGCACAAAAAATGAGTACCAGTAACAGCGTATAGTGCACATAATGAGTGAAAATCAAGAGATCGATCCTGTAAATAGAGAAGAAAATGCTTTAGAAAATAATCAGTCAGAAATGCGAAGGAAAATAAACAAGTTCAGAGGGACATAACTAGAACCAAAGTATGCTCAAAAGAGACAATTTTGCACTTGGATGAATTTTCTAATTCTCGATTAATGCCAAAAGTCACCAGAATAACAACATTCACCTTGTATTGCCTCTAAGTAAGCACTGGTTTCAAAAACAGAAAGTTGTTCAAAAACCACTTTATCAAATTGGGTAATAAGCTACATTTATTCTTCTACCTTAAAGTTTCATAACTTTAGGAACAATTTCAAACAACTGAATACATGGATTTTTTTTTTTTGGGGTCTAAATTAATGCTACATTTGGAAGACCTTGATAAATTGCAGAAAATGATAATCCCATCTCTGAGGTTCTACGTAATTTGGGCAATTACTTCTATTGTTTTTGAACCTTTCTTTTTTTTTGGTTCATTTCTATGTATGCCATTATGGTTTTGTACCAACAGATGCTGAAATGATAAGGTAAAGACAAACCAGATGATGTATTGGAACTGTGATAAGAGTTCCATATCTTCCATTAATGCGCCCAACAATTTCATGGACCTGGCTAGTAAGCTTCTGATCTGCTAAGAAGGTGAATGGGAGAGAAACATAAACAATAAAACTAATAAATAATTCAAGATAAAATGAAATTTTACAAATGAAGTAGTTTTAAATTATCCATGCCAGAAAAGTTGTGACTTCTTGAGTCAAAAATACTTCGCAAATGGAGAAATCCTCACAATCATTACCATCTCTGACATAATACTTGAAAAGAACCATGAATAATATTGCATCGGAACTCATAACAAGGAAAAGCAAATCAAGCACAGACAGACAGCAGCAAGTGCTTATGCTAGTATATTTTGAACCAGGACTACAAATCCTCTTCTTCCATTTCAGAACTAGCTGAAGTCATATATTTTGTGCTTCTTTGCAAATTGAGTGTTTCTCATTATTTCTACCACAAATTTTGATCAACTATATTTTCTTTTCATCTTTACCACTTGAAGGAGTAAATATTGGACTTGACCATATCCAAAAGCTGAGTATCAAACAGAGAACAAAAGAGTAGCCTTAATTATGCCATTGGCATTCAAACTAATTTCCTACATGAGCCAGTTTAAAAATGCTAAAATAACGGCTTAATTATAGTGTGAATGAGAATAACAGTTGGAGAAGCTGTGTTTAAGGACTTACACTCAGCAACATCTGTCCTCGTTGGCACAGCGATTTGAATCAAAACTACTTTATCACGCCAATTTGGATTTTCCTCAAGGAAATTTTCAAAAGCCAAAATCTTTTGAGGTATTCCCTTAATCATATCCAAGCGATCAACACCTAACATGATCTGCCTTATAATGGAACGGAGCATTAGTTAATTAAAATATGAAACAAAAAGGAAGTTTACTGTAAAACAGTAACAAAAAGAGCTATATAGGGTGCTTTCTCGTAAAAAAAGCAACTCCCACCTTTCGGCCTGAAAATCTGTCTTTCAATTCTCTTATGTGTTCCTGGACTTGAGGTAGTTCCAGAGCTCGAATGAACCGATCAGAATCTATTCCAATAGGGAACTGCAATTTCAATCTCCCAAGAAAGAAAGGTTTGCATAATGAGGAAGAATTTGTGGAGTTCATATTGATAAATATTTTTAACATGCAGCATCACAATTAAAATCTCCAGTTTTGCAGCTCTATGTAGAAGGAAGAATGAGAAAGTTATCAGCCAATATGTACCGCAGCTACACGAGTCAGCCTTCCTTGATCCTCTACTCCTTCAGGCGTGCCCTCAAGCCCAAGAATTCGGGTACAAGCACTCACAAAATGTCTGGCATAATCATATGTGTGAAACCTGCAAAATGTGAAAATATGCAACTGAAGTGATATATAGTACACTAGTACTTGGAAAACAGAAACAAAGTTCTAGTAAATTTATCATTCTTCCATATAATTTAAAAAAAAATTATTGTGCAGCAGAACAAGTGAACTGACCCAACTAAATCAGCAGCAAGAACAGATCTCAGAAGCTCTGATCGAGAAGGTAGCATCCTATGAATCTCTGAGGAAGGAAAAGGTGTATGAAGAAACCAACCAACTTTCATGCTGTTGTTATACTCTTTTAGGCATTTTGGAAGGAACATTAAGTGATAATCATGGCACCAAACAACATCTCCCTCCTGGTAATTCCTGTATACGACATCAGCAAATATTTGGTTTGCCTTTTTATATGCATCAAACTGAGATTGGAAACTTCGAGTGGTTGCCAAGCGGTCTTCCTGTGGAAGGCCAAGATAATGAAAAAGCGGCCACAAGATGTTATTACAATAACCATTGTAGTACTGTTGGACAGTCTCTTCATCAAGGAACACCGGGATGCACCTCTGCAAAGAAAATTTGGAACACATAATTAGTTATATGGTTAATAGGAGCTTAAAAAGTTGAAAATATTATAAAGATTTCCAAACCTTTTCTGCAAGGGCTTTAGTCAATGCTCTTTGCCCCATCTCATCAGGTACATTTACACCAGCCCAGCCAATCCATCTGGTTTCAAACTCCTTCACACCTTCAGGAAAATTAATGATCAGAGTGGAGTTAGTAAAAGTGGAGAGAAAGAACAATAACAAATTGGAGGCAACATCAATATATGTACATATCATTATATTGATGATCACTTGGCTATTCAATTTCACTTACCAAGAAGTGCACTAACTAATCCACCAACACTTACTTCAAGTTGCCAAGAGTCATCACCCCTCCGAATGGCAGACACAGGCAACCTGTTGGCCACCACCAATAAACGCTGTTTATTGGACCGCCCATCTGGCCTAATTTCATTAACATCATTGAAAGCTCTGGCTGCTGCAAGAAACTCTTCCTCATCAAGTACACTCCAGCTTTCACTCTCATTATAGAACGAGTCATTTGGAAACAAGGCTGGCTCTCCCTCATGATTCAAATGGGAATTAGACCTGTTTTTCCTCAATTCTCTTTCTCTAAGAAGTCTTTCCAATCTAGTTCTCGGTGTTCCAGGACTGCCGTTATACTTGTTTCCAGGAAGTCCTGTCACACGCTTGATCTGCAACACAGACTGCATGCAATTTGACAATTCCATAGATCATCTTAATAAAATAAACATATTTTAACTGAAAAAATTAAAAATTTTTGAAGCAATTTTGTTCACTCAACCACTTGAAAGAAACAATAACCTAGAAGAAAAGTGATCCAACATCAACATGAACATGTGGGACATTGATTCTATTCATTACATGAAAATGTGATTATAAAAAATGATGATCAGATACAACATGTTTCAGACGTTAAAATCAACAGAGGAAAAGAGTAATCACCGGATTGTTCTGCAAAATGCAGATCTCTTCTTGAAATGAATTGCCATTCATGATCAAGAAAGAGTTGGAGTGAGTACGCTTTGGTTTGGTATACGAAAGGAATTCGAAACCAAAATGAAGGACGAGGAAGCCGAGGCCGAGGCCAAACCATATGTAGATGAGCGAGCGAGTTGGCCAACCGATATTTTGGGGGGCTGTGGTCAGGACTCAGTATTCATATATATCACAAAAATCTGACCCCGTATCAGCTCATATTCATCTTCATATTCATATATATTAAGCTTTTGCATCTCCATGCAAGCTTTCGACTATTCAATTTTATTTGTTTATGCTTTTTTCCCATATATATTCCTGTAAATATAAGATGCTACACACGCATGCATATGTTACTTTGTGGCGTCAAAATAGTTTGGTGCATACATGAAAATACCATATTATTTATAGCCTACAAAATCCATAATATATTTCTATTTTTATGCAAATTAATAAAAAGATTACGAATACTAATTTGATAATTTGACTAGTGTGACAAATTTTTTTTTTTCTAAAAATAGTTACTTATTAGGGACATATGAAAGTACTCCCACCTCACGGCCTCCAATCTTCTTTCTAAAATTGGAAGGTCCATTTCACGGATAAACAAGAAATTTGGCTCTGGTCTAAAGCATTGAATTGATTTTGTTTTTCCTATTTTCGTTTTATTTTTGTATAAACGTGTGTGCCGGTGCCCTTCATTTTCAACACTCTCTGCAACTCAAATATCGTGGACGCTTGCCCCCCAAAACCTCCTCAGCTTTATCCAAATTCACGAGATTTAGCTATGTTAGGTAGTCAAGCCTTGCACACGAGTTTCACGTGCCGAAAGTGAACAGTGCCAATTTTTCGAGTCAAAGCTTTGTCAATCTACTTTTCGATTTCTAATGAATCGTATCCGTACGTGTGGACAACAATTAATGCATAAAACTATCTCCTTCCGGTTTTTTTGTTTTTCATTGTATTATGAAACAGATTTTCCCCCACAATTTTGGAAAAACTTCAAGTAAGATAAAAAGATATTTGATTGTTGTTAAAATTTTCAGTAATATTAATTAAATTAGAATTGGACTCTTTCTCAACGGATTCTACGGTCTGTATCAGGAAAACTTGGAAATAATCATTAAGATAAAGCTTACATTTTCATATTTAATATGATCTTATCAGACATTTAATGAATTTATTTTTTATTTTTTTAATTTTAATTTTGTTTTTGGGATTTTATAAAAGACACGGAGAACTTGATATTGATAAATGATATTTTATGCATTTTCTCTTTCCGATTTTTAATTAAGGATTGGGCCCTGGGCCCAAGAAAAGAACGACGAAGCTTTTGCTCGTAAAGAACCCAGCCCAAAGTAGTATCTGATCATCGCCACCTTACATTCCAGAGCCGAAGGCCAAGATGAAACCCCCTTTGACAACCCTGTTCCTCCTCATCCTCGTCACCGCCACCGCACCACGGCCCACCCACTCCCTCTCTCTCTCTCAATACCGCAACCTCGTCTCCCTAGCCCACTCACTCCTCACGCGCGTCTCTAATCTACGCGCCGATCGCGGCGACATTTCGGGGTCGAACCGGGCCAGACTCATTGCTCAGAAGCTAGAACGTGGACTCGGGTTAGGCTTCTTCGGGTTCGCATGGTCGGCGGCGTGGGACTACATGAAAAATTATGCGTGGAGGCACTGGAGGGAGTTGGATTACAGGCAGTTAAGTGGCGTCGTTTCGGATTTGAATGAGCTGAGGACGTGTTTAACCGAGTTGATGAGAGTTGACTCGGAGGTTGACAAGGCTGCTTGGATTCGCGAAAATTACGACAATGTGCTTCAAGTTTCGAAACGTCTCTTCGTTCGGCTGCTTGACGTGTTTCGTCAATCGGTACTGTTATTTCACCCTTTGATTTTCGACATAATTACCTAGTTGCCATTATTAAGATTTGGTTGAAGCACTAAGAAATATTAAAAAATTGCCATATATGTGTATATATATATATATTATATATATATATATATATATATATATTGAAAAAGGGTCACTTTTTTCAAAAATTAATCAAGATTACTGGGAATTTTAAAATAATCATATTTTTTAAAATTTAGATGTTATTTTTCAAAAATTTGAGATGTTAGGATGAATTGTCCTACTTTGGTAGCTCATCCTTGTTAAGTTCTACAGCTCGACTGATTTACGGTCCAAATTAATCTACAGTTCGATTATCCAAATTTGTTTTTGAGTTGAGAGTTCTAGAGTCTGTGCGAATTTGGTTATAATATCTCAATTTTTTTAATTCTAAAAGTTCTTTTATAATTTTTTTTTAAGATTGACAAAAAAAATTAGAGCCTGTTTGGTTATGTTAATTATGTGGCAGGGAACATTGAGGGAAGTGGTGGAGAGTATACAGAAAGAAGTGGTGGAGGGAGGTTTATTAAGGGACTGTATGGTTTTAGGGAGTAATGACTTGAAAGGCTTACTTCAAATTTTTCAAGATTTGATTTTGCAATATTTTCCTTCTCCTCATTCTGATTCTGATTCTCAGTATGAGCTATGACTATGATAAGCTTGTGTGTCGATGGCTGTGGTGGGATGCTGCAACGGAGCGGTGATTCGGCAATGTTGAAGAAGATGATACTTAGAACTCTCTTATTATTTTTTCTTGTAATTAAATAGTTATTATATCATATATTTTTATTATTTAAATTAAAATATTTATTAAGGGTATTATTGGGATTTTAACACTAATATTGCCATATCAGCTTTCCGATCAGGTCGATATTGGATCTCTCGGTGAACATAGGAGGGAAATTGTAAATATTCCTACTAAAACTTCCAGTGGTTTTCATTATATTATGAAACAGATGTTCCCCCACAATTTTAGAAAATCTTCAACTAAGATAGAAAGATATTTGATCGTTGTTAAATTTTCAATAATCTTAATTAAATTAGAATTGGACTCTTTCTCAGCGGATGATCAGGAAACTTGAAAATAATCATTAAGGTAAAGCTTCCATTTTCATATTTAATATAATCTTATCAAATATTTAAGGAGTTGATTTTTTATTAGTTTTTAAATTTAAACTTGAATAATTCTATTTATTCGATTTCCAATTTTCATTTCACTAGTCCTATCTTAAAATAAAATGGGAGTAAATTATAATAAAAATAAAAAATAAGATAATTAATATTAAGTAAATGAATCTAACGAAAACTCTTGTTCTCTCCTTATGTATCTTTATATTTTTTCTCTCTTTTTTTCTCTTCCTCTAAAAATAATAACTTTATATTCTTCTACGTAAACTTCAATACTCTCTACTTGTTTTTGCAATTTTTATTTTTTCTCTTTAATTAAACTTTATTTATCTTTCTTTATTCTTTAAATTTCAATCATAAATATAACTTAGAACATCATATCATCATCATCGACTTTGGTTGTTTCTCTTCCTCTCCAATATCAAATCTAAAAATATTTAACTGAATTTTTATAATATGAATTCGGAGAATTCAATAATAAAAGAGAAACAATTATTTACTATTAAAATTATTAATTTTTTTTATGTATTATCGATAGTATTTTTTTTTTTTGGTTTAAGAAATAAAATCGTTATAAAAAGATTAAAAAAATTTAAACGATATTAAGATTAAATAATAATTTAGTTACAAATTAAATGATAAGTAAATTAAGTTTATAATAAAATAGAGGTGAGGCTAATAAGGTTAAAAATAACGTTAATTAAAAATTAAATGATTAACAAGATATATGTAAAATTAAATTTAATTTTAATAAAAAGAGTCTAAATTATAATTTTACTCTCATCGAAAAGGTTGGAGTCAGTGAGACGAAAAAATGCGGACCAGATAGTACCACTCTTTAAACTTTTCTACTTAAGGATTGGGCCCGAATTTAGATTTTCTAGGTCCAAAAAAAGAACGGCCTAGCTTTTGTTCGTCAAAAACCGAGCCCGAAGTATTATCCGATCATCACCTTACTTTCCAGAATCAACGGCCGAGATGAAGCCCTCTTTGACAACCCTGTTCCTCCACATCCTCGTCACCACCACCGCACCACGGCCCACCCAGCCCTCTCCCTCTCCGTCTCTCAATGCCCAAGATGAAACCCTCTTTAACAACCCTGTTCCTCCTCGTCCTCGTCACCACCACCGCACCGCGGCCCACCCACTCCCTCTTCCTCTCCCTCTCCTTCTCCCTCTCTCAATACCGCAACCTCGTCTCGCTAGCCCACTCCCTCCTCACTCGCATCTCTAAACTACGCACCGATCGCGGCGACATTTCAGGATCGAACCGGGCCAGAGTCATTGCTCAGAAGCTCGAACGTGGAATCGGGTTAGGCTTCTTGGGTTTCGCATGGTCGGTGGCGTGGGACTACGTGAAAAATTATGCGTGGAGGGGGTTGGATTACAGGCAGCTAAGCGGTATTGTTTCGGATTTGAATGAGCTGAGGAGGAGTTTAAGCGAGTTGATGAGAGTTGACTCGGAGGTCGACAAGGCTACTTGGATTCGCGAAAATTACGAGAATGTGCTCCAAGTTTCGAAACGTCTCTTCGCTCGGCTGCTTGACGAGTTTCGTCAATCGGTACTGTTTTTTCACCCATTGCTTTTCAACATTATTATCTAGTTGCCGCTATTAAGATTTGGTTAAGAAATATTAAAAAATTGCCAAAATATGATAATTAATATATATATATATATATATATATGTATATTGATATTGGAAAAGAGATATTTACAAAAATAATCAAGATTACTGGGAATTTTAAAATAATCATATTTTCGAAAATTTAGATGTTCCATCAATTGTCCTACGTTGGCAGCTCATCCTTGTTAAGCTCTACAAGACTACAACTCGACTGCTTGACAGTCCAAATACTCTACAGTTCGATTTTTTAAAAAATGAGGTTAATTCTAAAAAATCTTTTATAATTTGGTTTTTTTTAGATTAACAAAAATATTGTGTCAACTTAAGGGTTTGTTGGTTTTGTTAATTATGTGGCAGGGAACATTGAGGGAAGTGGTGGAAATTATACAGAAAGAAGTGGTTGAGGGAGGTTTATTGAGGGACTGTATGGTTTTAGGGAGTAGTGACTTGAAAGGCTTACTTCAAATTTTTGAAGATTTGACTTCGCATTTTCCTTCTTCTCATTCTGACTCTGATTCTCAGCACGAGCTATGACTATTATATATATAACAGACCTGAGCTGATTTTCTTCTTCTGCTCTTATTGCTTGCTGGAATTGAGTTGTGTGTGTTTATGTTTAATGATAGTCTGTCATCAACAATGTACTGAATTTAACTTACAGACAACTTTATCTTGAATCCGTTTTGTATTTTACTTTTCTATCCAGTTGATGTATATTGGTCATGTAAATTGTAAAAGACCCAAAAAAAAAAAAAAAAACCTGAATTGAAGGCTTTGGGAACAAGAATTGGGCTGGATTTGGGACCATTCATCATTCATTTCTAATACAAAAATTGCAGCCTGGGAAGGCCACGTATCTGAAGGGCCTCTATTATATGTGGATTACAGAGCAAAATGAAAGGGACACGCTCATAAATGAGTCATGTGGTAGGTGATGAATTGGAAACACATACAGTACAAGATGTTGAACTGATTGAGTTCTTGTTTTTCAACTACCTTTAATTGCGTGTAGTTGTCACACACACTCATCGATATTTATTTATCTTCTTTAGCCTTAACAACAAGCTCACTGCTAAGTAATATCTTTCTTGACTTTGATCTCAAGTATTCCAGCTGCTGTCACATTAAAAAAAGTGGCTTTCGATAACAATTTTGGATTAATCTTCGCCAACAATCAATCATGTTTGTTAATTAATAATTAGAGTGTTTGAATTGAAAAAATGTCTTAAGAATTTCAATTTATTTCTAAAGCTTGCTAGCAACTGGGTCTGTTGTTCATACTACTGAGAGCATTGCAAAACAGGATCCAATAAAGTATACCAATTACGACGCCGCTAATATATGATTGTCACCGACGCCGAGGTCAATCACAAGTTGGCAAGAAGACTTTCACTTCACCTACGGATACAGAAAGTAAACTCTACTGTCGTCGTCGTAGTATTTATGCTAGCAAGATAAGACTGAGATGGACTTGAGACTTATTAATGCATAAAGGTCTTCTATGCAGACCCATGTTACCTGCTATGACTTGGACCCAAACATTAAATTTTGCTACCAACTCCCTTAAATGCCAGAATAGCTTAATGCATTCACTCATAGTCTGATCAAATATCAGTATATTAGTTTTCAACTTTGATTAAGTTTTTGAGTCAAATGATTAAACAGAATGTAACCAGAAAATTGAAAGTTTTTAATATTATTCTTGATGATTAATCACTCAATCACACTAGTGTCTCAACACTTTTAACTCTTTTTGGGCGGTAACTTATGAAAAATCAGTTGATGATAAGTTGACATCAAATGGTAATTTATAATTTATGAGGCACACCATATAAACAAAATGAGGGGGTTTGTCAAGTGCATATAAGTATTTCTCATATGTGTAATTTATTTAAATTGATGATGAGTTGACACCACATATTAATTTATAATTTGTTGAGCTTATCAAATAAGCAAAATGAAGTGGTATGGCAGGAGGTGCGCGTAAGTATTTCTCATGTGGGTGAAATGTGAAAACAGTCCAAGCTCTCTAGCTGTTTAGAGTCGGCATCTTTTACTTTCTTTTTCAGGACCGACATGTTTCTTATGGAGTTGCTGTGATGCATAAAAATTAAGATGTCAGACACATAGACTACTTAATTAAACACGAAAATGAGTATAGGAAAAGGCGTTTTGTAATCACATGGATTTGGTATATCGGTAATGCCGAGTCAGGAATAACAATGGAGGAGAATAGCCTAATTCATTATACATTAATGAGTAGAGGGTTTATGACCAAAATTAAAGTGACTACTAACAAGGCTGTGGACTTTATGGTATAGAACAGCTTTGATGAATTCAATTTGCATGTATTAATTGAGATCTATTCTGCTAGAAATGCAGAGCAGATAAGTGCGGCCATGATTTTGTCTACATTCTCACATTATCTCCGCGTGAAATTAATGTAGCTAACCAACTTCTCAACTGTAAAAGCTATTAACATATGTGATCCACTGCGTACTATTATCATTGAGATCGATCTTCTTTTGGCTCTCCTCTATATAAACCACCCATCTTGCATTTATATTAGTCACAGGATATATAACACTATTCCTCTAAGCTCAGCGCCATACAATCCTCGGTACTCGTTGATTATTCCTTTGTGGGATTTTGTTTCGATGGAGGGTGCACTCAGAAAATGGTTTGTGGTGGTGTTGGTAATTTTGAGTTTGCATAATGGGACTAGAGCAGAACCTCAAGTTCCTTGTTACTTTATTTTTGGGGATTCATTGGTTGATAATGGGAATAATAATCAACTTAACTCATTGGCTAGAGCTGATTACTTGCCTTATGGGATTGACTTCACTGATGGACCGACTGGAAGGTTTAGCAATGGCAGAACCACTGTTGACTTCATTGGTGAGATTTCTCTCTCTGCCTCGCTTTCTCTAGTCCCACACTGTGTTCACAATCACACGCATCCATCTTAATTAGTAGATTTTGCATGAATAGCAACGTCTGGTTGATTATACATTATGTTGATGTTTGACGAGATAATGATATATATTTGACTTGCTTTTGATATATGAAATATCATTAGTTATGAATCTAAACTATATCGATTGTATAATTTCTTGTCTACATATGAAATCTACAGCTGAACTTTTGGGCTTTGACGATTACATTCCTCCCTATTCAACCGCAAGGGGTCAGGACATACTGAAAGGAGTAAACTTTGCATCAGCAGCTGCTGGAATCAGAGAGGAAACTGGTCGACAGCTGGTAATTAGTGAACGATAAACTTTATTTTTGGCTAACAATAGCATCTATATATTAACCTAACCAATATTTATATTAACATTATTTATCTTGCAGGGAGGTCGGATTAGTTTCAGCGGACAGGTCCAGAATTACCGAAACACGGTCCAGCAAGTAGTGAACTTACTAGGGGATGAGAATACAGCAGCAAATTATCTAAGCCAGTGCATCTACTCAATTGGATTGGGCAGCAACGATTACCTTAACAACTACTTTATGCCTCTGTATTATTCAACCGGTAGCCAATACACACCCGAACAATATGCAGACGCTCTTATTCAACAGTACACTGAGCAACTTAGTGTAAGTTTTAGCATATATACATATTGTACTTTCCATGTGTTTTTGTATACTATTTTTTTTTTTTGACACTTGTCTACTGTTGTTGTTTGTGTTCCAGGATTTGTATGACTATGGGGCAAGGAAGTTTGTGTTGATCGGAGTGGGGGCAATAGGCTGCAGCCCAAATGAATTGGCTCAGAATAGTCAAGATGGTAGAACTTGTGTGCAGAGAATCAACTCAGCCAACCAGCTTTTCAATAACAAGCTCAAGTCTCTTGTTGACCAATTCAACAACAATAGATCTGATGCTAAGTTTATCTACATCAATGCTTATGGGATTTTTCAAGATATAATAAGCAACCCATCTGCCAATGGTAAATATATATGTATAAAATATACGTCTTAGTTCACTACTAATAGTTAGTTAATGATTACAAATTCATGCAATTAGTTAAAATGAGATTGAATTGGTGGATTACAGGTTTCAGGGTTACAAACGCCGGATGCTGTGGTGTTGGGAGAAATAATGGTCAAATCACATGTCTGCCTGCTCAAACTCCATGCCAAAACAGGAAGGAGTATGTGTTTTGGGATGCTTTTCATCCTACTGAAGCTGCAAATGAGATCATCGCAAGGAGATCATACAGTGCGCAGTCTGCATCAGATGCTTATCCAGTTGATATCCACCGCTTAGTCCAGCTCTGAAGATTCAACATTAAAAAAATGCTTGTCTCACCATTATTGATTTAATTGCTATAGTAGATTATGTTTGTTTCTTAAGGATTTTGTGGAAATAAATTATCACAAATTCGTGTCTTGAAATTGATCATATCCTAAATTTTTAGCGTAATTGTTTGAAAAAATATGCAATTAATGAAGATTTTGGAAATGTAGCATGTGGTCCATGTCAGTCTGAAAATTACAAAAGCCATATATTTATTTCCCCATTGAATACTCATGGGTCCAAACACACAGGTGCTGATATTTCGTAGTATATATCACGAAGCTATTAGGGTTAAGAATTTATTCGCCATTAATAACAACGATCGTCTATTATTTATTAGCATATCTACCGATATGATCATTCATCTTTCTTAATTAAAAGATACTGGATGTATCAAAAGATTTAAAAGGAAATGTAATCCTGTGTAAGCTAAAAAAATTTGTATTCGTATTTCCCCGTAACGCAGACGTCTATAAAATCTTTGAACCGTAAAGGGCCAATTAAATTGTGGCACTCTATGTCCTATCCACATATAATTGCCGCAAATATATGTACTGGACCAACTAGAAGGTTCACCAATGGTGCAACTATGATTTTAATTAATTGGTTTGCTCTTCAACGCTGCTTCGACCTACTCTTGTACGTCCACATTTTTTTTAATAATGTTTCACACAATAATCTAATTAATGAGCTAGATGTACTATTCTAGTAGTTTAGATATGGATCCAACTAATCTTTGAACCCAATCGAGGGCAGATTATCACATTTGGGCTTTCATTATCACATTCCATCCTTTGAAAGGGGGACCCTTGATTGATTTTGACGAGAAACTGGGCTACAAGTCTACAACAGGTAACCAATCCAGAGCATGCATAAATACTATGTGTAGATGAAACTGTATAATTCCCTTTGCAGGGTGTTCATATCAGTTTCGTAAAGGAGCTGGAAACTACAACGTAATTACCAAATCCCATTGTTGCCAATCAAGCTAGGAAGTAAAGATTCAGATTCCCATCACCTATACAAGTATCTTTTTTTTTTTTTTTTTTGGGTTGGAATTGGTAGTAACGATTACAGTCACAACTACTACTTGACTTCTTTCCCCATCACTTTGTTACAAGCTAAAAACTTCAATCCCGATTGAGCAATATGCCCAACTTCTTATTAATCATGACTCTAAGAAATTGAAGACTTTATAAAGTGAAGCAGCAAGGAAGACTGCCTTGTTTGGCAAGGTATTGTAGAGTAAAAATTAATATTTTAATGGATATGTCTATTTACAACCAACTTTTAGATCAAAATAACACTTACTTAACAAAGCTCTTCCCTAAATTTAAATTATTAATTTGTACTTTATAAACCCACCTTAATACCAAATATGATCCTCATTAAATATGTCTATAAATATTTGTTTCTTAATTATAAAAGCCCAACTTTTTAATATCCACATTCACCAAATAATTAACGTCTATTTTTTCTAAAAGCAAAAAAAACCTTTCATGATTTTTAGTCAAATTTTACTGTTGTTTATCGTGTTTATTACAAAAAAGATATTCACAAATTAGGTTTGTAATATTTTAACGTATATTTAACTCCAATACCCCAATATTCAATATTGTGCCCTCAAAATAAAGTTGGGGAAAAAAGATGAAGAAAGAAAGAAGAAGAAGAAGAAGATTATTGGAAGAAAACAAGTCCATCATGAAGTCACTCTCTTGAAAGAGCAGAAAAATTCAAGTCTTTTCTTCTAATCATCATAGACTATGCATAGAAGCAAAATTTTTTAAGAAAATTTTGGGTGTGTTCTTTGTTTTTTTTTTTTTTGGATTTTGTGATTTTTTAAAATGATTTAAGAATATTTAGTTAATTTTGAATTTTAAATAGGATATGTGATCGATATTATTCAAATATTAAAAGGGTAGATAGAAGTAGACATCTATTAGTTCAGTCCGCTAGCTATTTTTATTAATTAATTAATAAAAATTTTGTTACTACACATTTCTTAATTAAATAATTAATTAAGAAAACTATGAATACACATGCAAGTATCTGCAAATTGGCTAAGATCTTTGCCCTCAGGCACACGCTAGCTAAGAAATAAAACTCCATATATATTCCTTTCTGGACTTTCCTTTGCCTCACATGCATTCTTTATTTTAAGCTCATGTTTCTCGCATCTTGACTTGCCCAGTTTGCCATTTTGCCTTTCCTCTTGCGTAAATTAATCTCTCCACGTTTGGTAATGTCGTGCGCGATAAAACTAGCATGGATAGTCTCCATTCTGATGCTGGTATCTGACATGCAACAGTGCATTCTAGGAGCTCCACAGGCACCTTGCTATTTCATTTTTGGGGACTCTTTGGCTGATAATGGCAATAACAAAAATCTTGCAACATTGGCCAAAAAGAATTATTACCCACCATATGGCATTGACTTCCGTAATGCAAGAACAACAGGAAGGTTTACCAATGGCAAAACGCATGCAATTTGACATACTTGGTCTGGTCCTTCAACTTTACTAAAATTTATAGTATTTATTTCCATTTTTTTATTCTCATCAAGCATATTATACATAATTAATAGATTACATTAGGCATATATTTATGGAGTTCAATTATGACAGTTTATTCGTTTGTGCGTGGTAAATCTATGACACGTTAATTTTGATATTAATAATGGAAGGTTAAGATTTATATTTAATCTCTCTCCTTATTAATATAATTTTCTACAATCATTATCCTTGCAAAAAGCCAATATGAAAATTAAATTAGATGTGTGGAGAATCTTTGTCCCTATACTTTGAATTAAGATTCTTTATTCACCTACCTTTACCTCAGATTTAAGGATTTGGTGACGTATATTATGAATGTTGATATTAATAAATGGTTAAGATTTGTATTTATTCTCTCTTTTTATTGATATATTCATATTTTATATAACTATCAATTACATTCTTGTAAAAAGATGCAGTGAAAATGAGATGAGAAAGGGAATCATTGTCCTTCAGTTTTATCTTATACCCCTTTTTAGGCAACTCCAAGGCATGCAATCATAATTTTAGTCGCTTATTGACACTAGTAAGTTTCTGACTAAATGCAGCTGAACTTTTGGGTTTGGATGATTCTATGCCACCCTTTGCAGGGTCCGAGACCTTTGCCATACTCAGAAAGTGTGAATTACGCATCTGGGGCGGCAGGAATTCGTGAGGAAACTGGGCAACCAATGGTAATTAGATAGATGTATATATATAAGATACTTACATTCTACTTAATCCTTGATCCCTAAGGTAATGGGCCCTCGCATATCTCCAACTTGTTTGGACTGGGGATAAGGAGCTAGAAATGTCGAATGGCTGGGTGGGCGATAGGGATGGAAATGGGAATGATAATTTTTCCTGAAATTAAATATAGATTGTGTTCCCTAGCCCGACTTGGCCCATTCCTCTAAAGTTATATATATAAGAAAAAAGATCTAAATCTTATTTTTTAAGGATGGTTGAGGATTACGAAAAATTTGTAGTAATTTTACTTTGATTTTGTTTTTCAAATTTATATATGTTAAAGTAGACATCTAAAAGTTTGTTTAAAATATTTTTCACTGAAAAATGTAAAGTATTTGGTTTTTTATGAATTTTTGAAAATGACTCTGCAATTCTAGAATTTTCAGTTTTTTTTTTTTTTTTTGCAGGAGATTAGTTTTACAAACTTATTTGAGCTACGTAGAAATTTCAAAAAATTATGAAATTCGGTAGATTTGTTCATTTTTTAGTCTAGTTTGATTATGAAAATTTTTGTTTGGAAATTTTTTATGCATTTACAATTGAAGAGAGGTAAATCTTAAACGCTTTTCATAGAATCAATAGACCCCAAAATATAAATTATTTGACATGGGCTATTGTTACTAACTATCCGTGAGTTTTGAGCTATTATCGGGCAAAAACTAGGTTTGCTCTTTACTCAAAATCACCCCTGAGTTTTCTTAAAATTAATTAGTAGATCGTTAGTTTGGATTCTGATAGAAATACAAAATGTCTATTGTGCCTCTAACCATTTTCGGTTCCCATCTTCACCTCTCCAACCATTTTCTTCCTTCTGCAGTCCATTCATGGTAGGGATTCAACCAAAGACTAACATCTAATTGCAAGAATCTAACCATCTAGCTGCCATCACGAAGTCTATTACCCATGAGCACTAAAGAATCGTCAAAACATCATTCAAGAATCACCAGAAGTTCCGTTCATGGATTGAACATACCCCTCTGGAGCTTGTGGATTCAAGAGAATAAGTAATGTCAACAACAATATAATCATGATAGGAGGTTTGGTAAATCCAGTCTATATCCTCACTACCCTTGACTTTCTCTCGTTTTTCTTTAAGGATTAGAAGCTAAAAAAAAAAAAAAAAAAGGACAATCACAAGTGCCCTAAAAACTCTGTTATTATCATCCCATAAAGGTGATTATTAAGGAGGAAACCATAATTACAATGTGATTATCCCATCTTTGCTAAAGGCATAGCGACTAGGATCTATATCTTGTGAGTAAAATGAATAGTTGTGGGAGAGTATTTGATGGTGATGGGCTTCCGTTGTGGTGTTCATTGATAGTGGTAGCAGTGGCTATTTTTCCTATCTCCAACCCCAAGTCGCCTCCGCTATACTGTCTTTGTTTTTTGGAAAGTGGGTGGCTTGAAAACTCTTATTTTTTTATTTGGAATTAAGATATTTATTATTTGTATGAAATTTCTAATTTACCATCATCTGTTTAAACTGAAGTTGCTTAGTGATGGATTTAGTGATGGATTTTGAGAAAATTCAGGGGTTTTTTAATTAAAGAGGCAAACCTTGTTTCTGCCTGATAATAGGCCAAAACTTAGGGATAGTTAGTGATAATAGCCCTGTTAGAAATACTTCTATTTATTTCAAGGGAACCCTTGAGATGTCTATTTAAACTTATAAAAATTTAAAAAACAAAGTCAAAGTAAAATTACTACAAAAATTTTCGTAATCCTCTACTATCCTCTACAAATAAGGTAGGGGTATGTGTGTATGGATTGACAAACGGGCTGGGCCAGACTGGGGAACACAATCCCATTTAATTTCAGAAAAAATTGTTATTCCCAACCCATTCCCCATTTCTTGCTCCACATCCCTGGCCCAAATGGGTTGGCGATATGCGGAGCCTATCCCTGTGGGGATTGGTCCCTACTGTAGTATGCCATGAATATTGCCTTTAATATGATCAAGAGATTCTGACACAATTATTAGATGTGGATTTTATTCTAGCCGAAGAGACCCAACTTCTCCGGTAAGAATTAATTTGAAAAAATTATTCCAAATGACACCCATTTAATTCTAAAATTATCATTCACTTATTTATTATTCTCCCTAATATATTTTTTGTTACACTACCATTAACACATAACTCTTCTGTTCCATCATCTCTCATTCCTCAAATTATCTTTTCTAGTTTTTTTTTAAAGAACATATAAACTACAACTTTTTAATACATCTCTCTCATAGATTTTTACTATAATTATTAGTAAATTTAAATTAGGATTTATTTATATTTGCCAATATAAAGTAGTCATAAATTGTTGTAACTTGAAAGATAAAGGAGGTTTGCTTCTTCTGTGGGAGTACAAATACAAACATCCATACTTAGAGATATCCAGGAATAGATGAAAAGGATGGTTGGACATTTATTAAATTTCAAAAATACAAAAAGCATATTGTCTATTTTTCCCACTACTTAAATTGAAGATAGGTTAATTTATGGCTCAATAAATCATGATGAATATGTGGAGTATGAAAATATTTTATAAAGAAAATAAAGGTTGGGCGTTTTGATTTCCATGTAATGGGTTCTTGAGCAATTTTAATTAAAGATACATTTGTACTTAATAAAAATACGAAAAATAGTGCTTGTTTAGGCTGCTCAATATTGGGAGGCATATAGGACCACTCTATCAATAGAGGTCGTGACGATGGGCTGCTCGGTCGTCTGGATTAGGAAAATTTGAAACTTTATTACCAGACTACAGTAACAGCACTCCGTTTTTGGGCTCGGAGGATTGAACAAAACGGATTAGCATCTAGCAACGGGTCCCCGCAACTATACGATAATTTAATTGAGTAATAAGTAACGATACTCTTCCGAAGTTTTAAAATAAAGTTTTATTTATTATACGGATCCTTAGATGATGTGATAAGTCATAAATCATCAATACATTTATTCGATAATTATTAATTAAATAAGCATTATTTAGGATATAAAATTTGGAATATAATTTACGATAGATGTCATTATTCTAATTCAATAGTAAAATGTATCCTATGTTGCTATTAGTTTATTAATTTTCTAAAATTCTATATTTGTAATGCAGATTTTGTTTAGTCAAAAAATGTAGCTTCCATAACAATTATTGTAAACTATTATAACATAAATAATTTCAAAAAATTATGATACTAAATAAAACATGAAGTTGAGGCTAAAAGTTAGTATTAACATAGATATTTTTACAATACTAATAGTACATTGAATAAATCAATTTAGAAAAATATAGAATTGCATACCGATCAAGCATGAAAATAAACAATAAGATTATACATTGAACACATTACATTAACTTGGTAGTTATATTGACGGCGATAATTTATAAGCAATAATGCTATTCTTTCCAAATGAACTCCCAAACTTTATCATTCTAATTAAATGATATGGATTTAATTAATGATTTCCACGTGAATGAATAGATGATACAATGAGTGAGTTGTTAACTTTAAATAAATGCTACGTCATTTAGGATGAATAATTTGGAATAAGATTTTCAAATATATAGAGCATTACTCTTTACAAGTGATGCTACTTATACAAATCATTAACTAGCAACAACTAATCTTTTGGTACCACAATTACTATTTGGCAACATATTTCCGATGCATTTCTCCAATTATTTATATAGTATAATTTCGCACAAATTTCTAAAACAATATAAATCTTGATACAAAATTTTAACTAATGATCTTATCTAAATTAACGGTTGAGATTTAAAGACACCAAAATTTGCATTTATTATTTCTTTTTTCTCCTTAGAAGCACACAATTTGAAAGTCAATGAAATGGCGCCGATGCCATTGCCATGGTTTTCACCTTTGTAATCTTTGAGCAATAAACTTTTAAAATTATAAGCACCACCGTCGTATTCGACAGCATAACATTAGTGAATATATTGAGTAGTTCTTCATCACCTCAGCTGATGCAAAATAGAACTTATCATATCTCCAATCTCTGCCGTTATTATTTTCTTGCACTGGAAAAGCAAAATGAGACTTGAAGGTTGTAGATGAAATTAAGTTGAAATCAGATCAAATATGCCATAAACAAGTAGCTCTAATAGAGCTTCCGAATCCGATATTGATTTTGAATCCATTAATTAGCTAGACTAGATATGTAATGTGTTAAAAAAACTCATAATAGATGATAAAGAAACTCTACTGTAAATTAAGTTAGAAGAAACAGAGAGAAGCTTGATGACTTGTGATCTGAACATTAGAATTCAGGTTTGGTTTATTAAAAAATGATATAAAATAAGGTGCTTTAATATTCTTAAGGAATTTATGTAGTTATGAAAATATTAATTAAAATGGCTGGTAAGTTATTGTGATTATTCACCAAGGGCAAGCAAAAATTACGACATATGCATGCAAACAAATTAAAGATAAAATTTAGCACATTCCACAAAGGAGAAATATTGAAACAACTATAATTAATTAATTTTTTTTAAGAAAGAATAATTGACCTATACATCATATCTGCAATATTTTCACCAAATATTAAGCAGGCCAGACCACTTGATACAAGCTATCTTGCTAGTTTGTGGTATATGCCAGGAACATGACCACAAATAATGGCACCAATTAGCAAACTATTATCACCAAAACAACTCCACGCTAAGCTAGTTAATTTTGTGACAACCAATATAATAATGATTCAGTTTTAAATCAAAATCTCTTTTGCAAGAGTTGACTCAACAAATTAATTAACAAACTGAAAGCTAGCGCGAAATAATAAATTGATTTGTCAATGTTTAGGGTCGGCATGAAAGGGGCGGTGGCATTCGGATTCGGCGCTGGGTATCTTCAGAATAGCTAATGGCTAGGGAGGGCTGCTGCCATCTTAAGTTTTTACTTTGCCCTCCCTTGCCAGCCAAAACATCGTGGTTTTAATTTAGTTTGTTCAGAGATTTTTAAAATTTTCATATTATAATATATTTTTATCTAAAACACTTATGTGAAATTAATTATACAAATTTAATTTCATATAATTTTAAATTCTTAGTATTTTGAAATAAAAAAGAAAATAATATCTTTTTATCACTTTGAAAATATGAAATTTCTTTATTTGTTTCTTTAAGTTAGGAGATATAAAAGCTTAATATCATTTTTAATAATTTTATAATCATAAACTAATTTATTATTTTTTTACACCATTTTAACTTTGATAACATGCTATATATAATTTTTTATAAATATGTGCATAGCATATAGAATTAGGGATGGCAATGGAGCTGCGCAGGGTGGGGAGGCCCTCTCCATTTTCCATCCCATTGTTCAATTTAACTCTTGTTTCCCACCAATTTTCCATGTTTTTTAGGACAGGGAGGGGTGGGGATGGGAAATCTCTATGTGGAGAATGCTTTTCCCAATCCCACCCTATTATCTATATCAACATCTTTTATTTAATTGGGGTTTTAATAAAATAAAATAACATTTTATTTTTAGACAATAATATAATTTTATATTTTTTCAATCATCATTATTTTAAATGTTAAATATAAGTAGTTTATAAGTTTATATATTATATTTTTTTATATGTAATAGTTTATTATATGAAATAAAAATAACAATATCTTTTATATTTATATATCTAATGGTAGGGTGCAAGGGTGGGCTGGGGAGTAGTAAACCCATCCCCACCTCATCATAATGCAGGGATTAAAATTCTTCCTCATTCTTGCCCCATCCCCATGAAAACTACTTCATTCCTACTCCAGTAGAGGCGGATCCCTGTGGTTTCCCAATCCCACAGTACATTTTTCCATTCCTATATAGAATAATGATATTCTTCCCAAGAGCTATCTCAAATTTTATATCTTAAATGATATGTATTTAATTAATACATGGTATAGTAATATCATGAGTGATATAATAACTTTAATTTTATGTCATTGATCTTCAATGCATGATAGTATTGAGATAGTATTAAGATATGATAGCATAGTTGCAAAATTTTTGTTGCTATATCTAAAAATTTTGGACTTAGTTCTTTAATGGTTCAGCAACTACTTCTATTTATTATTTGATAAAAAATGTTGTAACTACGTGTTTCTTAAGGAAATGATTAATTAAAGAAAACTTTAATGTGCTAGTATAAAAAATAGGTTTGGCCAACAGTACCTATGCCCTCAGCACACGCTATTAATCCTTTTGGGAGTTTCATTTGCCTCACATGCCATCCTTATTTATTTTAAGCTCATATCACATTTCTCGCATCCTGACTTGACTTGCCCAGTTTGCCATTTTGCCTTCCCCCTTGCGTAAATTAGTCCCTCCACGTTTGGTAATGGCGTGTGTGATAAAACTAATAGTGATAGTCTCCGTTCTGATGTTGGTATTTAGCATGCAACAGTGCATTCTAGGAGCTCCACAGGTACCCTGCTATTTCATTTTTGGTGACTCTTTGGCTGATAATGGCAATAACAACTACCTTGCAACATTCGCTAAAGTGAATTACCCACCATATGGCATTGACTTCCGTAATGCAACACCAACAGGAAGGTTTACCAATGGCAAAACGCTATTTGACATACTTGGTCTGGTCCTTCAACTTTAGAATAACTTATTAGCTAGTGCAATTTTTTTTTTTTGTTTTGTCATTCTCATCAAGCACATTATACATTATAGATTACATTACGAATATTTACGGAGCATATTGATAGTTTGTTCATTTGTGCATAATATAATCTAGATTGGTCTAAATTTTATCTTAAAAATCTTTTTGGGCATGTTGCTAAGGTGTGCAATCCAATATTTTAATATATTGCTTATTGAAATTAGCAACTTAATTTCTAACTAAACGCAGCCGGACTTTTGGGTTTCAATGATTCTATGCCACCCTTTGCAACGTCCGCGAACTCTGACATACTCCAAGGTGTAAATTATGCGTCTGGGTTAGGAGGAATTCGTGACGAAACCGGGCAACAAGGGGTAATTTGACGGACATTTATATATACATTCTGCGTACTAGTCCTTTAATTGAGAATCTGATCGAGTACACATATATATGTATATTTCCCTTTACAGGGTGATCGTGTTAGTTTAAATAGTCAGCTACGAAATCACCAAGTTATTGTCAATCGCATCACTGCCAAACTTGGTGGAAACGCTTCAGCTTATCTAAACAAGTGCTTGTATTCTGTTAACATGGGCAGTAACGATTACCTGAACAACTATTTTATGCCTCAGAGTTATCCCACAAGCCACTTGTACACCCCAGAGCAATATGCGCAAGTTCTTATTGATCAGTATTCTCAACAGTTAATGGTAATTAAGTGCCAAAAATGTTTATCGTTCTAATATAAATAAATATGATTATTTCTTAGTACGTACGTAATTCAGTCTTTTATTGTCTCTGGCGTAAATACGTTAGGCTTTATACAAACTTGGAGCAAGGAAAATTGCCTTGTTTGGAGTGGGAGCACTTGGTTGCATCCCGAGATCACTTGCTTCACAACCAACAAATGGCGCTGCCTGTGTAGAGAAATATAACAGTGCGGTCCAACTTTTCAACAATAAACTCAAGTCGCTTGTTGATCAACTCAATAGCATTTTAACTAATGCAAAGTTTATCTACGTTAACTATTACTATATCAGCATCAGCGGCACTCCTTTATCAGGTGTATACATATATTTAATTCGCCACAATTAATTCTTGTAGCTAACTCTTTGTTAATATTTTATCATTTTTTTTTTTGACATCAAAAGAAATATTTCTTGTGTTAATTGTTGGCACTATATATTAGGCTTTAGCGTTACAAGAATTCCCTGCTGCCCAGTGTCAAGCATCACTGGTCTTTGTGTTGGCAACTCAATTCCATGCCAGAATAGGGATGAGTACGAGTTCTGGGACGGATTCCATCCAACCGAGGCTGCGAATCAGATGACAATGCAACGAGCATACACAGCTGCTCAACCATCTGATGCTTATCCATATGATATAAGTCATTTGGCTCAGTTATGATCAAGGGAATCGACAACAATACTGTTTCTGCCAAAGTAATAATTCTCAATTAACTGATAAAAGATCTTCTGCAATGTTGTCCAAATTGTTAGAAGTTCTGTATCGTCAATCCTTACGGATTGGTTATGTAATGCACCTTATGAAACTTAAATATTATTAAATATATGACATAAGTTATTATTAATGTTGCCAAGTTTTTACATGGAAAATTATAAGATCTTAACCTCAGCTTTTTGATCCCTTTTCTTTTCGAGTTTCCATGTCAAGGACTCTTTTTTATTAAGGAGCCGTGCATGTTGATATGTAATATAAAAATTATGAAAAAAAAATTAAAATGATAAGCAATCAATATGATTTATTACTAATAATAAAATATTTGAAAAGATAAATTTGTTTTTATTATTTATTATTTTATGTTTTTATATATTATACCCTTCCTTAATTTTTATTCCTAATTTCATTTCAAATTATATGATAATTGAAATATCATTTATTACATAGATTATCAGTTAACGTGGTGAACGATATAATATATAATACTGCAGCACTTATCACACCGTTCAAACCAGATTTGAAATGAAAATTTATGAAAAATATTATTATTTGTTAACTTAATTACAAAGAAGTGATTGATGTGAACCTATTATTATGACATTATTATTTATCAATCAGTTGTCCTAATACTAAATGCGGGTCTGCTTGGCCTTCTTGATTGGGTCAATACTGTATCCCAATTTTTTGTAACTACAAGCAAATAATAGCTTGTAAATTTATCGCTATTTACTAGTTATATTTACACCAAAAAAAATTCTCAATACTGTATTTAGTGATTGTATTTTAGAAATTAGGGGTGTAAAACCTTTTCTGTATTAGTATCCCATCTAAATTAGGCAAATTTAACCTTAAAAATTTAAAAAAAAAAGCTGTATATTATGAGAACTTTGACTGCGTCTCATTATGTACGATAAATATATCTATATAAACATGTAATCGTCTAAACTTATATTTGCATCACACAAGACAAGGCCTTGCGAAGGTTCACTAATTGCTTTACGCAATTCTTCATTCGCTTGGCCTTGCTTTGCATACATCGATCGTTTTCGTGGAATGGCCCGCCAGATAAAACTGCGGTGGACACTCTTTCTTCTATCGGTGATATCAGACTTGCCTCATTGGACATTAGGAGCTGAACAAGTACCTTGCTATTTCATTTTTGGAGACTCGATGTATGATAATGGCAACAACAATGGGCTCGAAACATTGGCCAAAGTCAATTATCGTCCATATGGAATTGACTTTCCCAATGGACCAACGGGAAGGTTCAGCAATGGTGCTACCATAGTTGATTTCATTGGTTTGTTCTTCAACTCTATTTAAACCTTTCAAGATACACCATTAACATATGTGAAGATTTTAATTTATTGTATAATGTTTTTATATCAGTGAAAACTACGATTCAAGTTGTTTAGATCGGTTAACTTGATCTTTCAACGGATTCTAAGAGCATATGATGACAGTAGATTAAAATTTTCATTTATTTTGAACTTTGATACATTTTAATTTAAGATTTCCTTTTCAAAACATAATTGCTACATACAGACGTTGCTTGGCTTATCCTTGTCATGTTAGCTAATGGAAAGTTTTATCTGTGAGCAGCTAAACATTTGGGGTTTGAGAATTACATTCCATCCTTTGCATCCGGGCCCTCTGATGTACTCAAAGGTGTGAATTATGCATCTGGTTCAGCAGGAATTCGAGATGAAACTGGGCAACAACAAGTAATTCATCCACTGCATGAACGTTTACGTATATAATCACATGTATATGCATCTTCAATACCAACTGAGATAATTATAATTCTCTTGACAGGGTGCACATGTCAGTTTCGGTAAGCAGCTAGAAAATCACAAAGTAATCACCGATCGCATTGTTGCCAATATGGGAAGCAAAGATTCAGCTGCGCAGCACCTAAACAAGTGCGTATATTCAGTTGGAATCGGTAATAACGACTACATTAACAACTACTTCTTGCCCGATCAATACAATACAAGCAAACAATATAATCCAGAGCAATATGCCCAAGTTCTTATTGATCAGTATTCGAAGCAATTGAGGACTTTATACAGTGAGGGAGCAAGGAAGATTGCTTTGTTTGGCCTGGGGACAATAGGTTGCACCCCGAATGCAATTTCTTCGTTTCAAAGGCCTAGTGGCGCTCTCTGTGTTGACAACATGAACAATGCAATCATACTTTTCAACAACAAGCTTAAGTCACTAGTCGATCAACTCAATACCGATTTACCTCAAGCAAAATTTACTTATATAAACCTGTTGGGAATGGGATTAGCCGCTCCTGCTGCAGCTGGGTTGAAGTTTCTCAACACTACTTGCTGCCCAGTGGTGAGCAAAACCGGATTATGTGAGGCAGACAAAGCTCCATGCGAAAATAGGAATGAGTACGCCTACTGGGACGCCTTCCACCCTACTGAGGCCGTAAATAAACATATGGCGCAGCGATCATACAAGGCTTTGGAAACATCAGACGCTCATCCTTATGATATAAGTCGTTTGATTCAGCAATGATACATCACCGTTTGCTGTGTTTTTGCCCACCCATGTGCATTCCTTCCAATGATCGATATATAATTTTTTCTAAATTCATATTTCGACATGCAAATTGCGAAATTGTCCTTCTATTCAAAGGGGAAAATTTCTCAACAATATTACATCACGCGGATATGTAACAGAAGACTGATTAGCAGGCTATGCTCTTTACAGCAGGCAGTCGCTGTCTCCTTGAATTAAACCTGCGGTTATGAACCAACTGAACTGATGACTGTCGTTAATTCTAATAAAATTTATCCCCAATTCCAATTAATTAATTATACAGTTAAGATTAAGACGATTAAGGTTACCAATAGGGCAGAACCATTGACCGATGTCAGTACGGAAGTATTCACTAGTGATTAATTTTGCATCAGTTAGATTCTTATTGAGTTGATCAAAGAGTGATTTAAGCCTAGCTATGATTAAAATTTGGTTGTGTTGTTCATTTTCTCTACACGCTTTGGAGGCATTTCGTGGATATGAAATGAAACAATTGCTTTAGAAGTGCAGCTTATTTGTCCCAACCCAAACAAGCTAAGGCAGCCTTCCTTGCTCTCATATCAAATCTAAAGAAACAGCAGAAAGAAAATGTGGTTAATCGGCTAGCTAGATAGAAACATAATCAATATAAAAGAACAAATTAATTAAGAGATCAAGAAAAATAATTGAGTAAACTTCAGTTGCTGAGAACACTGTTCAATGTGCCAACCCAGATGCATAATTCATACCTTTGAGTAGCCAGACTCCCAATTAACCGCTTGTGAAAAGGGTTGGGATGAAGTTGTCAAAATAAATAAGTTCGCCTGCACAAATAGTTAATTTTTGCGCGCAACACAAACTTGGGTGCGTTTTCAAACCGGGAAAAGTGTTAGGGAAAATGATGAAAGGGGAGACCAATAATGCCGAATGTGGTTCGGCCATTGCAAAACCTTCCTATTTATCCATTTGGGAAGTCTACCCCTTAATGTTCCAAGTACGTTATTACTGCCACTATGAACCAATGAGTCCCCGAAAAGGACAAGGGCACTTGTGATTCTGCTTTGATAACATATGTTGCAAGTTCAGAATCACCAAAAAACAAAGATCACCCTACTGCACCATAGTTCTGTCTCACCTATCATCCACAAATTAAGTACTTACGAAAGAAGAGGCAGCTAGAAAGGGAGATTAATTATGTTATATACGGCAAGCAACAAATGATCCCTACAGTTGGGATTGTGTAATTATAAGGGGCTTTATTAGCATGACCGTTAATACAAACACGTCGCGCATAAACATCATGAAAAATAAAACTTTGCGTCTGCTCATATCATATACCTCTATCACTTGACGTATATATATAGACACTTCCAGTGAGCCGAAATCATTTCAGCCTCAGGGTTGTAAACTGGCTGGCCCGAGAAATATTATTTAGTTATAGGCTTTAGTTAACGTAAAATTATGCTAATCATACAAATAATATCAATACTTCTCTCTCTTTTTTTTTTTTCACATGTTAGCTATAGCTCGAACAAATGGACCCTACCGGTATTGTAACGATTCCTTCAGTTTCGATGTAAATATGCATAAATTCATTTACGAAGTTCACAAAATGGCGCCCAAATATGTAACAAAAAAATGAAATAATAACGTTTGCAAGCACATGGATATTGAGTCAAATGTTTAGAGTAGTGGGTAAGCATGTTTTACAATTTGGAAAGGATTAGCCTTGTTAAATCGAAGTGAAATTACACTTGATATACGGCCACAAACCTAAAATCATAGACATTACTAGCTTAATTAACCGTTTCATCATTTTTCTTAAATCTTTCAGTTGGAGTTATATTGCTAGTTTTGATCAATTATCTAGACGTTAGAATTCTGAGATTAAAAACAGAAGAGAATCAAAATGAAGTGATTATTAATCGAGAACAATTTTTCAGGGTGTGTTGCAATGTGGTAATTATAGGATACAACCCGGGGCCTCTGCCTCCCCGATATTTCAGTTTGATTCTATCACGAAAGCAATAGGGTTTTCCATAATTTTTGGGAACTTAGACCCGGTTACCGGGTCATGCTTTCTGTTCTGATTCGAAGAAATCGGGGAGAAATATCTAACCTCACAAACTTTTCTTTTCCCTTAATTGGCGATCGCCTACAAATTATAGCAACTATATATATCTTGCTTGGGCAAATTCGTTTATGTACTTTATCGCAAAGTTTATCATTCTTCACTTGTTTCTTTAGCGTGTACATATTTCTCTTTTTATCATTGATTTGCTATAGACAATTAATCCCTTCTAGCACATGTCACAAAATTCATAGTCATTCTTTTTAATAGTCTTTATTATTGAATTACTTATTCAATGGGGCGTGAGATAAAACTATATAATTGGGTGGTCTTTGGTGCATTATTGTTGGTTTCAAATGGGAATAATTTTGTTTATGGAGAACCAAAAGTGCCTTGTTACTTCATTTTTGGAGATTCATTGGTTGATAGTGGCAATAATAACAACCTAAAAACAGCAAATAAAGTTAATTACAAACCATATGGAATTGATTTTCCCGAAGGGCCTACAGGAAGGTTTTGCAATGGTCGAACAGTAGCTGATTTATTGAGTGCGTCTTTAATTTCTTCAAGTTGAAACTATATTTTTGTATTAATTTAAAGGCTAGCTAGCTCATGTATTGCAATTTGTTGACATTTTCCTGCTACGTTAAATTAAACATTAATCTTCTCCTTACAGCTGAAAAATTGGGTTTCGATGAGTACATTCCATCCTTTTTAACTGCTAACGGCTCCCGGATTCTCAAAGGTGTCAATTATGCATCTGGGGCAGCAGGAATTCGGGATGAAACTGGAAAGGCATCGGTAATCTTATATGTTCACATGTCTTGAGACTAGTTAATTTCTTTACGCTTTATAGTAGTTGGTTTATAGACAATCAACTCCTCTTTGCAGGGCGATTGCATCAGCTTAAATAAGCAGTTGGAACATCATAATACTACAATCTCTCGCATCGTTAAACTATTAGGCAGCAAAGAGAAAGCCAATAAGCACCTGCAGAAGTGTTTTTATTCAATTACGATTGGCAGTAATGACTACATCAACAATTATTTCTTGCCCCAGTTATACAACTCAAGTAAGCTCTACAAGCCAGGTGAATATGCAAAAGTCCTTGTGGATCAATATAATGCCCAAATCAAGGTTAGTTGTGACTTGTTAGTAATTTACTTGTGCTATATATATAATTGCGTCATAATCACAATCAAGAATATATAATCCGGTTCTAATATTGTGATATCCATGTTTATTCAAATCAGAGATTGTACAGTTATGGAGCGAGGAAGGTGACATTGACTGGAATAGGGCCCATAGGCTGTACTCCAAATGCAACTTCATATTATGGGACACATGGATCCATATGCGTCGACAAGATAAATTTGGCAGTGGAGCGTTTTAACACCAGGCTAAGATTTCTTGTCCATACACTCAATGAAGAGCTTAAAAATGCGAGTTTTGTCTTCACCAACACTTTGAAATTGACACCAGCAACGGCTTCTATTCACGGTAGATCATTAGCAGATGTTAGTCATGCTATTGGCCTTGGTAGGTCGTTAATTAATTCTTTGTCTTAGTATTGTTACAACCAAGTCGTTTGTTGGGAGAATGTATAATCAAATATTTTGTCTTGTGATTGTGAAACTCAGGTGACCACAAACAGATTTTTAATATATCTATCAAGTGCTGCGACGTAGGGGACTTTGGTCTATGCATTCCTAATAAGCCTCCGTGTGACAACAGAAATCTGGTCTTGTTCTGGGATTCGTTTCATACTACAGAATTCGCTAACAGGATCCTAGCGAACGGAATCTTTGATAATGACAACATAAACCTTACATATCCATGTGACCTTCGACGACTACTTAACATCACGTTATCCAGGACGACCTCTCAGGTTCTACTTGCTAAAGAGAAGAGCTTCTGATATATACACTACTCTTATATTTATATGGGTTTGTTCTTGTTGCGGGTTCCATGCAAGTATAAACATATGTATGCTTGCCTTCATGAATCCTTCAAGTTTTGACTTTTATTTAATAATAGACTATTTGCTGTGAATTATACCAGCTTGTTAGTAGCAATATTGGTCACGGGAACCTGGAGTTTGGATAAAGCATACGGAAAAGAAGTCCATGTCTCACAACAAATTTATGAGTCAATATACCATAGTCTACAAAGCTAATAAATACTTAAGAGTTCAGAGTTCAGACCCTCAATTAAGTAAAGTTGATTCCAGCTTCTTGGCATTTTTCAGCACAACTGCAGCTTTCATTAGGATGAAATACTAGTTCATCAAGCACTTATTAACTGCACGCAGGTAGGAAGAACGTATTAGATAAACATTGTCGTTCAGAATCCAAGTAATGCATGAAATCACCGGAAAATATATCATGAGATTATATTCAGAACTTTAAGAAGAAATAACGATCATAATCAGGTATGTTTAGGTCCAAAGTTACACTCCATAATCCACCAGAACATATATGTCTGTGCATGTACATGTATGGAGGTGTCGTTAAAAAATCAGCTAATAGCAAGATCAACTAATATATACTTAAAATGCTTAGTGGAAGCCATATATTGAAGAATGTAAACAAATTAGGCATTTCAGAGAAGATATATGCATTTACGTAATTTTAGTTTCTATACGTTCCTATGATGCAGAGCAGAGCCGGATATTTAATGTAACATGAGCCAGTCTAGTTCTTGCTGCTAGCAACCCTTATATTGTTGGAGAATAATTTTGAAATTTTAAAGCTCTAGATTCATTTTGAATTATGAGATACATCTATAGAGTTTATGAATTTCATAGTTACGTATTTCTTTCATAGGATCATAGTTCTATGTAATTAATTAAATACATGGTTATCCTAGTAAAATATATACTAGGAAACTTATAAATAGACTTATATTCCAGTAATTATGGAAAGAGAAATCTCTGTAAAGTGAGAGAAAAATATGATAACGAGTTATCAATTACAATTTTTCCATATTCCAAGTCCTTATCAATCCTCACCCATCCACCAAAGATCCTAGTGGAAAAATTCAACCTTCCCCAGTAATCATCCTCCTTGGTTGAGTCAAGAAATCTGAAGTTCAAAACCATCTAATGGCATATATCATTTATTGTCATTATATTCATATTTATTTCTACATATGATTATCTAAGCTCTTTGAATGGGGCAAATGAGTTAAGCACTTGAAACAACTAAAAGGACACATACAATTTGATCTTACATAATTAAGAGCTCTGAAGATAAAATGAATTATATTGAAGATCATTATGTAACCGTTGAAAGGAAGACTTACACTAACTGAAGGGCCATCTGGTCCTGGCGTGGATAATGATTGGGAGGTTGTAATGCATTCACTTGGAAGTAGTTCCTGGAGTCAAATGGCTGAGATTGCATAATCTCATAATTGGTCCCTCCTGGCATCAAATTCATGTTCTGCTGGCTTCTTTCATTCTCAGCAATCTATAACAACCACAAGACCTTCATATAGTTACTACAACCTCTATAATTAATGATATCTACTAGCATACACAAATACTCAGAAAATTGATAGTCACCTTTGCTCGGAGAAGTTGGTTGTTGTTGTGCAAGTCGATTTCCTAAAATTTACAAGTTTATTGTCATGAGAAGAAAGCTCAACGAAGATTATGTAACTAAAAGAAAAGATGAGTAATTTATGTGGTAATAAACATTATTGACTGGCCATCCTGGTTTATGGCTGCAAGCAGTGGAATTCATTAATTGCATGATTCTACGCAAAAAGTGTAGAATTTAAAAGTTTTATTGATCTCCAAAATTAGCATTAATTCGACAAATACATAAATTTATAAACAATGTTCATCTGTAGTATTTTTCTTTTGAAAAATCTAAATATATAGAGTGTTTAAAAAATAAAAATAAAAGAATGCAAGCATTTGGCTTTAAGTTATGAGTAATAATATGCATCCCAAAACTTTATTCTAACTCATAAATGTCAAATGATGTGGTATATATTATTTTAAAATTATCATACCATTCATTATATCATATCACACATAACAATCATTAAGAAAATTCACATCATTCCAATGAATGCAAATTTGGAATAGAAATTCAGAAAGAGGAGCATTATTCTTTGGTTAGAATATATATATATATATATATATATATATATAATAAGCATATTAAAACATAGATCTCTCTTAACTATATTCTCTCTCACAACACATTAGTACTCCGAATTGCACATTCTGAACTCAGATTATAGCACACCATATTTTATATCTGCAAAGTTCCTGGGCTTATATAAAATAAAATAAAATAATGATAATAATATTAATAGAAGAAAGACAAAAAGGACAGGAATCTTAAAATCTTTTGACCTGAATTCATGATTATCAAATCAATATAAATTCAGCACTGAAAGTGAGGGGACCAAACAATCATGAGCTTTGGCATGTATGTAAAAGCACGTGCCTTGTATAGGGTGTTCAGATTCTGAAAAGAACAAGACTATTTTATTTGGAATGTTCACAATCTATCTAGGTTTCTCATGCTATATATCCGTTCAGGTTGGACACATAGCTGGGACCATCAATGTTGCGGACTTTGACTTATTCAGTATAAGTCATCATCAATGTAAGTGTAACATCAGAGAAAATTAGAGATATCAAAGATGGTTAATATCTAATGCTATTCCATGCATATATAAGAGTAACTGTAGTTACTTATTTCGCCTGCTTTGCATAAACCTCTATTTGTTATCCAACTATTTTAGATGTTGACAAATCACTACTATCACAAGTAACCCTACTCTTCTAAAAAAATCATCATAAATCTCATTCTATATATATACTGTGTTAAGTAATCTGACATTATACTAAATAATTTACCACAGCTTTCCACAAATCATTTAGTGAATAACACATCACTTAATGAATCATTTAAGAAGAGATTTTGGATAATTTTTTTTAAGAAAAGTAGTATTATTCTTCTATCATATGACTTAATTACTATGATATAAGCTTCAAATATAAACATAATACTTATCGTTACCCTAATTCATTGACTAAAATCAGTGAGATGGCTGCCTCATACTTATCAAATTTACTTGACAATGATTCTAATATATGGAGAAGAATTTGTCATAAACTAAAATGGTAATGCTATTTATAGATGGTGGTTGACAACAAATAGTATTTTCAAAAATATACAATGATATATTCTTATATAACCTTAAGCATTCAAGGCAACAAAATAAATATAACTCATATGACCTGTTATCAAAACTTTTTTATACGTTACTATTTATTTTATTGGTAATAATAGTACTGATATCATTTTGTGATATGTCACCATACAGAAATAACTTATGTCCACAACAACCGTGGTCAGCTAGGTTGGTCCACAGGCTTAAAAGGAAGTTTTACAATAAATCCAGATTTTATAAGAGCATCAGAACTAAAAAGGACATACCCTTTTCTGCATGTATTCAATTTCTGCAAACAGGAGCTCATTCTGGATAAGGAAAAGTGACATATAAAGGAAACCTCTGTTAGTGTCAAAGCCAATGCCCTAGTACATGTAGAAAGTAATTTCTTAAAATCATTATATGGTATAACGATCCTCATAGATATATATAGAGTACCAATTATGGCATAGATATACCTTTTTGGATCGGATTCTGCTAATTCCTTTCTCTAAACGATTCTCCAAGTTCTTGAGTTCCTTGACACTTAGCGCACTTAGTGACTCACCCAGCATATGTCTGGAAATAAAAATGTTCAAAAAAGGTTCCACCAAAAATACAAATAAATAAACAAAATATGAAAAGAAATTAAATTCTAGTATTGATTGAAACCATTTAAGATTTACCTGTTTGAATTCTGTAGATTCCCAATTTGTGTACGCAATTTGTTAGCTTCTTGTCGGTAGTACTGAGATTTTAGTCAATAGGGTAATTCAGGTTAGAATCTTGCAAAATCATGATAATAAAAAGTTCACTATCATTCACTAAAGATAAGTTATTCAACTTTTTTTTTTTTAATTAAATCTAAGGCACTTAAAAGTGATGTTCATGTGCTTTACAAAGATTTAGAAAATTAAGTTGGATGGAGCTTTTAACTGATCTGATAGTCCATATATATTTAGAAATTGCAAATAGGATTCATGTAATTCATCTAAATGTGCTAGAATTGGGCTGATGTAAATTATACAGCCTTGACATTAAAATTTACAGTTTCATGTGTCCTCTGAAAAAGCTCAAGAAGAACTTATCTCATATTAAGCTTTATCAACTAAAGTTTATTGTGTTACCATATAACTTCTAGTCAAGGTTACCTTATTAACTATAATGAAATGTTACAGAGAATCATCAGCATACATACAATAAGATTTATTCTCATGAAGTGATCAAAATTATGAACACAATCATTGTCACACCATATAGGAGACACATTCATGAGCAATGGATCTGAACCTGCAGTATTCTTATTAACATATAACAAGTCATTATGGGTTTATTTATCAGATACTTAAAATGCAGCTAAATTAATTAATAAACTCAACTATGTACAAAAGACTTGTTTCTTCCATTACAAGTAAGAGCTCAAATTTTACCTGAGCATCAACTTCAGCGACAGATCCGGTATTGGAGGAGTCTGCGGATGCCTTCTTGTACCTCTCAATGGTTGATTTAACATTGCTATTATAAAGTAAACAGGATTAAAAAAAAAAAAGAAGATTAAATGTGAGTTCACAATCAAAATGACATGTAAAAAAGAAATGCAATAGCATCTAAAGAATAATATTAGATTTACAAACTTTGTTTTAAAAAACAATTCATTCTTCACGGGGGATCGTGGACATTTATTGTTCATCTTTTTTTTTTTTAATCTTATTTCATTTAATTGTTTCATTTGTGAGATGATGATCCTTTTAAGGAGTAAGGATCACCACTCACATCTTAATTATGATTAGGTATCATTCTTGTTATTACTTTTATTAATAAATTTTCATATTCTGTCAAAGTTTGATCATTAAAAAGGAAAATTAAGAAAAAGAAAAATACTATACAAGCATGATATATAAGTTCTCCCAGCTAAAGCATTGTATTGCTTCAATGGCTTCTAATAATACTGGTTTCTAAAACTTTTATATGCTCCAGTGTTACAGAAAAAGCCAAATAATTTGATGTTTGTTCAAATACAGAGAAAATTAATGCTATTAATCATCAACCTAAGATGCCACACAAAGTCACAAAACTAATCAGAGGATGGAAAAGAGAAGTTATAATCATTACTGTTATAAGAGAAGGGATTAAGAAACAACACATCACTCTTTTTTTTATGTGTATACGGAAAAGATTTCTCATACAATTCTGTCACAAGATATATACTTACGTCTTTAATACATTAAACATAGATAGATAATGGATTAATACTAATTTTCAAATTAAGCCTACGAAACTTAATATTCTGAGATGACAATTACTCAACTTGCATATATATCAAAGAACCTGAGTACTTTAAACTAGGTATGCCTTCAATGTTAAACCCTGACTAGCCAACATTTGATATCTTGAACTTGTGGTGCCTTTCAACAGATTAATTAATAATTAGTTAATTAATTGCTTCTAAAAGTATAATTAAAATGCTTAGGTTTGATGACAAGAAAACATAGTTAATACATTAATATTATTTCTTTGAATTTTAAACTCCCAACTGTTGAGTAATGCATATAATCAATAATCAGTTACAATGAATGAGTATGGATAATTGAATATTATGGAATAGAAAGAAAGTGTTGTAACTAATAAAGAAAAACCTAATAAAAGTATTTTTTTAATATAATTTGGAAATGAAACTTGTGAAAATCCTTAAAAAGAAAAAAAAAAGGTAAGGGAAGCATATCTCCTTACATTACATTCAAATTATTCCAGATTTTCACCGTAAATATTAGATTAATTAGAATGTTATCATGAGCTCTAATGCTAGTAGCTATTTGATAGATTTCAAGATTGGCTTTTTTATTTTTTTAACGGTCAAATCAACCAACTCTTTGAGTTAACTGAACCTATTACGGAACCTTCAAAGTGTAATTAATGATGAAATCTCAGTTTTTACGAGTCAGAGATGTCCAATCCTAACGTGACACAACAACGTATGAAATAAGATGATGATAATATAATAAAAAATTTATTATTTTTAATTATTAGAATAGGGTAATAAAACACACTTTCCCGGGTGTGCAGATACCTTAACTTCCTCGAGCAGTGACTGGCTGTCTCTGCCACGCTGGCATAAGACCCAGCGATATGATTGGCTTGATGGAAGAGACGGTCAAAGAAGTGCCATGTGTCACTCATTAATTACACGATGGTTAATCCTCAACACCACTCTTTATTACCCACCTCGTTGCTTTCAAAGAGCATTGCGGATATTTAAGTTTGATCAGATATTTTATTTTGTTTTAATAAACAAAAGTGATTTTTTTTTTTTGGTGTCTGAAACAAACTGAAGCTCTGAGTAGATCAGAGCCGTCCGACTGAGCAGCCAAAGTTTTCATTGCATGAAAGAAGCCAAAATGCTCAGAACTCTCCCATTGGCTCGCAGTTGGCATACGTCGTCACTTCAACTCTCTCCCTCTCTCTCTCTCTCTCTCTCTCTCGAACTTGCATAAATATATCTATGCAAGATCTTCAACAAATGTGAAAGCTAACTCTATAATATTAATACCAACAGCGAAGAATTATATATAATAATGATTTCGAAGATCAAGTTTTATTGTGATTGGCCCATTTCTCTTTTTCAACAGAAGCTTTGAGATTGAGAGAGAGAGAGAGATGAAACATATATGAAGAAAATAAATAAAAAAAAAATTTAGCTAGGGTTGAGAGATTGAGATGATGAGGAAACAGTGAGAGGGAGAGCAGTTTAGGAAATTATGACATAAACTCTTTTTGTCAGTAAATATTGTAAGGAACTGAAAAATCGTGTGTGACGTGACCTAAGATTCTGTAACTAAGACAAATTAACCACGAACCGACTTGATCCCTGTCTGGTCCAGTCTTGAAAGCCCTAACTAGGCAGAGTGAAAAAGGGTCCAAACCCAAGTAAAAATTTGGTGAGTTGTGATTGGTTGTGGGTGATTAGTGATAAAAGAACACTGATTTGGTTATGTTTCATTCTTCATTTCTCATAAAGGGAGCAAGCAGATTTAGATAGAATTTGGGGAAATTAATCTGGATAGAGAGAGAGAGAGAGAGAGAAACCCTAGCTTGGCTGTGATTGGTTGATGAAAAAAAGGAGTTTGAAGAGAAAGCCCAATCTGGAATTTTGGAACCCTAACCTAAAGGTGAGTTTAAATTGATGGTTCATTGACATTGGGGTTTGCTTTGGTTTTGTGTGTACTTGGTCTTTGTTGATGTGTAACTGACGTGCCATTAATAAAGAAGTGTCAAGAGGAGAGATTGTGGCTAAGGTAAGCTAGGTCATCTCTGAGCTAGCCTCATAGATGACATACAAACACACACAAACGCTCACACACTTCCCAGAGAGAGTGAGAGAGAGAGATAGCAGAAAGAGGAATAATGGAAGAAAGAAGAGAAAGGAAATAGAAAACTTAACAACAATGGAGGAGAGAAGAAGCTGATCTCACATGCCTGCATACATTACCAAACCTATACTTGTTGCTACTACCGTAACCACAATGCTTCTATTTCTATTTATTATATCAGATCTATGCAACCACCAAACTAAGAACCCCAAAAAATGATCATAAACAGAAAACAAAAACCTCTTACAAGCAAAAAAACAAAACTCAAGAAGGAAAGACAAGTGAATCTTAGTTAGCGAGAAACTCAATCTAAACTGCACCATAAAAATCATTATGCTCTTTTACTTTAAATCCAGTCTAAGATCTATTGCAGAAGCAGAAAATCTTAGACTTAGACTATCTAGCGGCGACTGTTATAAAATATTCCAAACTTTTTAATTACCAGAAAAATGATAGTAAAAAAAAAAAACCCTTTAAAAACAAAAACAAAAACAAAGAGAAAGAGAAAAAAAAAATCTCTCATTTGTAGAAAGGAAAAACAAAGAAAAGAAAAGTAAAGGGTGTTACAGAAAAGAAAAATCTAAGGACTTTGAAAGGAATTAGGTCAGATATTACATGAAAGTTAGTTAAAAACAATACCTTTGAAAACAAAACAAAAATACAAGATAAGATCAAGCTGATGATGAGGTACAGAGCTAGTTTTATTTTATATACCTGTTGTTAGAATACTCATAAAGGCGTCCACGGCTAGAGAAGACGATAAGAGCAACCTCAGCATCACAAAGAACTGAGAGTTCATAAGCTTTTTTGAGGAGACCATTGCGCCTTTTGCAGAAAGTGACTTGACGATTAGTAGTGTTTTCGATCCGCTTGATCTCGATCTTTCCCCTCCCCATTTTTCTCCTGCTGGGAGATTCCTCCCTTGTTGCTTCGTTTGGGAACGCCATGGCTGCCAGCTGATCGATGCAACACAAAAAACGATCAATCAATAAATTAACTAAAAGAGAGTCTATATATATAAATATAAATATAAAGATATAAGATATCTGCTGACATTAAATTAATTTCCACACATGATCTTGGATACATATATGTATGTAAATATATATTTTTTCTTCATCGTTTAAGAGGGCATTGGAAAAGAAATGTTTGCATTTAAACGTATAACACTTGGTTTAGCCCAAATTGTCACATGATCTCATATTTCAATTTGAGGTTTTGGTATTGTACTTCCATGATTATGATGAAGTAGAGCAATAGCAGGTGAATCTGGGTGTGAAGTGAAAGAGCAAAATTTTGTTGACACAAAAGAGGTGGAGCAAATAGAAGGATTAATAGATTATGTTTTGTTTTTCTCATCACTAACCTTGTGAGGAAACCAAAGGGTTGTAGAATGATAATTAAGGACAGAAACAAAGGTTTCTGCCTTTGCGGTTTCTCTCTTCTTTTTAACAAATCTGAACAGGAGAGATGCAGAAAATGGAAGCGAGCTTGTGCTAAGAGGTGGGTATTTATAAAGTAAAAAACGACCCTTCATCCATTAGTCTTTATATATTCTTAAACTACTCTTACACATCTTCAAATATTTTCTATTTTTCTTATTCTTTTTCTTTTCCTTTCCTTTGTTTTAATTATATATATAATTAATTTGTTGCTTTCTTTCTTGTCCTTTTTGAAGTGGTACGTATTGAAGATTGAGCAAAAGACGAGGCTAAAGTTGGGAATATATCACTCATCATCAGAAATTCAGAGTTCTCCATTAACCATTCATTTTTATTATTTTTCTTCATGTGAACAAGGGGGTGGAAAGGCATTAGAGAAGAGAGAGAGTGCGGAGAAAAGGACTTCTGAAAAGGATTGCTATTAAGTTTGAATGAGACGCGCTGGGCTATGTTATGTTCAACTTTAATACTTGCACTCATAGTTAAAATATTCAAAATCATCAAAGCAGAGACCTCCTTATCTCTTACAATTGTTCTTTCTGATCTATCTTGCTTATAATTATTTGGAGTCTGTGGAGTTAACTCTTAGTTCCATCCCTTACCTTATTGTTGTTACAAAACTTCTGGAAAAAGTTAAAAAATACTCAAAATTTAAATATGGGTTGTAAAAATGACTTTGTACTTAAAAATTTGTATGTTATGACCCTTTATCTATTTTCGAAAAGTATCGAACACTACCCCCAACATTTTATGATACACCTATCGGACACCGTCGAACATTTGAAGGGTCGTAGCATGCACATTGTCATAGTCATTTATCAAAGTTGCCTTCTAATTTGGTGCATTTTTTCAACTTTCCCATAACTTTAAACAGGTTTGGATTTCTCAATGTATAAGTCATGAGTATATATGATATGACTAATACTATTAATTAATTAATACTACTTTTTTATATTATAAATTTACTCATTCAAATTTATGCATGTAATAAGATGATTGCAAGAATGAATTTTAAGAATAAATTAAACTAGCTAATTAAGATAAGTGATGTAATAATTATGTTGTAATGTCGCATATATTATATAAAAAAGTTGTATGCAAACTTTATTAGTATAATATTACCCATAAAATTACAAAAATTAATGTAGGATGAGTACGCGCATCTTCGATATACTAATTCAATAAATTTCATATGAGCATATTTACATTAATTATTATGAAGCAAAAAATTTTGATGATTAAGTAAATGAAAAAAGAATAAATAATAAGATTAATTATAATAAGATTTTATTGGATAACTATACAAATATATATAACCGAGTACATCTGTCTCACATATACATATAAAAGTTTCTTATAATAGATCGATCAAAAGAATGTTATGCAATCTCTACTCGGAGAACAGTTCTAAAATATCATAAAAATATATAATCTTCTCCTTTATTAGTACTAGACTCCACGCACAGTCAATGGCTCCATATCTCCATTATATCTCTCAAATTTTGAGATCAAAGGCACTTCTTACCTCATTGAAAATATAACTGTTTTACTAGGACTACCATTATGACAAAAGTAAAGGCGACTCCTTGTGACATATATAGCCCTCCATCTTCGATTATCCATACTTTTAAGTCTCATTTATAGTAATAGAGGAAGAAGCATTTGGCAATCAAAGGCATCAATTTGTTTCCCTTTTTTTTTTATGAGAGCCAAAGGCTTTGGATGATTTACGGTTGTGTCAAACTATGACTAAATGCCAATACCTCACTTGAGTTGTGTCCTAACTTTCTTTTTCTTTATTTCAGTCTTTTTTCCTGCTTTACAGTTTCGCAATCATGCATTACTCTTGTGAGAATTACTGACTTTACTACTTACCATGTTCCATCATTTCACTCCCTTCTGTTATGTTATGTCATTCAACCTAACTATAGACCACGCTAGAGAGGCATTAGTGCCCACCTATTTGTACTCTTTCTTCTATTCTTTAGTTGTTTCCACGTCATGATCGTCCTTGGAGACATCTCACTTTGCCATGACCATACCTTGGCACTACATGAATGTCAAATATTGGAGCTAGGCATATGTTCTTGTTCATTGAAATCCATGAATGGTACATTGTCTCCTATGGACATGTTATAACAACATGATTGACGCCCAATGCTACATATGGGGTTTAGATTGACTGAAGCTATCTTAATTTCTTGATGCGTTTTTTAAGAAGGATGGATGTGGCAATTCTATCCCAACTCAAGTTGCTTTCCTAGACAACCTCCTTATGTTTTAACAAATATACATGCTTAATTAGCATAATTATCACATATACATCGCTCATTTTTCAACAATTTAGATAAATCTTTAAAGCAGGATGCTTGCATAAAGCCTAAAAATCCGTGAGATACTTGTGTTAATTAAACCCCAAAAAATCTATAATGATAACAATAATACTAGAGTTACAACTCAAATACATCCTAAAATCTAGAACCTGATGTGCCAGCTTAAGTGATAAAATCCTATTAGAGATGTTCTCTAATTTATTTTTATTTTTTCTTCCTCCAATAAATTTTTGTCATGTAAGCTGTCATATCAGGTTGTAGACTTTAGGTTATAATTAGATTGTAAGTCTAGTACTACTATAATGATAAATGATATCAGTATGTTCAAAATAAGCAATGTAATCTATGCATAATTTTTGGGTACTTGGTTGGTTGAGCTCGAGTTTGGGCGGTTACTTTGGTATTACGGTTAACTGGCTTGTTAACTAGATTGTATGGAGTGATGAACCTCACAAGGATGAGAGGTGAAAAGAGGGAGTTCATCAAAAAAAAAAAACTTGGGCTATCTTCTAGATAGTTGGACTTTATGCAAGCATCACTCTATATATATAGAGTTTTAGATCACAAAACCTAATTTTTTTTACCTAAAATATGTTTACTTGAGTTTAACAAAACACAAGTTGTGGTAGCCAAAACTCTTATTTACTAGCAACATGAAATGTGTCAATAATTATAGCTAAGAGTCAAGATCGAGACCTTAAGGTATACAAATCAAAGGATTGAAAATCATCATTAATTTGGTTATAAATATGTAAGGATATATACGCATATGTATACTTATGTTTGGAGGATTCTCTCATCATATATATTTACCATTTCATGTAATATAATTACTTGAGACACAGAACCATATATATGCCCCCAGTTTATAACAAATTTGTTCCGTGCATGCAATGATGACACCATTTATGATCTTTCTTCCTGGAAATTTCGATCTAATTATATTAGTGTTTTGATTGAGATGACGACAGACGGATTTCAAATTTTCTTTCTTTCTCTGTAGTTAGAGGTATGAACTTTCTCAAAACTCTTTACTGCATATTCCACTTATAGCTTCAAGTCCAATTAATGTCTGTTATTTCCAGAATAGAAAGCCAAGCTAATCATACATTCATGTTTCTTAGGTCAAACTCTTTATGATTCACAACAAGAAAATATTCCCCAAATCACTAGGAGGACCACATTTATAAGGACAATTATTAATTTAATTTAATTAGAACCAACTAATTCACACTTAACTCATTATAAAGAATTAATTGTCTAAATGTATGTATGTATGCTATATTCTAGCCAGGTTGAAAAATGAACAGTACTTCAATCTTTACATATACACACACACACACACAATGTAATTGAAGCCCCTCTGCAATTAAGATTGACTTTTCTTAAGGGTTGGTAATTAAGAGCTTATTATTATAGCCGCAGTTAAGGATGAGATTGTACATAAATTCAAAGTCATTGTTTGCTTGAATTTCACGGAAGTTGTCTTGACGCATGGAAAATCCAAATCTGGATGGTTTGACCTGTTTAGCAGAAAAAGGAAAGGAAGTGGATTAATTAATTAATTAATTAATTAGGAATAATATATACATTGTCCAGCTGATTGAAAGCAATTAATTATCATGTAATTAGAAAGGTGGATGCATTAAGAAAATAAAAGGAATTATCTTACTACTCAGAATATTACTCACTTTGTACACATTAAAATGGAAGATTATAAACTACTAAAGGCAAGTACATATATACCAATAAGTCCCATCAGAACTAATATTCTCATTTCTCTCTGCAAATGGGACCACAAACTAACCTTGATACTTTATTTTCAATTCAGACCTTCAAATCATGACGCTGAGAGCTGCACGGCACAAGATATTACCTAATCTATTTAATGTCATTCTATCCACTCTCAATCACTCTTTGTCATCTCTTTTAAGTGACCAAACCCACCACCCTTTTTTTTTCTATTTCACCATCAGGCCTCCGTAACTCTTCTTTTGTTATTATTATTAATCACTTGCATATTTACTCTAGCTGAATATATAGAAGCATTAATTAGTATTTCAACCAGAACAGGTTAAGTTGTTAGTTCTCGTACCATTTGTAACAATTTGGATCCCAACCAAAGGAATAGATGTTGTTGTTTGGTAGATTTTATCCATTTTTTGATGAATGACTTGCCTTACAACATAATGTTACTCATCCAAACACGTTTGCTTAGTCGAGAGAACCCATGACTTGTGTGTTAATAATTAATTAAGATCTTCTTTATGATATTTTATGATATGTAACTATTAAGGAACCGTGCTAGGTTTAAAAGCTTAAATTATCCAATCTCTAATACACCCCCCTTAAGGTCTCATATATACTTGCATATGGACTAGGCCTCACTTCTCAGCGGATTTTATAAGCAAGTCAAACATAATTCTCTTTAATTGATACCGAGAGATTTAAATTGGGACAATATCAAATACTACCCCTGAGTTTTAGCTTAATCACACTCAGAGGACAACTATGTTACTTTCATCAAAAACACCCTTAAACTTACATTAAATTTATCATCCAACCTATTCCGTTTAAAAAACCACTAACATCAAGGACAGTTACGTAATTTTATAATAACACATATGAATGAAGGGCGAAATGGTAAAACGATATACATAAACTCATTTTCATAAAACAGATTTTAGGACGTTTTTACCCCTGATTTGTCCCCAAATCTACAAACATTTCCCAAACCCTTAAATCGTTTTAGGTTTCCTCATATGCTTAGAACCGGCCGATCTGCCTCGCCCCCTCCTCTCGTCTCGTTCACCATCGAAGACCACCTTAGAACCGTCGGTCGATCTGCCTTGCCACATCGCCTCCGACACATCGTCTCCTCATCTCCTTATCTCGGCTCATCTTCACAACCGACACAAGCAGAACCAGTGTGGCAGATCGTCATCGTTGTCGGCGCCACCGTCAGCAGCCTCGACATCAGCCGCTTGCTAGTCATCTCGCCTTTCTCAGCCTCATCACGTCTCCTCTCATCTCCTTATCTCGGCTCATCTTGGCTACGGACACAAGCAGAACCAGCGTGACAGATCGTCATCGTCGTCGGCGCCACCGTCAGCAGCCTCGACATCAGCCGCTTGCCAGTCGTCAAGCCTTTCTCGACCTCACCACCTCCCATCTCCCCTCTTCCTATCTCCTCTCATTCGCCGTCGTCGATCTGCTCAACTAATACTCAGTTGTGTGAGGTAAGAACCGAATGAATATATTGGGTTTTTGTGGATTTATTCAATGAAAAATGTGTGGAGATTGGTGTGTTTGCTGGTGGTAGTGGATGTCGGTTGCTCAAAATTGGGCGGTTTGTTGTGGAATTGATTTATTTTTCTGTGTGTATAAGAATGAAATTGATGGCTGAATTGAGGTGTTTATTGGGTTTCCCTTAATGTGAAATGAAATGGTGAAATGAATTTGCTGAATTGAGGTGTTTTTTTGTGTGTATTCAGCGGGTTGTTGCGAAATTTGGTTGTTTTTTGTGCTTTAATTTAGATTGATTGCTCACACACGGTTTGCCTTTTGTGGAAATGCATTTGCTTTTTGTTTAACAATTCCGCTGTCTGCATATGGTTAAGAAATTGCATGTGAGCAGTGATAGTTATTATGTTGTTGTGTGTGCAAAGAATAATTTACTTGTTACTGCCTCTCGATTTTCTGTTTCAAATTGTAGTTACTTATATTCATGTAGTTAATGTATTTAATCATTGTTTAAATAGTTGATTTCTCAGTTAATTATTGATCAATCCACACATGCCACGAATTAATCAAAGAATATGTGAGTCAGGCATTAGTGTTAAGTGGTAGATTAAGCAACAAACTTATTGTTTAATGGATGGCAGCTTATTGTCCAAAATGGTGTGAGAGAAGAGGACTTGGGTTTTTTTATATTATAGTTAGTAGCGTACAGAAGAATTTGATTATGATATGTACATTTTGGACCGGCATTTATATTGCTAACTGTCTATTGAGTAAATCTTGATCTTTGAGTTTACTGGAATATGGAACAGAAAACAATACTGCTCATCATGAATTGCTACTTTCTAAAAAAGAGAGGTTTTGTTCTTGTATAGTATGTAGAAACAGATAGCATATATTGTCCACCTTGCATCTTTCCTTAATGGAAACATATTTGTTAAATATTTGTTGAATAATGTCAGTATATGTAAGGGTTCTTCTTAATTGTTGCTGGTGTTTTTGTCATCATACAAGCACGCCGTTCCACGTTGCATCTTTCCTTAATGGAAACATAAGAAAATTTGCATTGCTATGATTTAATAATTGTTATACTTTTAAACTTTTTATTTTTTTTTACAGTGGCGAAAATGGTTTTATTTGCAAATAATTTTGATAATGTTGGCTTTATTAGAGACAATCAAGATGATAAAAATGATGTCCATGATGCCTCATGTGATAAATTCAAGGCAGGAGATATTGAAATTAGTAATGTGAAGGGTAGCAATGTAAGTAGTTCACATGGGATAGCTGATGTTGTTATTGGAAAAGAGGTGAAAAACTACATGGATAATTGTGACAGTGATCATGATGACATATGGTCATTTAATGATTCTGAAGACGAAACAGCTTCAATTAAACAATTAGAGAACTTTTGCCATAAAAATCAGTTCAAGTTGGATAGTGATGGTAAGGTTCGTTTCCATGTAGGGCAGTGTTTTGATGGTGTGAAACACTTTAGAAGAGTTCTTAGGGACTATTGTGTTCAAGCGGGCATTAGGTTAGCAAGGGTTAATAATGAGAAGTCTAGGTTTAGTGCAAAGTGTGCTAATGAAGAATGTAACTGGCGTATCCATGCATCTCAGGTTTTAAGTACTGACATCTTTCAAATAAAGGTATACGAAGATCAACATGACTGTTCAAAGTTAACTAGCACTGATGAGATGAATTCAACATGGATTGCTAGGTATTTTGCTGGCCAATTAAGAGTTAACCCATATTTGGATATTAAGTTTATGCTTACAGAATTGAAAGACAAATTCGGTTTGCAACCTAGCAAGCAGAAGGTGTATAGGGCGAAGCTTAAGGCTTTGGAGATGATAGGTGAGGATCATTCACATAGTTATAACATGATGCATAGGTATGCGAATGCATTATTTATATCAAACCCAAATAGCAAGGCTATAGTGTGGGCTGATGCATCTCTTATATCTTCAAACCCTAAGTTCAATGGGGTGTTCATTAGTTTTCCATCACAAAAAATAGGTTTCATTGAGGGGTGTAGACCATTGATTGGTTTGGATGGTTGCCACTTGAAGGGACCTTTTGGTGGAGTTCTATTGTCTGCTGTATCATTGGATTGTAATAATGGTGTATTTCCAATTGCAATGGCTGTGTGTGAGGTTGAAAACATTGTCACTTGGACTTGGTTTCTAAGGTTGCTTGGAGAGTATATTGATGGAGTTGATGCGCCAGGCATGCCAATGTGTTTCATGGTAGATAGACAAAAGGGCTTACAACCTGCTTTGACTGAGTCTTGGCCATATGCAGGGAGGAGATTTTGTGCAATGCACATATACACCAATTGTAGAAGGAAATCAACAAAAAATGAGTTCAGACAACTCTTTTTTCGGGCAAGTAAAGCATCAAATAGACATGATTTTGAGTCAGCGATGAAAGAGATTGAAACAAAATTTCCTGTTGCATACAAGTACATCAATGACATTCCCCCTCTCTACTGGTCAAGGCATGCATATGACACTAGGATTAAGAATGATCAAGTAACAAATAATATGTCAGAAAGTTTCAACTCTTGGATTGATGACACAAGATCCTTACCTGTCTTGACAATGCTAGAAGAGATACGAAGGAAAATTATGAATCAAACAAGGGAGAGGTAGTGAGACATTAGCTTAATTTACATATTGTATGCATTTGTTTAATTATTTGACAATTTCTAACATTTTTTTCTCTTTTTTGTAGGTTTGAGAAATGTCAAAATTGGCATACTGAGTTTCCCCCAAATGTCATGAAGAAATTGAGAACCAGTAGAGATCTATCTAGGTATTTGACAATAGTTTGGGGGGGAAATCTTGACTTTGAGGTGGTAGAGGAAGGGAGAGTTTTCTTGGTAAATCTACAAAACCATACCTGCTCTTGTGGTAAATATCAAGTGTCTGGCATCCCTCGCAACCATGTAATGGGGTGTATCAATGATAGAAGACTGCATGCTGGTAATTTTGTGGCAAATATATTGAAGAAAGAGTATTATGTGAAGACCTACTCTCATATAATAAGGCCTGTTCCAGATAGGAAGGAATGGCCTGAAGTTCAATGTAATGAATTGGAGCCACCTGCAACAAGGAGGAAGGCGAGCAGACCAAAATTATCAAGGAGAAGAGGATCAGAAGAAGGACAGCGACTTAGTAAAAGGAATATGTACTTCACATTGAAGTGTACTATATGTAGAGATATGGGCCATAACAAAAGGACCTGCCCTGAGAAAAGGAAAACAACTTCTGGAAGCGCTTCTAAACGGCCAAGACATGTAACAAAAAATTAAATTGAATATCTCAATTATAACTTCCTGTTTTTTTTTTTTTGTCAATAATAGTGTTTTGGCACATGTTTTAGGATCCAAATGGGCAAGGAGTTGATGTTGTTCAAGTTGGTAGCTCACAACCACCACCAATTGAGTGATTGGCAGGTATATCAAACATTGTTTATTAGTTGCATTATTTAGCAAAACATATGTAAAAATAACCAACTACTGAAAATATGTTATTTTCTCTTATTTGTCTTGCAGAATTACAATCTTTTTGGGAGTATGAGTTTGTTTGTGGTTGAAAATATATGATGTGTTTGAAAATGGGTGGTGATGATTGTTTATATGTGAACGAAAATGGGTGATGAAGTTTCAGGAGTTTATGTGTGGTATGACAAAGGTGATGAAGTTTGTGTTTGTTTGCTGTTTGAGTTGTGTGCTTCCAAGAGGTTTTGGAGTTTATATCTGTAACCATTCACATGCTGGAGTTCATTTTAAGCACAAATGGTTGATGAAGTTTCAGGAGTTTATGTGTGGTATGACAAAGGTGATGAAGTTTGTGTTTGTTTGCTGTTTGAGTTGTGTACTTCCAAGAGGTTTTGGAGTTTGTATCTGTAACCATTCACATGCTGGAGTTCATTTTAAGCACAAATGGGTGATGAAGTTTCAGGAGTTTATGTGTGGTATGACAAAGGTAATGAAGTTTGTGTTTGTTTGCTGTTTGAGTTGTGTACTTCCAAGAGGTTTTGGAGTTTGTATCTGTAACCATTCACATGCTGGAGTTCATTTTAAGCACAAATGGGTGATGAAGTTTCAGGAGTTTATGTGTGGTATGACAAAGGTGATGAAGTTTGTGTTTGTTTGCTGTTTGAGTTGTGTACTTCCAAGAGGTTTTGGAGTTTGTATCTGTAACCATTCACATGCTGGAGTTCATTTTAAGCTCCTTATATATGCTATATTAGTTTGTGTGAATTTCAGTTTCAAATTCAGTTAAAATGAAGGTTATTTTCGTCTTTTGTTGTCCAAATATCTAGGTGTATAGATGCATGGCAAAAAAAAGGGGTATAATAGTCTTTTTATTGCTCTATTAGTGGTTTTTTAAACGGAATAGGTTGGATGATGAATTTAATGTAAGTTTAAGGGTGTTTTTGATGAAAGTAACATAGTTGTCCTCTGAGTGTGATTAAGCTAAAACTCAGGGGTAGTATTTAATATTGTCCCGATTTAAATTTATAATCGTATAACTATTTTGGTTTTGATATCGTGTAACGAAACTACTATTTTCTAAAAGTTATTAGATGGGTTATTTCTTTAACTTCAAAAATATAAGAAAAGAGAATAGTATTCCATAATTTTCACTATGAACTTAAATGAGGGATGCATTCAAAGAAACCATCTTTGGTATGTATAAGTAAGATGCTGACCATACAAAGAATAATTGTTTTTAAGGAAAACAAAATTAAAGCAGAGAAGGAGATGGAGGATAAGTATAACATGATTAGTTTGCTGAAGGTGAAGTTAATTTGGAAGCCTTGATTTGGAAAAAATAATGGATTGATTAATCAAGTTTCTGAGAATATGTTCAGAAAAGCAGAGCCCCACTAGCTCAAAGGTCAAAAGCCCTTGTTTTGAATTGTTCCATCAGACATGTGGCTCTTGGTTTTGTGATCAAGCCTCAAGGCATTACAAAACAAAACAAGTTGAATTCTATTAAGCTAAAGTGGTGCTCATATAAGGAAATGTGACCAACAACTCAACATAATATTTGCGCCAGTGGGTTCCATTCTTGATACGCTATCGAAATGTCGTTTTATAGAAGGATTTGGAGAGTGGAGACGACTGATGCCAATCCGCCTGGAATATGATTCCCACATTATACATGACTTCGGATCCTTGAAAAGAGTGGAAGAAATTTAACAACTATATATTTTCATATAATTATGGTTAAAACAATTGCATACTATATTTTGATTTTAGTGCTATTAATTCCTCTTTTCCAATCCCAATTATCAAAAAAAAAAAAATTCTTATGGTGCTATAAGGAGATTGAAATTGCATACCAGAACCAGCGTGCAAGTGATTTGGATGAAATGAATATATTCCAAGGCAATATATGAAGTAAATCTGGAGCTCTAACAATTTTTTGTTGAAATTAATTAACTTAAAGCAAATTTGCTGAAGAAACACATTTCCATTCATAGACTCAATTAATTGTTCCAATTAGATTATCCTGGATTCTTTTTCTCTGTTAAATTGTTATTTGATCAATGCCAACAGCGTGCATTCTTCATTTAACATTGCTAATTAATGTCAGACTATAGAATCTTCTGTTAATGATATATAATGAACTCCAACTTAATTAATTATTGTCATCATTATTATTTTTAATTTGCTTCTCTTTTTCTCATACATGGAACCAAAATTTGTACTTCGGTTGTATATTTCTGCAAGCGAAGGACTGTATATGTTTCTCAGCGATCGCATATAAACACTCTTGCCATGATTTGCAATCAAAGTTGTGGGTGTAAAGAAACCATATGTTGAAGTTAGTGCATAAAAATGCTAGTAATTAATTGTTCTCCATTTGTCAGACATAGAACCAACTTGTTGATATAAGCTTCAATCAAAAACAGAACATGTAGTTAATCTGTCAGCTCTTGCAATGTTGAGCCAACCAGATCAGATTGAACTCTTCTATTTGTTATGTTGCCATAATTAGAATTAGGCAATTTTAACGTAACTTAAAAAGTGGGTCTAATTAATGAGATACTTTTGTATGTTTAACACACCACCTCACTATGCAATTAAGATGCATCTGATTATTTATGTTTTGTCATGTTTTAATATGTCGCGTTAATTTTTTCTTTTTTCAGTATTGGATTCATTTCCACTTAATTTCTTGATTACATAAACCCTCTTGTTTTTAACGGTGTTTTCGATAATTGAATTATCATATACGATGATATGTCATTATCGGATTGGATAAACTCATCAAATTAACAAAGTGACATGATTAGAAATTTGTTATGCACAAGCGGAAGCGATAACCAACAGAATAACCCAAAATGCACAACACAACTATGCCAGATTTGAATATAATAGCAACAAAAGAGGCAACAAATCAACCACAATGCAGAAATAGAAAACACACCAGGATTTAACGAGGTTCGGTATTAGTACCTACGTCCTCGAGCGCCGCTGAATAAACTTTCCACTATCTTCAAAGAGAATTACAAATTTTTGGGTCACAATACAAATACCACAACTATTGGGCCAAACTGCAATTACCCAAATAGTTGGGTCAAACTATAATTACCCAAACAATTGGGTAATACTACAAATACCCAAAATAAAAGGGGTAAAAACAAATATTACAAACTTTAAGGTCCTTACGGAAAGGCCCTTAAACTATGAGGTCTTATATGTGAGACCTTACAACTTTAGGGGGTGGAGGATATTTCTCTTGGTACACTCATAACTCTCCTACTTGGCTTCTTTTATAAGCCCAAAAGAGTCCCAAGTATTTCTATTTGAGCAATGTGGGATCCCTCACATTGCTTATAGCATTGGCTAAAGAGCCAATACTCCAACAATTCTCCAACTTGGCGATTTAGCCAATCCACCACAATACTCTTCTTTTTCCCATATTCTCTATCACAGCAGCAACGCCTCCAAATGCGCCCAATGGCGCGGTCAAACAGGCACAATGTTGATCAAGTCCAAACAATGACTGAACTTGATCGCTGTCACAACCTTAGTCAACATATCTGCGGGATTCTCGGCAGTCCCAATCTTCTGAAGTAAGATTCTCCCTTCATCAATGATCTCTCGCACAAAATGAAACCGAACATCAATATGCTTCGTACGAACATGGAACACTGGATTCTTCGCTAAGTGAATAGCACTCTGACTGTCAGAATAAAGAGTGATCTTCTTCTGCCCAAGTCCCAATTCATCCAGCAATCCCTGTAACCAAAGAGCTTCCTTCACAGCCTCTGTCATAGCCATATACTCTGCCTCTGTAGTAGACAAAGCCACTGTAGACTGTAAAGTAGACTTCCAACTCACTGGTGCTCTTGCAAGAGTAAACACATAACCGGTTGTCGACCGACGTTTATCCAAATCACCAGCATACTCTGAATCAACATAACCAATAGCATACTGACCACATGTATCATCCCTCTCAAAGACTAAGCCAACATCTACGGTTTCAACAAATACCGTAAAATCCATTTCACTGCTTGCCAATGTCCTTTACCAGGATCATGCATATACCTGCTCACAACTCCAACTGCATGTGAAATGTCGGGTCTCGTACATACCATAGCATACATCAGGCTACCAACTGCATTAGCATACGGAACTCGAGACATATACTCTCGTTCCTCATCTGTACTAGGAGATAAAGATGCACTGAGCTTCATATGAGGAGCAAGTGGGGTACTTACAGGTTTTGACTGCTCTGTAATGCCAAACCGCTGTAATACCTTCTTCAGATATTACTTCTGAGTCAAACAAATCTTGCCTCTCCCTCTATCTCTGCTAATCTCTATACCTAGAATCTTCTTAGCTTCACCCAAATCTTTCATCTCAAACTCTCGATTCAACCGAGTCTTCAACTTTGCAATTTCTTCGACATTCGTCGAAGCTATCAACATATCATCAACATACAAGAGTAGATAAATGAAAGAACCATTATGTAGCCTCCGAAAATATACACAATTATCAAATTTGCTTCTTGTGTACCTCTGACCTATCATAAACCGATCAAATCGCTTGTACCACTGTCTGGGAGATTGCTTCAAACCATAAAGCGATCTTTTCAGTTTACAAACCAAGTTTTCCTTACCAGCAACTTTGAATCCCTCTGGCTGAGTCATATAGATTTCCTCTTCCAAGTCACCATATAAAAATGCAGTTTTTACATCCAATTGAACTAGTTCCATATTCATCTGAGCTACCAAGGCCAACAAAATTCTAATAGAAGAATGTTTCACAACTGGAGAAAATACCTCATTGTAGTCAATTCCTTCCCTCTGAGCGTAGCCTTTAGCCACCAACCTTGCCTTGTAGCGGATGTCATTCTTGTCAGGAAATCCATCTTTCTTTGCATATACCCATTTGCACCCAAGTGCCTTTTTACCTTTCGGTAGTTGAGCTAGCTCCCAAGTTTCATTCTTCTGAAGAGACTGCATCTCTTCCCTCATAGCTGTCTTCCACTCATCAATTTCAGAACATCTGACTGCCTCTCTATAAGTGGAAGGAACATCAGCATCTACAATTGGAAGTGCATAGGCCACCATATCAGCAAATCGAGCAGGTCTGCGAATCTCACGTCTTGGCCTATCAATTGCAATAGATTCTTGTTGCTGTTGTGGTTCCTGAGTAGAACCCTCACCATCATCTCCCAAATCTCCCTCTGTCCTAGGAGTACCATCATCTGTCTCAACAGATCTAACTGGGTTCAATGTCGTCGTTTCAAACTCCACCTGCTGCTGAGTATGCTCCACCTGCTGTGGAGTACCATTCACCCTTGTCTGGTTTTCTGATTTCTTCAACATTGAAGACTCATCAAATGTCACATCTCTGCTGAATATAATCTTCCTCAGACGATATCCTTTCACTCCTGAAGCAAATCCCAAGAAAATCGCTTTCTTGGCTCTAGGATTCAGCTTAGATTCTTTCACATGATAATATGCAGTAGAACCACAAACATGTAAAGAATCATAATCAGAAACAGGTTGTCCAGACCATACCTCCAATGGAGTTCTATCAACAATAGCAGCTGATGGTAGACGATTAATGAGATGACACGCATAAGTCACAGCCTCAGCCCAAAACTCTTTGCCCAACCCAGCATTGGACAACATACACCGAACTTTCTCCAGCAATGTCCGGTTCATGCGTTCTGCCACCCCATTCTGCTGTGGTGTACCTCTAACAGTAAAATGACGTACAATACCTTCATCTTGACACAATTTCAAAAACTGATCACTGCAATACTCACCACCATTATCTGTTCTGAGATGCTTGATCTTCTTGCCAGTTTGTGTCTCAATCATCTTTTTCCATTTAAGGAAAACACCAAGTACATCATCTTTTGATTTCAAACAGTACACCCAAGTTCTTCTGAAAAAGTCATCAACAAAAGTAACAAAGTAGTGCCTACCTCCCATAGATGCGGTTTTAGTAGGTCCCCACACATCTGAGTGAACATAATCAAGAATACCCTTGGTATTATGAATAGCGGTGCCAAATTTTACTCTCTTCTGCTTTCCCAGAACACAATGCTCACAGAAATCCAGCTTGCAGGTTTTTGCACCTTTCAATAAGCCTCGTTTCACCAAACTGAATAAGGCTTTCTCACCTGCATGTCCCAAACGCATATGCCATAGTCTCGTGATCTCTGAATCTGTATCATTATCAAAAACCATAGCAGCTGATCCAATAACCGTATTACCATTATAGTAATACAAGTTGTTCCTCCTAGTGCCTTTCAAGACCACAAGAGCGCCTGAAGTGACCCTCAGAATACCATCTCGAATAGATTTACCACAGCCTTTAGATTCCAAGGCTCCCAAAGAGATGAGATTCTTCTTCAACTTCGGTACATTTTTTTTTTTTACCGAACATCTGTCAGAACTCTAGTCAGTCCATCATGATTCCTCAACGGATCGAACCTATCCCAGCAGTATGGCAAATATCATCATTGCCCATATACACAACTCCACAATCAAGCTGTTCAAACTGAAAGAACCAATCCCGATGTGGACACATATGATAAGTACAACCCGAATCCATAATCCACTCATCAGAAACAGAAGTGGATGGATGACCAACTAGACATATATCTGAATCACTATCATCCTCACGCTCAACAACACATGCATCAGAAACAGCCTTGCCCTTATCTTTCTTTTTCAACTTAGGACAATCTTTCTTTCCAATGCCCTTTCTCACGACAAAAGGCACACTCATCTTTTCCTAATCTACCCCTCGACAAAGATTTTCCCCTTTTTTCTGGTTTCCTACTATGACTACGCCCTCTCACTGTCAATGCATCTACTGACTCATCCCTATGTTCCCTTTGATCTTTCTTACGAATTTCATAATTCAACAAAGCAGAACAAACTTCTTCAAAAGACAGTTTTTCTTTCCCATGGATAAGAGTAATGCATAAATGATCTAATTCATCCGGAAGTGAGCCAATCAATAGCATAGCCTTAATCTCATCTTTGAATGTTTCATCTAAGTTTAACAAATCAGCAATTAACTTATTAAACTCATCAATATGAGAACTGATGCTCGTACCTGGTTTCAACTGGAGACGGAACAATCTCTTCAATAGATACAACCGATTCTCATTGCTTTTCTTCATATATTTGTTTTCCAGCGCCTTCCACAATTTGTTTGCAGATGTCTCCTTAGTGAACGGATACTTTTGTTCTCTACACAAACAAGAGCGAATCAACCCACAAGCTTTTATATTCAGCCTGTCCCAATCTCTTGCACTGATATCTTCTGGTTTTGTTTCTTCCAGAACAATATCCAAATCCTGCTGATACAACCCGTCCAACACCTCACTCTGCCATAAGCCGAAATTATTTCGGCCATCAAATTTTTCAACATCTATTTTTGCATTTGTCACAGTCACTGTCTTCTCAGATACAGTAGATGATGAAGCCATTACTACCTCTCACAAACAAGCTCGATACACAAATCACCAATAACCAAGCTCCAAACAAACTATTATATTCAATAACTAGCAATCCAAAATCAACAGCCCAGAATAGTAGCAAGTGCTTCAATGAAATAGCCACTAACTACCCAAAACCTTCGGCTCTGATACCAAGTGTTATGCACAAGCGGAAGCGATAACCAACAGAATAACCCAAAATGCACAACACAACTATGCCAGATTTGAATATAATAGCAACAAAAGAGGCAACAAATCAACCACAATGCAGAAATAGAAAACACACCAGGATTTAACGAGGTTCGGTATTAGTACCTACGTCCTCGAGCGCCGCTGAATAAACTTTCCACTATCTTCAAAGAGAATTACAAATTTTTGGGTCACAATACAAATACCACAACTATTGGGCCAAACTGCAATTACCCAAATAGTTGGGCCAAACGTAATTACCCAAACAATTGGGCAATACTACAAATACCCAAAATCAAAAGGGGAAAAACAAATATTACAAACTTTAAGGTCCTTACGGAAAGGCCCTTAAACTATGAGGTCTTATATGTGAGACCTTACAACTTTAGGGGGTGGAGGATATTTCTCTTGGTACACTCATAACTCTCCTACTTGGCTTCTTTTATAAGCCCAAAGGAGTCCCAAGTATTTCTATTTGAGCAATGTGGGATCCCTCACATTGCTTATAGCATTGGCTAAAGAGCCAATACTCCAACAAAATTAACTTATCTTGCATAATTTTTTCAAATGAATACATGATACTTATCCGAGGGAAGTTTACTTAATTCACTATATCATGAAGGTCCATTTAAAGCTCATATTTAACCTTCTTTGTGCAAAACTTTGATGCTCCAAAAAGTTATACATAGAGCTAGAAAAAGCTGACCTGAAAGCTGCTAGCCGTGATCCACATATGCAAGAAGTTCCTCCACACACTTGTAAAAGTCGTATTATTTATAGCCTTTGATCCAGCTCATGCAAAGCTGCCCGCCCATGTTTTGAATGTGCTCATATATAGAAAGCCGATATTCATCCAACTATCTATCTATCTATCTAGTTGCTGATAATTCGCATGTATTTCATGTGGGTTCACATTAATTTTACCTTTGAGAACTTCTACTTTTTACGGCAATGAATATGGCTGCTCCCTCATGATATCTCCTTTTCTTTTCCTCGATGATTTCACCACCATATCTGTCAAGTGCTCTCTTTGAAAGTCAATTACAGGGCAATTACTACAAATAATCCTTTAAGTAACACCGTGCAATAGATGTTCTTTCTACAATAATATAAGCTAGCAAGATACATTATATAGTTTTGGCTTTTGCCCTCTTGATGCTATTAAGTTGAGGCAGCCACAACCTCGGGAGTTCCATTTTAGTATGAATATATATATAAATATGCATAATCCAGATTCCGTAATTGGTTTAGGTATAATCACGGCTTGTGGTTGAGAATGAACGTCCCTTAACTTTAATTGAAACTTGCTCTGTAATGTCGAGTTCATTGTCACTTTCCTTTATTGTGTATGGAGGAGATTTGATGTTGGCTCTTTCATAAAGTTGATTGAGGCGCGTGTATGTATCTTCATGATCTACTTTATCCTTACCACATGGATTCACAACTACAAAAATTAAAAATAACAAAGCAGTCGTATTGCCTTGCATAGTTTGAATTCTCCAAATTGGGCAAATTGCTTTCCACCAAGTCTAATCAAATGAGTTCAAAGCTTCTCCATTCATGAATGAAGAAGAGGGTTTCAAAAAAGTTGGATGGTTACTCTTTCTAGTAGTTTGGGATGGATACTTTCACCCTTTTTTTTTTTCAAAGTCGTTGTTGTATGAATCAATTTTATTTCATTTATAGCATTAGACTTTCCACCAAGTCTAATCAAATGGCTCCAGGAGTGGAACAAAATATTATAAAATAATCTACTCTCTGATCCCAATGTAGCGTTTCATGACTAAATTTGAATGTGGAGCGAGTTGTTAGAGAAGAAAGAAGAAAGATTTTTATTTTTATTTTTTTTATAGAAGATAAAAACATTTTAGTAATATACTCTCGATCAGTAAACATCTCTATTTTTTCTTTTATAATCTAGACTCTTGTATCAAACTGGTCTATTTATATCTGTTTTGGCTAGACACAAACTAAGGGTCAATTAGGACTCCAATTCCATGACCTGAGAGAATTAATCTCTACTAAATTTAATAATTGACTTGATCAAAGTATTGTCAATCTTACCTAATAACCACAAGAAAGAAAAATAATATTTTTAAAATTAAACTAACTATGAGAGATCTTTGATTTTATGTCAAAAGTTAAGGGTATTAGGAAACGTTGTAAAAATTTTAAAAAAAAAATTGTGTAACAAATCAAGAGATGTATGATGGCAATCAATATATGTAATGTGTAACTGTTACTTAGGAAAGAAAGTGCAACTTACATTAATGGCATAACCAATTGCACTCGGAACCCAGAATTGATGTTGCATGAATCAAGTTGTGGGCCAACCACAAATAATTAATGCATTTCCTACTCCAGAATCTGTAATGCCAGCCTTTTCAAAATCTGTCATCCATGTATCCCCAAATCTACTAAATAATACAAAAGAATCTCGATTCCTTTTCATATATACAAGATTTTGTTTAAATCTGAGTAGAAGCCTTGAAACTTTAGCTATTCTACATATTCACCGGTACTAATAAATAGTATTATTCTCTGTAAGGCTTGCTATACCACATATATTTATATAAAACCCAATAATATATGTAGGCTTCTACCAAATAAAACATCTCATTTAGGGATGGCAAAATGACCCGCCGGGTCCGGGGTCATAATGTGACCGGTGTTTTAGGGGCGGGTCTTGACCCGTTAATTTGAATTTAAGGGCGAGTCTGGGTCTCTAAATGTATTGACCCGTTCAGGGCAGGTCCGGGCCTGAGTCCATCCTCCAGACCCGTTTGACCCGCCTCGCCCCGCACATATTAGGATGTAAATGAAAAAAATAAAATATTTAAACTTACAAGTAATTTTTAGGGGTGATTATGAAAAACTATAATATTTTACAATATCATGTGATTTTACCAGGCTGTATAAACAAAATTATAGAGATATCAAAATTATCCATACTATACAAGGCCGTTATAGTTAAATATGATGTAAAAATGTAAAAAAAACAAAGCTAAATCAAGCAACCTGCCAAAACGCTCGATAAAACTCGACACGACTCGACATGTAAGTGTCGAGTGTCGGATGACATGTCGAGTCGTGTCGAAATTCACAATCGACACTCGATATCAGTCTATTTTCGAAGACATCGAGTATCAGATGTCATCTGACACTCGACACCTACATGTCGTGTCGTGTCGTGTCGAGACAACCGACACTCAATATCAGTCTATTTTCGAATACATCGAGCGCATCGAGTTTTGTCGAGCGTTTTAGCAGGTTGCTTGTTTTAGCTTTTTTTTTTTTTACCTTTTTGCATCATATTTAACTATAACGGACTTGTATTTATAGGTTGAAGCAAATGGCAAGTGAATTGACATCCCTACTTGTGCGTGCATATATGATTTTAGTTTGAAGATATATTGTCTTCAAACTTGTTAAAAAGATGACTTTAATTGTGTACTTGTCAATAAATTAGAGTGGTTATAAAATTTTATATGAGCGGGACAGAACTGAATACTAGCTGTTCCGAACCTGTCCCGCCCCATTACCAACCCTAATCTCATTCAAGGGCCTATTAATTTGTTGGTGATAGTGCTAGCACTTGAGCGCCCAAAAAATCTATCCAATGTAATTAATTTATCAATCGAAAGCAATTGAGAGAGAGAAGGTGATCTCTGTTCGCTGGAATCCTAATTTCTATTTGGATTTTGTTTGATCACTAACACATAACCTGTTGTCGCAACCCAGGAGACAAATCATCAAGACATCTAACTTTCACAATTTGCAGGTGTAATTATTGCTGTTTTCAGTTTCTAGTTTCATGTTTACTTTGTTACAAAGTCACTGTTGCAGTAACTTCATCTCCCTCTAAATAGAATCTTTCTTTATTTTTTGTCAAATGAGTCCAAACTGCCTTGGAAGTATAAAAGGGTGTTCATTTCCTGTTAGGAAGTACATGAATATCTTATAATTAAGGTACTTTTTCACTTGTGGTTACCAAAGGGTGGAAATTAAATATAAGAATTTAAGCATACAAGTTATCTCGCAGTCACAGTCCTCATCACCGGCCCTTTCAGAGGAAGGGTAAATTGCAAGAAAATGGTCAAATTACTATCAAGATAGAAAGCCCTAGGAAAATCAAATACACCCATTTGAATTGAAAGCTCAGATTTTCAAATAACATGACAAATTTGATTCTTGCAGAAAGTAACCCCAAATGATGGACTAGTCACGATCTTCTTTGAGAAAGACAAAAGGAAACTGTGCCTATTCTGTTGGAGTATAATGGTCTGTTACATGTTTGCATCCAATTCTCAATATTGATAAAAACATTTTGCCCAACTCCATGCCAAATATAATTTGGTGGTCCATCTTCCTGATGGAATAAACAGGATTTTGAATTATATGAAGACTTTACTTTGAATGGTCATTTCCAGGAAAAAGATGCTTAGACAATCGACTAGCCTCATTTCCCGTTATACGTACACCACTTCTATTTGTCTTCTTAGTACTTATTTTACTGCAATTTGTGAAACTGAAACTACTGTTTTTGTATACATTAGTTAATTAAGCATATTTGAGCAAGCAAGCACTAAATGTTATCAAGGGGTTTACGGACGAGAAAATTGACAATCGTTGCCAGGGAGTCCACGGAAGGGAGAGTTGGAGCTTGTGGAAACTGGAAAGGGAATTGTTGCAGGTCAAGTTTCTATTCAAGATAAAATGTGCTGAATTTTTTAATAACTTTTTCAAAGTGCCGTAAATACTACGTTGTTTAATCATAATTTAACTTCTTTTTCAGTTCATTGTATTGTACTTTTTTGTTTTGTTTCTGCATCTAGAAATAATTACAGGCTAATAGTGTATGAAAGCAAATAGTATTTCTGTTAGACCATGGAATTGTTATCAGAATAATCTCAATACAATACATACTTGCACCATTGTCTTTTTCTGGTTATAAATGAAGTAGATCTGATTTTTCTTTTGAAGAAGAGAGAAACAATAGGAGTTGACTCAAAAGCTGCTTGCTTAAATGTTAATTCTGAACAATCCTGCAACTGAGGCTTAAAGGGTAGGCCCAGCGGTATTAATATGAAGCTATGACGACTCTTCAACTTTCTACTAAATTGCATGAGCTCCATGAGATACATGCATTCAACTTTGAACGAGAGGATTACATTACAAGGAGTGCTGCAGAAGATATGTTAATAGTTGACTAATTACCCTATATATAAATTGCATTGCCTTCTCGAAATTATAGCTTCAGCACGAAGAAATATCAATCTGTCACCAGCGTCTTCACATTTCAATCAAAAGAGAATAGACCATACCCAAACATAATTTAGGAAACCAATAAAAAAAAAAAAAGAATTTTAAGAATGTGAATATACACAATGTACACTAACAGATACAACTTTTATATTCGTTAAGGCAGTAAGTGGTAGAAAAATGCCATCCTCAGCCCCAAATTTAAAGGAAGAGCTAAAAGAATAAGAGAAGTATCACTGATTACATGGATAAGAGAGCTACACTCCACCCTAGAAAAACAAATCTCCTCTGTCACCAAACTGGAAAAGGAAAATTTCTGCACACTCCCAAACTAATTGGAATACCAGTCTTCAGTTATTCATATGCTGCTAGTGGAACGAGAAGAATTGCTTCGGCTGCTAGAACTGGAATGGTCTTTCTTCAAGAAGGATTCCAGATTCTGAAAGCATTTCATTGTTCTAACCTGTATATATGACAGTTAACCAAGGACAGCCTTTAGTCTACAAACGCCAGAATGAGTACTTGAGAAGTCAGAGAAAGACATGCTCTATCCAATGAGTCAATCAGAGACAATCTTTACACAAGTCAACAAAAGTTAAAAGAAAGAGTTGTTAGACTGTATAATGTCAGATCATGATCATGATTACTGTAGATATCCAGGTATCAAGAAGATCCTGGATATAAATAATGTTTGCTTTCATCAAAGGTTAAATTGGTTCGTATTGCAGGTAAAGTATAACAACAATGAGAGAGAGGAGAGACCTTCCAACGCCTCTTATGAGCAATGCTGTTATGAATAGAGTCCAGTCTTGTTATTATTTGCCTGAATGGTGGTCGCTTAGATGGCTTCTCATTCCAGCATTCCTCAATTAACCTGCAAGCAGAAGACATGATTAAAGGTTTTATTTACCCTGAACATATATAACCTTAACAGAAACAGACTTATTGCAAAAACAGTCGCAAAAGTGCAGAGGAATTGCATTCTCAAAGTAAAAATAAATTGGAAGTAAATAACTAGACCCAAAAAATTCCACAGATGACATCATATTTTTCAAAAGCTAGATGAGTTAAGAAATTAGAATGACATTGCATTCAATTGATAATATCTAGGCAGTAGGCAGTGCCTCACACATGTTTATTTTGGCATCAGTTAAATATTGAAATTTATATAATCTTTTACATTCTGGATTATACAGCTCCATTTATCATGTTTGTAGAGCATATGAAACGACAGAGAAAGACTTATAAATTAGAAAATATTGGCGAAGTCTACTACATATTTCCAGAGCTTTTCTCAATGATGCTTAATAGAAAAAAACCATTCTTTGCCAGTTGCTTCAGACTGCTCATCATTCTAATTGATTAGATCAAAGTATTTATCTAAACTAAAATAAGAATCAAGGCTTTTAATGACAAACCACAGACAAAATTCAGAAAAGAGTTTGCAATAAGCAGTCATTAATTTTCAGTTCAGAATCTTTTTGTAATAAACACCAAATCAGAGTTAATAGTAAGCAAAAAAATTAGAATACAATGAACATCTAAGAAATATTGAGAACCTACTCTTTGAGCCCATGTGCATAATACTTTGCAGGAGCTTTAAAAGGTGGACGTGCTTTGGTGACATATGCTTTAGGAACTTCATTGTCTTGCTTCATGCAGAAAGGGGGGTTGCCTTCGATCATCTGATGTACAGCATAATACAAACATGAATTGATTCTTTTAGTATTAAGTCCAGTTGACAAACAATACAAAATAAGTAAATACAATAAAATAAAATATACCTCTTGTAAAATTAAAGCAAAGGAGAAAACATCTACTTTAGTATCATACTCTTCATTTTTCCAAACCTCTGGAGCTACATACCGGCCTGTCAATGACAAAAACCACATTTCGATAACAATCTACAAATCTAAGATCAACTAACAGAACAAATTACAGATATCACTTTACTGAAAATAATGAGGAAACATAATGATTCTTGGAAAACTGACACTTCTAACAATGGCATTATTAAATGAAATTAGTATTATAACGTAATGGCAAGAAGCAGCACTAACATGAAGTCTCTTGACAACTAAGAGGTCTATCTTCTTTAACTGTAAGCAACCTGCTAACTCCGAAGTCTGCAACTTTCAGATGTCCAGAATCATCCCGCAATATATTTCTGTTATCGTGCCAGTAAGCAACATGGGAAGTTGCTAACCATATTAGAAAACTGAGGCAACCAACTTATGTTATCTAGGGGAGAAAAAATCATATTGAACAAGAACTCACGAAGGCTCAAGGTCGCGGTGAATAATGGGTGGTCTATTCTCGTGCAAATAATTCAATCCCCTGCAAATTTGTAAAGACGTAACAATCTTTCAGCTAAGGTCCAAGAACGAAATGATTCTTTTATTTACTTCAAGAGTCAAGTATTTCATGAAGAATAAATGATGTTAATATTGCACAAATAATATAGTGCATATGTAAGCGATGGTTATTTATCACATCTGAATCTTAAAGAATATGTTCCTGCCATAATCATTTCGGGATCTAAGAACACTATTAAGGGTTTAAACTTATGTATTGCAATTGCCTCTCCCATTAAAATGATGAAATTCTGAAAATTTTCCTTACGGGAGGACCTAGTATTTTTATCCAATTATTCATATGGTTATTTAATATTGGTAACAACTCTCAAGATTATAATCGAATCGAAATCCAAGTGTCCACTAAATTCTCGATTGAAAAAAATGTAAGTTACTGAAATAAATTCTTCCTTTGTTCTTCTTTCAATAAATTATCAGTAGCAAGGCATTTAAAAAAAGAAAAAAAAAAAAAAAGAGAGAAACATTCACCCCATTAATTAAGTACAACCTTGCAATATCAAGTGCAAATCTCACAGCAGTTGCAGGTTTCAGTGCTCCTTTTCGTTTCAAAAATTCACGAAGATCACCCTGAAATTATGAAGCAAAGATTTGAGAATGAAACAAGCTTCAAATTAAGCTGTGAAACCACTTCTATTGAGCATTTTAAGTTCTGATTTTTCTTTTTATACAAATGGGAGTAAACTATTGACAAAAAAAAAGTAAAGATCTGGCATTAAGATTCAATAGCAATAAATTAGCATTATTTCACAAGTCTGTGACGCTGTACTTGCAAGAGTTCAAGCAGAAACAATATTTTGAAAAGATCAATGTCTATGTCAACAATCACTAGAATTCGTAAAGTAACAGACAAGAATATTAAATTAGAGAGTCAACAAAAACATATAAGGTCAATAGCAAAAGGTAGATAAAGCAAAAGGTTATGATTTCAGACATGATTGAAAGAACTTCTCTACATGGCAGTTAATCAGTTGTTGGGGAAAAACCTTGGGTAAATATTCTGTCACAATCATCATTGGACTACTTTGTGTTACAGCACCAAGAAATTGGACAACGTTTGGATGTCTTATCTTCTGAAGCAATGCAAGCTCATCTCTAAATGCCCTCCTGTGAAAATCAACAGCTTTTTTAAAACAAGCCAATAGAGAGAAAGAGCGAGACAGAGAAAGACAGGAATTGAACTTGACGATGGAATTCTTCTTAATTTACTAAATAACTCACACTTTATCTTCATCAGAAATCACTTCCTCCCCAAGCTTCTTCACAGCAACTTGAATTCCACGCCATGATGCCATACGGAAAGTTCCCTGCGATATATTCCAAATGATCCGTCAGAAACACCCCGCTGCACATTCTGATGCATTGTTGAAGCATTTTTAACTCCAGGAATTAAAACTCAAAGTCACTTGTAAGTGATTATTAGTTGAAGTATTCCACTGTTAAGCAGCTCATACGCCAACAATATGAGCAAGAACCTCAGACCTCAGACTTCTACACGTTCGATTTTTATGCGAATCACTCTTTCATTTTCCTTTTCTTTCTTTTCAAAATATATGGTAATATATGGGCATTATTTAAGCAGTCCACTACTCATGATATAAAATTCTAAATCGAGTGGCATATACAATAACAACTTGCAGGAGAAAAACCAAACAAACATCAGTACCAAAAGGGTTTCTAAAGCTCATTATAAGAAAAATAATGTCTCAATTCCAAGAAACCAAAACGGAAGCAGAACAATATATTAATCGTATGAATTGATTTTACAAAGAAAGAAACAGAACAAATTACCTTAGTAATATCAAAACTATTAGTAAAATCGAGTTCGCGAGCATCAATTTCATATTCTGGGACCTCACGGGCATGATTGACATGCATTGGAGCCATCTACACGGATCAATTGGAAGTAACAGAGAATTAAAACTAAAACTATCTTCAAAATGATTTCGAACCTTCAAATTAACCTTCGACAAACGCATACCAGAGGCTTTGCTCCATGTTCCTCCAAAAGTCTAATCACTTCTTGATTTTTGTAATATATAGCATCTGCAAGAGGCTGTTTAAGCAATATTAGAAACAAAAAAGCAGCACAATTAATACCGTAAGTGATTCGGTAACGTTACCGTGGCAGCTCAACATCAACAATAACTGTAAATGTAATCCTTAGATTGAACAGAACAGCGTTTACTGTTGTTACTCACCGTGCTCCCCCAGCGATCTTTGGGGTCAACCTGTGCGCCTCGCTCCAGCAACAAGCTAACGACTTCCGTGAAGCCTTGGCAGGCCGCCACGTGGAGAGCCGTACGGTTATCGATATCACGGAAGTTGACGTCGATGCCGGAATCTAAAAGCTCCTTTATGCCTTCCAAGTCACGCTCATTGGCCAAGTACATCAGCGTGACCTCCGGCTTAATCTCCTGGCCGTCGTCTTCGCCTCCCATCAGCTCCGCCTCCTTCTCCTGCCGATCCGGCGCTAACGACGACTGCTTTAACAGCGTCACCCGGACTGGCGCCTTCGTTTCCATACTCTCTTTAAAGACGAAATTAAATTACGATTTTCTTTAGCTTCAACTCCAATCAAAGCGATAAGTTTACGATACAATCCAAAGAGAGAGATTCAACGGAGATGCGGCCGAGACTGAGTAACGTTTATAAAGGAGACTGTGTGTCGTCGAAGCTTTAGTAAACGACCAGGCAAGCAGGCAACGCTGACGAATTATGAACTGTAGTGGAAAAAGGTGGGGAACACGCGCGGAAAGTGCGCGCGTGACAGCGTGACTTTGCCATTCATTTATTACCCGGATCCGGCGCAAGGTAAGAGATTGTTGACGAACGTGTGCCCGAGTGCCTTATGTGCATCACACGACGACGTTCTACTTGGATCCTGAAGAAATCTGAACCGCACACGTTTGATCGTGCGGTGGTTAAGATTTTGTTGCTGCTCTGGCTTGGATAACGACGTCGTACTCGGTAAATTAAGGAATAAGCGACTTGTTTGAGAAGGGAACATGTGATTAATGGTTGATGAAGTGTCGTTTCATGTGTTATTTTACTTTTTGTGGACAGCTTTTGATACTTATCTTAATGTTTGCCCTGTTCCTCGTTGATAAAAGCATGTGCGAACTAGACGAGATATTGAAAGGGTAAAGTGGGATTGGCTTGAAAGCGAGGAATTTTGACAAATTTATCGTTAATTGTGTTAAAAATACGACATTACAAAGAAAAGTGGAGGTATTATTGGATATCATTCAAATTATCAACATTGCAAAAGTAGAAGTTCAAGTTCAAGTTCAAGTTCATGTTCTAGTGTTGAATATGGAATGTTATTTCTTGAATTAACAAAGACTTTTAATGCAACTAGTCATTTTCATGTACATCACCTGGTTGGATGCTTAAACAAGTTAACAGAAAATAAAAAGCTATTACAACTTGATTATGTTAGTTTCGATTCAAACAGATAATTATATGGATTATGAAGTTGGGTGATACCCATCTTGATTAATTCCACTGGTACCAATTCAAACTTGTCTGACTCTATGCAAGCAGCTTGCAAGTCCTTGATTGAATCAAGGTGAAAGTACAACATTCATCGTTCAATGCACCTGTGAACAAAGCTGCTAGTGGCAAATTGTTTAATTAGAGAATCTTTTAAGTAGATTACTTGAATATGTCAACTCCAATGAATCATCCAATGTTGAAGGCAGGCTTTTGATTTTTAAATCTGAAATTTCTTGATGGGGTTTTGACTAATATTTATATGTTTGGCTTAACAATGAGTTAGGTCCATCTATTCATGATAACTCTATTTGTTGACTATTAAAACAAGGTTTTGTTTCATTTTATAACAGGATAAGAATGTAAATCAAATCAAAATCGAGTTCTAAGCTGAAAATTTGGCTGCAACATGTATACATGTTTGTGAATTGAAGTTCCATTATTTATTTGCTATCCTTTTTCGTTTAGTGCAAAGTGCTTTGGTGGTTGGTGTTTGAACACATTTGGAATTTGACTTTCACCGTTTGGAGCCTATTCTCCTCTCCAGAGTGTATCCGAGGCCCAAGTGTATCTAGCTCCCAGAAAACCGCAAAGTCAATTCATGCTGCTGGATAAAGCTGGCCACGTTTACACCGTGCAGTATCTCGGCTTATCCATTGCGTGTGTGATTACCGCCGGCATTTCACATTGACCGTCTTCCACACTTTCATGGGAAATGCTCTATTGCTGGCTAAGGCTTATTATTATGTTAAAGAGCTTCTTTGACATTTTTTTTCATAAAACTCCTTAAGCAAAAGATGAGGCTCGTTATGTAGTTGGTTTCGGCTAAGCGCGTAAAACCCTTTTCTTTGGGGCCTCGACTGACTCACTGTATGCGCTTCAGATATCACCTCTGCTCATCTATTGATCTCATAATAATAATAATAAATTACGATCTTATCTGTTGGATATTAACTAACCCAATGCATAAAGCATTCTGATTCAGATTATCAGCCGAAAATTCCTCTCATTAAGTTACCTTTAATCCAAAATGTGTACTCTTTCTCCATTTCCTTTCCTATTCTTAACATGTTACAACGCTCTATTGGCTGCAAACGTAACACAATTCCTGAACCCATGTGCGTTTAAGCTCGTTGATAACAATATTGAAAGTTTAAACAATTACCTGGTGACCATTATTGAGCGCAAATATGCATCAAGTACTGATATGAGTACCGTGAGATCACATAATAGAAGAGAGCTACAGCCAACATCGTTTATTATACTGAGCAGATAACATGTTTTGTTCTATTGTACACTGAAAGCATCACAAGGGCGGTGGCAAATATGTGGTAGAACTTATTACTAGTTATCCGAAGTAGAGAGCAGAAAAACCGCTAATTTGTGCTGAGATTGCATTCCGCAACCTTCTCCCAAGATTTGAGAGTCTTATCCTCAGTGTCTGTTTTCCATAATGCAAGACGAGTAATTGGGAAACTCAATCCGCCAAGGCTCTCATCAAGACTATTTGCTTTCTCTTGTGCTTTCTTCTTCTCATCATCTGTCAAATCCCCATAAAGGAGACTCAAATGTGGCATATAAGCTGCAAGATTGTGAAAAGATCGTTAAAAGAACACAATAACTTTTCTTCGATTTGGTTCATTCCACTTCTGCCTTCAATGTTCTAAACAACAAAGCAACTGCAGTTGTCCAGAACAGAGCAAGCTCAGGAAATAAAAATGCATCTAAATGATATTAACAACCAATATAAATCCAGGTTCAATGCACATAAATAAAAGGTTAACTATTAAGGAAAACTTTGAACATTGTCATTTATCTTCATTTATCCCTCATCTGTGAACTATAAACACCAGAAGTAATTATGTGGCAGAAGCGATGAAGAAAGGATTTTACCATATAACCCAAAGAAAGTATGGTTCTAGTGTTCTAGATTAAGACTTGTCTAAGAGTGACACTATACCTGTAAAGTTTGTGTAAAAAATGATGAGGATTTATTATTTGGACTTCCATATGTAGTTAAATATTACCATTTTATTCACATTTTAGACATCACACTTTATACAAAAGTTTATACATGAAGTTCATAGCACATGATTCCTTAATCAAAAGGCTCATAGATGCCTACTGTATCAGAACTAAAATTGCATGCCTCTTACAGATTACTTCTCAATCAGATGACCTGTCTGCTTTTTTTCTAACACATTCTCAAGACTCCCACATGACCAACTTTGATTTTTCTGGCCCATCATTCTCTTTGAGACAAACATATACTAAGAACTCCAAATCCAACAAATTCTGACAAAGTTGTGCATCATATAAGCATTCTACGTTAAAATAAGAACTTGGAATTTAAATGCACCCACAAAGTTTGCAAATTGACACTAATCACCTCATTAATTCTAAAAGTGCTTTTAACAGAAGCAATAATTCTGAGAACTTACGAGTGTTAGACTTGTAACCAAAATGGCCACTGCAGTGTGCACTCGCTTCCACTACCTGAAACTCAGAAAATCATACATTTACTCAACTACGTTACTAATACGAATAGGACCCACAAACAACAAACAAATAGTATCAAAATTCACCTCAGCCGTCGGATGAATCAGCAAATACACGCACTGGTAAAAGAAAGTCCCAGTAGCCACACGATCGGCAGTACAATTATAAGCCTTAAGCCCATCACAGGCGGCTCTGAACTTCGCCAACGCATCATCCGCGGTCAAGCTTATTGCCCCAACAACAGTAATATGTGGCTCGAACTGTGGCCCGCCGAACTCGGATTTTAGACCCTCCATCAGCTTCTTCATCCGGGCAGTCACATCTTCCGGTGGAGCCGCCCACACCGAATACCAATTCTTTTTAGCTTCACCGGCTGCGTTTGTGGATTGGGGAACTTCCATGACGATGGAGTAGAGAAAGAGAGAGATGCCCAAGAGACCAACGAAGGCTAGGAATCTAATGAAGTAAAGATGCCGGGACATTCACGGGAAAATAGGAAGTGGGAAATTGGAAAGGTCCCATTTTGATTCGTTTTACATAAAGAGTTGATGGATTCGGAGTCGAACGGGAGAACGATGAGCTGTTTCTTGTTGCGCTTGGCGTTTAAAAATAGCGAACTTGTGGAAAGTGGCACATTGCATCACGGTATCAGTATATGCTGAAGAAGTGGGAGGCTGAGATGGAATGTGTGTGAGTTGTAGAAGTTAATTGTGTATACTTCGATCATCACCGTTCATATCTGCCACATAATTTTAGAAAACAGAAAGAATAAAAATTTTGCATATAAATCTGTGAAATCTTTATTAATTTACTTTATTTTTTCAATAAAAATATCATTTCCAAAATCAATCCAACCTAACCCGTTAATGTCTTTTCAAAAATATATTTATATACCCTTTGCCACCACCGATCATAATAAAAATTGATTATATAAAAAAATAGATGTAAAATCAAATTAATAAAAGATCAATAGAAATCATTAATATATAAAATTGATAAATCATATATGATATAGATTAATACGGAGTTATCAATATGATATTAATATTAATTTTAATTTTGGGTAGATGATACCATATTAAACTATCAGCATTAAATGAGTGTGATACGATATTAAAACTTTTTGTAACAAACTCAATTTCCATTTCATATTTGTCTATATTTTCTTTCTCAACCCCGTAACTTATTCCTTCTTTTTCGGTTCTCTCTTACCAGTTTTTCGAAACAACATTCTATTAAGTATTATTTCTTGCATGCATATGTTTTTATGTTAGTTATTACTTCTAATAATCTTCAATATCAAATCATTTTCTTAAATATGTTTCTCAATTATATTTTCATATTTCTTATATATCGCCTATTTGATGACTTGTCACAAGTCAAGAATTTCTTCTTTTCTTTTCAAATTTAGAACACACGAAAGACGTTGATCATGCAATATGATTTTGTGATTTGTACGCCTCTTCTAAGTCAACAATCAAAATTCGCACAAAGGAAAAAGTAGGAAAGCATGATAATTGCAACTTAACTAGCTATATATATTTGTACTTTCTTAGCTATGTATACATATAAAGGTTGGAAGAAGCCAATAGACTCCCTTGGCACAAAATACATCAAACTAAAACAAAACGTGCCTCAAACATATATATAGATATAGATACACATGCATACATGGTGCATTATGACAAGCTTGTTCTTGCTTCACAAAACAAGACACGCACAGGAATTACATATATATTTCTTTTAGGGGAAGGGTGCCCTTGTTTTCATTTCAGCAGGCTCAATGTCGATGGCAAAACCCTTGCCATGCTGTTTCCAGTAGTCAGCCTGCGGGTTAATCCACTCCGATTCTCCAATCTCCAACCTCGTTTCCTTGATTGCATTAGTTGATATGTTGTACTTTTCATCCCTCTTCAGAACAAGCTCTGGCTTCACCGTCCCGTAGCTCACCCCTTGTGGGGACATCATCAATGCAGGTGCACCCAAAGGAAGTCTATCACCTGACCATTAATTTTATTTCATGTACCAAATACGTCAAAACCATGAGCCCATCAGCCAATCATCTCTCAGTCTAATAATCAACTAATTAATTACCTCTATCAACCTGCCAAGTGCACCAAAACTTGCCATATGTTTTGGCCAAATTTTCCAGCTCTGGTTTCACTATCATTTCTGGGACACGAGGGTTCACCCAGAGGCCTGATTTGATCTGGATCAATACCCAATCAATAATCTTATAATCATCACAACATAATAAAATATTGATATATTATTATTAGAGCTACAAGAAGTATAAGAAATAAATAAATAAAAACCTCATAAGCATGGGAATGCCAAAGCTTTTTCTCCTCTGCTGGCAAAGCCTCGAATATTTTATCTGAAACTATGTACTCAACTCCTGTAAATATTGCACTTGCACAATCAACCTTCAAGTAGTTCGGTTTGAGATATTAAAAATTAGCTAGAGAACACCAGTCGATCTATTACCAATAAGTCGGCCCGTGGAGTCATCAGTATCATAGACAGCGCACTGGAGGAAGTCCTGATTGATTCTAGTAACATAGTGGTGAGTCTCGATCTGACGGGACATGTCATGGCTGTATATAGCAAAGGTGCACACATGCTGGTTCATCTGCTTGATGGGCTTCAAAGACTGCATCATCGCCGCTCCCTTGTCTAGCATGTGCTGCGTCATCGACATCGGCTGCCCTGGTGGCTCCTGGCCACCATAGGTCGGTGTTTGCTCTGGGGACTTGTCACTGGATGCCATTACTTTCTCACAGCTTCTGTTAGGTTCACTTGTTTAGGGCTTTATAGAAAGAGAGAGAAGTGCATGGACAAGAACGTGGTGGGTTGAATGGAACCCACGTAGACATGCATGGATGATGAGGTGGCCGAGGCTGGTGAGATGTGTGGACAAATGGATGAGCCTTGGGAAAGCTTGGACTTGCATGATCAAGTGATAATGACGTATGCTATTTTGTAGGGTGGAGTGACTATATTAAACTAATATGGTTAACTTTCAAGTCGCTTGAATATGTGAAACGATAATTTCACTGCAAGTAATACTACATTTAAGCAGTATATCTTCTGTCGGTTGGCTTTCACCCAAGATATATATATTTTTTTCTTTTGTATGTGCTTGGCTCAAGCTAGCCCTCGGCCCTTCTTGTTTCTATTAGCTGGGAACACAGTGCTGTCAAGGTTTGCACTCATCATACCTTTGAGCAACAGACAAATAAACAAAAGAATTGTCGAATTCAATATATAGAAAGCAACAACTAGAATATTTGTAGATTCAAATGCCATCTCTTGATATTATTGTCTGCTGACCTGCAGCCTCCAGTGCTTTTGGATAATTCTGTTCCAATTGTCGCACTAGTGACTGGCTAGTATGGTGCTGAAATGGTAACTCGTTGCCATGGAACTGATCCACAAAAAGCAAACAGAACGTCGTCAGCAATTTCGTATATGAACAGTGCCAACTCAAGGAATTCGGAGGTCTAAGAGGAAAGAAAAAACTTTTCGATATTTAATATAAAAAATTAAGTAAATTCTATTAAAATTATAATTTTTATTTAAAATTTTGTCATAATTTTATTAGTATTGTTTATTCAATTATTAAAATTTTGCAAGTATATTTTTATTATTTTTTTACATATTTATGAAGAGGCTCGGTTTTAGTATTTAACTAATTTTTCTAAATCTTTACATAACTTTTTCATATCTCTATTTATATTTTCTAATAGACATGCCTAAAAATAAAAATAAAATAAATAAAATAAAATTGATAAAAATAAAAATTATTAAAGTAGATAATTATAGAAACCGAAATTATAATGAGATAATGTATCATTTTGGTCATTAATCTTAATAGAATGAGAGAGTTTGATATATGTTCGAGTTAGAAAGATAAGTTTGTAACATAAAAAGAGAATGTATATAAAGTTAAGAGCTTTAAACTTATATATTCATGTTTAATTTTTCTAATACTACATATCAATCATAATTTTAACAGTCTTTTGAAATTTGAAGATACATTTTATACAAATTTGAAAATAAGATACTATAATTTAATTGTAATTGATGTCTAATAGAATTAATTATAGACATTTAAAGAAATAATTTAACTTTGTATTTTCGTTAAACTTGAATCCTCGTAAACAAACAAGAACTAGTTTTTAAGAAAATAAAATAGATTGTACATGTAAATCTTTGCTGTTGGCTTTGTTTGTTTACATTTTTGAAATTCTGTTTTCTGAAAATGCACATTTTTTAATACATTTAAATCAATATCTACCACATATCATTTTTAAAATTCAAAAAAATTTAAAACCCATTATACATTCTTTTAAAATTTTGAAAATAAAAACTCAAAAAACACAAACAAACACAACTTTGTAATTAATTATCTTTACATAAAATAGGGCCTTTAAAGATTTAACCAAAATATTTGAGACCTTATATGAATTTTAAGTTTAATATATTAATAATGTAATATAGATTTTTTGAGGCCTTAAAAATTTAAATAAAAATTTAGGACCTTTTCATATTTTGGTTTTTAGCTTTAAAATAGAATATAAATTTTTGGAGCCTTATTAGAAGTTAGTCGGGGTCCTAAGCAATTGCTTCACTTGGCTGAGAGTTGAGGCGGGCCTGTACATGAACAGAACATCTCATGCAGTTCCAAAATATCTACAATACAGCTAGGCAATGGCTGCATATCGTGCGTACTTTTAAAGCTATGCAAAATTAAATAAGGTCTTTTTGACAGAATATGGCTATTACGTACTTAATTTCCTTAAATATTTCTACCATGTATTCAGAACTGAAGATGAAAATCTTATCAATTGCTAAACACGTGAAGTTATTCGATCGTCTTTGCTAATTGCCATTGTTTCAATTATTGAAATTCGGAATTAATTTGTATATATATCTTTTAAAGATCCTTAATTAGTAGTTCAACTCTTGAGCTATACGTTTGATTGAATTTGTTGGGTATCTGTATGCTATAGTGTTATTTAATTATAGAGCTCGAACAAAAATATCAATTGAAATATTTATGCCATATTTAAAGAGAAACGAAAAAAACATATGGTCAATTAACCATAACACTTTCTCCACCTGGTTTTTCCATAATACATCCTATTTTGTTTCTTGATCTTGATTCACGCCCTCGTTTATGTTCCCATCAATCTGAGGTCTGTAATTGTACCTTCTAGAGACAAACAAATAAACGAAGAAATTGATCAAGCTCAGTATAGAGAGCAACCAGAAGAAAAGATTCAAGTGGTTCCTGTTAATATTGTTGCCCGCCAACCAGCCTCCACTTTTAGTAATTCCCTTTGTTGCACTATTAACTATCTTAACCAGTATGGTGCTCAAATAGTAGCCAAGCGCCATGGAAGTCCAAAGAAAGCAAGTAGAGATGGACTTAAGCGCTTTTGGTGCCTCTGAATAGAAGAATTCAAGGAGTCCCACGTAGGTGAACATGTCTGCAATCCCAAATATGAAGTACTGAATCGATAGCCAAAATGTGCTAATGGGTAATGGCTGCATCACAGGGATTGCATCAAGCATATTATGGTCTCGTGCCACACCTTTGCGTTTCACTTCCATTATTGCTGCCGTGGCCATGGAAATAGAAGATAGTACGAGGCCTACTCCTACACGTTGCAAGTGGGTTATCCCTGTGGGGTGGCCTGTGATCTTGCGAGCAAAGGGTACCAATAATCTGTCATATACTGGCACTACGATGATCATGAACATAACTGGGATGATGGGTAGGGAAGCCGGTGGTATACTAAAAGATTTGGTGACGCTTGTGTCCATCGTGAGGCCTTGTTGAATGGAGAAAGTCTGAAGCTGAGCTAGGCAAAGTGTCATGATAATGGTGCAACAAAAGATTGGAACCATGCCTAGTATGATTTTTGCATTTTCTACTTGTGTTACCCTGCAAAGTTTCCATTGATTTAGAGCTTGTGGTCTCTCTAAATTTACCGTAGATGTTGGTTGGATTGCTGCTTTGTCCAGGAACCTGAATAACATAAGAGAAGTGACACTTCTATGATATTTGGTTGGAGTTGATAATGCTATATAAAGTTTTGAGCTAGAACCTGAAAATATCTCTGTGAGGTAGAAACTCTTTATCTATAGCAGCTTCTTTGTCCTTAATCTCATAGAGCTCCAAAGGATCCGCAGGAAGTTGAAGTTTCCTGTTACGGATAGCTGCAACATAAACCTGAAAAGAATAAAAGAAAACGCAAATCAGTTTTTATTCATAAATTTGTTTAGTTAATCTGGGATGAGGGTATGCAAACCTTAAATATTTCAATGATGGCACTAGTTCCTTGAATAACCTGAATTCGGTACAGTGGCAATGCGGCTGCAAAGATTACCACACCTAAAAGTATTCCAATAGCACTGAGGCCAAATCCCCAATCCCATCCTCTGTTTGTTTCGATCCAAACAATTAGGGTTAAACTACCTGCACCGCCGATGCATAAGGCTAACAAGAGGCAATTGAAGAATGTGGACATATGCCTGGCCTCTCGCGGGTCTTCCTCATCAAACTGATCAGCACCGTGGGAGGGCAATGCAGCTTTAATTCCTGCTGTGCCAGCGGCGATCAAGTAGAGTCCAACAAAGAGAAGTGCAGCATCACTACCTTCAATTTTCTCACATTGAGACGTTGGATCAAAAACATTGCAAAGAGGTGGCTTAAGATTTGGGAAGTGCGCTTGGATTGTTAGCAAAAGTAGTCCCTATATAAACAAAGTACACCCAAAATTTATATTTCGTTACCGACAAATCCATAGCTGCATATCGGAATCAGATTGGTAATATTGGTGCCAAGCATACCAGAAACTCAATAGTTCCTGAAAGTAGCACAGCTTTGTAACTTCCGATGAAAGTGTCTGCAAGGGTAGCCACCAGAAGGGAGATGATGAAACTCGTACCCATGTAGTTGGTCACTTGGTTAGCTGCATCAGCAAGTTCCAAGTGCATCACTCCATTGAAGTATGTCACCAAGGTTACAGCTAGTGAAAAAGTTGCGAAGTTTTCGAAACCAAATACCGCTGCAAGCCCAAACACACAATGAAAAATGTCAATTATGAGCAATTACTATTGTTACAAGTTGAATTTTCAAATCCATGCATTAATATTTAATATATTGATAACACTACTTTGTCATGGACTTGTCTACCTAGTACAAGGAAAGAGGTCTTTATTCCTCCATGTTTATGCTTCACAGCTGTTCTTCCCTTCCAATCCACCTTTCCTTCAACAAGCTCAACCTTCTCCTATATGGACACAAGAAAATCTTTAGAAATAAAGTGGAAGGGTTGAATAGTGTGATAAATATAAAATGAGAATAAGATGGTACCATAGCTCCCAGCTAGGCTTCTTTGGTGCTTGATGCACAACACTAAAATTGTTGAGATTTCCAGACATGCTCTTTATATATAAGGATTCAAGTGCAACATACTAGTACAATGCTGTTCCGCTTGTGTGAATCTGACTTCACATGTGGATGAAAATTGCCGTCTTTGATGAGACGGAGATTCTCTGGGCACTGTTAAAGATTTGCCAAAAGGGTACATACAGACACAGTGGCAAGTTATCTAAAATTCTATCACAAAGTGTTGGGAGGAATATTTCACTTTCGATATGGACGCTTAATAGAATAACGTTACATGCAGAAAAGAATATGTGCTTAATCCAAAAGGGTCCCTAACGTTTGGAACTTTCTTGTCCTCAATCTCTTGGAAACAAATGTGTGGCTTTGTTCTGTCATTTCAACGAGTAGTGATTGTAAGTTAAGGTCGAGGGTGTGAAGAAACATTTTAAACAACTTTGAAAGTTAGTGAATGTTTTGTTTAATCAAAATATCAAATGTCTCTGTTCACGAAACCATGCGAATGGCTGTCTCAGTTGTAAACTAGGAAAAATCAAAACTTAACGTAAACGGAATGTTGATTTTGACAGATTCAGGTGCAATTCTTCATGTAATTAAACAATGATGAACACTTAATCGAATTTATTTGCGGTGGTTGTTTTTCATTTCCCTCTCTCCTGTCCCATGTGTAACTGAATTCTGTATCGTCTTCAATCAATGTGGTTTATCACTCAGTTGCTGGTTTAGGAGATTTTAGTTATATTTATATATATATACACACTCAAATTAGTAGCCCCAAATCAATTTGAAGCCTTAAGAACATTTTAGATGTCACAATCTTAATTTGTGTATCAGTTATAGTGCTGCTTCATCATACCGTGCACAACAGATGCGTTGGTGTTATGAGATTCTCTTTGCAGAAGAAAAATATAGAAAACAAAAATGGAAGCTTTTTCAGAAAATGTACTGTTAATGTCTGATTCTTCCTACTTATTCCCATAGCAGAAACAGGGCATTGGAAAAATGATACCAAAAAAAAAAAAAAAAAAAACTGGAAAATTCTCTTCGTGGACAATACAAGCTCATCAATTAGAAGAAAACCTTCGTTATGATCACCATGTCAGAAAAATTAAATTAATTAACTTAAGATACTTAATATTGTTCATAAACATATCCTGGACATCGAGGAGACAAACCTAAAACTAGAGAATCCCGAAGAAAATACTTTTAGATAATCAATGATGTAACTAAACTAAGGGGCGAAGGAATAAAATGTACAGAAAGAACTAGATCACCTGTGCAAAGAATTTTGACTATGGTTGAAAGTGGAAAAAAGGGGTAATCCTACCAAAAAAAAATAATTAAAAAAAAGAAAGAAATAATCTATCAATAATTCAGTAAGGAGTACTTTACACGCACTACAATCTTTCCTTTGTCCACCCCAAGCTTAGCTCCTGTGACCAACCAATGACCTGGTAAATCTTGTGGTCCCTTTGACATTTCAGTCATGTCCACAATTTTCGCCAGTTTACCAACTTGACCTGAACTATCCTCCTTCTTATCATCTGATGTTCTCTCTGTTGAAGTTGACGACGAAGAGCTACTGGATCTCTGAGCAGTGGGAGGGATGGAGGGGCTATGATCCCAGACAGAACGTCTTATTGTACATCCAGGTACTTTCGAAAAGAGGAGTTTGAGGTACAATACATTTTTGGCACCAAAATCCCAAACACCAAGCTGCGCCCCTGTGACTATATGAACGCCAGAGAGGTCTCCAATGTAAGTATCAGTATGCTCTATTGGTGCAGTGCTTACATGAGAGAAATTCTTCCACTTTATGGGCTCAAACCAGCGGCTGTCTTGCTCCTCAGGACCTTGCCACTTAGGTGCGCCTATTGCAACATGGGTATCCCAATGAGGTTGAAGCATTTTTGGAAGAGACACTAGATGCTGCAAATGGATTTCAAGTCTGTTTTGCTTGCTGCCCTCTAGGCCAAGTTTAAGACCAGTGACAGGCTTACGGCCAACTGTTACCTGCAATATCATGGGATGTTTTAACTTAGCTAGAGAAAACTTCTTTTGCATGCTGATACAAGTGGGCAAGAGGAATTTAAGTTTGCATAAGAAATACTTTTTCACTCGATAAAATTACTAAAAAAATAAAAACAAAAACCATAAATTGTGGTACGTAAGTAAATATTTAAGATAATTCCTAAGCTTTCCTTTGAGCAACAGGAGGAACATCCTGAAACACCCCTATGATATGTCAGAGCACCATGCTACTGAAAGATCTCAAACCTCTCCTCTACATTTTCACAAAGCGAATTTGAAGCATTTAAATTTCATTAGTAAGCTAATGTGAAGCATTTAAATTTCATTAGTGTACATTGTGACCAATCTCTCCTAGAGAAAAATTTGTAAAACATTTTCATTTGGGATGCCTTTGTCTTGCTTCAATCTAGAAGCAATTACAACAGGCTTTTAGCTTCAAGTATTTTAAAAAGCCAAAAGCAATGTTTCCCAGGACTGGATTAGAGAAATGTTGGCCTGAGACCAAATACATGTATCGTATGATTATGTTCTCTGCTACTCTGCTTTTAACTTACAAGGACCTAAACCTTCTCAAAATCTGTAGTCATGGTAGATTGGGAATCAAAAACTGGGAGACATATATCCAGTCATCACTTTGTAGTACAAGAAAAACACATTTCAATTATGTTTATACTTAATTTCGTATGCATGAAATAATATGGTAACACGAAGAATACCTGATCTGGGCTGATATAAAGCTTCGGTCCCATTAAGCTGAATTGGAGGAATGGACACACAGGCTCCTTTCTTTGAATGTTACTATGTTCTGGAGCCCAAACTCGAGCAATTTGAAAATCCAAGAAATACTGTAAGTCCTCAATTGGTGGTTTGTCTGGTAAATTAATAAACAAACACTTAGTATTTGGCAGCCTAGAAAAAACACGTTTCTAATAAAAGTTGTATGAATACAACCACATCAAATTCAAAAGAAATATGAGGATGACTCTCTTTCCAATCAAGTCTATAAAGGGCTGTTCTAGGATTGTAAATATGAAACAAATCAGCACCATTTGAGTTTTGACTACCAGAACAAAAGGCAAGCAAGGAAATCACCAAAAGCCAAGAACAACCCTGTCAGGAAAAAGTAAATCCATGATCACTGAAACAAGGGGCTTTTATAACATTCCTTTGTTGAAGGAGATATAAGAGAACACTTTTCCATGTCTCTGAGACTTTGGGGATACCATTGGAAAATTATATGAAGTATCTCCATGAAGGTCTTTCTTTATATGGTAGTATAACACTGATACATAGTAACTTTATATAGGAATTCTGAACCGAAGTGAAATATAAGTTGAAATTAATGCAAATATTAGATGAAGAGAACATCTAACAGTGATGAGAGCTTACACTCCAAGTATAAATCAATTGCACGAGCCAAATGCTTTATACCAGGCACTCCTTCAAGCAGAGAAACAATGGGTGTAAATGTCATGTTAATCACATCAGGTGCCAATTTTACAGTCTCTGCCCACTTGGCATGACTCTGCTCCAGATCATCACCTCCTCTCCTCCTAAAAATGACTGTAACATCCTACAGCAATAATTTTCCGATTACATATTTTCTCATGCTTAACTACCACAAAAGATATGTCTGAGAAGACAGTAAGTGCATCAGAAGGAATTTACTCCCTCGAAAACAAAATCCAAACCAATGTGTATGTAACTTACATGCCCAAAGTGCTACGAGATTTCTAGTGCTTTAGTGGAAAAATCAAATATTCTTTGTCAAACAAGTGATTTAATCTCAAAATAAATAAATAGATAAGGAGGGCAATGAAATAATATTACCTTGTCCTTGTATTTTAAGGGGCCAGCACTCGACTGGCTTGAGTCCATAAACCTTTGATTCCCAATGTCGTTCACATAGTCCTCAATATCTGTCACTGACAAAGGAGACGACTGGTGCTGCCTAATATAAACCACATCTCTCCCACCAATTGTAACAGAGGTAACAATATGGGTACCGTAATTTTCAATGAAACTGAAGGGAAAAAGAAAAGGGAAATCAGAAACCTAATGATGCTCAACTGAACAAATTGATCTAAGGATCCTTTCAGATAAGGCATCTGCAATCCAAATTTTGCCAAATCGTAGGAAGAGTTTAATTTATTTCTCCATATGATAATGGAGCAATTTTTATATGGCTTTATTGCTTCTCCCAAGTGACATAAAGCTTAGGTTTCAGCATACTATAAGGACAATCTCAAACTGTAATGGCATATCGATGGCATAATTGCACTAAAATTAAGACCACCACAAATATCCCTAATGCCATTCAATCAATTTGCATATATTTCCCTCAAAAAGGCGGTTTTAGTGTAGATAATTATTCTTTTCAGTAAATAGCATATAATAATTGATTCCTACTTGGTTAAGTTTTATTAAATTTAACACATCAATTAGATATAAATTGTCAATTTAAAGAACAAGAACTTTCTAAATTATAAAAATTAAATAAAAATATAACACAAATAATAACTAGAAAAATTCACAAGTGAACTAAAACTATCTACATCTACACAAAGACGGTGCCATGATATTTACCTTGCCAAAGACGAAGGATCCCAAGAATAAGGAACAGCATGCCTAACTTCTTCATGGAGAACTAAATTTAGCCTTGCTAACTTAACTTTATAGAGGGGAATGAATTTTCCAACCATTGCAAGGGATTTTGTAGCTGCTGCATCAACTTTCCAAGAACCAGTGAAATTGAACATGGAATTGAAGCTTCCAAGTGGAATGTTTCCTGATATACCAGATTTCTCGTTGAAATATCCCGCCATCTGGAATTTCAACCATCAAAGGCATCAATCAAATGTTCATGTCAGTATGATAACTATTCAACAAGAAGTACATTCATTCACAGAATCAGGACAACTCCAACCAAAATGTTGATGGATATGAACTATGATGACATGGAAATTCTTTTCTTTGCAGAATCTAATATCCTTTCTGGTCAAGACTGAGGGTTAACCATTGCAATGACGAGTTAAACAAGTAAAATCATAACTTGAAGTCTGTACAAAGTAAACTGGTACTCAGATGGGTATTATCCGATATAAAAATCTGAGCTTACAGTATATGAGCTTCTCTAAGTATTTCAGTACATTGAAAAACAATGATAGAACACAAACAAACATGAACAGGAATCTCTAACGCTCCACAGAAGAAATTGAAGGGAGAGACTTATACATTTGAACCTAAATAGTTATCACAATCCCTATTTTCTTTTCCTTCATCTGTCTTCTCATCAAGAAAAGAATAACAAATTCTTCCCTTAGGTTTCGTTCAAAGACCCAACCTGCCTCAATCTCATGACATCACCAAGACTATGTTGGAAGCATCCAATATTCTCAAAATGTAACTGTAATTCCTTCATATGGTAAACTCAATCAAAGACAAGAGGTTACTCTAATTTCCAAATATTCTCCTTATATAGAACACTCCTAAAAAAGGAATTCTTGCACATTTTCAGATATAAATGAATAATGCTTTAATCCAACAAGTATTAGAAATGAAGAGTTTGAAAACTTATTTCCCATAACACTGATCCATAAAAAATACATAAGAGCAAAATTCAGGACAAATATTTCTGCAATTTCACCATAAAGCACCAAATGAAAATAAAAATATCCTAATAAACCATCAAAACCTAAGAATTGACCCATTCTAAGATAACGATATAAATGCCCAACCAACACTCGAGCCACTAAGTCCCATGAAGCACAAGTACCAAAAACATGTAGCATTAAACGATGCCAAAATTTGGTCGCAGAACAACAAATTGCAACCAAAACATAAAAACTATCAATAAAGCATTAAGATTTAAGCATACCCAGATAAGCATTTTAGCTCACAAACAAAGACACAAAAACTCCATTTACCAAACAGATCAAATAAAGAAAAAAAATAAGAAAATAAAAGTCACCGCATGAAAGCTGCAAACAGGTATTCTCTCAATGCTCTTCTTGCCTCTTGAACAGTCAATATCCACAGACACACGAGGCAGCACAACAGCCTCAGATACAGAAAGATCTCTTGCATGATCTTCGTCTAAATGAATAAGCCTGCAGCCAGGAGTTCCCTTGCAATAAAGAAGCCTAATATCCGATGTAACATCAAAGCCACGACCCAGAGCTTGGATTGAGTTGCAGAGAGTAGTAATAACTTGATCTTCCATAGAACAAAGCAACAGGCCAGAGGATTTAACTTTTATTATTTATTAATTATTAGTATAATTATTAGCTAATGAAGGAGAGGAATAGTTTCATTTATGCAAATGGGATTTTTTTGAAAGTAAGAAAACAAAAAGAACAAAAGCGCTAGGAGTTGAGTTGAGTTGAGTTGTGTAATGGCGATGTTGGTGGGGCAAGCTTGGACTTTGTAGTTGGTGAAGAGTTTTATTTGGTGCTGTTGTTGTTTTAAGACATTTGGGGGTTTTGACTTTTGACTGCAATTATAGCTAAAAACGCGTTTTTGTGTCCTGTTGCCTCCATCTCTATCACTTGACTGGTCTTCCTTACATCCTTACACTTGGCTTTTTCCAATTTTTTTAATATTCAATTTTCTTTTAAAGATGTTTAGTTGAAGTTTGCATATTTTTCAAGAATCTTTCTTTAAAAAAAAAAAAAAAAAATTGGCTTGGAAATATTGTTTACGAAAACGAAAAAAGAAATCACTCGATTCATTCCAAAACACAAATCTAAAGTAGCTTTGATTGTTCTTCGCATATTTGTTTTTTTGACAAGACAAAAACTCTGACTTGTTGTTTACGAACTGGTACAACTTTGGTTCAAAACCAATTAAAAAAAAAAAAAAACAACACAAAAAGGTAACAACTTGATGATGGAGTGAATCTAAAGTTAACGCATTGCTTGGTGGCGCCATCACAAAAGAATTGAGTTATAATAATTGTACATATCAATTCAATGCTTTATCTCTGTGTCAACGCCGCCTCATTATATTTGGAAGCTCAATGAATCTGTGCCAGAAAACAAGGGGAAATAGCAGAGAAGGCACAGTTGACGCTGCATAGGCATAGCTTATCAACTTGGACCATTATGAGAGTTCTTCCCTTTTTCTGCCTCACTAAAGATGAAGTGAAACCCAAATACATGGATCAAAAACACTCTCTCTGAGAATGGAAGGAATTGCATTACAAAATGTTACATTAAACGACACAAGGATTTTTTATCTTTTAAGTTTTCAATAAATCCCAACAAATTTAAGTTCTTTCATGTTTACTCTTTGTTATAATGTTATGCTTCACTGTGAAAGCTCACGAATTTTTTATTTATCTTTTAAGATTTTTTGACACGAGAATTTAATATTTATTTTATTCTTTCTTTGACATAATAAATTTTTTATCAAATACCACTGTTGTTTATGAAATTTGTACAGGTGAAAATTGGATCATGAGAGAATCATGATTATAAATTGTGCGGAGTTAAGCTTCCAATAGAACTCTGGACTGGAATCTTTTGAGAATGATATTTGAGGGATTGTAATTCCAAATCACCGCCATAGATGCTAGGATCAGAGATGGTTTCATGAATAACGGTTTGTGCTTCAAGCATTCTAACCACCTCTGACATAGTAGGCCTCCGTGAATGGGATGCATTACAGCATAAAAAAGCCACTTGTATCATCCTTTCAGCCTCTTCCTTCTTGAACTCGCACTCCGGCTTTGGGTCCACTATCTCCATCAGGTTTCCTCTCTGTAGCAATTCAAAGGCCGGCAACATCCGACCAAAAGATTGCACTAGTTATACTTCTGATACCCAATTGATAGCAAAGGTCAATAGGTCATATGAAACTTACCCAATCAGGAAGGCAAACGAATCTAGCATTTTTCCTTCCGCTGACAATCTCCAAAGCAACCACCCCAAAGCTATAAACGTCTGCTTTTTCTGTCAGGTAACCCCAAAGTGCATATTCTGGAGCCATATACCCTCTGGACCAAATAAAATGTCAGAATATTTTAGATACAACAATTTACATGTTTCGAGAACAAAAATCATGTTTCCGAAATATTAAAACTGACATAGTTCCGACAATTCTGGTGCTAATGTGGGTGTTCTCCTCTTCTTTGAGCTTAGCTAATCCAAAGTCTGACATTTTAGCATTCATTTCCCCGTCAAGCAGTACATTTGTAGTTTTGATGTCTCTGTGAACTATCCTAAGACTTGATCCTTCATGGAGAAATGCTAGACCTCTTGCCATTCCAACACATATCTTCTGCCTTGTTAGCCAGTCCAATTTCAAGGCACTTTCGGAACCTATTGATAATATCCAATACTCGGTCAAAGAAATTCGTTAAGTGAAAGCATTTCTTATACGCTAGCTAAGAAACTTACCCAAAAGTACATAAGCCAGGCTGTTGTTTTCCAGGTATTCGTAAACCAACATTAATTGATTCCCCTCAACACGGCATCCAAAAAGCTTTGCAAGATTCGGATGTTGCAAACCAGAAATCATGCCTATCTCATTCACAAACTCACAATTTCCTTGCCTTGGATTTAGAAGAAAGCTGCTTCACAGCAATGACAGTACCATCTGCTAATTGGCCCTGCATGAAGTGATTATGACTTTTACACTTTCCGTATTTTGATTGGAGTTGCCAAAACATGATTTTCAAAATTATTAGTCAGTTGGTGTTGGTATAACCTTATATACAGCTCCAAAACCACCTTCTCCAAGCTTATTTGCAGAGTCAAAATTGTTAGTGGAAACTCTTAGCTGCCTGGAAGTAAAGGTACCTGTCTGCAGATCTAGCCCCTTAAGATCTGCCCCGAGGCAGTCAGAAACTGGTTATCGAGGGTCATAGATAGAATGATATGACAATTGAGACCAAAAAAAATAAAAGAAAAGAAAATGCAAGTTGTTTCGTAATCTGTTAAGCATTTTTATTTTGCATGCAAACGTTTATGTATTAAGTGAACAAAGATTCAGCTCATAACTTGCTCTCTTGGGTTCCTTTTCCTAGAATAGCATCTCCAACATCAGACACCAATGACGAAGAAAAGACCGCCTAAGATTAAAGTGACAACTTTAATCACAATAGCCATTTCTTGTTTCTTTATACTCTGAGACCAAGAAAAAACAAAAAAGACATTAACTATTAGAAGGAATTATGTGAATAACTGCTACGCCGCAGATAGCCTGACCACTTTAGTCTACAACATAGTTTTTAACTTCTCGCCGTCACATTTTGATCCAAAACTTGAAAAAAAACATCAAACAATTGTGCTTGTTAGATTATAAAACTAAGGCTGTGGAAGAATCAAGTACATGTAAGTTTCATCAATACATCAAATTCCTATTTATCAATTGTGCTTATTAGATAACAAAACTAAGGCGGTGGAGGAATCAAGTACATGTAAGTTTCATCAATACATCAAATATTTATTTATTTATTTATTTTATGGTGTTTGTCATATAAATATGCATACATATGTAGGAGTATTAGAAAAGCCAATTAAGCAAAATAGAGAAAGCGATCTTATCCATGCTGATTCTCAGCTTAGCATTTAACAGCATTTGACACCTCATGTGGGTGGGCTTCTATCTCTATGCAAATACACTGGTCCTGGACCACAACAGCCCAGCATTATAGTGCTTTTGTCGTTTTTGTCATCATCTTTTCATGTCAGCCCAACTCTTGTTGTATAAGCACGTACTGACCCGACACCATCTATACGACTATACCTGTACAGATAACTTGTTAGAACTATTTTGCCAGTTTCTATTAAACTTCTTCCAAGTGGCCCAGTTGCTTATGTTGTATTAGACTAATTTTTTTTTTATTAAAATGTTTCAGTAATACTGCATCGCCTGGACTGTAGTTCAAATGAAACATAACTGAATCTTATTTTATTTTGTTCTTCCCCGTGGCAGTGGCAGGCAACGGATTTCGAAAGCAAGGCTGAAAAAAATTGGATAACTTACCACGACACACATAAATAGCGGATATGAGGGGACAATAAGTTCCTCGATTTGGTAATCATAGTGATACCTTTCCCAGCCCAATTCAAACGGATCTCCAGGTTATTGTCTGTCACTGTGGCAATAAATTTTGTTATGATCGCTTTGCCAGTTCCATTGGCTTCTTCCTTCATATTAAAATCTTTCTTCTCTGGTGTTCCCTGAAACCCAATTTTGAAATCAAAAAGTTTCCACTTCTTGAAGCAATGTTAATGTTCTTTTTACCTGAATATAAATATCAAATATGCGTCTCCCAACTCTGTTATATAGTTCTTCCTCATCGTTGAATAATATCTCCGCAAAGTGGAGATCTACAGTGTAGTTCCAATTCTCCAGGCAGTATCCATTATAAGTGAGAACAATAGGAGATGTACGCGCTGTGGAGTACAGCTCCAGAAGACTCGTAGAGGATGCAGAATTAGCTGACAAAGGATATCTGTCATCATTATATCCACAAATCACCATCATCCATGAAGTCTCCTGTGCTTGTCAATCCCCAGTTGATTCCACGAAGATAATTCAGTGAAGCTCTGTTTCCAGCTGATAGATCACCTTCATACTTAGTATCCTCAATGGTTGTGAAATGTGAAGAGTGTGAAAGCACTTTTGTTTTTCGTATAATCCTATATTATCGGTGGAAAACAAATTGTAAGTGGGGAGACTTGGCTATATAATAAAGCTTCCTCCTCCCTTTTTTATTTATCCCAAGTTTATGTATTAAATTTTTCTCTTCTTTTTCTTTTGATATCTCCTTCATTCTAATTACGAGAGAGATTGTAATATTTTTCTTCATAGTAAAATATTTTTGGTCTTATCTCGTGGAGGTTTTTCTCAAATTGACAGTTTTACTATGTTAAATTTTTTACGCCTTTATTTTCTTTATTGCCTTTAACTTATTTATTGTGGAAGGCAGTACCACCCAAATTATTATTTCTAACATAAAAATTTGTTTCTTGTCTTTTATTTGAGCTGCAGTGGGAGTGCTCAATCTCCTAACAATGATATCAGAGCCAAGTTGCGAAGGGTTAGGCAGTGAGTGATTACTTGTATGGTTATATACATGTCTAAGAAAGCTTTGTTAAAAAGACGATAAGAGTCTAAGAAGATTGGGTTTTAAGTGGGACCGCTTGTGACCCCTCCAGTCTTTCTTGGAAGCTTTTCTGGTGTATATTAAATCATACTGGTACTTACTACTATTCTTGATTACTGTTTAGCAGTGGTGTACTTATACGGACACTGTTACTGTTCATATATATTACTATTCAAGGCACTGTTCATATATACGGTACTGTTCACTACAAGACAAATGGCAGTCAAATTTAAGATAGAGAAGTTCGACGGAAACAACTTTGGGCTATAGAAAATAAAAATAAAGGCTATCTTGAGAAAAGAAAATTGTCTTGAAGCAATTGATGGAAGACCGAAAAGTCTGCAAGATGAAAAGAAATAGGAGAAGATAGATGGTGATGTGATGGCAAGTCTGCATCTAGTAGTTGTAGATGAAGTGCTGTCAAGTATTCAAGAATTAAACTCTGTAAAGGAGATTTAGGATACGTTGACAAGCCTGTATGAAGCCAAATCTCTACACAATAAAATTTTCTTGAAAAGGAAGTTGTACACTCTCCGTATGTCAGAAACCACTCCGGTGACTGAACATATCAGTACTTTAAAAACATTATTCTCTCAGCTCTCAAGGATGGAGCATAACATAGAAGAGAAGGAATGTGCTGAGCTTCTATTTCAGAGTCTACCTGATTCATATGATAATCTCATCCTTAATTTGGCAAATGGTCCGATGAAGTCATCTCTAGTCTTTAATGATGTTGCGACCGCTGTCTTGGAAGAAGAAAGCAGACGTAAAAACAAGAAAGACAGAATAATAACTTCTCAACAAGCAGAGGCTTTATCCGCCAACAGAGGGAGATCAAGGGAACGTGATTTCAGTGGGAGTCACCATCAGAAGAGGGTAAAGTCCAAAGGTAGGAAGCTTGTTAAATGCTACCATTGTGGAAAGCAAGGGCACGTGAAAAAGGAGTGTTGGCATCTTAAGAAGAATGGAGAGGGAAATAGCAAAGGAAAAGAATCTGAGTTGTCAAGGTCTCAGGGTTGTGTAGAAAGTACTTCGGGAGATTGCAAAATCTTATGCAGCGAGGCAACAACAGTTGCGAAAGGCAGAAAAAGGTTTGCTGATATCTGGCTAATTGATTCAGAAGCAACATGGCATATGACGTCTAGAAGAGATTGGTTCTATCAATATAAGCCTATCTCAGAAGGGTCTGTGTGCATGGGTGATGATCATGCCTTAAAATTTGTTGGTATTAGAACTGTCAAAGTAAAAATGTTTGATTGTACGATTCGCATTATCCAAGATGTACGACATGTGATTGGCTTGAAGAAAAATTTGCTATCAATGGGACAATTGGATGACTTCGGAAGTGAGTTCCATACGAAAAATGGGATCATGAAGGTTGTTAAAGGCGCATTTGTGGTGATGAAGACAGAAAAGATTGCTGCTAACCTATACATGCTCCATGGAGAAACTGTTCAGGAGGCAGAAACAGCTATTGCTAGTTCTGGAGAAGAATTGTCTATGATATGGCATCGAAGACTTAGCCATATGTCCGAAAAGGGTTTGAAGATTCTTTCTGATCAAAAACTGCTTCCTAGAATCAAAACTGTAAGTTTAACATTCTGTGAGCATTGTGTTATTAGCAAGCAAAGTAGACTAAGATTTAGCAGATCTATTACTAGGAGTAAAAATATTCTAGGCTTGATTCATTATGATGTTTGGGAATCACCGGTTACATCCTTAGGAGGAGCAAATTACTTTGCATTGTTTGTGGATGATTATTCTAGGAGATGTTGGGTATATGTCCTCAAGAAAAAGTCAGATGTATTTCCTGTATTTAAAGCCTTCAAAGCACAGGTAGAACTTGAATCCAAAAAAAGGATTAAGTGTTTGAGGACAGATAATGGGAGAGAATTCTACAACAAAGAATTTGACGCTTTTTGCAGTAATGAAGGTGTGAAACAGCAGAAGATAGTTGCTTATACACCACAACAAAATGGAGTGGTAGAGCGGATAAATAAAACTCTTGCAGAAAGAATGAGAACGTTACTAAGGACTGCGATTCTACCCAAGACATTTTGGGCAGAAGTAGCCACAACAGCCTGTTACTTGATAAATATGTCTCCATCAACAGCAATTAAGATGAAGACACCTATGGAGATGTGAACACCTATGGAGATGTGAACTGGTAAGCCAACTGATTATTCCTCCCTTCATATTTTCGGATGTCCTGCTTATGTGATGTATCATGACCAAGAAAGAACGAAGGTAGATCCAAAATCCAGGAAATGTATCTTCTTAGGGTATCGCCTATGGGATCTTACTACCCGTAAGGTTGTTATCAGCAGGGATGTTGTCTTTGTAGAAGACATATTTAAATGTGAAGAAAGTGATAGCACGAACAAAAATGTTGAGACTGTATAAGTACAGGAAAAAATAGTTTCTTCTGAAACAATACTAGAACACGATGATCAAGAACCAGTCGACTCTGAAGCACCTGAAGTCCGTCGATCAACTCGAGAAAGAAGGAAACCTTCTTGGCACTCAGAGTATGTGATGACGAGCAATATTGCGTACTGTCTCCTAATAGAAGATGGGGAGCCTTCAACCTTTCAGGAGGTTATAAAAAGTTTTGATGAATCTCTATAAATGACAGTAATGCATGAAGAGATGGAAGCTTTAGACAAAAACAAGACATGGGAACTTGTGTCACTACCACATGGAAGAAAAGCCATCGAAAATAAATGGGTCTACAAGATCAAACGTGATGACAATGATTAAGTGGAGCGGTATCGTGCTAGACTGGTGGTCAAAGGATATGCTCAGAAAGAAGGAGTTGATTTCAATGAGACATTCTCTCCTGTGGTAAGACTTACAATAATTCAGGCAGTCTGACTATGTGTGCTACATTTGACTTACACTTAGAGCAGTTAGATGTAAAAACTATGTTTCTTCATAAAGAACTTGAAGAAGAAATTTATATGCTCCAACCGGAAGGTTTTATTAAAGAAGGAAAGGAGAACTTGGTTTGCAGGTTGACCAAAACTCTATTCGGCTTAAAACAGGCACCAAGGTGTTGGTACAAGAGATTTGATTCATTCATCAGCAGCCTTGGGTACAACAAACTCAATTTAGATCATTGTACATATTACAAGAGGTTTGAGGAAGACTTTTTCATTTTGTTGTTATATGTAGATGATATGTTGGTAGCAGGCACTAACAAAGATCAGGTCCAAGAATTAAAGGCACAATTGGCTAGGGGATTTGAAATGAAGGATTTAAGACCAGCAAACAAGATTCTAGGGATGCAAATTCACCGAGACAGAAAAAACAGGAAGATTTGGCTATCTCAAAAGAACAACTTGAAGAAAATCTTTTACCACTGCAACATGCAAGATTGTAAACCAATTTCCACCCCATTTCCTGTTAATCATAAATTATCCTCAAGTATGAGTCCTAGCAATGAAGTGGAGAGGATGGAAATATCTCGAGTACCGTATGCATTAGTAGTAGGAAGCCTAATGTATGCTATGATTTGTACAAGACCAGATATTGCACAAGCAGTGGGAAGGGTCAGTAGATTCATGGCTAATCCGGGGAGAGAGCATTAGAATTCTGTTAAGAAGATCCTTAGATACATCAAAGGAACCTTTGATGCTACACTATGCTATAGAGAATCAGAGTTCATTGTCAAGGGCTATGTTGATTTAGATTTTGCGGGAGACCTTGACAAAAGGAAGTCCACCACAGGCTATGTGTTTACACTTGTAGGAGATGCTGTGAACTGGGTATCAAAACTACAAACTGTTGTGGCTCTATCTACAACAGAAGCAAAGTATATGGTAGCTACACAAGCTTGCAAGGAAGCTATTTGGATTAAAAGGTTATTGGAGGAATTAGGGCACAAACAAGAGAAGATTTCTTTATTTTGTGATAGTCAGAGTGCCTTGTATATTGCAAAAAATTCAGCCTTTCATTCAAGGACGAAGCACATAAGAGTTCAATATCATTATGTACGAGAAGTAGTGGAATATGGAATAGTAGATATGCAGAAAATCCACATAAAAAGACAATATAGCAGATGCATTGACCAAACCAATCAATGCTGACTAGTTCATATGGTGTACTTGTGGCCTGTTAGAGACGTGAGCGGCATGTATAGAGACAAGACTGAAAGGAAAAATGCCTTCAAGTGGGAGAATGTGAAGTGTGAAGAGTGTGAAGGCATTTTTGCCTTTCACACAATCCTACATTGGTGGGAAACAAATTGTAAGTGGGGAGGCTTGGCTATATAATAAAGCCTTATCCTCCCCCTTTGACTTGTCCCAAGCTTATGTATTAAGCTTTTCTCTTCTTTCTCTCTTGTTATCTCCTCCATTCTAATTGTGAGAGAGATTGTAATATTTTTTCTTCATAGTAAAATATTTTTGGTCTTGTCCCGTGGAGGTTTCCCTCAAATTGAGGGTTTTACCACGTTAAATTTTTTATGCCCTTATTTTCTTTGTTGCCTTTAACTTCTTCATTGTGGAAGACATTGCCACCCAAATTATTATTTCTAACATAAAAATTTGTTTCTTGTCTTTTATTTGAGCTACGGTGGGAGTGCTCAATCTCTTAACAGGTTGCACACTTTCCGCCACAGTTTATATGAAGTGATCGATACTCTGCCACATATATCGTTAAGTTCAATTAGATGATATATACCCCATTGCAATGAAAGAGTTTGGATGCATGCATGCATGCATGCATATACTTTCAGCTTAACTAATTAAACTAAAACAGATCTCAAGAAATTAATTATCGTAGAACTTTTACCCGAGAAAATCATACTCACATTTCTGACAGCTAACATATCCTGGAGCATGGGAGAAGTCCACTTCTATTTGACATAAGAATTTCAATATATCATATGCACATATATAATTGAAATACTATAAACTATAAGAGCTTGATATCATCGTATATATCTGTATTAACGATGGTGGAGCCATGTTGGGTCAAGGGGAGGCAATTGACTCTTCTAATGATTCAAATTCCACTAAATTTGTATATTAATGTTTACATATTGACCTCATACTTCATTATCTTACATTATTATCCCATCTAAATATTTATTCTTTTTTATTACCCTTACAGAAATCAAAATTCTTCAAAACCATTAAATAAGCCTACATTATACCCACTAAAACTTCGTCTTTATATATAATAAACAAACTTTACTATATCTCTCTTTCCAAACTACCCGTTACACCACAGATAACACCTCAGTAAATCCAAAATTTTCTCTTACATTTCTTGCTTCACTCTTTTTTTGAAGTAAAATTTATCCACTTTTTTCCCATCAAACTTAAAACTCCGTCTCTAACAAGCCAAAACCAAAAAAAAAACCCATTTTCAACTTCTCTTCAACCCTTAAAAGTTTTTCAAACCTCGTAAATATAATCTCTAATGTTTTTGAATTCCATTCTCTCTCAAGAAAAACAGTGGAATAAGTTGCCTATAGAGGTACGTACAAATTTTTTATTTTATTTTATTTTTGATTTTGGAACCTGAAGAAAAAAAAGAAATTAGGCTTTCGAATCTTGATTAAAAATATTATTTGATGAATATTGGTATGAGGTTGTTAGGATTTTATATAAGGATAGAAAAATGATATTGTGATTTAAGTTATGTAACAATGGTGTTGGTTGTTACATGGATAAAAATGGGCTTATCTAGGACTATATCTATTTATTTTTTGTTTTTTTGATTGTGCTCTTTTCCTTGATTGCATATAATTTTTTAAATAGATTAATCATTTATATGATAATTAGTTTAGTTTAAATTGTATCAATAACATTTAATAGTTTACAATTATTGAAGAATTATAGTTGACTTCTTTAAGTGAACTCTTGTCATTGATTTTTTATATGTAATTTTTTCAATAGATACATATTATAAAGAGTTTAGACTAAATTTTATTTATGACATATGATAGTCAATTACAATTATAAAAGAATTATAATATTTGTGTCTTGAGTTAGTTTTAGTTTTTATATATAACTTTTTCAATAGATTTATATTATAGTTAGTTTAGGCTAAATTTTATTCATAATATTTGATAGTTCATAATGTCATGAGTTAGTTTTAGTATAGAGAGGGCATTTTCAGTTATGGACTTTGTGAAAATTAAACATTAAAATTGAATGGGAGATCAATGGTTGAGTGATAATTAACATAATTATATACATAGAGAAAGATGTTTTTAAAAGTATTGATAATGAGCCTATTATTCAACATTTTCAAAACATGAAAACACATCATGGACAATTGTAAATGCATTTCTTTGATATGAAGCATTTTAATATTAGATTACGATCCCATGGTTTGTCCCATTTATAGATGTTTTTGAATTTTTTAGTTTGTGATTGTTATTATTATTTTTCTTTTCCATTGATAAATGAAGTTTGTCCCCATTAGTACAAAACTTTTGGCTACGCCATTGTCTATATATGCCCCGACAAACAAATATTTAAAGCTAGCTAGGAAACTCCATTTTGTTGGGTGAGCAACCAAAGTCCCACATTGGCTAGATATGGGGAGAATCATGGGCATATATGTATGGATAAGAACTCCATTGATATGAGGCCTTTTGAGTGAAATCCAAAAGCAAATCTATGATGGCTAAAGCCCAAAGTGGACAATATCATACCAAAGAAGAAAAATGTATTTTTCTTGGTGTTAGCGATCAGTCAAAAGCTTACAAGCTATATAATTCTAATACCAAGAAAATTGTTATCAACTGTGATGTTATTTTTGATGAAAAGAGATTTTGGCAATGGAACAAAGATGGTGTTGGACAACAAATTCCTGTTAGCTTTGATGGAGAGAATGAAGAAGGAAGGCAGCAACTAGTAGAGAATGAGCAACAACTAGTTCCAGTAACTACTCAAGATAAGAAATGACCTCAACGTACCAGAAGAAGACCTGCATGGATGGCTGATTATGAGGTGACTGGAATTGATAAATATAAGGAACCACTTACATATTTTGCCTTGTTTTCAGACTATGATCCTACCACTTTTGAAGCGGCTATCAAAGAATCAAAATGGTGAAAGGCGATCAATGAAGAAATTGTAGCAATTGAAAAAAAATAATACTTAAGAGTTAACTGAGCTTCCAAGAGGACACAAGACAATTGGTGTCAAGCGATTGTATAAGACAAAATTGAAAGAGAATGGCAAAGTCGACAAGTACAAGGCACGTTTATTAGCCAAAGGCTATAAGCAAGAGTTTGGTACAGACTACAGAGAAGTTTTTGCTCTTGTGGCAAGACATGATACGATCAGACTCGTGATTGCATTGGTAGCTCAAAATTCATGGTCTATCTTTCAATTGGATGTGAAATCAGCATTCTTGCATGGTGAATTGCAGGAACAGGTATTTATTGATCAACCTCCTAGTTATGTGAAGCTTGGAAGTGAACATAAAGTGTATAAATTAAAAAAAAGCACTATATGGACTAACACAAGCTCCGAGAGCTTGGTATAGTCGTATAGATGCTTATTTTTCTAAGGAGGGTTTTAAGAAATGTCCATATGAGCATATATTATTTACTAAAATTGGTGATGTAATAAAGATGCTCATTGTTTGCTTATATGTGGGTGACCTTATTTTCATTGGAAACGATAGAGCCATGTTTGACAAGTTTAAAAAATCTATGATGGTTGAATTTGATATGTCTGATATTGGAAAGATGCATTATTTTTTGGGTATTGAAGTGGTACAATCTACAGTTGGAATTTTTATTCCTCAAAGGAAGTGTGTGCAAGAAATTTTGGATAGGTTTCAAATGAAAAATTGTAATCCTGTTAGCACGCCTATTGAAATGGGTGTTAAGCTTGTCAAAGATCCTGAAGGAAGGAAGATTGACATCACCTTTTTCAAGCAAATTGTGGGAAGCTTAATGTATTTGACTGCCACAAGGCATAATATAATGCATGCTGCTAGTCTTATTAGCAGGTACAAGGAGTGTCCGAAGGAGATGCATCTTTTGGTTGCTAAGAGAATTTTTCGGTACTTGCAAGGTACCATTGGTTATGGGTTGTTTTACAAGAACAAAGAAAAGTCAGACTTAATTGGCTTTACAGATAGTGATTATGCTAGAGATACAAATGATCGAAAGAGTACATCTGGGTATATCTTTAAGCTAGGCTCAGGAGCTATTTCATGGTCATCAAAAAAACAATCAATTGTAATTTTATCAACTACTCAAGCTGAGTTTGTAGCAGCTACAACATGTGCTTGTCAAGCAATTTGGTTACGAAAAGATTCTTGAGGAAATTCATTTCAAGCAAGTAGAACCTACTCTCATTTATTGTGACAGTTCAGCAATAAAGCTCTCTAAAAATCCTGTTCTACATGAAAGAAGCAAGCATATTGATGTGAAGTTTTTTTTTTTTTAAAGAGTCCTCACAAAGGATGGACTAATGGATCTCATCTAGTGCAGGAGCGAAGACCATATTGCTGATATATTTACCAAGCCTCTCAAATTGCCTTCGTTTAAAACACTAAGAAATTTGCTTGGTGTCTGCACTTTGGAAAAAGGAAGAATAGTGTGCAGCTGATGTAATTTAAACTGAATAATTTGATTTTTCAGTTTAAGGGAAGGTATATAGAGCTACGTGGTCTGACCATGTCCGTAGAAATATGTTGTAAATTTTAATAATAATTTATGTTTGTCCTAATCTATAGGATTTGTGAGCTATGGTCCTAGTCATTAGGAATTGTTGTTGAAAACCGAGTCATTAGTTGATTTGTTTCTTAGTGGGTTTAGTTCCTAACTTTACACACGAGTTTGTTGAGTATTAGCTCTATATATAGAGAGCTTATGATTGTAGTTAGTGTGGTGTGCAAAGCAATAAAAGTAACTGTAGACTTCGAAGGTTCTATGTCTACTCTCTTCTTTATTCATTGTATCAAACTTGCTTGTGAGAAAAGGATTTGAATATCAAAGAAAAATAAAGTTAGTGTTCATCCTAATTAAATATGAATAATATTATACATACAATTCGTTTACAATCAATTTTTTTTAAAACCTAAGTTAGTAAAATCCTACTGGATATCGTAACTTCCACTCCTCATTTTTATTTTTTTTTCCTCTAATGATTTTTTTTCAACTTAGATTGTAATGAATTGATTATAGAATTTGATGTAAATGTAACATCGCTCATTAAATATATAGATAAAGATTATATTCTTACGTGTTATTGTTCCAAGAGGAGCTCTGATATACGTTTAGTTCACTGTTTGAAAGTTCAAACTTTTAATGAGTCCGAGATTTAAGGTAACAAATTATAATAAATAATTATTAATAAGATTTCTTTTTTTTTATGAGTTTTATCTTACCTGCTTTCTGGACAGAAAGTTATCGGTCTAAAGTTACTGTAGAAAAGATCACTGCAACCGATAGATAAAGAAATTAGATTATAAAAGTAAGATAATTAAATGTTAGATATACAAAGTATCTTATATATAAAATTTGCATACAGTAGATTAATGTGTACAAAATAGACGATAGCATATATCTCTATGCTTATCAACATTTATAGTTTTAACTTCATATACTCACCTTATCATTTACTTCATGATACAAACTTTATATATTTAAAAACTTTACATATTAGATTTTGTATATATATGGTATTATGCTTAAAATAAATGTATGTTAACAAATTAGTTATAATAATATAAAAATAAAGAACAAAAATATCCTTGTAATTCTAAATTTTCAAAAATAAACTAATAAAAATATTAGTAGTTATATAATCAAAATACCATTGCATATTATCTTATTATATAATAAAATATTTTAATTTAATTAAGATATTCTTTAGAATGTATTAAGTTTTATTTTAATTTATATAATAAAATGACAACTTAAGAGTATTTTAGTCTTTTAACAATAGGTTATGTTGATGCACGGTTTCCGGACGGCCGGGAAGCGGGTCGGGAAGCGGGTCGGAGCTCGGGTGGTACGTCGGGTCCAGTCCTGCGAGCAAAGAAAAACTGTCAGGGGTGCCGGCGGTGGTGCCGGCGGTGACCCTCCGACGCTCAAGTCAGTTTCCGGCACTCCGGGATTTTCTGGGAGAATTCTCTAGAGAGAGAAGCTCTCAAAAGTAAAGGAAATTTAGAGAGAGAATAAGTTAAGAAAAGTGTGCATACCTGAGCAATGATTCGAAGGGTTTATATAGGAGTCGAGATGGGCCATTGTGGGACCCAGATAATAGGCCCAGATGATGGGCTTCAATAATGGGCTTACTAAATTAGAAATAACTAGGCCCAGATAATGGGCTTCAGTAATGGGCTTACTGAATTAGAAATAATTAAGGCCCAGATAATGGGCTTCAGTAATAGGCTTACTGAATTAGAAATAACTAGACCCAGATACTGGGCTTCAGTAATGGGCTTACTGAATTAGAAACAATTAGGCCCAGATTTTGTTATGGCCATAACAGTAGTCCCCCCCAGTCCCAAGTTGACCAATGGGTCGGCGTAGGGACTATTTAGTTGTTCTGGGTTATAAATTAAATGTGTTAGGGGGCCAGCCCAAAGATGTGATTCATTAAACCCTAAAATGGTGCTCTATATAAGACACAAGTGTTGGGGAGTAGGGTTTACTCAAAAATAGGAGAGAGCACCCAGGACGCCAGCAGTGCAAGTGACCCCAGCAAACAAACTCTCTAACTTGAGCCCGGATTTTCCAACCGCCACAAGTAAGTACTTTTTTTCTTGTGTATGTACTTTAGAATGCATGGATTAAGTTTAATTTTTCAATACGAAAAATTCTGTACGGATTATGCCCTTCGTGTGTTTATGCAATTGTGTGTGAAAGAGACATGAATACATGTTCGGGCATGATGGAGGGTCGGCTCGCATGGGACGAGCAGTTGCTACGCACGTCGTAGCTGCGCTGGGCGCGCGGTAGGCTTCCGAGGGCACGCTGGGCGCGCTGCCTGGGCGCTGCATGGGCGCTGCATGGGCGCTGCCTGGGCGCTGCATGGGCGCGCTGCCTGGGCTCTGCCTGGGTGCTGCCTGGGCGCTGCCTGGGCGCGCCTGGGCGCTGCATGGGCGCTGCATGGGCGCGCTGCCTGGGCGCTGCATGGGCGCTGCCTGGGCGCTGCTTGGGCGCGCTGCCTGGGCGCGCTTGGGCGCTGCCTGGACGCTGCATGGGGGCGCTACCTGGGCGCTGCCTGGGTGCTGCATGGGCGCTGCCTGGGTGCTGCCTGGGCGCTGCATGAGCGCGCCTGGGCGCTGCCTGGGCGCGCTGCCTGGGCACGCTGGGAGCGCTGCCTGGGCACGCTGGGCGAGCGACGAAGGGGAGAGCGCGGGCGAGCGGTGAGAGGGAGAGCCGCGGGTGAGGCAGGCTGGGCGCAACGCGAGGCGAGAGGTGAGGGGCGAGGCGCTGGGCGCGCGCAGGGGCGAGGGGCGAGGCGCTGCATGCTACTGCACTGTTCACGTAGCATGCAGGGGCCTCCCATAAAAAATTCAAGTAAATACGGGGGGCCTTCGGTAGTTTTTTCAAAATTTGTTTATTTACACGCGGGGGTGTTTCCGTAAAGTTTGAAAACTTTTACTTAAAATCGCGGGGGTGTTTCTGAAAAATTTCAAACCTTAATTTTTCTCCGCGGGGGTGTTTCCGCGAAATTTCAAACCTTTTTTATTTTTTTCCGTAGGGGTGTTTCCGCGAATTTTCAAACTATAATATTTTTTCCTCCGCGGGGGTGTTTCTGCGAAAATTCAAACCTTAATTTTTTTCCTCCACAGGGGTGTTTTCGCGAAATTTCAAACTTAAATAATTTTTTCTCCGCAGGGGTATTTCCGCGAATTTTCAAACTTAAATAATTTTTCCGCCGCGGGGGTGTTTCCACGAATTTTCAAACTTAAATAATTTTTCCGCCGCGGGAGTGTTTCCGCGAATTTTCAAACTTAAATAATTTTTCTCCGGGGGTGTTTCTGCGAATTTTCAAACTTAAATAATTTTTCCTCCGCGGGGGTGTTTCCGCGAATTTTCAAACTTAAATAATTTTTCCTCTGCGGGGGTGTTTCCGTGAATTTTCAAACTTTAATATTTTTTCCTCCGCAGGGGTGTTTCCGCGAATTTTCAAACTTAAATAATTTTTCCTCCGCGGGGGTGTTTCCGCGGATTTTCAAACTTGAATAATTTTTCCTCCGCGGGCGTGCTTCCGCGGGTTTTCAGACTTGAATAATTTTTCCATCCGCGGGCATGCTTCCGCGGATTTTTAGACTTAAATAATTCGTCCATCCGCGGGCGTGCTTCCGCGGATTTTCGATACAATCCCCCAGCTCCTTTTTTTTTTCTTCCTTCCCTCAGTAGACTTGATTTGATGACTAACGACCCCTTTTTGACTGTGCAGATGGCTAGAGTAAAGACCACTGTGAAAGTGCTACGGGGGAACCGAGTCATCAAACCCAGTCTTCCAAGGACAAGGATCCGGCGACCAACCGTAAAGAGGTTAACGAGTTTTATCAAAACTTCTTCAGTCCGGATCGGGAGCTGGGACAGAGTTCTGTCAACCACAAGATGTTTGACACTGAAAGGGATAGTGATTGGTCGTCCTCCGCTACTTCAGATAGCGAACCGGAGGTCGAAAAGCGGTGGGAGGCCGACCATATTGATAACCAACTTCCGGACGATCGATTAAAGATATATAGAGCCCACTTCCTCATCCCGGCTTCAGTCATCCTTTTTCTTCCAAGAAAGGGTGACCGGTGGAGTAGGCCACCACGAGGTGTCATTGGTTTGAGCCTAGAGTTATTGAGAGCCGGTCTCCGGGTGCCTTTTGATAACTATGTTCGCCGTACACTCGATGCTATGGGCATCGCTCCTACCCAACTGTCGGCCAATGGGTGGAGGCTTCTGATAGCTTTTCAAAGTTTATTCAGAAGCGCCGGCTAGGGGTGGCAATCGTGTCGTGTCGTGTCGACCCATTTAATTATTCGTGTCAAAACATGAAACCCAAACCCGCCCAATTATTAAACGTGTTACCCACGTGTCGTAATCGTGTCATATTTAATTCGCATAATTTACTTAATTATTTAACTTAGTTATACATAATATATTATATTATCTATATTTAAATCAATTAAAATTATTTTTAGAATATAAAACATTGTTAGTATAAAATATTATTAAAATCATCATAATTTATTATTTTATAAATTAATTTATTTTATAGTATAAAATTTCAATTTTATAATATATATTGTAAGTAGGTAATAATTTATATCATTGAATAAATTTACATATTAAGAATGTACAAAATATATTTAACTATTCGTGTCATTAAACGGGTTGGCGTGTTGAACACCTTCAACACTAACCCGACCCATTTATTAATCGTGTAACGTATTCGTGTCGTGTTCGTGTCGTGTTCACGGGTCGTGTCAAAAATTGCCACCCCTAGCGCCGGCCTTGGCGACCCTACCACCAATCATGTTAAGCACATATTTGCCATTCACCCGCCGAATGGAGAGAAGACGGGTTACTATTATATATCCTAGCGAGGGAAGACGGATGACCCTAACCGCCTTTTTGGCATTCCTTCCCATGTGAAAGAATGGAAGTTTAAGTAATTCTGGTGTGGTGGCGGTTGGAAGTATCAGGAAGGTGCTCGTCCAAAGGGGGAGAAGTTGAAGATTAGGAGGCATTTTGGTGTTTGTGGTACCATATTATAATGGCTCCTTATCTGACTTTGTTATGACCACTCTTGATCGACTGACATTATTTTCTGTTTTTGTTACAGCTCCTTGGACCAAGCGTCCGCTGTTGTCTCAAAAAGAGAGGGACGACTTGCAAGTGGTGCTCAAGCTACCCGTGGATGCGAAGAACGTGAATAACCTCACTGATTGGGAGCAGTTGGCCCGCCTTGGCTTATCACCTCCCATTCCTCCGGAAGGTAAGCTGGGTCATTACTTTTCGATCTTACTTCATCAAACATGTGCTTGCAGTCTTACCAGTTTTATTTTCGTGCAGGACTATTCCCATTACATCCTACCAAGAAGCGGTTTGCTCAACTCGTAACCAAGATGCCACTTAAGCCTTTCACTCATGACAAACCTAGTTCATCCCAGAAGAAGCGGAGTGGCAGTCCTCCAATTCTCAGACCTCCGAAGAGGAGAGCTAGTAGTCACAAGGAGGCTCCCGTACGGAAGCCAGTTCCTGAAAGGTCTGCCTCCGTTCAGCCTGCGGGTGAAGTGGCAACCTCCCAGCCTACTGAGAGCCGTTTACCTTCAGCCACTCAGCTACCCAAGCGCTTTACTTTTGACAGTACGGGCTTTCAGGGCGGCTCAACATGTGGAGACTATCTTCAGGAGTTGTCTCAAAATGCTGCACGCCTCATGCCTACCAATGTCTTTCCAGGAGACGTAAGACTCTCATACTTTGATGCGATCGCCGTTGGGATGGGCATCATCCTTCAGGTTAGGCTTCATTGAAACCCTCTCTTCCTTTTTTCTTTATACTTTGACAGTCATGCCTTAACTCCTTCCCTCTCCTTGCCTTCCTTTCTGTAGGCGACAGGACCCTTGGCTCAAGGGGAGTCTACCAATACCAACCTCCTCAAGGAAGTAAACCTTCTCACTTCCGAGGTTGACGACTGGAAGGCGAAGCATCTAGTCTGCCTTGACAACTTAACCGAGACGGAAAGTAGAATGGCAGAGATGAAGGAACAGATTGGTAGGCTGAAGGCTGACTTGTCCGAGGCCAAGAAGGAGGCAGCTATCCAGCGTAAAAGGGCCAATGATTTTAGCCAAGAACTTCGAGAGAGAGCTACTGCTGAGCAGGGTAGGATAGGCAAAGCAGTGGCTCGCTTCCGTAGGGGTCGCATCTACCAGCAAGCTATGGAACGCTCCTACATTGAGGGAGTCAATGGGGTGCGTAGATGGTTCCATGACCGCCATCCAGAGATTGATCAGTCACCCATAGCTGAGGAGTTAAACTTGGTGGAAGAGCCTATCCCTACAGCGAACCCCGATCCCGAGCAATTCCGCCGCCTCACCCTTAAAGATGAGGATTATGAGTCGACATTGGACACAGCAGCTTGGGAGGCCAAGCAAGGTGACTCTACCTCACCGTCTTCAGACGAAGAAGGAGGTGATGAGGCCACTTCTTAGGGATAATTGGAATTCTTCCAAGTAGGTAGATGCTTATTCATAGGAATAACCATATCACGGCTGCTCTCCAGGCCTTGATTTTACCTTTTACTGTCTTTACTTTCGATTCAATGTACTAGTTGAGGATGTGTGGCATCCCTCAACCAATTTTCAAATAATAAGAACACTAAAATTTTTTTTTTCTCTGGTGTTGTATTCTTTTACTTGTTCTATCTCATTGCAATTTGGTTATACGTGTGCTATAAGGAGGTGCAGTCACAAGAATTCTGAATAATCTGAGCACTTTATTAATAACCCCTTTATTGGTCTCCCTATGGGAGTTGTTACACATGCATAAGCTCCTGGGCGGAGTCACTGCATATAGAGAGGTGTGCGCATAACTCCTGGGCGGAGTTAATACATATAGAGAGAGGTTACAAGTAGTATTTCTTTAAGTGCTCGAGATTCCACGGACGAGGGAGCAACCTCCATCCGTGGTGACCAGTCCATAGGTGCCTGGTCGGGCGACTGCTTTGACTTGATGACAACCCTCTTAGTTAAGCCATAATGCTTCGTCAATGGGTTCTCGAGTATTTTGTGGCACTTGACCGCCTAGTTTATGACCACGGGAGGTTCTCCTCGGATTGTTAATAACTTATGTGCCTTCTCTTTAAAGGCCATATTGTAGCACTCTCGGGAGGCTCGCTGTTCACCCCTAACTTCTCCTACACCAGTCGGTGTTGGAAATTTTAGGACATGATGATAAACACCCATCACGGCCTTGAAGTCATAGAGTGACGGCCGACCAAGGATGGCATTATACACTCCCGGATGGTCTACCACGAGAAAGTTTACCATCCTGGTTGTTTGCAGGGAACCTTCTCCCAAGGTCACTGGTAATGGAATCATTCCTTCAGGAATGACTTTTCCTCCAGTGAATCCTATCAGGGAAGTCTGGATGCCTCTCATATCTTTGCGGTTAAGACCCAACCGATCAAATGCATCCAGTGTCAGTATGTCAGCCGAGCTCCCGTTGTCAATCAACACTCTTCGTAGCCTTTTATTGGCCACTATCACTGTGAGGACCAAGGCATCACAATGTGGGTGATGGATGCCCTGCGCATCTTGCGATGAGAAGGAGATAACGTCATGACTTCCTACATTGGTGGAAGAGGCTGTCAGGTTGACCTCGTGGTGAGTGAGGTCGTTTCTTGCTTGCCTGACCAGATGCCTTCGGGCTTGGGAGCTCGAACCGGCCACTACTCCCCCAAAGATTGTGGCTACTTCTTCCAACGGCTCCTTCCCTTTGTCATTTTTGTTGGATGACTCAGGGGGCCGATAAATATATTCCTGCAGCTGGCCATCCTTGATGAGACTCTCGATCTGTCTCCTCAATTCGAAGCAGTCGGCAGTATTATGACCATGGGCCTGGTGAAAGTGACAATACTTTCTCTTATCCCTTGTTTTTGGATTTGTCCGTAAGGGAGCAGGTTCTTTCAGGAGGCCTTTATCCTTGATTTCCTTAAGGATATCCTGCTGTGGCATGGTAAGCAACGTAAATGTACGGTGCTCCTCCTGAGGTTGATCATGATGCTCTTGACGGGGTCGGTTGGATGACCCTTGTAACAGGAAGTGATCATTTCGGATTGTGTTACGTGTAGAGTGTCGGTCCGAAACTGAATTACGATTTTTATCATGAGGCGTTCCTCTATGATTATCGTACGGTCTTCTATCTGTACGCGAGGAATTGGGTACCACCGGAGTTTGCCCAGGGTAATTGGCCTGAAAGATTTCCTCTGCATCAGCATGGCTAGAAACCCTTGTTAATGCTTCTTGGTACGTACATGGGAGGTTGACGGAGAATTCCCATGCTAGAGGGAGCTCCCCCCTGATTCCTTGAACCAAGCCTTGCATGGCGTAACCATCATGAAATAGGTCAACTCGTGAAACCTCCCGCTGATATCTATTCAAGAACGCACGAAGGGTTTCATTGCGACCCTGCTTGATTGAAAGAAGGCTCTGCGCTGGTCGACTCCGCGTTTTCATATTGTTGAAATGTGTGAGAAAACTGCGGGCAAGTTCATCAAAGCTGGAGATGGATGCAGCTGGTAGCCTTCTATACCATTGCCTAGCTGATCCTCCAAGGGTGAGAGAAAAGGTTCTGCACATGATTCCCCCTGAGACCCCTTGTATCTCCATATGCGAAACAAAAGAGTCTAAATGCTCTCTGGGGTCTGTCGTCCCTTGATAAGGCTCAAGTTGCGGCATCCGGAATCCATGTGGATATCTCTCCCTTAGAATATCCTCAGCAAATGGTGATTCCCATTGTGGACGACCATCTTCTTCACCTCCTGAACGTTTAATCAGCTTCTCCAGTTTATGGATTTTTTCATCCATTTCTCGTTTGAACTCCGCATAATGATTGTCTGATGTCCCCTCCTCCGAGACATGCATTGAGGAATCATCTGGGCGATGATTTTTAACTCTCGGTGGTGGACTGGGGCGATTCCTTTTTAACCGATAATTACCTCCTGGAGCGTAAGGGCCATGATAAGAATAAGCGGGCTGGTCAACATGACTTCCCCTTGGTACATGTTCAACACTCGTATGGTGCCTCTTGTTCAGGGAGTGTCGAAGGTCTACTGCAGCTAACCGTTGTGCAGATACGATATGCGAGGGAGAGGAAATTTGTGGGCGACCATCCCTTCCTCGAACAATAAGATGGGGAGGATTTGGTTGAATGACCTGATGGCGAGGCAATCCTATAGTCTGGGCGACTAAATCAGGACGTCCATCAACATCCGTCTGGATATTCGGTTCTACCATGGCACCCATTGGGTCATTCCTAGCAGTGTTTACAGCCTGTTGAGCATTTTGTCCAAATGCTTGGTTGAACACAGTCACCATACGATTCATCTGTTCACTGAAATTTCGCATGGTATGTTCCATGGTAGTTAACCGATTCGCTTTGCCCTTCTTTGGTCTTCTAAGCGGAAGCCGGGGTTGCCTGAGGTTAGGTCCCACCCCAGAGGATATCACTAATGCCCTCCCTATATCAACTACCCTTCGGCGTCGGGGAGGTGCTTCGACCTCGATTTCTTCGTCAACCTCTAGGGAGGTTGAGTGTTGGGATTCGTGACTCATGATGTGTTTGAATAAGTTTGGATGGGAGCAACAACTAAAGAGGCTTGAATTGTCGTTCCCACAGACGGCGCCAACTGTTGATGCACGGTTTCCGGACGGCCGGGAAGCGGGTCGGGAAGCGGGTCGGAGCTCGGGTGGTACGTCGGGTCCAGTCCTGCGAGCAAAGAAAAACTGTCAGGGGTGCCGGCGGTGGTGTCGGCGGTGACCCTCCGACGCTCAAGTCAGTTTCCGGCACTCCGGGATTTTCTGGGAGAATTCTCTAGAGAGAGAAGCTCTCAAAAGTAAAGGAAATTTAGAGAGAGAATAAGTTCAGAAAAGTGTGCATACTTGAGCAATGATTCGGAGGGTTTATATAGGAGTCGAGATGGGCCATTGTGAGACCCAGATAATAGGCCCAGATGATGGGCTTCAATAATGGGCTTACTGAATTAGAAATAACTAGGCCCAGATAATGGGCTTCAGTAATGGGCTTATTGAATTAGAAATAATTAAGGCCCAGATAATGGGCTTCAGTAATAGGCTTACTGAATTAGAAATAACTAGGCCCAGATACTGGGCTTCAGTAATGGGCTTACTGAATTAGAAACAATTAGGCCCAGATTTTGTTATGGCCATAACAGTTTATGTTAGTCTAATGTTGGTTTATAAAACCTTTGGGTTTTCATGTTTTTTGGAGCACACCTCAAGACCCAATTAAATTAGTAGAAATTATCGGTGGTTGGATGAGGGGAATTAGAATTAATTCAACAAATATTGATGGAAAATACTTAAGTGAGATAGGCTTATCATTTTACAAGTTAGATTAATTATACTTTCTTATGTGTTAAATGCATTAAAAATTAGGATTCCCTTGTTTCATTTCTGGCCCATGTTTTTAAAGGATGTGATTAAATTATTAATAGCCATAGAAAATATGTTAATGATGGGAGAGAATAATTACAGATCATAACCATTCATAAATGTTAAAATTCATGTGTTATCATTTTTTTTTTTTAAATTTGAAGCCAAAATAGGTTGAGATGACTGATAAATTAACAACATTAAACATACCTTGTTGACTTTCAATCTTAACTATTGGATTTTGTAAGATTAATTATTGTATATTTGAGTTAATAAATTATGTCAAAAATGTGTTAAAAGATCTCCTCATATGTATATAATGTTGAGTTTTCCCCTTTACCCCCATTTTCTCAAACTACCATGACAATTTACTACTATTTAATTCAAAGAAGTCACCAAACTAGTAAAGTGATATGGAGAACCTAGCTATTCTACATAAGTTTTCTTCAAATTAATTATTGAGACCTATTACTTGTAGAATAACTAAAACTAATTAAACGCTATATTTTTTAATGAAAGATTAAATAAAAAAGCATCCAAATAGTCATATCAAGCACCAAGTTTAAGAACATACATATAGCTTCCTCCGCTATCGAGGATTGAGTCTGGTATTTTTCCAGTGAACATGTTGTGCAGGAAGCTAATAAGAATACTACTTAATTTTAGGATAATCTTAGGGCGTATTTGTTTGAACTTCTCCATTGAGTAAAAAAACTTTTTTAATAATAAAATCTGTTTAAAAATTTTTTTTGTGTCGATTGACTACCGCTTGAGAAAAACTTTTCAATAATTAAAAAAACCGTTTTATGTCTACTGAAAAAAGCTCAAAATTGAGAATTTTGGAAAAAAACTCTTTTTAAGTTTTTTTAAAGTCATAAAATGTCCAAGACACCCTCATTTAATTTTAAATATTTTATTTTTATTTTTTTCTTATAACAAAACTCAATTTTGATAACTTAATTATAATAAATACTTTTATATTTGTCTTATCAAACAATCAATAACATTTTAATAAAAGTTTTATCTAAAAAAGATCTACTTCAATAAGCCCTATTTGTAGAAGCCTAAACAAACGGGCCCTTAATATCTATCTTAAAAATTTGTTCAGATGAAAATAAGATCAATATAGAATCCGAATCAGGAAGTGCTAGGAGCTGAGCTTCCTAGTGAACTCTCGTCTGGAATCTCTTGAGAATAATATTTAAGGGGTTGTAATTCCAAGTCACCGCCATAGATGCTAGGATCAGAGATGGTTTCATGAATATCGGTTTGTGCTTCAAGCATTCTAACCACCTCCGACATGGTAGGTCTCACTGAATGGGATGCATTGGAGCACGACAGAGCCACCCTTATCATCCTTTCAGCCTCTTCCTTCTTAAACTCACATCCCAGCTTTGGATCCACTAACTCCATCAGGTTTCCTTTCTGTAGCAATTCAAAGGCCTGCAACATCCGAGCAAACGAATACACACTTGTTAAACTTCGGACACCCATTTGACAGCATATAACTATTATATGAAAGTACCCAATCAAGAAGGCAAACACATCCAGTTTGTTCTCGGTAACTTGCATTGCTCCTTCCACTGACAATCTCTAAAGCAACCACCCCAAAGCTGTAAACATCTGCTTTTTCTGTTAGGTAACCCCATAGTGCATATTCTGGAGCCATATAACCTCTGGATCAAATAAAATTAAATGTCAGAGTTAATATTAGATGTTACATGTTTCAAAAATAAAAACCATGTTTCTGGAATATTAAAGCCAACATTGTTCCGGCAACTCTGGTGCTGATGTGGGTGTTCTCTTCTTCTCTGAGCTTAGCTAATCCAAAGTCTGATATCTTAGCATTCATTTCGCTGTCAAGCAGTATATTTGTAGCTTTGATATCTCTGTGAACCATCCTAAGACTTGATCCTTCGTGTAGATATGCTAGACCTCTGGCTATTCCGACGCATATCTTCTGCCTTGTTGGCCAGTCCAATTTCAAGCTACTTTCAGAATCTATAGATAATATCCAACACTCGGTCAAAGAAATCTGTGAAAGCATTTCACATTTGCAAAACGAATAAAGCCAAGAAGGTTACGGAAAAGTGCATGAGCAAGGCAGTTGTTTTCCAGGTACTCGTAAACCAGCATTAATTGATTCCCCTCAACACAGCATCCAAAAAGCTTTACAAGATTCGGATGTTGCAGACAAGAAATCATGCCTATCTCGTTCACAAACTCCCGATTCCCTTGCGTTGATCTTGAAGAAAGCTGCTTCACAGCAATGAGAGTACCATCCCCTAATTGGCCCTGCGTGAAGTGATTATAACTTGGACACTCTCCGCATTGTGATATATTTGAAGTATGATAGGAGTTTAAAATGAAATCCAATTAACTAGATTTTCAAAACTAATCTTCAATGAGAATACCTTGTATACAGTTCCAAAACCACCTTCTCCAATCTTATTTATAGAATCAAAATTGTTAGTGGCAGCTGTTAGCTGTCTCAAAGTGAAGCTACCTGTCTGCAGATCTAGCCCCTTAAGATCTGGCCCATGGCAGTCAGATAGAAAGAGGTCATCGAGGATTGATAAGAATGATATGACAATTAAGAGAAGAAAAAAAAAATGCAACTTGTTTTTCATTCATTGAAGCGTTTGTGTTTTGCTTCCAAACATTTACTTATTAAGCGAGCAAAGATTGAATCAAACAAAATACTTAGCCCATACCGTGCTCTCTCGTATTCCTTTTCCCAGAATAGCATCTCCAATATAAGACACAAATGATGAAGAAAAGAACACATAAGGTTGAAGTGACAATTCCAGCCACAAGAGGAACGTTACTTCTCCTTTCTTTGTACTCTGGGAGTATCAAGCAAAAAGCGAAAGAAAAGACATAACTATTAGCAAGGAAATAGGTAAACAAATTGCTACCCGAAGAATTCTGCTCACCGTCACATTTGGATCCAAAACCTGAAAATAACACCACAAAATTATGCTTATCAGGTAACAAAATTAGGGTGGTGAAGGAATCAAGCACACGCAATTTCATCAATTCTTTTTTTTTTTCAGGTATATCATGTGTACAACAAATGTGAGAGTACTGCCACAGCGCTGGAAGCTCTTTACTCAAAGAGTAGAAAAACCAATTGAGCAAACTAGAGAAAGCAATCTTATTTTTCAGTACGGAAACTACCTAGGCAAGCTTGGTATACTATGTAAACTCTACTTAATTTATATTGTATCATGTTGAAAAACAATTTTTTTTTTAGGTTATCAACTTTAAGTTGTTTTGATTTTCACACTTTTTTATCCGTTTATTATATATATTTTTTTAATAACTCACGATAATATGTTAAAATCTAATTGGATGGCTTAATAAATCAATAAGTTACCTGATGAGTCGTACACAAGACTTTCTTAGATTGCCTTTTCCTACTGGCCAGTACAACCTTGGGTCATGGTCATCTTTGTTTTAGCATTTGATAACATCATGTGAGTGGGCTGCATCTTTATTAAAAATTTCAAATAGACCGGTCCAGGGCCACAACGGCTCAACATTACGCGTCCTCTCGTTGTTTCTTTTACCTTTTGCCAAAGCGAATCCGTCAAGTCATTATAAGGGTTCCTATCAAGCCCAACCTTATACACCTACGAACCCAGCACCATTTACATCTCTACTAATAACTGGACTCCAACAAACCAACACAGGAAATAATGGGTTATATTATAACATACCTAGATATTTGAAAATTTTTTTGTTTCTTTTAATATGAATAATTTATGGTAACTCAGTTATTAATTGATCACAGTTAAACTTCTTCCAAGTGACCTTTTATTGCTTCTGCTGTATTAGACTTTTTTTTTTTAAATTACTTGTTATCAGTTGATATGGGGTCACCTAGACGGTAGACAAATGAAGCATGACCTAAACCTCTATATGATTCTGTTTTTCCTTGTAGCACTGCCCACTGATTATGAAAGCAAAGCTACTAAAAAATTGCATGACTTACCACGACAAACAGAAATAGCAGATATGAGGGGGCCATAAGTTCCTCGATTTGGTATCATAGTAGTCCCTTTCCCAGCCCAATACAAGAGGATCTCCAGGGTATTGTTTGTCACTGTGGCATTAAATTTTTTTATGATCACTTTACCAGTTCCATTGGCTTCATCCGCTATATTAAAGTCTTTCTTCTCTAATCTTCCCTGAAACTCAATTATCATATCAAAAGTTTCCATTTCTTGAAGAAATATTGCTCTCTTTCTCAACTCATAACAGATGATTTCTCACCTGAATATAAATATCAAATATGCGTCTCCCAACTCTGTTATATAGTTCTCCCTCATCATTGAATAATATCTCCGCAAAGTGGAGATATACGGTGTAGTTCCCATCTTCCAGGCAGTATCCACTATAGGTGAGAGCGATAGGAGATGTACGTGCTGTTAGGTACAACTCTGGGAGACTCATAATTGATGTAGAGTTAGTTGATAAAGTATATCTATCATCATTATATCCACCATCATCCATGAAGTCTCCTGTGCTCATCAATCCCCAGTTGGTTCCACCAAGATAATTCAGTGAAGCACCATTTCCGGCTGCTAATCGATCACCTTCATACTTGGTATGCTTGATGGTCACACTCTCTCCACCACAGTTGATATAAAGTGATTTATAGTCTGCCACATATACCGTTAAGTTCAATTAGATGAAATCATCTCATCGCAATACTAATGCAGTACAAGAGCATATATTTATACATTGTTGATTAGCTTAACTAAGTGAAAACAGATCTCAAGTAATTAATTATAGCAGAAATATTATGCCAGAAAATCATACTCACATTTCTGACAGCCAAGATATCCATCGGTGCATGGAAGAAGTCCTCTACTTTTATTTGACAAGAGGATCAAAATATGTTAGTATAAACATATTTTACTGCACTAGAAGAGCTTGATATCCATAAATGCCCCAACAAACAAATATTTAAAGCTAGCTAGGAAACTAATTGGCCTCTGTGAAGTGAGAAAATTAACGACATGAACATCTGGAGATAAATAAAGTTGGTGCTCATCCTAATTAATTAAATAGATAGAGATTATATTCTTACCTGTTGTTCTTCCAAGAGGAGCACCGATATAAATTTAGTTTACTGTTTGAAAAGTCAAGTTTTAATTAGTCAAAGATTTGAAGGGAAGAAACTATGATGAATTATTAACAACATTTCTTTTTTCATATATATATATATATATATATATATATATATTTATTTATTTATTTATTTTGAATCTTACCTGCTTTCTGGACAGAAAGTTAGGGGTGTAAAGTTATTGTAGGAGAGATCACTGCAGACAATGGACAAGAAATGAGATCACACAATAAAATAAATGTACAATGAGAAAGTTAACTAGAACAAGAAGAAACAAATAACAATAATCATCGAGTGACCTCATCTGCGTAGAAACCTTAATATAAAGGGGAACTGACTTGACTCCCCTGAGATTTAGTCCAATGATATGCAAATTCAATAGTTCCACAAATTAACATTGACAACCTTATATATTGTTTAGTGACTAAAAAACCATTAAGATATTTATGTATGAAAAATTGTAAATAAATAAAGCATCCAGTCATACGGAGCACTAAGTTTGGGAGCATACATATAGCTTCCTCCGCTGTGAAGAAATGGGTCTGGTATGTTTCCAGTGAACATGTTGTTACGCAAGAAGCTAGTGAGAAGCCACATACATACGATTAGCCCAAAAAAAAAAAAACTATTCAGTTCATGTAATTAATTGGAAACAATTTCATTACAACTATAAGACTAAATATAAATTGCATACATAAATTTTGCTCTTGGTTTGATCTTAATTTCTCCTTCCAACTTGTTAAAGCTCAAATCACTGTACACAAAGTTATAGGACAATGGATAGTCAGAATTCATTATCATTATAATATAGTCTTACATCATAGTTCCTAGTTCCCAGAAATACTAGCAAAATACAATACATTGAGAAAATAATAATAATGATAAATAAACGCAGAAATGCGTTCTATTATATTTATATACACTGAAGTTACAAGAGACATTAATTCCCCTGATTCCAATGGTAGTGCCATCAAACATAATTTTAGAAAAGAGAAGCTATAGATACCCTTTTTTCAAATGGGTCAGCCCCTTTTGGTTGCATCTAAAAGTGTAGCAACCAACAGAAAGATAATAAGCAATGCAATGTTTTTACATGATAAAATATGGATAATGATATTCTTTCTAAATTTTGCATTTAAATGATGCTTATTTAATATAGGCTTGCCAAATAAATGGTATGATAATGTCATTAGTGACATGATGTAATGTGACCATTTTAATTTTATGCTATATCATTTGAGATTATGATTTTGAGATAAGTTTTGAGATGTGTATCTACGCAAAGTCACCAAAACAAATTAAGCAATGCAAATGTTTGTTCGAGGTACAAGGAGATCAATGGCCTTACAGCATACGCAGAGTACTCATATTCCAAATTTTTGGTGGGACAGATCCAGACATATTCAAGTTTCTCAGAACCCTGAACATAAGTCTTACGTTCATTCAGTAGATATAATGTCAAAATCTATGCATCGATCAGCATTGAAAAATTTAAGGAATCTGGAAAAAATAAATAAATACAGTAAGAAGCAGTAAGCATACAAAATGCTAATGTTGTTGCTTTGCAGCTCTGTTATATTATTTGGCCCAGTCATATCAGCAATCCTTCTGTGTATTGAGAAGAGACCATAAATTGTAATCCACCTTTCAGCTCCCTCAAATTAACTACTTGACTAGATAGAAGCTCATCAAATGCATTAAGGTTGAAATAGGTTTCAATACTCACAGGTCAGTCATGCTTTTGAGATGAAAAATGGCGTCAGGGATGGGTCCTTCAAATCCACTTGAATATATTTCCCTTCAGCAACAAACGAAAGGAAGGGAAAAAAAAAAGCGTAAATGGGGACCCTCGTGTGCATTCAGAATAAAAATATTTAGAAATAAAGATCTCACAGCTTTTGGAGTTTAGTCCAATTTCCAAAAAGATCTGGTAAGGCGCCACTAAAATTATTATCACTTATTCTACTGCAAACAACGAAGTGAACGGTTAATTGTTGATGATTAAAATGTCTAGACTAGACTAAAAAATGAAAAAGTTAATTCAATGTACACATACAACACTGTCAAGTTCGTCAGGTTTGCTAGTCTATCAGGCAAGCTTCCCGAAAACCGGTTAGAAGAAAGTACCCTGAAATTGTGAAATATTATTACATATATGTTTCGTATTAAACTCTAAATTATAGCTGGAGAGCTATTTCACTCCCAAAATCAAGAGTTAATATATCATACAAATATCTTAAGTGGACCAAATTCCCAAGCTCCTCAGGGATGGTACCAGACAAACGGTTGGCATCAAGGAACCTGAATGTTGTTTTTATCAATTTAGCTGTCACTAGAAAGAAACCATACTAAATAGCACATTAATTGCCTAGAATTGTAAAGATTGAAGTGTACAAGACAGTTAGAATGGCAAAGTGACCCCAGTCGGGGGGAATCATCCCTGATAAGCGGTTGGAACGAAGAAAGCTGCATATATATAAGAAGTGGGCACTGGTTGGTAAGCTGAATATAGATAATTAATTAAGCCAGAAACAGATGAGATAAATATGCTTACATATTATTCAAATGTCGCATTGAAGCCCATTCTTTTGGAAGTTTACCACTGAGGTAATTGCAGGTGAGATCACTGTTAAAGAGAAGAAGATGATTATATGTCAAAATTATTTTCTCTAACCGAAGCATTTAGAATTAAGAACCAATTACATTACGACAAAGGAATATTTTTAAGAATTAGTTTCAGCTAAACGTGTTTATTTATCTTACATTTCTTGGAGAAAGGTAAGGTTGACCAGTTCCGGTGGAAGGCTGCCCGGAAGACTCAAATATACAAGCTTTCTGAATTTCAATTAGGGAAAAATGGTAGCGATATATGAGATCAAAGGTCACGTTCAAAAAGAAAAAGAAGCCAAATTCATAGTCTCATAGAAGTGATAGAGACTGCAGGCAACTTACATGTTCGTGATATGATATACATTTCCATCTGGGCTGTGACAGGCTATAAAGTTCTTCTGGTCATTGCTTGACAGTTGAGTGGCTAATGGGAGCTTCTTTAAGCGGCAAGGATCCATTTCCTCTGTGAAATTCTCAAGTCTGGCTCCCAATGTCTTTGCTATTTGCCGAAGAGCCTCCGCTGATTACAAGTCGTGGGCGTCATCATATGTATACATAAGGTGGAAAGAAGAGAAAATCTTAATCGGCCAATACACAGGATATATTTAGTGAAGTTCATTACCTTCGCCGTGGTGCAGTACTGGATGCTGAGTACATCGCCCAAGACAAGATAAAAGAACGAAAGAAAGAAGAAGAAAGCAAGGCAGCTGCTTGAAAAACATGTTTCAGTTTGAAAAAATCAGCTCCGTTTGTCTTGACAGCGCTATATACGTTTCAGTCTGAGTCTGTCTTTTAGACTACGCTTGTGCTGCCGGTTATTGAAGTAATTAGTAAGTATTGGGCCAGCTCGGCACGCTGCAAGTGCAGCGAATGCACCTGAAGATCCTCTCGATGTCGAAAACAACAGTTGTCCCTTAGAAAATGTGCTGAAATTTCCTTAAAGTTGCAAAGAATTCTTCTATATATATATATATATATATATATATATATATACACACACCCCCCAAATATAAGTTAAATTATATCGTAAACCAATAATATGATTTCTAGTGTACATATATAACTTACCCCAAATATAAGTTAAATTATATCGTAAACCAATTCTTCTATATATATATATACACACACACACACACACCCCCCAAATATAAGTTAAATTATATCGTAAACCAATAATATGATTTCTAGTGTATATATATAACTTACCCCAAATATAAGTTAAATTATATCGTAAACCAATAATATGATTTCTAGTGTATATATATAACGTACCCCAAATATAAGTTAAATTATAAAGTAAATCAATAATATGATTTCTAGTAATTCATATATATATATATATATATTTATTTATTTATTTATTTATTTATTTATTTATTTATATAAGAGTGTTCTATTGTTTTCTAAAAAAAGAGTGGCTAAATGTCACATGCCTCCCCTATTTTTTGGTCAAATATCATCAATAAAGGCCTTTTGTATTTTTTCATAAATTCAGCCCCTATGTTTTGAAAAATACATCATGGACCTTCCTTTCATTCAGTCAGACGTAAATTCTTGGTAAATATGTTGAAATTAAAGGGGCAAACTTCTCATCTTTGAAATCAAATTCAAGACTGTAAATGGGTCAATAATTTTGTAATTTGAAAGACCTCACCCACCCCACCCCACCCTAGGGGTGCACTCGGGTTGGGTCGAGTCGGGTTTTGCCCAACCCGACTTAACCCGATACATAGTCGAGTTAAACATTTTTAACCCGTAATCGGATTTCTGAATCATGTAACCCGAGATATAACCCGAATGGTTGGGTCTGTCGGGTCTACTTGACACTCGACATGTAAGTGTCAAGTCGTCTCTCGACACTCGATATATAATATCAAGTCATGTCGGATACATCATCCGACACTTGATATCAGACTATTTTCGAAGACATCGAGTGTCGACACTGTCCACTTGACACTCGACACATATTGTCGAGTCGTGTCGGATGCATCATCCGACACTCGATATCAGACTATTTTCGAAGACATTGAGTATCGGATGATGAATCCGACGTTCGACACTCGAGACATATTGTCGAGTCGTACACTCGATAACAGACTATTTTCAAAGACATCGATTGTCGGATAATGAATCCGATAATCGACACTGTTCACTCGACACATATATGTCGGGTTACATAAATTAAACACGATCCCAAACCTGATTGTAAAAAACCCGTTTATAACCCGATTTCGGGTTTTTTTTATTACCGTGACTTGATCGTAACCCGACCAATCTGACAAAACCCGATCGGATCGGGTAATTTTGAACACCCCTACCTCACCCTACTCCATTTTCTCTATTGATGGAGACCTGACATATGCCCTCTCTCACTTGACTACTGGCGTTCCCACGTCTTTATCCTTCTGCCTGAAGAAACATTGTAGAATTAGCTACAGGCTTCGTCGACAGTTACAAGTAAGTACCTGTCAACTACTATTTTGGTGTGTTGAACCTGCATGACGTCCATTGACGTTCATTTGTAATGGGTTTGTTTTGCATTTTTTTTGGCTTCTTCTTCACTAGTTGCACTATATAATTTGTTTTGGTTCTATTTTTGCTATTTTGATTTTGTTTTGTTCGAATAAGATGCTGATGATGAAACCCTAGGAATGTTGTTTGGTGAAAATTGGGGCTTTTAAAAATCAATACATGTTATGATAGATGCAATTTCTTGCTGCTTGTATTAGTACATTCATATGCATGCATGAAAAGTTATAAATTTTAGGTTGAAAATCTTGTATACTGAGTTCTTTGTTCTTTTTTCTCTTCTTTTTAATTAGGATGTTGAGATTTATGAGTTACTATGAATTGATGCAATTGGAGGGTGTTAAAGGTTTATACGTGTTATGACAATCATGATATATATGCATTATTATAGCCATTGTTTGCTATTTCACGAACATTCAACCTGTTTGATTTATCGATTTTTGTTTTTTATGACCCTGTGTGAAGTTGAGTTGGGTTGTCATGACTTCTTTTCTATGATATGTTAGGAAGTGTAAATATCATTGTGGTGCTTTGTTTAATGTATTAATTTTAACGAAGTGATTTCTTCTGTTTTATTGTATTTTAAAAAAAAAGTGTGTTTCCTTTGCATATTTTTGGTGCGTAAGGCCATTAGAATGGTTCAATTTTATTTAATATATGAGGCCTTAGTCGTAGAGTCCTAAGTAGGTACATAGACCTTAATAGGATTTCTCAAATTGGGCTCTTTGCAGCTGTAAGTCACTATTATGACATATAAGTGCATTCAGATAAGCAAGTTAGGTTGATTATGTTTTTATCCTGGAGTGGTGATTCTGCGGTTATAGATAGTGATGCAAGGTTCATAGAAGTATTGAACATGTATGAAGATAGAGGGATATTTTCTATAACATTTTTGTTAGAGATTATTTCAATAGTGCTGATGAAGTTGACCATGAAAACCCTTCAAATGAAGGTCAAACCGAGTTTGATAGGCGTAAAGGGCCTGACGAACCTGAATTAGAGTCTGAGGGTAATAGCTTAGATGGAGATGCTAGTAAGAGGAGTAATCGGGAGAGGGGGTGAGGTAAATGACCCTAGAGGAAAATAAAGTGGCCCTAGTCAATCAACAGATTCTGATGAGGATTATAGGCCAGATTATGATGGAGATTTTGCAGAAGATGATAGTGGGGAGTAAGTAGTTCAGACGAGGACTATTCTAGTGATGATCTTTCAAACTACGAGTATGATAGAGAAAAATTTGCAAAAATTATGACCAGCTTAGATTATGAGGTGTCTAGTACTAGGATGGTCAGGGTTCATAAGAAAAACTGTATGAGCCTGGGTTAGAGGGAGTAATGGAGTTAAAGGTTGGGCAAACCTTTGAAAATCATAAGCATTTTAGGGATGTATTGAGTAAATATGCAATTCAAAACTGTATTAAGCTGAAAAGGTTAAAAAATGAGAAGGATAGGTTGATTGTTAAGTGTGCAGTTGAGGGTTGTCTTTGGAGGATTCATGCCTCCACCACTTAGGATTTAGTTACTTACCAAATAAAGTCTTTATACCCTACCCATGATTGTGAAAAACAAGTTGATACACCAGAATGCACATATATTTGGATAGCAAATAAATATGAAAAACATTTTAGGAACAACCCAAACTTGACTATAGATTGGCTTGAAAAAGATCTACAGAAAAGATATGGAATTCAGCCAGCAAAACAGAAGCTGTATAGGGCTAAGTCTAGGGCTCTCGAGTTGGCTGGAGAGCACCACCAGAGGGCACTCAATTTGTTGCATAAATATGCAAACATTGCACTTTTAACTAATCCTAGGTCTACAGTGTATGTAAAGGCTAATGCAGATTTGATTTTTGTAGCCCCTAGATTTTAAGGTTTTTTTATTAGTTATCCTGCACAAAGGTTAGGTTTTTTAACAGACTGTAGACCAATTATTGGTTTAGATAGTTGTCATTTGAAAGCTAATGTGAGGAGTCTTATTTGCTACTGTGGGGATAGATGGTGATAATGGGATGTTCCCCTTGGCTCTGGGCATTTGTAAGGTTGAGTGCAATTCCTCTTGGAATTGGTTTCTTTAACATCTTGGGCATCATTTAGGTTTAGTTGATGGGTGTGGCTTGCCCATGACCTTTATGAGTGCTAGACAAAAAGGGATACTAAATGCTTTGGTTGAACAATGGTCTTATGCATCATATAGATAACATAGGAAACATTCATATGATAGTTTCAAGAAAAAACACACAGGTCCAGGGCTACAACCATTGTTTTGGAGGGCTTGCAAGGCAACCAATGCCAATGCCTTGCATTTAGCCATGGACTGTTTGATCCAAAAGCATATGACTGGCTGGCTAACATCCTTACACAACATTGGAGTAGGCATGCTTTTGATGATCGAGTCAAGGTTGGCCATCTGACAAACAACATCACCAAGAGCTTTAATGCATGGATCAACTGACACTACCCTCAAACATATCTAACCATGGTTGAAGATATTAAGAGGAAAATCATGAAAAGGATGCAAAGGAAGTTAAGTCTTTCTATATTTTTTTAACCTGGTTTTGTTATCTTTTTGCTTAAATGAAGCGCATTCCATGGTTAAATAAAATTAATTTATTGTAGTCATATGGTTAAATGAAATTATTGAAATTAAATTAAATGCAGGGTGAAAGAGTGCACAAGGTAGAACTCGGATGTTGGGTCCACAATAAAAGGCATTATAAATGAGAGGGTAAAATTTACAAACCACATGGAAGTGATGTAGTATGAAAATTTAGAATTTGAAGTGGTTAGCAAAGGTAGGACTTTTATTGTTATATTAAACGAGGAATTTTGTTCCTGCGATCTTTTCGGGGTAAATAATATACCTTAAGACTATTTAAAATTGAAATTTCATTTTCTTAAATTAGTTAATACTCATATTTCAATGTCTTTTTATAGGTTTTTGGTGTACCTTGCACACATGCTATTGCAAGTGCTAGGGAGAGGAGGCTTAATGTGCAGCAGTTCATCAATAAGCTGCTGCTGAGAGACAAGTATATAGCAATGTATGAACACTATATTAGACCTATTCCTGATCAATCTAATTGGCCAGATGTGTCATGTAATGAGTTAGCAGCTCCCAAGAAAAAGACAAAGGTTGGGAGACTTAAAAAGGTTAGAAGAAGAGCAACAGATGAGGATGTGGCTCCAAACAAATTGTTCACAATGACTTGCAAGAATTGTGGTGGGTATAACCACAACAAAAGGTCCTACAACTTGCCAGCAAATAAGGTTGTTTCACTTCCCTTTGACTTTCATTTATTCTACATTTTTTATAAGTTGTCAGTAATTTTTTTCCCCTTTGGTTGTGTTAAAGGCAAAGAAAAAATATGTTGGCTCATCTTCACAAGCAACAACTCCATCTCAGCAAACTGGAACAACATCTCAACCTGCCAAGAAAACAAATATAACCAAAGACCCAACTATGATAAGACAAAAGAAGGTAATAATTATAATTTTGTTTTGGTAACTTAGCAAGAAAAGGTATTAATTACAAATGTTCTATCTTTTACATGCATTTCCAATACAGAAAGCAAAGATACCCTCTTATTGACAGTCATCTCAGACTGAAGCTGCATCTCAACCACTACGATTGAAGGTGCACTATCTCAGCCTGCATCTCAACCACAATTAACTGAAGTTGGACCATCATCATCCCAACCTTGTTCTCGTCACAAGAGATTAGGTGTTTAGCACCTCCACCATCCCAGGAACATCATTAGATGGAATTGAGGAGGTAACTCTTTCAATTTATGGTAAATAGCACCTTATGGTATGTGTTATTAAACCTTTTATGATTAAACATTTTTTACATTATCCATGCAGCCACAAGATGCAATTCTAGCAGGAGGACTCAAACAAACTGGAATGCAAAGCTTGTGGTACCTCTTAAAATTTTGATTAGTTGTATATTTGGCTACTGAGATGATTTAGGAGAAGTTTTTTTTTTTTCCAAATATGCGTTTTTGTAAAGATATTGCACATAACCCTTGGGTAGATATCAGTTGTGATGATGCAAATATGCATACTAGTAAGCCAACTGGGCATATAAGCACGTAGCAATGCATCTGTTTAACTAGGCATGAACTGGTATGATGTTATTGCTTATTTTCTTTTTTGTAAATGACACTGTAAAGTCCTTTAACTAGTCATGAACTGACAATAATAGGCACTGCCAGATAGGAATGCCAATTTTTTTCTTGGTTTTTGCAGCTGTTAAGCTTTGTACTTAGGCTTGTATTAATGCAGCTGTTTATTATTGTAGCTGTTTAATACTAATTTTATGCTTTTATATTAATGGAGTTGTTTATTAATGTCATAATATGCTTTTATTTTGCTCATAACTTACTAATGTTGTTAGAATATAATGTCAATTTAGCTTACATTACTGCATTTCCATTCCTTACATAAATCATCGTTACATCATCTTTAGCAAAAATGACATAAAAATCAGGAAAAACATGTAGAATAGAAACTTGTTCAACAGCATATGAATCTTCATTTTGTTCATCAATCTGCACCACCATTTAGTTTGCCTCTTCACTTGCTTCAAATCAACTTTCATCTATGTCAAAATCAATTCAACATCATCCCTTAAGCTTTGCTCCTCCCTTTCCATCATATTAGTGCAGCTTAGAAATTCATATAGATCACTATGCATCTCTTCATCATCAGGATCCCATCACATACAGAAATTATATTTACCATTTTTGCATGTGAAGTACAACTTACCGGGATTATTTGGAAACTCGAAAATCAAAACAGCTACTTTTGCACCACACATACACCTTCTGTCTTTGAATTTTATTATTCTGCCATTTACCATTCTCAGCCTTGCATTACTTGATTGTGACTGATTGAAAGCCGTGTGTGTGCTTATCTTGAAAATGTTAGCTGTGTTTGAATGATAGAGTTATGTAGCTTTTGCTGTACATTATATTGCTCGAAGAAGGCTTTTATAGTTGAATGCTGGCTTGGCTGGATGACAATGGTGCATGTTTTTCTTTTGAAATATGTCTTGATTGCAAACTAAGGGATGTATTTATACTGCACTAGACAAGTTTGCTTGGAAGCAATGGATTGAGTCCAACGGTTATTTTAGTTTTAGTTTTTGTAGATTGTCAAGGGTAAATTGGTCATTGCACACTGAAAAATGTCAAAGTAGCTTCATGACTTTCCTTACTAAATTGAGGTTAAGTGTGTCATTTGACACGTAAGTATCACTGTTTTAAGTTAGTATACATGTTCTTTTACATGTGGTCAAGGGTATTAACATAATTGCAATCAATTTAGATGAACAAATTATGTCATCTAACGTTTGATTCAATGAAAGAGAGATCTATGACGTATTTATGATGTATTTCTTAAAATATAGAGGTTGAATTTATAAAGAAAATATAAAAGGTGCTTATTGATGATATTCGATGAAAAGATGGTAGGGGTACGGGACATTTACCTAAAAAAGAATACTTTAATTAAAACTTAAAACACGGTAATATATAAAAGATATATTTAACTGACAGTAGATATTACTTTATCATGTCTTGATTTTTTATTACAAACCCCAGGACTAAAGTCGGTGGAACAAGCATTGAGCAAGCAGATTGATTGATGTGATGCAAGCAGATTGATTGATGTGATAGAAGATGGAAAGAATATTTAGTGTATATCTATCCCTTCTATTTTATTATATTCATAGTAATTTGCAAGAAAGAGTGACCGAAAGATGAAAAAGTTAGAAGAAAGGCAAGGAAAAAGAAAAAGTGAAGTAAAGAAAGGTAATGCCGATGCACAAGCCATGCTAATGACTGAAAATTAATTAATTTATATGTACAACATTAAAATTTGTTAGTTAATTGCATTGTTATTGACTTGGGAGTCATGCGCAGCAGCGCCACTTCGTGCAAGTTTCAATTAATTAACACATCATTTCCAAATTACTATTGGAAGACGAACCCACCCATAATTAATAATTTAAAAGGTAACAAGCTTTTGATTGATATGCCACCGACATTCATAATTATGAAGATTGACAATATTCACAGAGCGGTGGAGCTCAATTAATAAATAAACTGTGTCATGACGGGTCGGTTACTCTTCATAATCATATTCCCAAAATCACAATTTAATTCAATATTAATAGTCTTATCATATACCTTAAATTTATATATTTAAAAGCTTAAAATTTGTTCATTTTTATTATAATAATTATGAAACTAACCCAAAAATTATATTATTTAATTATTAATTATTTCTATGTCTCTAAAACTTTTTATCATAAAAAGAAATTAAATATTTTAAAAAATTATTTTATAAGTTTAATAATAAAACAATTTTTTATGTATTTAACAATTGTTACTTTGTTTTAAGAGTTTATTTAATTTTTGTCGTGTTAAGGCGTGCTATAAGGCTACTTTTTAGATTTTAGAAATTTGCTCTTAGCATTTAGATATAAGTTAAAACTACTCATTTAATACTTGTTATTGTAATTAATTAATCCATCCTCGTACATAATTAATTAATCCTTCCTTAATCTCAAAAGTTAATTAATGTTTCAACCAGGCGCTAAGATACAACCATACTCTATGCCATGCATGTATAATACATGTACGTCCTCAACCGGCAGGAAACATTTGTATAAAACACCAAATTTATCATACAGATCATGTTTATGGGCAGATTTCGAGGCCTCCGATCTCCAACTTTGGGGCACTGAAATTTGTATTCTATTTATATATGACCGTCCCTCAGTCTCAGTGCTCCATTCACCTCGAGGTGCTACATGATAATTTGAGGAAGAGGCAGGAGGCAGGCTGCAAGTGATTCATAAATTAAATGTCAATGGCTACGAGTTAGATAAAAGTAGCATTCGCAAAGTGCTACCTGCAGACATATTGTTAACATGCAGGGTCACTCAGTACCTTGTATACAGATCCAAAACCACCTTCTCCAATCTTGTCCGCAGAATCCTAATTGTTAGTGGCAGCCTTTAGTTGTCTGTAAGTGAAGGTCCCTGTTTGCAATGAATACTTGCATATATAAAGAGCAGAAAGACTTCTCTTCCAAAGCAAGCTACATTTATGCAAATGCAATTCAATTGACTTAATTGGTTTTATCAGGTCATTAGTTGGCTCATATATAGTTGATTAATCATAAAATACAACACTCTGATCTCTTTCGAAATGAAATTTTCTTGATTCTGAATGGTAGTAGTGTTGAAGCTACATAGTAGATTTTTAAACGTTAATTCTTTCTACAATTGTCGGAGAGAATGAATAACAAATTGTCTGATACAATAATAATATAAATTTGAATTACAAGAATCACATTATTGAAGAACAATTTTCAAATTTTACAATATAATTTAAAGTTAAGTTTGGGTCCGTTATTACTTACGTATAATCTCCGGCAATATATATATATATATATTATCAATGCTCTTCCTTTGTTTTCTAAAATAGAATACTATAGTTAAAACTTAAAACACAGTAATAAATTAGATAAATTTGACTGACGGTAGATATAATTTAATTTGTCATGTCTTAATTAATTTTCTATTACAAATCTCAGGACTATATGTAGCCGGTGGAAGAATTACCGGGCAAGCAGATTGATGTGATAGATAGAAAGATTAAAGAATATTTAGTGTGTCCTTTTTATTCTATTACATAATGTTTATAGTAATTTACATGAAAGAGAGACTAGAAACAGAAAGATGAAATAGTTAGAAGAAAAGAAAAAAAGTGAAATCAAATAAATAATGACAGAAAAGTTTTATATATGCCATAGATATTCGAACACAAATTTTTGATATAATTTATTGATATAAATTTTTGACATTTGATATCATCAAATTCAATCATCAACGAATTATATTAATACTGTCAACTCATTAACATCTTAAATATTGAATTTTGTAGATCAATAATTATAAATTTATACCTAATTTTATATTAAAAAAATTGTATCAAAAAATTTCTTCTCATATATATAAAATATGAATGTCTAATAAATAGTTAAGGTTAGTTCTCTCCAGGATCAATTTAGATAAACTGATTTATTTATTTTCTGTCTAGCTGGTTTGAATGTTGCGACCACTACATAATAAAAGCATTGCTTGTCAAATTATTTCTCAAATTCTGTACATATATAGTGTTCGTACTTCGTATCAGTATGCAAATGATTTTAATTTAATTTTTTTTGTTAATTGTCTGGTTATTGACTTGGGAGTCACGTACAGCAGGCGGAAGCAAGTTCTTAGAGGTCTCGAGTTGGACTATAGTATATCTGTTGTATATATATAATAACTATTTATTTATATAAAAGTCGTAAACGGATATATAAAAGTCATAAACGAATAAATAAAAAATTATATTTATAATTTTTATATACTTATTTATCATTTTATAATTTTTATATATTTATTTATAATATTTTTATATGAATTTATGATTTTTATATAAAATAAACAGTAATTATATATGGGCATAGATATAGATGTTGTACCCAAGCTATTTCCAGAGGTCTCGCACAACAGAACTGCACCTATATATGGGCTCACCCCAACTTTGATATTCGATTTTTTTATAGATGTTTTCGCTGTACTGCATTTGCAGCCTGGGCTCCATCTCGTGGCTGTATGGGTCACCAGATTTCACTTGGCCCAAGTTTCAAATAATACATATTTTATAAATTACTCTTGCTCTTGGAGTTTGGAAGACGAACCCTAACATTCAATTTCAACCCATAGTTGACAATTTACAAATATATATTAAAATCTCAAAAATTATACATTTTCGTTATAACAATCACTAAATTAAAATTAATTATTTTACTAAATTTAATAATTTTTTAATAAAAGTACTATTTTTTAAGTAATCTAGTGATTTATAATAAAGATATATAAATTTCTAAATTTTAATATATGTTCTAAAGATATATTTAAAGACTACCCGTTTAATATTTGTTATGGTAATTAATTAAACCATCCTCATACATAATTAATTAATTAATTCCTTAATCTAAAAAGTTAAACAATATTTGCAACTCTGCAGTGAGAGAGCCAAACCCTTTGCGACGTGTATATAGCACAGGTTCCACAACCCGGAAACATTTAATGAAAAATAAAAACAAAAGCCTGGAACGTGTAAAATACCAGATTTATTTGATTTGCAAATCACATAGATCATGTTTACGGGCAGCTTTTGGCAACTTTGGGCCACTGAAGATTCTATTTTATGTGGCTGTCTCTCAGTCTCACTGCTTCATACACTTCAAAGACCTCATCATAAATTGGAGGTAAACCAGGCCAATGCTAAGTAAACGAGCCTCTAATTTGTCATGCGAGCTACAAGAACAATTAGAGGACAGTTTACAGAATATTCTAGGCTTCCAACAGTTGAGAATCTAACTAAAATATTAATTACAACAAAGCTAAATAAGCATTCAACAAAAATATCTCCACACATCTCTAATTGAATGCGTGTAAATTCAAGAACTATAATGCAAAATTGCAAATTAATTAAACCGAAGAACTCTCCCTACGATTTAGAGATATGGTCTCAGAGTTGAGTGGGTAGAAGTCCTGTGATGTTGAAAGGTTTCTTATGCTGTGGGAATTGACTGAGGAGATGTCCTGGGCAGATGTGGTGGAGGATCCAATCCCTGTTTTATCTGGAGAAAACATTGAGGCCCCGCTTCCACTAAAATCCTGCTCTTGCATTAGTTGATAATGACCTTTCAGTTGTTTCAATCCCAAATCTTTGCAGGAGATGCTAGGATCTGAGATCACCTCCGGAATAATGGTTTGTGCTTCTAGCATACTCACTACCTCTGACATGGTAGGCCTCAATGCTGGAGATGCATTGGAGCATAGCAGCGCCAACTTCAGCATCCTTTCAACCTCGTCCTTGTTAAATTCATTCCCCAACTTAGAATCCACTATCTCGATCAACTTTTCTTTCTGTTGCAAATCAAAGGCCTGGAAAATCGCGGCAAATTGGGAATGCTAATTGAATGTTCTAAACAACAAGAACCCAATGTTGCACTGCATATATAGCGGAAGACGTTGTTATTAACTTACCAACTCAAGAAGGGAAACACATTCATTTTTTGCCCCGTGACTTGCATTACTCCTCCCACTCACAATTTCCAAAGTAGCCACCCCAAAACTATAAACATCAGCCTTTTCTGTTAGATAACCCCATTGTGCATATTCTGGAGCCATATAACCTCTGGAATCAAAAGACACATGTTAGAATATTAGTACTTGAAGAAACTAAACATTACATGCTGTGAGAGATCAGGAATCATGTTGCAAAATTATGCAACTCACATAGTTCCAGCAATTCTAGTGCTTATGTGGGTTTTATCATCTTCTTTGAGCTTAGCTAATCCAAAATCTGATATCTTAGCATTTAATTCCTTGTCAAGCAGCACATTTGTAGCTTTGGTGTCTCTGTGAAGTATCTTGAGCGTCGATTCTTCATGGAGAAAGGCTAGACCTCTAGCTATTCCAACACATATCTTCTGTCTTGTTGCCCAGTCCAATTTCAAAGTTCCTTCTGAACCTATTGAGGTTATCCAGTAAACCAGGCCAAAGAAATTAATTTGTTGAATGAAAGCATTTACTACATGCAATGCAATGTACTTAAAAGCCAAGCAGCAATAATTGTCAGAATGTTTACCCAAAAGTGCAAGTGCAAGGCAGTTCTCCATGCATTCGTAAACCAACAGTAATTGATTCCTGGCAACACAGCATCCAAAAAGCTTTACAAGATTTGGATGTTGTAAAGCGGAAATCATGCCTATCTCATTCACTAACTCACGATTTCCTTGCCTTGATTTAGAAGAAAGCTGCTTCACAGCAATAATAGTCCCATCTGATAGTTGGCCCTGCAATAAGTGATTCATAATCTTTGTCAATGTCTAGGATTTTGATGAGAGTGGCATGTGCAAAATGCACCCGGACAAGAATTTCAATAAGCATGGATAGTCAGTACCTTATATGCAGATCCGAAACCACCTTCTCCAATCTTGTTTTCGGAATCAAAGTTGTTAGTGGCAGCCTTTAGTTGTCTGTAAGTGAAGGTACCTGTTTGCAGGTCTAACCCTCTAAGTTCTGCACAGTAGTAATAGCTCAGATTTAAGGCAGGTCATATAGAGTCAAATATTATAATCTGAACAATTTAACAATTGGGAAACAAAAAACGAAATATTTAACACATGCCTCGTTCTCTTGTTTGTTTATATCCAAAATAGTGTTTCCAACAGAAGAAGCTCACGATACAAAGGATAAGGAAGAGCACTGAAGTGATAACTCCAACCACAATAGGTGTATCATCTTCAGGGTCTGAGATTGGTGAAATCAAATACCAAAACGAAAGGCATAATTATACAAGAAATTATCTATAATAAGCAATGACACCATGCAAAAGTAGTTTTCCGTTTCTCACCGTCACAATTAATTTTGAAACCTGAAAATAACATCAAACAGTTATGCTTATCAGACAACAATAAATTCAACGAATATACGTAACGAAATTGTTAACATTCAGCTGTTTGAAGAATTAAATTTTGTATCAAATCCAAATAAAGCTCAAGTTATTACTAACACACGCATTTCACAGTTCCTATTACGTACCAAAAAATATAACCTCAAATTTATTTTTATTTATCAAAATGAACTCAGGCCGCCAGCAGACTTTGAAAAAAAAGACTGATGTTTAATAATAATGATAATAATAATATATTGCACCAACTTACCATAACATACAGAAATAGCAGATATAATTGGACCATAATTAGCTCCTCTCTTTGGAATACAAGTAGTCCCTTTTCCTGCCCAGTACAAGCGGATCTCCAAGGTATTGTCTGTCACCGTGGTGTTAAATGGTATTTTGATCTCTTTACCAGTTCCATTGGCTTTCTCCTTGATATTAAAATCTTGCCACACTAATCTTTCCTGAAATAGAATAATGTTGATCACAAGTCCAATAAAAACGGTACGGTTTCTTCTCCTAACGTAAGCGCTTACCTGAATATAAATATCAAATATGCGTCTCACAACTCTGTTGTATGGTTCTCCATCCCGAATAATATCTCCGCAAAATGGAGATTAACAGTGTAATTCCCGTTTTCCATACAATTTGCATAATAGGTTAGAAAGAGAGGAGAAGCACGTGCCGTGGAGTACAGACTAGAGTAACTCATTAAGGATTTATTTGTGGCTCGTAAAACGTATTTATCCTCATTGTCCTCAGAAGAAGAATCATCCATGAAGTCTCCTGCGTTGACGAATCCCCATTTGCTTCCACGACTATGTTGAAAAATCTTCCTCCCATCTGAATAATGTCAAAGTTAGGCACCTCCCATATGGTAAGTCAAAGTTAGGTGTGTTAGTAGTCAAATTCTTACCTAACACCATTGACAATTCATGCAGACTCCTCCTATAAATAAGAGGACGTTCTGCAGAGTTTGTAAGAGAGTGAGGATTCCAGAGAGAATCTGATTCAGAACCAAGAGAGTTCTGAGAGTGTGAGAGAGCCAGGAGAGCTCCAGGATTAGTTTAGGGGAGTTTTTGTGTAAATATTGTAATACAATTTTCTCTGTTAATACAAGTTAATTTTCTCCCAAATTCTGTTCTGAGTTTGCATTGCATCCCCAACAAGTGGTATCAGAGCCTCGTTGAGCTTCTGGAACATCAGAACAGAGAGGAAAAATTCAGAGAAAATTTGTCCCCTGTTTCTAGAAAATTTCGATTTTTCGGAAAGTGTTCAAATTCCGAATTTGAAGTGTCCAGTATGTTCGTGAGATCGAGGAGATCATTCTGTAATTTTTCGGCGACTGATCTGACCACTAGGAACGCCGCATGCGCCTATCTGCTGGACCGCGAGTGGGATTCGCTCGCTTCACGCGCCATCCAGAGGTTAAAGACGACCACGTCGGCGCCACACAATCCGCTACGTCAGCGCGCTGTTTGCCACATCATCATTGCCACGTCAGCAAAGCCAGGTCAGCTATGCCACATCATCAATTCCACGTCATCAGCCACATCATTGACACATCATCAAAGTGGACCCCATCTGCCACGTCAGCAAATCTTCAGGAAATTTCATGTTGGCCCCTGTATTTCTGGGTATTTTTTTATCCCCTGAGTTTCTAAAATTTACATTTCAGTCCCTAGGAAACTTCGGTTTGGCCTCTCTAATTCTGGGTAATTTTTGCCCCCTTTAGTTTCTGAAATTTCAGTTTAGCCCTTAAGAAATTTCAGTTTAGTTATTAGAATTTCCAAGCTTAGTATTTATTGCATAAAAAGAATTTTTGAGCCCCGGAAGAGGCTATTCCACCATTTTTTATCATTTCGGACGTAACGGTGGGCTCAGATTTTTGAAATTTAATTTTCATTTTAGTGAATTAATTATTCTAAAATGGAAGAATCATCCGGAGCCATGATTAAATTAACTGCTACCAATTACACACTATAGAGACCCAGGATGGAGGATCTCCTTAGTTGTAAGGATCTATATGATCCTATAGAATTTCAAGTGCAGAGACCTGAGACAGAAAAAGAGGCAAAGCAGAAGAAAATTAACAGAAAATGCATCGGTCAGATTAGACAATGGATCGACCATAGTGTCTTCCACCATGTAGCCAAGAAAACAGATGCATATTCTCTATGGACAAAATTAGAGAATATGTATCAAGCCAAGTCAGCACAGAACAAAGCCATCCTGATGAGACGGCTGTAAACTTGAAGTTGCGGAGCGGAACTCCCGTAGCAGAATATACAAGTGAGTTCCAGAACTTGGTGAATCAGTTGACAGCAGTCGAGTTACAGCTTGGAGACGAAGAACAAGCCCTTCTACTTCTCAGTTCCCTTCCAGATTTATGGGAGACGTTAGTAGTCTCCATCAGTAATTCAGCACCCAGAGGCAAACTTACCTTGTCAATGGTTAAGGATGCCTTGATGAATGAGGAGGCGAGAAGAAAAGATGCAGGCGTCAGTCAAGATGAAGCCTACATCATGGAGAATCGAGGAAGACAGTCTCGAGGTGAAGACTGGAGAAGAGGTAGAAGCAAAAGCAGAGGTAGATCGACAAACAGAAGTGGCAGGTCAACAGATGGACGGAGACCCACCTCCAAATGCTATCACTGTAGCAAAGAGGGTCACATAAAGAAAAATTATCGCAGTCTTCAGAAGCAGAACCAGGAAAGTTCACAGGCACAAAGCAGCGAAGAGCCACGAGTTACAGTTGTAGAAGATGTGACCATTTGTGCAGAAGAGACATGCTTTCACGCAGCAGATCAAGGAGTAGAATGGGTTATTGACACAGCAGCTTCCTGCCACGTCACTCCTTGCAAAGAGATCTTCACTACGTACAAAGCAGGAGACTTTGGGATAGTGAAGATGAGAAATAACAGCACCGCCAAAATTATGGAAATTGGTGATGTTCAATTCCAAACGAACGTAGGATGCAAAATAACTTTGAAGGACGTTCGTCATATGCCAGATCTTCGACTCAACTTACTCTCGGTAAAAGTCTTTGATCAACAAGGCTGTGAGAGCTGCTTCACTAATGATATATGGAAGATGTTGAAAGGGGTCATGGTGGTTGCTAGAGGAAAATTATGTGACAATCTTTACAGGACTCATGTAAAGATAAATAGAGAGAGCATTCATGTAGCAGAGCACATGGTACCTCTGGATTTGTGGCATAAAAGGCTCAATCACAGGGGTGAGAAGGGTTTATCAACTCTTCAGAAAAAGAAGCTGATCATTGTTTTCAAGGATGCAGCGTCTCATCCTTGCGACTATTGTTTGCACGGGAAACATTCTTTTGTTTCCCGTATAATTTTATCAAATTTCATTTAATAAAAGTTAAATTTTCAATTTTAAAATCTTCTTTTATCAAGATTAAGGGATTGTTTATTTTTTTCACTTTTCACTTAAGTTTTAATAGATGTTAATTCTTTTGTTTTTTTTTTTTTTAGTTTTGCACTTAAAATAAGTGATATAATGCTTAACTAAAATAAATGAAATTTTTTATCACTTTTTTCAGGGCAAATATCTGAATTTATTGATTTTACAAAAATACCCTTATATTTTCTATTATGAAAATTAATATAATATTAAAAAAATTATATAATATTATATAATATTTATTAATTATTTTCATTTATAGTAATGAAATAGATAAAAATTAATAGTAGATACCTGTCCTTCACCATTTATCGCCACCATCTTCCACCGTCGTCGCTACCGTTCGCCAGTGAACTTACTCGTCTGGCAGTAAGATATATATCAAAATGATCATTGTTCGATGATCTATTCAGCCATATAGATTTCAATGACAACTGATGCTTCATCTAACTGTAGGAGGCCCGAAATTATTCGGTTTTGGTGGTGAACGACTGATTTCTGGCAACGAACATCTGATGAAGACCCTTGGGTTTTGATGAATGGCAGCAGAGAAGACAGTTGCGAGAGATAGTGATGTCAGACGCATGGTGGAGAGGTCGGTAGAGATGGTGGTTTTCCAATTGATTTTTCGTAGTTTTAGGGGATTTCGATGGTTTTTTGGGGTCGGTGATGAAGGAAAGGTTGATGAGGAGTGGTCAATCTATCATTTGGTATGGACGATGTTGGTTGACACTCCGGTAAATGTTAGCACATCACGACGGGGATGGTGGAGGACGGCATCGGCGCTGCCCGTGATGATTAACTTTCAAATTTTTAAAATTTGTTATTTTAAATTATTACGAGGAATTTTTTTGGTATATTTGTTCCTTTTTGTATTTTAATATTTGTTACCAATATTTCATATTGTTAATTATCATATTTATTATTTTCCATAATTTAATAGATATGCATGCTTATAGGTAAGTTTATTATTTACTAATATTCTTATTTTGATTTAATTATGTAAGCTACTTAATGTGTACAACATATTAAATATCAACATATTTTAATTTTTCTAATAAGGATAAATATGTCATATTTAAATTAATTTATCAACTTAAAACTTATTGAAAAATTAAAAACAAAAATATCATAAAGTAATACAAAAAAAATGCTAATAAATGTTTAGTGTCAATAAATATTAAAAAGTGTTAAGTTAAAAAAAATGGCCTCTAATTTTCTTCAATTTAGAATATCTTCAAGCAACTTCATCGGGGTGCAGAAGAAGCTGAGCCGACCACATGTTAGAGGAATAAAGCAAGATAGAGTAGCAGAAGAAAGTAGAAGACAGAACTGCAGCTTGATAAAAATGAACATGTGTTGTTTCAGGTTAAAGAAAATTATTAGAACTATATTTTGAATTTCACATGTATCGTTAATGAAGGTTATTAATTAGTTGCATAAATTCATAATATAGTTGAGAGACACAAAAAGAATCATACAAGGAATTGAAAGTAGATATTGACATGTTGCCACCCACTGAAGACGTCGGTACGTGTTTAATGGTAATTATGATCTTTTGGCATGTAATATATGTGATCGTACGTGCTCCTCGAAATTTCTATAAACGTGGGACATACATGTTTAAGGAGGAAAACGACATTTTACTTGCAACTTTACCAGTGAAGAGTTGCAAGTGACTTGATTTTCCACTGTCTTATCAACATGTTCGTTTATGTGGGGAGTCCCCTCCTTTCCAGGGATTTGCTCTCTCTCGTTTTCCTGATACATGCATGCGGCAACTTGAACGTTGATTTTAAGTTATATGTATTCACTTATTGATTGTTTTATATTAACTTGTAAGTCAGCAGACGTGCTATGCATGGTGTAGTTGTGTGAGAAAGATTACGGGCTTACCGTCACAAAACTGTTTATCTTCACCTTAATATCTTTATTCGATCGATTCTTCCTTTGCATTGCCAGGTTCGATGTCTTGTGGTTATGGCTCACCACTCAACACAATACGTTGAATTATGTACAATCAAAATTCAATTTCACCTCTCATTTTCAAGATTTTGTCACGTCATTGCAAATAATTGAAGGTAATCAATAAGCTTTTTATTACTCTTAGTTGCCACTATTCTAATTAATTATCTCACCGGCGTGGATTTATGCATAATTTAATAATTAATAGTTAAAAAAAATTCTAACATCCATATATAATTATGATAATTATGGTAGTCATAATATATATAAAGGATCATTACCAATTGAATAACATTATAATTACAAACTCTCAACGCAAACTCAAATTTACAATACGTCTATAATATTATATACAGAAGAATAAACATAAAAATTTTATCACATTAATTATAGTTGGTGATGATATCATAATCATATAATAATATCACATCATTTTCTAAACTTTGAGTTTATATGAAAATTTATAATTCTAACACTGTTTTTATCAATTTATCATCATTAGGTCACCGTATTCTCTATCTCATCTACTATTCATGTAATCAATTTACTACTAATTTAATATTTGTTATTACGATCTTGTTAATTTGTCCGTAGAAAATTGCTAGCCTTTTGTTTCACAGGATGTTGAAATTAATGATGCCTAAAATTCACATTGCAAACATGATTGATTCACTTTTAAAGAGGAAAAGGACACACACATATATATAAGAATGAAGATTAATAATTGCTATTGAATTAGTTTGACCGTATGAGCCAGCCGTTCAAGATCCATACATTTGTGTCCTTAATTATCTGCAGTATATACACTCTTTTGTTCTCAGTTCTATCCACATACACATATGCTTGGTAATTTGCCTCACAATTATGCTGCTACATATTAACAGATTTCAATGTAGAATTAACTTATTATATATATGTTAATAAGTGTAGATGAAGCCTTCAGTAAGCTGCTTGATCAGAGTAGCCGCTGTTAGTTAGGATGACTGTAATATCCTAAATTTTGTAATGTACATTGTATCATGTATTATGGTTACATGTGTATTAATATGTATTAATGTATAGGTGATGTATTTAAATTGTAGTGTAATAAATGAGAGAATGATGGGCTTAATTAAAAAGTATTGGGCTTAATGGTAATAAAAGAGGAGAGAATGACTAAATGGAAATTTGGCCTAATATTTATCTATAGAAGGGGAAGAATTCTAGAATTCTTTCATTTTTGCTCCCTAGCTCACACGTTCCAGCCCTTGCTCTCTCTATTTTTCTTCACAAAAACTACCAAGAATTCAAGGAAAGGAAGGAGAAGAAAGGAAGGAAGTGGTAATAACTCATCTCTTCTTTAGAATTCTTGTTTTATTGTTTATATATTTGCAAGAATTCTTTTGGCTTGTGATGTGAGTATGAGAATTGTTGTTTGTTACGCTGAAAATTGTGTGGAAATGTGAATTTGAATGAGATTTGAAGGTATCTAAGTAAGGGGATGAGGATACAAAGCTAGAAATGAGAGTTTAGTTCAAATGCTGTAGTGTTTTTACACTGAACAGTATATATTCCAAAAATTTCAAAAAATTAGGAAAATATTTTCTAGTTCTGAAAATTTTACTAATGAAAATAGACATGTCCAGGAGTGTATAGAAATTGGATTCACTCGAAAATTCGGAGTATGTGAATTGTAGTGAATTTTTGAACTTCTAGTATGGAATTGCACATTTCCCCTGTCTTAGAACAGAGTAGGGGAAAACAATTTTAGTTGAAGGTCCAAATCTTCATAAAATTACCTGATTTTTGGTATTTAAGTTCTTTTATGTGTCAGATTGAGAATGTAAATTTTTACTGAGATTGAAGCCCTGTATGAATTGTTATGAATTTTTAAAGTTGGCTTGATAAAACTAGAATTTTTAGTTTTCAAAACAGGGCAGTTAGAAATAATTAGGTTTGAATGACTTAAACCCCTTGAAAAGCCACGATTTTTGGTATGGAGGTATATATATGTGTTATATATCAGCCTGTAAATTTTTGTAGCCATTTGAGTAGGATTGAAATTCTTACAAATTTTTAAGTCTGTACTGCTCAGTGAAATGAATGCATTGACAGAATTGTTGAGTTAATGAATTAGGCTATTTTCAGTGGGCATATGACCTTATTTGGCTCTAAAATTTTTAAGGAAACATGATATATGAGTATAAAAGTTGTCTATGCAATTGTGTGGATTTTGGAATAGATAATTGTTTGTTATAAACTGTTTGATGGAGTATGTATAGAAATAGAGCAAAAAAAAAAAAAAAGGGCATTACTTCACCAATGTGTATGGTGACCTTAAAGAGATTTTGTTTTGTTTTGTTTTAGGTTAAAGACAAGCATCAACAACAAAGCTATATAAGGTAAGTGAGCCAACTATTCTGAGGCCACAATAAATTGTGTTACACTAAATGTAATATTGTGTATTGTAACACTGTTAAATGTCAGCACTTTAATGCTTGAATTGGGATATATTGTTACTGTACTAGAAGCTTAATATAGAGCTTCTTTTATGTGATTGATTGTGAATTGTGAAATGTAATTGGCATGCCAAAACTTAGGAAACTTAGCTCTCATAGCTTGAGGGGAGATCTGGACCATGTGTTTCCCTATATGAGATTCGGTAGCATGGGTCCGGTATCGCCCGGATTGTCAGCTAGCCTTGAGATATTTCAAGTGTAAGCGTCTACGTGTATCTATACTATTCTGTGTGGCAGGATAGAGTCCAGTAGGACTATATGGCTGTCACCTATGGGTGATGGCGGATTCGTACAATGTGAGAATGTGATAAATACTCACTGCGACGATGCCTTGCCTACGGATGCCGCCAATAGGTGGCTATGTGATATGGGCCCGTATAAGTGTGATATGACTGTGATATGAGAAGTCCTACCTTGATTAGAGAGCCTTACTTCCTAAGTGACTGTAACTGATACTGTAGAAGCTTCCTTATTATGTGATATGGACATAGTATGTGTCATTAATACGGTACCGAGTATGGTATGATATGTGAGTCTTTAATGTACATTGAAGGAAAATGTGTGTATGTGTATGGATATCCATATGAAGAATGTAGCTAGCTTGTGGAAACTCATGTGTGAATGATTTATGTGTTTATAATTGTACATGAGGATGTGATGAATTGAGAAATGTGAACTCACTTATGTGAGAGTGAATCGACCTACAGAGCTCCAGATAGAAAACTGACACAAGAGCGCAATATATGTGGCAGAGGAGTGCAGATGTAACCGATATGAAACTAGTCAGACAGAGAGTTGGCGCAGATGCGCCACTCATATGGCGTAGGAGCACCAAGTTGGCACATAGAAATGGTTACAAGTGATTTCTAGGTCATTTCTTCTTTAACAAGTTATCTTATGCTTGTGTACTAAGAAATGAACAGTATTCGTACTGTAGACTGAATTTTGTTGTTATTGAATATTATTGTATATTCACTTAGCTTACTTACTGAGTTTTACTCACTAAATTTATTGTGTACCTCAGGTGACCAGTAGACTGAGATCTGAATGGAGGACTTTTGACATTACTGACTGAGTTTCCTTGACAACCACGGACGACTGCCCTATATTAACATAACCATACTGTAGAAATTCTTTTGATTTTGAATGTACATATATATATATATATAGTGAAATGCTGTGGTTGTAATTAGGAACTCTGTATTTGATAATACTCAATATAATTTTTGAAAGAAATAACTGAGTTCACTATTAAACGACTGTTTTAATGTTATACTCTGTATGTATAGTATTGGATGTGACAATGACAGATGTAAGGCAGTTAGTCTGTTAGCATTCAGTTGATTAATTTAAATTTGTTAGTTACTACAAGTTGTTACTCTATCAGTTAGTGACTATATAAACGTGTACACTATCATATAATCAATAGTTGAGATTAATGAAAACCTAATTCAGATGCTTTGATTTTCAACTATGTTATAGAAGTGATGAGCCCCAAGTTATCATCCTCTGTACAAAGCAATAATTAGAAGTCAGCCTACACATTATAGGCCTCAAACAGTTGATAATTAATCTATCAAGTTAAAACATGAATTAATAAAACAAAGCTAAATGAGCATTCAACAGAAGTATATATCTCTTCATATCTCTATTTTAAGAATGTATACAGTACCACATGTAAATTCAAGAAGTAATTAAGACGCAAATTAAACCGAATAACTCTCCCCAAGATTTAGAGATATGGTCTCAGAGTTGAGTGGGTAGAGGTCCTGTGACTTTGAAAGGTTTCCTATGCTCTCGGAATTGACGGAGTATAGGTCCTGGGCAGACGTGGTCGAAGATCCAATCCCTGTCTTATCTGAAGAAAACATTGAGGCCCCGCTTCCACTTAAATTCTGGCCTTGCATTTTTTGATAATTACCTTCCAGTTGTTTCAATTTCAAATCATTGCCGTAGATGCTAGGATCTGAGATCACTTCCGGAATAATGGTTTGTGTTTCTAGCATACTAACTACCTCTGACATGGTAGGCCTCAATGCAGGAGATGCATTGGAGCACAGCAGAGCCAACTTCAGCGTCCTTTCAACCTCGTCCTTGTTAAATTCGTTCTCCAAATTAGGATCAACTATCTCCATCAATTTTTCTTTCTGTTGCAAATCAAAGGCCTGCAACATCCCGACAAATTAAGAACGCTAATTGAATGTCATAAACATTAAGAATCCAATATTGAATTGCGTAGCAGAAGACATTCTTATTAACGTACCAGCTCTAGAAGGGAAACGGATTCTTTTTTTGCCCTGTGACTTGCATTGCTCCTTCCACTAACAATTTCCAAAGCTACCACCCCAAAGCTATAAACATCAGCTTTTTCTGTTAGATAACCCCATAGTGCATATTCTGGAGCCATATAACCTCTGGAATCAAAAGATAAGTTATAATATCATTAGTCGAAGCAACTAAACCTTCACTAATGCAGCAAGATTAGAAACCATGTTGCAGAATTACGTAACTCACATAGTTCCAGCAATTCTAGTGCTAATGTGGGTGTTGTCATCTTCTTTGAGCTTAGCTAGTCCAAAATCTGATATCTTAGCATTCAATTCCTTATCAAGCAGCACGTTTGTAGCTTTGATGTCTCTGTGAACTATCTTGAGTGTCTATTCCTCATGGAGAAAGGCTAAACCTCTAGCTATTCCGACACATATCTTCCGTCTTGTTGCCCAGTCCAATTTCAAAGCTCCTGAACCTACCGATGTTATCCAATTTTCCCGCTCAAAGAAATTTGTTGAATAAAAGGATCTACCGTATGCAATGCAATAAAAACCAAGAGGCAGTTGTCAGACTGTTTACCAAACAGTACATGCGCAAGGCAGTTGTTCTCCATGTACTCATAAACCAACAATAATTGATCTCCCGCAACACAGCATCCAAAAAGCTTTACAAGATTTGGATGTTGTAAAGCGGAAATCGTGCCTATCTCATTCACAAACTCCCGATTGCCCTGCCTTGATTTAGAAGAAAGCTGCTTTACAGCAATAAGAGCACCATCAGATAGTTGGCCCTGCAATTCATAATCTAAATGTCATGGTCTTGGAATTTGATAAGAGTTTCATATGCAAAATGCAACCAGACGAGATTTTCAACATGAATGGTGTCAGTACCTTGTATACAGATCCAAAACCACCTTCTCCAATCTTGTTTGCAGAATCAAAATTGTTGGTGGCAGCTTTTAGTTGTCTGTACGTGAAGGTACCTGTTCGCAGATCCAGCCCTCTAAGGTCTGCTTGGTAGTAACAAGACAGAATTTAGGTAGATATAGAATCAAATATTATTAAATGAATGATTTGACAACTAGCAACCAAAAAGAAAAGAGTTAATCATACCTCTTTCTCTTGTATTTTCAAGTCCAAAATAGCGTTTCCAACAAAAGAAACCCACGACACAAAGTGTGAGGAATAATACCGAAGTGACAACTCCAATAATAATTGGTACTTTACTTTTAGGCACTGAGATAATTTAAATCACATGACCAAGAAGAAAATTATAAGTATACAAAAATTGTAAGAAACAAAAATACCATGCAGAACTAGGTTTCTGTTTCTCACCGTCGCAGTTAGTTTTTCCAAAACCTGAAATTACATCAAATAATTAAGCTTAATTATTAGATAATGTACTTAAGGTGAGTGAAATTTATTATTCAATTACCAATTTCAACTAGTATATAACATTATTAATCATAATCTTCATTTGTTTCAACAATATTACATTGCTTTTGCTCTATGCTTCTTTTGAGTTTGTCACATAAAAATAAAGTCCGAAGTTATTAGATAACACGTTTAGTAGTTTTATGACCTCTAATCTCGTTTCTATCGAAATGAAGGTCACTGGCAGCAGATAAAGAAGGCGAGACTTTAAAAAAGTAAATTAATAATTGCAAGACTTACCGTAACATACAGAAATAGCTGATATGATAGGACCATAATCTCCTCTAATTGGAATACAAGTAGTCCCTTTTCCAGCCCAATACAAGCGGATCTCCAAGTTATTATCTGTCACACTGGTGTTAAATGGTATTTTGATCTCCTTACCAGTTCCATTGGCTATCTTCTTGATATTAAAATCTTTCCGCACTAATTTTCCCTGAAATAGAATGTTCAAAATAAGTCCCATAAAAAGAGTCGCAACGGTTTCTTCTCATGAGGTAATTATTTACCTGAATATAGATATCAAATAAGCGTCTTCCGGCTCTGTGGTATAGGACTTCATCGTTGAATAATATCTCTGCAAAGTGGAGGTTGACGGTGTAATTCCCATTTTCCATACAATATCCGTAATAGATCAGAAAAAGAGGAGAGGCACGCGCTGTGTTATACAACTTCGGGTGTCTCTTTAAGGATGTACTATTTGTTGCCAGAGTAAATCCACCTTCCTTATCTTCTTTATCCATGAACACTCCTGCGCTGATGAGTCCCCAGTTTTTCCCACTATCATACTTGGATGCAGGTCGATTTCCATTTTCATAAATCAGCTTATCACCTTCATAAATGGTGTTGTTTACAGTTTCACTTTGTCCTCCACAATTTATATGGAGTGATCGATAATCTGCCACATAAATATATGCATACAATTAACAATTTGTGCCGTTATCTTAATAATCATGTCAGCGGGTAGATGTCAAAAACTATTATGCTATCTTAACATTATATGAGGCCGTGCAACACAAGATTACATGGTGCTGTTTAACTGTAAATCATTAGAATAACATTATGTAATCGAATGGAAAACAACCATTGTATATATAAAATAAATCATCCCTCAATAATAAAGCATGTCATGATAAGATGCAGCTGGTAAGTATTTAATACTATATCTTACCACTTTAAGAAGTCAAACTCATTTATTATTAAGAAAATACTCAAGTTAACCAAAAAAAAAAAAATTATCATTTGTTTTTCATTGTGGAAAAATTTGTACTCACATCTTTGACAGCCGGCGGGTGACCTGCTGGGGCATGAAAGAGATCCACTTCTATTTAACATAGTGGGAATCTAAAAAATGTTAGTATAGTAAACAGATTCCCAAGTAATTGTTTTATTTTAATTGATTCGGGAATGCGCATTTTGCATGATGGAAGGAGTATATATCGTGCCGTGCCATGCCATGTTACGAAAAGTTTATTCCTTCCACGATACCAACACTCTAACAAGAGTATATGCATTGTGAAAAACACTTTCAACAATACAAAATATACATGATTAAATATCACTTTTCTTATAGTGCCTCCTCAAGCGAGAGAGAACTAGGGGCATCCGGTATTGCTTTACGGAAAACAAATTTGAAAAGAATAATTATATTGTATATTCTTAGGATTTGAAAACTTTTTCCTACCTTTTCTAAAAGAATAAAAATCTGAAAATAATAACAATAAAATGCATTGTAAAGATTTTTTAGGATAGAAAAATCGTTGTTAACATATAATTTTTAAGATACCTACTTTACTAATACTCTTCAGATTACAAAAATCAAATTTAAATGTATTTGATAAAAGTAATTAAAAAAACCAAAAAAAGTATTTTGATTTTGACAACTAAACCTGAAAAGTAAAAAGGGTGAGATGTATCTTTCCTAAATGTTTTTGTCTTTTCTTCGTTAAAAGTTGAAAATGGAAATTTGCATTTCAAAAAATGTTTACAGAAAATGGATTAACCAAAGGGGGTTAGATGACGACAGAATTTTACGACTGAGGTAAACTTGCATATGCTTTATTTAACAAATGAGAAGCCACGGCTAAAGTTGGTAAATGAGTAAATTCTTTAGCCAACATCTTCAACCAATTAGAAACCAAGATGAAGTCAACACGAAGCTACGACAATGTGACAAGTAAGAGAAAGTCTTGCCTATGCATCAGCCAAAGGTTCAGCTGGTGCAGCATGCCGATTATACATTGACATGTGGAGAAAAAAAATTAAATGCGGAACTGTAACATCCAACATGTAGCGGAGCATTGCGAGAGATTAATAAAAATTAAGAGAGAGAAGTCTTACTTGTTGTTTGAAGAGAAACTTTGATACATGTTTATGAAAACACTGATTTAAGAGTTAAAAGAATTCATTAGTTAAAGACTTAACTTAAGGACATGATATTTTGACATAAACTAAACTTAAATTTTTAGTTATTGATCAACAAAAATTTAATGATTAATATAATTGATTAATTAACAGTATTAAATACATTTTTTTTATTTTTAGTCTTAACCATTAAATTATATTAAATCAGAGATTATAAATTTATGTCAAAATATCTATTCTCTTTTAACTTATTTATATAATGGTTGACATTATAGTCAGAAGTTCGGTACCTGTTATTTGGGCAACGTAACCATGTAAAGTTATTATAGGAAAGATCTCTGCAAACAATCGAAAAATTTTAGATTGGAAGTTAATGAATTTGATGAAGATGAGGATCATTATGAAGCTTAAGGATATAAAATACTATTCATAGATGTCAAATAATTAAAATGATATAATTATTAATAAATTAAATATACCTTAAAAGAAATATGCAATATAAATATAATACAAAATAATTACTATAATGAAAGGGCAAATATAAAACATAATTTCATATGCATATTAGATCAATTTCATATCATTATTTTAATTATATTACCAATTTAACATCCTTATTACTATTAAATGCATATTAGATCAATTTCATATCATTATTTTAGTTATATTACCTATTTAACATCCTTATTACTATTAAATGTGGACTTCCAAGTTCAGATCAGCTAATAATATCTGTAGCATCAAATATTAATCATAATTAATTGCTTGTAGGGAACTTTATAAACGCGTGAGGATACCTCTCCATTTTGTTTTGTTTTTGTCTTTTGTTTTTGTTGATATTTTTACATTTTTCTACAAGAGTGTAAAAGCTATCCTGTTTACAGTAAGGGGATTCATTTTTATGGCAGTGTTTAGATCTAGATGGAGATTCCCATGTCCTAACTCAAGTAAATCTATAGGTGTGATATCATCTAGCATATGTATCCCCTCTCTCTATTTTTTTAAATAATAAAATATCAGGGAACCTGAGAAAATTTATTAAAATAAATAAAAGAGAATTGACAACAATACAAGGATTTTCTAAAAGCTTTTCATGGTAACAGAAGTGAACAGCTTTTTAGGACAAAATCACCCTCTAGTCCTCTACAATGTCCAAAATAGATGGGATACATGTTCGGAATTACGTATAGTAACACCCCACTAGTGAGTGAACTTACTCTTACTTAGGATTGTCAATAGGGTGAGTCCGGGGTAGTAGGTACCCAACCCCGCCCTGTTCAATTTTTTTTGCCCCGTCCCGCCTCCTTGCCCAGACGGGACAGGCAATGGGACAAGAGAGGACAAAAAAAAAAATTAAATAGATTCAGACCAATCCCTAACCCGCCCCTGCGATATTACAATTTTTTTCCCTAATCTCTTCATATAATATAAATATATCATATACAACCCACTTTGTAACAATCATAAAAATAATATATCTATTCAAACTAAAATTAACAACTAAAAATTATCGTTCCAATAAATATCTAAGATTACCAAGTATACTATAAAAACTTCACTTTTTCTTTACCTTTTCTGAGTTGCTTTGTGGTTCCTTTGTTATAGAAAGTAAAAGTAATAATTGCATTTGAAGAAAAGAAAGCAAATTAAATAAGATGCTACCATCAGATCACTTTTAAAAGATCATGATTGTTCAAAATGGCACAATATCTCAACCTAGCTAGCTTAGAGAATAATAATTACAATGAAGCAGTAAATGTTTTCTGTGTTTTGCTGGCCAATACATTAGAGAAAGTAATTAAAAAAACAGTTTTTTTTTTTTTAAGATAATAAAGAGAAGTCATCGACTAAGCTATTTAATAGCACTATCCCTTCAAAACCCGCCATTTAAAACCTCAAATGTTCTTCCCCTTTTTTTGTCTTTTTTTTTCAACTACATCAACCACTTTTTAACCTTTTACTAATGACAATATGTAGATCCTTTTTATCCTTGTTGAGACACATGCTTGCAGCTCTGGTACTACAGCCTCAACACAATTTTCTTTGTGGTCTTAGCCTGTTTAAAAGCATGGCATGATAGAGTTGCAATGAAAAAGAAATTCAACTAAGCTAAGCTTGGATCTAATCAAACAACAGAACAATAATAAGAGAGAGTGATAGAGGAGAGAGGACTGACATTCAAAAACTAAACTCGAGTTTTAATGTAGTTTCAGAAGAATTTTACCTTTTTCAATTAATAACACCTCCACGTTTACCCAAAATCAATCGAACGGTTAAATTTAACTCTAACGCAAATATGAAAAAATAATTTATAATTAATCACATATTTTAAAACAAAAAAGTAAAAGACATAAAAGTACATAAAGCCAGAACTGTGTCCGTGTACAGATTTGGAATGATCATGAAACCTCACCAACCTCTCTTCGTTCCAAATCCAACAACGGCACACAGTGAACCGGAGCCTCTATCACAACATCGTGAAACCCAAATCCTCCATGACCAACTCAAAACCTCCAAATGACCCACACAGATGAGAATATCAGCCATCAATTTTTAATCAAATAACGATTTGAGGCTTTAATTATCAATAATGAGCCCGTTGTGAGATAGGAGGCTGGAGCAACGGAGCCGCGGAGGCGAGCTGGGCGCAACTGACGAGCTTGGCGAGTGTCAACACAACAGTGGAGTAGAGGTGACTTACGCAAGACGTGAGAGCTGATGACAGTGGAGTGAAGGACGATCTATGGAGAGGCGATGGTGATGTAGAATCAGTCTATGAGAAAGGAAAATAATGAAGGAGAAGTGAATTTAACCAAGATGAAGATGAAGTTCTTTGTTCTTCATATTTGGAACTAGGGGTGCACACGGGTCAGGTTTGTTTAAATCCGATATTGATCCGATACTGTTCAAATCCGACCATTTTAACTCGAATTCGGGTTATTATTCAATATTAACCCGATTAAAACCCGACAACCTGATCGGATCGGGTCGGGTTGGATCGGGTTTGGTTTTATTTAAACATACTATTCAAACCCGATTATAACTCGGTACTGTTTAAATTCGACCATTCCAACTCGATTTCGGGTTACTGTTCACGGTTAACCCGACCAAAACTCGATAAACCCGACAAACCCGATCGGGTCGGGTCGGGTCGGATTATTTTGCACACCCCTACTCGAAACTTTTCTGTAATTAGAATTCAAAGTTTTCTGTCCCCCTTACAACTCAAAATGTCGGTTTTTAACCAACTAGATAATAAAAGGCAAAACGGTGCGTTTTGCTAACATTACTTATAAAACAAAATAAAGCAATTAAAGTCTAAACTCAATACGGTGAGTTTTACTGCAAACTGCAAACTGCTACTGCATCAGTCCCTCCCACCACCAGAAGAACTTGTCTCAAGTTCTTGCAACTGACTACTAGCCTCATCTGGTGGAAAGTATTCAAACAGATCAGAGATATTAAAAGTAGAGGAAATTTGAAGTTCCGGAGGTAGTTCAAGCTGATAAGCATTGGCATTGATCTTCTTAGCAATTCGGAATGGACCAAACTTCTTGTACTGCAGCTTGTGATACATACCAACTGGGAATCTTTCCTTTCTGAGATGTACCATAACTAAATCCCCCTCTTGGAATTCTTTAGCTCTCCGTTTCTTGTCAGCTTTTGCTTTATAGGCAGCATTAGCATTTTGCAAATTTTGATGCACTTGCTGTAACATCTCTTTAAATTGATTTGCAAAGTCCATTGTTGGTTTACTTTTGAACTTAGAGAGAACTACTAGATCAACAGTGTGGTTAGGACTCTTAGTATAAACAACAGAAAAGAGAGTTTTAGATGTAGGCCTATCATGTTCCCCAATGTTCTGTTAACTACTTCCGTTTGTCCATCCGATTGTGGATGATATGCACTACTCATATTCAAATCAGTAGAGAATCTCTTCCACAACTCTCTCCAAAAGTGGCTTATAAATTTGACATCCTGATCAGATGTAATCGAGCGAGGAATTCCATGTAAACGAACAATTTCTTTAAAGAACAATATAGCTACATGAGCTGCATCATTAGTTCTTTTACAGGCAACAAAGTGAGCCATTTTTGAAAAACGATCTACCATTACCATCACCGAATCAGATCCTCTCTTAGTTCTTGGTAATCCAAGAATAAAATCCATGCTGAGGTCTTCCCATATGGAATCTGGAACTGGCAGAGGAGTATATAATCCAGTGTTTTGTGTAATCCCTTTGGCTTGTTAACAGGTTAAACAACACTGCACAAACTTGGCTATTTCCTTCACCATCTTAGGCCAATAAAATTTTTCTGCCACGGCCTGAATGGTTTTGTCTTTTCCAGTATGAGCCGCCAATCGTCCTCCATGTATATCTTTAATTATGTGTTCACGTAGAGATGTATTTGGGATATAAAGCTGATTGCCTCTAAAAAGGAATCCTTCCATTATGTGAAAATCTTTCACTGCATTCCCTTGTTGTAGGTCAGTCCAGATAGCAGCAAACTCTTCATCAGCCTCATATAATTCCTTTAAACTCTCAAATCCAGTGATTTCAGTTTGTAAAATTTTCAGCAGACAACTTTTTCTACTCAAAGCATCAGCAACTTTGTTTAATTGACCAGCTCGATGTTTGAAAACAAAAGTAAACTTCTGCAGGAATATAATCCAGCGGGCATGCATCCTACTAGTACTTTTCTGAGAATTGAGGAACTGTAAAGAATGATGATCACAGTGAAGCACAAATTCTTGATGAAGCAAGTAATGTTCCCAGTGTTGCAAGGCTCTAACAATGGCAAATAATTCTTGCTCATATGTTGTCCATCGCTGCCTAACTTCATTAAACTTCTCATTGAAATATTCAACAGGTCTCCCTTTTTGTATCAAAACTGCTCCTATACCCTGTATACTAGCATCTGTTTCGACTTCAAAAGGAACATTAAAGTCTGGTAAAGCTAAAACTGGTGCTGTACTTAACCTTTGTTTGATAAGCTCAAAACTGGCAGCCTGTGTATCACCCCAATTAAATTTGCCTTGCTTCAAACAATCCGTTATAGGAGACATTAGAGAACTGAAATTTCTAATAAATCTCCTATAAAATGTAGCCAAACCATGGAAGCTTCTAACTTCTGTAACTGATTTAGGTGTTGGCCAGTCTTTGATTGATTTAACTTTCTGCTCATCCACTTGTAAACCATCCTTGCTCACCACAAAACCCAAGAAAAGAAGCTGGCTAGTACAAAACTCACATTTCTTGATGTTAAGGAACAATTTGTGTTCCCTCAATACTTCTAAAATCTTTCTTAGATGTTGTAAGTGCTCTTCCATAGACTGACTATATATCAAAATATCATCAAAGTATACTACAGCAAATTTTCCAATAAACATCTTTAAAACTTGATTCATTAATCTCATAAATGTACTAGGTGCATTGCATAATCTGAAAGGCATAATCTGAAAGGCATAATCTGGAAGGCATAATCTGAAAGGCATTACCTGCCACTCATAGAGCCCTTCTCTGGTTTTAAAAGCTGTCTTCCACTCATCTCCAAGCTTGATTCTGATCTGATGATACCCCCTCTTCAAGTCTAGCTTGCTAAACACCCTGGAGCCAGCAAGTTTGTCCATTAAATCTTCAAACTGTGGCATTGGAAATCTATATTTGATGGTAATCTTATTAATAGCTCTACTATCCACACACATCCTCCAGGTCCCATCTTTTTTTGGAATGAGTAAAGTTGGTACTGCACAGGGGCTTAAACTGGGTCTGACCAACTATTTTTGTAACAATTCATCTACAATGCTTTGCAAGACTTCATGTTCTTTGGGGCTCATTTTATAGTGTGGCAGATTAGGAAGGTTAGCTCCTGGAATTAAGTCAATTTGGTGTTGAATCTCTCTCATGGGAGGAAAAGAATCTGGTAATTCAGCAGGCCAGGTGTCCTTGAATTCTTGCAACAAAGGGTGAGCTATTTCAGGTAAAGAAACCTCCTGGAATTCTTGTTGTTCCATAACTACTGAAGCCATTGCCACTTGATTGGCTTGAATTTCAGCATCAAACTCCCTTTTTGACACTGCCAACATTACTTTCTTAGGACTCTCTCCTTTAGGAATGACAGCAAATGGGTCGGCTAAAGGCATTAGGACAATCTTCTTGTTCTTCCATTGGAATATATAATAATTCTCTCTTTCTTTATAAGTGGCATCGACATCAAACTGCCAAGGCCTTCCCAGTAGTACTTGACAAGCATCCATTTCGATCACATCACACCACAGTTCGTCCTGGTAAAATTTTTCAATAGAAAGAGGCACCTTACATATTTCATTAACTAGGATCTTAGTACCCTTTTTCACCCAGCAAATTTTATAAGGGTGTGGGTGTTTCTCCACAACTAAACCCAAGGCTCTCACTGCTGCCTTTGAAATAACATTCTCACTACTGCCACTGTCTATAATGAGATCACATACCTTCCTATGGATGGTGTATCTGGTCTTGAAGATGAAATGCCTCTGAGTGTTGCTTTGTTTCCTTGGAGGTAGCAACACTTTCTGCAAAATACACACAAGAGGTTCTCCCACATCTCCTTGCACAAATTCTGCCCCACTTAAATCTTCATCTATTCTAGTAGTATCTTCTTCAGACTCCTCTCCATCTTTATTTTCAATTAAAGCAACAGGCCTACGAGCATTGCATTCATTTGACCTGTGGCCGGGTTGATTACAGCGATAACACTTTCCAGGCATAGGTTTCGCATAAGGATTAGATTTTGGAGGGGGTTGAACCACCTATTTTCCACTGCTCTTATCTTCTGTAGGGATCTTATTTTGGGTTTGAAGGGAGCTCTGATTATGATTAACATTAACATTTCGGTTTTTGTCACCCACAAATTCAGTACCAGATCTCCTCACAACATTACTTCTACTGTAACTTTTCTGTAATTGGGATTCAACTCTATTAGCCAAACTCATAGCTTCAGACAATGACCAGATACTTTTCAATTCTAATCTCTCCTGTATCGGATCCTTTAACCCCCCAATGAAACGAGCTACTAATTAGACTTCACTCTCTTCCAAATTATTTCTAGCACTGAATCTATTCAATTCATCAATATATTCATCCACAGTTCTGTTTCCCTGTCTATAGTTCTGGTATTGTTTGTATAGTACCTGCTCATAGTCAGTGGGTAAATATCTAGCACGAAGAAGTTGTTTCATTCGTTGCCAAGATCTGACCCGTCCCTTGCCTTCTTTTCTAAGAATGTGATGGAGTTGCTCCCACCAAGCAGCAGCTCCTCCCTTGAGCTTGTCTGCTACTAATGTCACTTGTTTGTCCTCAGGAATGCCCATGTATTCAAAAAATGATCAAAGGTATGAATCCAGTCAAGAAAATCTTCGATGTAAAGTTTACCGTGAAAAGGAGGGATATCCATCTTAATCCGATAGTCCTGCAATCCCTGACTCCTTCTTCTTCCTCCACCTCTACGTTGAACACTTGATCCAAGTCTCCCTGAGATCCATTGCTCTACCTCTTCATCAGTCGAATCATCAATCAAATTATACCTTTGATGCTGAATTCCTCCATTATCAGACTCAGAAAGCTCAGGTGAAGCTGGGTGACCGCGTCGACGGGCTCTCCTTCGATCGCGACTTCCCACTGGAAAACTACCATAATCACCTTCCACATCAACTCTGTTTCCACTATTTCTGAGATTTCCCGTTACATCTCCAAGAACGGTAAATACCTGGCGAACCTCTCGAGTGAGAATATCCACCTTCCGTTCCAGATTTGCTTGAGCTTCCCATAGATCGTCCAAACTGTGATTTCCACCACCAGTTGACGGATTACTACTTGCAGAGGCTATCATGACCATATCGGAGCTAACCGTAGGCTCTGATACCAATCTGATGTAGAATCAGTCTATGAGAAAGGAAAATAATGAAGGAGAAGTGAATTTAGCCAAGATGAAGTTCTCTGTTCTTCATACTTGGAACTTTTCTGTAATTAGAATTCAAAGTTTTCTGTCCCCCTTACAACTCAAAATGTCGGTTTATAACCAACTGGATAATAAAAGGCAAAACGGTGCGTTTTGCTAACATTACTTATAAAACAAAATAAAGCAATTAAAGTCTAAACTCAATACGGTGAGTTTTACTCCAAACTGCAAACTGCTGCTGCATCAGATAGTGGAATGGAGGCCGACCGAAGATCTTAGCGATGGAGGAGAATCGGAGATGGTGGAGATGTGTTGGGATTTTTAGCTTTAGCTATTGTAGGAAATTAGGGTTGGATCGATAATACTTTCTTTATATAACTTAGTTAAATTTCCAGGATATGTGATATACTAAAACATTTTCAAAATTACCCTTAAAAATTTGTAAGTCCACATATTATATATTTTTTAATATGCATCCTTATGTTGTGCGGGGCGGGGCAAGTCAAACGAGGGGAGGGCTAAACCCAGCCTTAGACTCGCTCCAGACGAGACAACATACTTCAGGATCTAGATCCGCTCCTAAATTCAAAAATGACGAGTCTTAACATGGGTCGAAGCGAGACTCCAATCTCGATGGGTATTTTTGTCATCCCTATTTTTACTATGCTCATAATGAATGTAAATTATTTCTTGTATGTATGTGTATAAGTGCTATGACAATTAATAAAATATGATGGGATATGAATAGGGTCTTAAAGATTTTGAGGGCTAATTTGATATTTGATGCATGATATTATATATAGGGGAGGGGTTAGATATTTCTAGAGATCTTCATTTCCTCCCTTACTTTCAAAGCTCCCAGCTCTCTCTCTCTCTCTTATCCCCCTAACTTGCAAGAATTAAAGGAAATTGTGGAAGCTTGAAAAAGACAAGGTAGAATCCATGTCCTTCTCTAGTTTCTAGCTTATAGTTGTGAAGTCTTGTTGTGAAATATGGGGTTAGAAAATAGTTTATGGTCTGTATGTGTCATGCATATCATGAAACATGCTAGAAACCATGAGTAGAAGTAGGTTATGCATGATTCTAATGGGATGGATGATGTAGAACTGCCATAGATGATGATTAAGATTAAAATGCAGCAGGGATGTTTATTGAGCAATGGCTAGTCTGAAAATTCCTAGAAATTCTAGCATTATACTCTGGCTCTGAAATTTTTATCTGATCAACTAGACCTATTAAAGATTATATAGAATTTTGAATCACTTAAAAATTTGAAGTATGTGATTTACGGTGAATTTTGAATCTACTGAAACAAAATGAAACCTCCTATGTTTTGAAACAGAGCATGGGGAAAAATATTTATTTAAGGGATTTATTCTTCATGAAAACCCCTGATTTTTGGTATAGATAATCTTGAACATGTTTTCTTCAAAATTGTAAAATTTTGTGGCTTTCAAAGCCCTATAGGAATTGTTATAATTTTTCAAAGTTGAGTTTGAAAAACTGAGACTTTTAACCTTTAGAACAGAGAAAACAAATTAAATTACTTTTTATCGACCTAAACTCCTTAAAATTTTGTGATTTTTGGTGAAATGATTTTTATATTTGTTGTTTACTAGACGAAAAAATTTTGTAAAGATTTGATCATTGTTGAATTTTGTAAAATTCTTCAAAGTGGTATTGTTCAATTAAAAGGCATGTAGATAACATTCATGTAATGGATAAAACTAAGGGATTTTAAGGATGATCCAATAAATTTCATGGGATATTATTTATGTGTTTATTTGATCTTCATCAAATTTGGTGAGGATAGGGGCAAGATTCCTCTTATTACAATTATCCAGCCAACTATGTGTATAGTTTAAATCCTTGTAAAATCATTTGGTTGGTTGAAGTGTTTGCTAACCCTTAAGAAATTTGATGATTTTTAGGTGGAAATCAAGATCAAGAGGTGAAGTAATCATGTAAGTAAGCTAGACCCTATTTCTAAGAACACAATAGATCTCTTATTAATTTATGACAGGTGTTTGGTTTCTCATGTTTATGCATGTATGTAGGATAAGTTGATTGGAAATGTCATGAGTATGTTAGGGATGGAAATCTGAATGGAACCATAAGCACATGTACCTGAATATGTAATGGCATGATTTGGATTCATAATTGAATCATCAGATGTGTTATTTTGGCACACTTATATGTATGTGAGCGACATTTTGACTAAGTTCTATGATTGTGAGATAAAAGAGAATTGGAATGTGGCCATGTGTATGTGAATTTTGGTATAGAAATGCATGAATAACCTTGCCAATAAAATTTTGTGTATGTGACAAATGGAATTCATGCCTAATGCTTTAGGACACTATTTCTTTAGGCGGTAGGCAAATATGTGTTACATGGTTTGTAAGTCCATATGTGTATGTTAAGTTACCGACAACGATACATAACAAGTAACTTATGGCCAATGGAATATGTCATTGATGATGATACGTAACAGATGACATATTTCCTAAAATTGATGAATGAAAATACATGTCACCGATGGCAATCCATAATGGGTAACTAATGACCACCAAATATACCATCGACGGGGATACATAACAAGTGGTATGTTCCTTAAAATAACATGTCATCAATGATGATACGTAACAGATGACATGTTTTGAATTATGATAAATGGGAAGCCCTACCCTATGTGAAAGTATAGTGTCCTTACAAGGAAGTTTGAATATGTTAAAAGTGTGTAAAATATGTTGCATGTACCATATAAGTGGAGAAAATGGCTTACTGGTGATAGGCAAATAGAAAGTGGGCATTGGAGCCCCATGTGAGGTGCGCATGAGCTCACATTTGCCAATTTAAAAGTTTCTAGACATAAATTTCATGTTGGCGCGTAACATGTGAGGCGCAAGAGCGCCAACCCATTTTGTGAAAGTTGGTTAAAGGCCGAAACTTGGCGCAGTCGCGCCGATTTACTTGTGCAGGAGCGCACTCAATTGGTGTAAATGCTTTGCATAGTTTAAGAATAAAGAAATAGTTACTTGGAAATCAAGAAATGAGTTGAATACTATTATCTATCCTTAGTTTTCCTGTCTATTGTATTATTATTGCTTAAATCTGGCTACTTACTAAGTGATATACTCATTAGTATATTATACCTTAGAGGATTTTGTCAAGACAACAACGGAGTTCCCTTGACAACCACTGGACTGCTGCAACATTTTTTTTTTGTGTTAGTTATTACTTTTGATTCTTTTGATCACAATTGTTTAAATGTGACACTGTGGTTGACATGATAGGAACTCTGTATTTTTGTAATAATTATAATACAATGACATTGGTCTTCCATAAATGTTCTGTATGCATTTTTAAAATCACATTATGGATCCTTAGGGTACAGGGTGTGACACGTAATTTCCTTTGCAGTTAATTAATATGAAATGATAACGACCATTAATTGTTAAATAAAGGTTTATAGTTCTATAATACTACATTTTAATTGATTTGAGTGGATCGGAGAATTTAGCTATAACCAGAAACAAAATATTTGTATGAAAGTTGAAAATCAAACTTCTGAAAAGTGAATTCAAACATCTTAGTTAGGAAACATACGTAGGCTTTTGTCTGCCGAGTAATAAATCTGGTATATTTCCTGAGAGCCTGTTGCCACTGAGGAAGCTAATAAGACGAAAGACATGAATCGTTTTAGCAACAATTCATTTTGAAAAATAGAGAATATAAAACACAATTGCTTACATGAAATTCTGTTTAGCCTCATCGCCGGGAAGTTTTATATCTCCTTCCAGCTTGTTAAAAGTCAGATCTCTGCATAATAATTCTCTTATATGCTTAGCAACAATATTGTGGTTTTCTTCATAATTACGAAACATGGTTCTTTTACTTTAACACAGAACCAACAATATATATGGACATCCTTTAAATCAATGCACGTGCACAACTCCCCTGAATTTGGGTAGATAATGTCCATGTGCAAGCTAATTTATGCTCAAGAAACACAAGCCCTGTATTGAATTGGTGGACAATCATATGATTACAGTATTCGTCACATCCGGTACCCTGCTCGGGTGCACTGCAGCACCAGGACCTTACGGTTGTCCTCGGATGGACACAGTCTGGTATTGTCCGCTTTGGGCCCCCCCACAGTTCCCGCATGGTTTTGTCCACTCGGGGAACGGGGCCTTATAGGACACCCTCTTTTACCCTTATGGCGCCTCCCCCATTCAAACCCAAGACCTCAAAGGTCTTTGGCGTTCAACATTGCCCGAATGGTACTCATGTTGAATGCCAAAGACCTTTGAGGTCTTGGGTTCGAATAGGGGAGGCGCCACAAGGGTAAAAGAGGGTGTCCTAAAAGGCCCCGTTCCCCGAGTGGACAAAACCGTGCGGGACCTGTGGGGGGCCTCAAAGCGGACAATACTGGATTGTGTCCATCCGAGGACAATTGTAAGGTCTTGGTGTAGCAGTGCGCCCGGGCGGGGGACCGGATGTGACAGTAGCAGCAGTGAACAACAATGCTAGCTATCATATCTTTTTGGGGCAAGCTTAATTGATGAGACTAAGGTTGAGTTTCGACGAAAGAATTTATTATTCGATCTAAAATTACAAAACATAAGGGTTGCAATCCTTACAGTATGTTCGTTACTTTAAAAATATAGGGTGGGACAGGTCCAGACACATTCAAGTTCCGCAAAATCCTGATGAAGGCAAATTTCGTGTTAATTTAATAAATCCAATTGCACATATTTCCATGTCTATGCTAAAATAAAAAAACACACATAATTAGAAGAACCAAACGTACAAGTTCTTAAACTCCTTGTTGGGTTTCATATTGGTTAGGTTTCCAAAACTGAACGTTGGCTCCATCATATCAGTGATCCTCCTATGAATAAAGAAGACGCTATATTAGCAGCTACTCAAATCCTAAAATTTATTAAGTTCGAGAGAAACTTGTTACAATGTCAATGTGAAAAAGTTGAGAAGGTTATTCTACTCACAGGTCATCCACATGTGGCAGACCAAAAATGGCATCAGGGATGGGTCCTTCAAGTCCAGTAGAATACATATCCCTTCAATAATGCACGGGAAGGAATAAAAAAGTAATAATAAGAAAAAAAAACCTATAGATTAATCGAACCAGAATATGCATTCCAGATGGAAAATTCGTAATTAATGGTAATGATCTTACAGCATTTCGAGATTAGTGAATTCCCCAATAAATTCAGGTACACGGCCACTAAATCTATTATCACTTATTCTACTGCACACAACAAAGTCGAAGTTACATTATTGATATATTAAATTAAACTATATATGGGGACTATTAGAGAAAATATATGACAGTACTTACAATTTCGTCATGTTCTTCAATTTTGCTAGTGTTTTAGGCAACTCTCCAGAAAGCTGATTGGAGGATAGTTCCCTGAAATTGCGAAATATTGAACGTTTCTGAATTTTGACAGAAATTCTCATTTAAAAGTTAATAGTTCAGATCCATACAGCTTAAATAAGTTAACCAAATTTCCAAGCTCCTTAGGGATAGCACCTGATAACTGATTGGCTTCCAAGCTCCTAAATTTCATTAAGTATACATTATGAGAATCAAAGCAAAATATCATTGTCTATAGATAGAAAAAGCATTCAATTTTAAAGATCAAAGCATACAAGACAGTGAGATTGGTCAAGTATCCCCACTCAGAGGGAATTTCCCCCGATAAGTTGTTGCCATTAAGGGAGCTGCACAAGGAAGTCGGTCAGTCATATAAAGAAGAGAACCTTGAGCCATGATTATAAATATGATTCATTGAAGGGATAATTCCAGAGTATACCCCCGACTTATCAGTCTAAATAAAAGTTATCTATAATTTCAAATTTCATCGCAAAGTACCCTTAATCATTACAGTTAAGCACTCAAGCTCGGGAAGCAACGTCATTAATAAAAGGGGTACTTCAATTTTGATGAATTTGAAGCAATTAGAATTTAATGTAATAATAAATTAAGGCCAAAAAGTAGGGGCCCTTCATAAACCAAAACAAAGATAAGGTAAATTAACTCACATATTTTTCAAATGCTGCATTGAAGCCCATGCTTTTGGCAGTGTGCCACTAAGGTAGTTAAAGGAGAGATCACTGTTAAGGAGAATAATAATATAATGGACAAATTAATAATATATCAAGACTTTCGCCTGAAGCAAAATTAGATAAGAGACCAGTAAGAGAGTGACATTTAAAAAATGGCCAGCAACCAAAGTCCCCCTCTCTTTGTCAAGAAATAGGGGATTTTTTTTGAGACGTTTATTCTTACATTTGCTCAAGATATGTAAGGTTGGCCAGCTCCGGTGGAAGTATGCCTTGAAAATTCAAATATTTGAGTTTTCTGGAACATAATTCAAGTAAGCAAAAGTTAATTAATGATTCCTATCCACTCAAAAGGAAGCCCCCAGGAAAATTAGAAAATAATAATATCAAATTTATATATCAATCAGAATGAAATCGAGAGTGAAGAAGAAGGTGGCAGTGGCAGGATGGGATTTACATGCTTGTGATGTGATCGAAATTGTCAAATTTGCCTTTGCAAGTGACATTTTGGTTCAGCTCAGACTGTTCAATATTGTCTAACGGCAGCTTTCCTGATTGGCAGGGGTCCTCTTCCCCGGTGGAATTCCGGAGTGTGGCACCAAGTGTCTTCACTATTTGTCCAATAGCAATCGCTGCCGTAAAGAAAAAAAGGATAACCAAAAGACGTCATTGCCATTAGCCTCCGCTTATCACTATTTTCAATTTTCCAACGCAAATTAGTATTTCCAGACCGTAGTATGGAATTACGACTATATTCAAGACTGTAAGTTACTAAAGTTTAAAATTTAAATTTAAAATTTTTTTAATACTATAAATTAATATATTACGATCCAATAGAATAAAAGAATATTGAGCTTGCAATGGTACCGCTGTCTACTGAAACAAATTAACAAGTTAATTACCTTCGTCAGGGTGCAGTCTTGGATGCCCAAAGCAACATAAACTAACAAAAGAAAGCAAAAGAAACCAGAGCTTGAAAAACATCATGAACATAAATAGTTTTCTGTGAACCTGTGGGTTGTGGGGGAGTGGGATGTGCTAAAGCAGCTTATTTATAGTTGAAAAAGTGTTCATAAATATTAAACTAGTAATGGAACAGTAGATAACGACCAGTGTTGAGTGTTCCCTACAACATTAATTAAAATTTGGAAAAAGCATGTATGTAAGCATGTATGTGCTTAATCATTCATTAAATTTGTAGAAAACTACCCGGTCACATATTGATGGGTGCGTATATCAAAGTTTCAAGGGGAGAACTCGAATGCATCTGGGAAGTAAAAAAGAAATTGACGTGTGGTTAATTGTGTGGTCGCTTCGGATCAAACGGACCCATTCCAGAAAATTATGGGACCAAAGGATTGAAAAAGAACTGTTGTATTAGTAGAAATTTCCTCTCATTAGTCGCCTTCCTCCAGGACCTCTCTTTCCGCTCACTTTCATATTTCCTTCTTAATTAATTAATGCTTTCATATCTATTCTTTAGATCACAAGTGAAACCCAAATCCAGCCACATGAAACTTAATAAATATCACATATATATAAAATTGTTCCGATTTATCTGTATGAAAAATCATTAATATTTTCTATTGACTACCTTTGATTTTAAAAATAATCTTCAAACAAGGTTAATTATTTAAAAAAAAAAAAAACTTCGTTTGCTAGAATGTAGATATATATGATCTTACAACAAATAAAAAGTATTTCAATAATTTTTTTAACTAAAAAGTATACTTAGTAAGTAGTTGCTCACTCCGAAACATTATCTTCCCCTTTTTTTTCCTCCCTCGAAGGGTTGTATTTTCCTTCATTAGCCAAAATATTTGCTAAATATATAAATAAAGGTAATAATACTAGACTTAGAACCTTTATACAACTCAGATTCTACAACCTGATATGGTAATTTACAAGACTAAATTCTATTGAAGATATAACTTTTATCATTTTTTTTATTTTTTTCCTTAATATCATGTTGTAAAATTTTGAGTTTTATGAAGGTTATAAATTTAGCACTACTCAAATAAAGGTTAAGTGCACCTTCCGCATTATTTTGGTATTATTGTATTGTAAAAATTTTAATTTTTTTACGATAGCTATAAATTTTTTTATTTTTTAATTTCTTATATGACAAAATAATATAATATCATTTTTATATTATTCCTCAGTTTATATCATTTTATATATAATAAAAATAAAATAAATTATAATCACATATTCAAACAAAGATAAATAATTATTTCAAGTTTAATAAAGATAATGGTAAATAAAAAATAAAAATAAAAATTGCTTAAAATATTTAATTTAATGATTGATGTCTCTCTCTCCTCATCGTTATGTTTGCGTAGGACATTCGTTAAACTTGAAGGCTGTCGTCCCTTCCTTTCCACGCATGTGATCTCTTTCATTTTGCTGTGAAATGTGAATGTTCATTTTAATGGATAGATATATAATTATAAATAATAAGATAATGTGACGATTATATATAATAATACGATTCTATTATACAGTTAATAATTTTAACATTGAGAGCAACTCATATTTGCCGATGTTCTTGTGATATATAATTGACGAGTGAGTTGGTACGTGCGCATGGTGGACTGGCGGGACGCGCGCAATAATGGCTGTCAAACACGGTAAAAAAATAAAAATAAAAATAAAAATAAACCATATTAAAGAAAGAAGAAACCCTAATTGTGGCTGATACATAAGATTTTTAATTTAAAAAAAAATCATATGTTAGTTAAATTAAGATGCCACCTTTATAAAATTCTAGTCACTATATCCAGTTAAATAAGTAGTTAGATATTGATGTCTAGTTTTAAGTCAAACTTTTAAGCAAACTTTTGTCCTCTAATATGTGGAAATTTTTATTCTTCCAAATTTTCTATAAAACGTGGGGCACACATGTTTAAGGAGGAAAAAGATTGTTACTTGAATCTCTCTTCCTTATCAGTATTTTTATGCGGGAATATCTCATTAAAGGCTGTGGGCTTCCTTCCTTTCCATGCATCTACTCTCGTTTTCAGCTACGCATGCATGCAGTGAAATTTTAGTTTATAAACTAAATTAAAATGAAATTATCTCATCAATTAATTAAAATTTATTTGTTAATTGTACTGTTATTGACTTGGGAGTCATGCACAGCAGGCTTCCGCAATTTCATAGTGGCATGTTAATGGTAGGAGAGGACTGCAACTATCTGTAGGCTTACCCTATAACTTTGGTACTTTATATTCACATATGCTTCTGCTGCATTGCATTTGCAGTTAGGTATTACGGTCCGTCTAATTTGCTGATTTGGAATGGTCCAAATATGCAGCGTACTGTACAAACTCTAAACTCGTGTCACAGGACTCTATTTCTTTGACTCCATGTGGCCCAAGTTTCTAATAATACATCATTCGTAAATTACTCTTGAATTCGGAAGAAGAACCCAGCTTTCAACCCATGATTAACAATTGAAAAGGTAACAAGCTTTTAATTAATTACTCCTTTTTTTTTTGCTGTTAATTAGTCTAATTAAATATGCCACCGACATTCATAGTTTTGGAGATTGACAATATTCAGAAAGCGGTAGAGCTCCATTAATAAACTGCCATTATCTTTATGACGTTTTTGTTACTCATCATAATCGTATTCTCAAAATCATTATTTAATTTAATTAATTGAATATGGATGATCTTACCACATATCCTAAAAATATATATTAAAAACTTAAAAATTATATATTTTTATTTTAATAATCACTAAATTAACTCGTATTAAATTAATTATTTCACTGTATTTCATAATTTTTGTAATAAAAAAAATTATTTTAGATTCTAATATATGCTCTTAAGATATTCATTAAAACTACCCATTTAATATTTGTTATCGTAATTAATTAAACCATCCTCACACATACTTAATTAATTAATTCGTTAATTTAAAATGTTAAACAATGTTTCAACTATGCAGCGAGATAGAGCCAAACCCTTTGCCACGCCCATATGACATTGGTCCTCTTCTCCAGTGGCTTGTAAGGGATATTTCCAACTTTCTTAATTGAAACAAGTAATTGAACTTGAAGAGATCTGGATTTCGATAGTTTGTAGTTTAATAACTATTTGAATACAAAGTATACATAATCGAAATCTGAAAAGTAATATTATTAAGTTACAAGTGGACGTAGATATTATTATAACTGATAGTTATATAATTACGAAGTAATTGCGATGATATCAAGTTGAACTTTTTAAGTAATTTGTCAACATATATTAATTGAAAAGTGGAAATTATATTAATAATATTTTTTTGTTCCATATTATTGGAATATTACTGATCCTAAAAATTCTTATAACATATGCCAAACTTGATTTATACATATATGTTTAAAGATGAAAAAGAGTTATGGAACAGTAAATTAGCAATTGAATTGGTTTGAGCATATATATTGTTATATCGAAAAAAATAAATAAATGATTAGCTCCGTAGTTCATTACTGAAGAGAATAAAAGACTCTCAACTCCTTAATCTAACTCACGGAAAAAGGAAAAGGCCCCTAAAAAATGTTATAACCTACAAATGCCCACGTGATAAAAGGATAAGTTATTCAACATAAAAGATTTTCTTTAAATTAAAAAAAGATTATTGTGAAAATGAGGATAACAAACATATATTATCAAGCAACCTTATTATCAAGTTATAAGATGAGACCGATAACTTTCAAATCAAGCGAGGTAGGTCTGTTATCTTATCAAATTAGAAGAAATGAATTTATTATCTTTTTATTCAATCAAAATGCGATATGACTTCAAGGAGAGGATAGGGCTACAACACTAGACTATAAATAGCCTATTTATCTCATAAGCTAGGTATGACAAAATAAAAACATAAAGCTACTAATCCCTTGCGCCAAACCATCAGAAATGATCTGACTTAAGCATCAGAGTAGTTTTGCCGGTAATATCGTTGGCACTTCCTTCTCGTTTGTTTCCTTTATTTTTTACAAGATTATCCGTGATAGTTCCTTGAAACCTCTTCTTGTGTGATTCATCTAGTTAACAAAAGATAAATCAGCGGCAACATATATAAACCAGCCGTCAACATAAGAATTTAATCAGGCTCGACTCTGGAGCATATACAATATCTCTCTTTTTCTTAATTATCGTCCTGTCGTCTCGTTTCAAGGTTTCAAGGTACATGCATGCTATGAAAACTAAAGGAGCTCAAAAAAATAAGTGGCAGAGCAAAGTTCAGGGACAAAATATGTAGGTCCTAACATATGTTGTTAATAATCCATAGTACATCTTAGTAATATTTCGTACATTGAAGCTTAAAATAAAACACATGCTACCGTCGACATTTTAATATTCTAACATTGACTCCCGCTTACTCGTCACCATCACATTTACACGATTGTCTAACACTATGCTTTTTATTTTATATTTTGATATTTTTTTTCAGTTTTTATATTTTTATAATTTTTAGAACTTACTTTTTTTTTTTTTGATATTTACCGTGTCTCACTTTTAATACCTCAAAATTTCATTTAATAAAAGTTAAATTTTCATTTTTAAAATATTCTTTTATCAAGATTTTACTTTCTTCAATTTAGAATATCTTCAAGTACCTTCATTGGGGTGCAGGAGAAGCTGAGCCTGACCACATGTTAGAGGAACAAAGCTAGATAGAGTAACAAAAGAAAGTAGAAGAAAGAACTGCAGCTTGATATATAAAAATGGCATGTGTTGCTTCAGGTTAAAGAAAATTATCAAAACGATATTTTGAATTTCAACTTTAACTACCTTCACGTATTATTTATGAAGGTTATTGATTAGTTGCATAAATTCATAATATAGTTGAAAGGTAAATAAGAATCAAACAAGGAATTGAAAGTAGATATTGACATATTGACATTTTGCCACCCATCCAACATATCGGTACGTATTTATTGGTTATGATCTTTTGGCATGTAATATGTGGAAAATTTGATCTTGCGTGCTCCTCGAAATTTCTATAAACGTGGGGCATCCATTTTTAAAGAGGAAAAAGACATTTTACTTGCAACTTTACTAGTGAAGAATAGCAAGGGACTTGCTATTCCTCTTTCTTATCAACATGTTCGCTTATGTGTGGGGAGTCCCCTTCTGTACATGCATTTACTCCCTCTCGTTTTCATGATACATGCATGCAGCGACTTAAACGTTGATTTTAAATTATATGTATTTGCTTGTTGATTGTTATATATTGACTTGTGAGTCAGCAGACTTGCCATGCACGGTGGACTGGTGGGACAAAGATTACAGGCTCACCGTTACAAAATTATCTATCTTCACTTTAATATCATTATTCGATCGATCCTTCCTTTGCATTGCGGGGTCCGCTGTCTTGTGGTTATGGCTCGCGACTCACCACAATACGTTAAATTATGTGCAATCAATTTCACCTCTCATTTTCAAGATTTTGTCACGTCATATTACAAATAATTGAAGGTAATTAATAAGCTTTTTATTGCTCTTAGTTGCTGTTATTCTGATTAATTATCTCACCCACGTGGATTTATGTATAATTTAATAATAAATAGTTAATAAAAAAATGTTAACATTCATATGTAATTATGAGAATTATGGTAGACACAATATATATAAATATCATTACCAATTCAGTAACATTATCATTACAAACTTTCAATGTAGACTCAAATTTATAGTACCTTCTGTGGTATTATACACTGAAGAAGAATAAACGTAAAAATTTTATGATATTTATTAAATTTTGTGATGATATGATAATCATGTAACAATATTATATAAATTTCTAAAACTTGAGTTTGTGTGAAAAATTTGTTTAGTGTAGCATTGTTTTTACCAATTTATCATCTTAGGTAATCGTATTCTCAATCATACGTACTATTAATATAATCAATTTGCTACTAATTTAATATGTGCTATTGTTATTAATTGACCCATCTCTTCTTCATAAGAAGTTTTATTAGAATCTTATTAATTTGTCCGTAGAAAATTACTAGGACTCTTTTGTTCCACAAGATGTTGAAATTAATAATACTTAAAATTCTTATTGCAAATATGATTGATTCACTTTTACGAGGAAAAAGAGAGAGATATCTATGTATATAAGAGTGAAGATTAATAATTGCAATTGAATTAGTTTCACCGTATGAACCAACCGTCAAAATCCACACATTTTTAACCTTAATTACCTGCAGTATGTACACTCTTATTCTCAGTTCTATATCTCCATAAATATGCTTGGTAATTTGCCTCTCAAACTTCTCCGTTACTGTACAATGTGGGATGTCTATAAAACTTCTATAAAACATGGGACATGCTTGTTTAAAAGGTAAAAGGCCTTTTACTTGTAATCGATATAACGAATGTAGAATAGAAAATGATGACTTGGATTTCTGCCTCTATCAGTACATTTATGTGGGACTTCCATTCAAATATGTTATTCCTTCCTTTCCACGCGTGTTCTCCCTCTCATTTTCATCTCTATGTGTATGCAGTGAAATGTGAATACTTCTTTTGATGGATAGAGATATATAAGGAATTGTGAAGTGAGATGTGAAGTGTGAAGACATTTTTGCATTTCACACAATCCCACATTGGTGGGAAATAATAAGTCAAGGGAGAGGCTAGGCCATATAATAAAGCCTCATCCTCCCCTTACATTTGTCCCAAGTTTATGTATTAAGCTTTTCTCTTCTTTCTTCCTTGTTATCTCCTCCATTCTAATTGTGAGAGAGATTGTAATATTTTTCTTTATAGTAAAATATTTTCGGTCTTGTCCCGTGGAGGTTTCTCTCAAATTGAGGGTTTTACCATTTTAAATTTTTTGTGTCTTTATTTTTTTTATTGCCTTTAATTTATTTACTGTCGTAAGGTTGAGCCGTTCAAGTTGTCTATTTTATTTATTATGGAAGGTAGTGCCACCCAATTTGTTATTTTTAACATAACAATTTATTTCTTGTCTTTTATTTGAGCTGCGGTGGGAGTGTTCAATCTCCTAACAGTGGTATCAGAGCAAGGTTGCGAAGGCAGAGCCAAGGGTTAGGGCAGTGAGTGATTACTTGTGTGGTTATATACATATCTAGGAAAGCTTTGTCAAAAAGACGATAAGAGTCTAAGGAGACTAGATTTTAAGTGGGACCGTTTGTGACCCCTTCAGTGTTTCCTAGAAGCTTTTCTGGTATATATTAAATCATACCGGCACTTATTACTATTCCTGATTACTGTTTAGCAATGGTGTACGTATACGGATACTATTACTATTTAGCATTGGTGTACGTATATGTATATAGATACTATTACTGTTCACGTATACAACACTATTCAAGGATACTGTTCACATATATGATACTGTTCACTGCAAGACAAATGGTAGCCAAATTTAAGATAGAGAAGTTCGATGGAAACAACTTTGGGCTATGAAAAATTAAAATAAAGGTTATCTTGAGAAAAGAAAACTGCCTTGAAGCAATTGATGGAAGACTGGAAAGTATGCAAGATGAAAAGAAATGGGAGAAGATAGATGGTGATGCGATGACAAGTCTACATCTAGCAGTTTCAGATGAAGTGCTATAAAGTATTCAAGAATTAAACTCTGCAAAAGAGATTTGGGATACATTGACAAGCCTATATAAGCCAAATCTCTACACAACAAAATTTACTTGAAAAGGAAGTTGTACAATCTTCGTATGTCAGAAACCACTCCGGTGACTGAACATATCAACACTTCAGAGTCTACCTGATTCATATGATAATCTCATCCTCAACTTGGCAAATGGTTCGATGAAGTCATCTATAGTCTTTAATGATGTTGTGGCTTCTGTTTTAGAAGAAGAAAACAGGCATACAAACAAGGAAGACAGAATAATGACTTCTCAACAAGCAGAGGCTTTATCCGCCTATAAAGGGAGATTAAGGGAACGTGGTTCCAGTGGGAGTCACAATCAGAACAGGGGAAAGTCTAAAGGAAGGAAGTTTGTCAAATGCTACTATTGTGGAAAGCAAGGGCACATGAAAAACAAGTGTTGGTATCTTAAGAAAAATGGAAAGGGAAACAGCAAAGGAAAAGAATCTGAATCGTCAGGATCTCAGGGTTCTGTAGCAAGTACTTCAAGGGATGGGGAAATCTTATGCAGCGAGGCAACAACAGTTGTGGCAGGCAGAAAAAGGTTTGCTAATATATGGTTAATGGATTCAGCAGCAACATGACATATGACTTCTAGAAGAGATTGGTTCTATCAATATAAGCCTATCTCATAAAAGTCTGTGTACATGAGTGATGATCATGCTTTAAAAATCGTTGGTATTGGAACCGTCAAAGTAAAAATGTTTGATGGTACGATTCGTACTATCCAAGATGTACGACATGTGATTGGCTTGAAGAAAAATTTGCTATCGATGGGACAGTTGGATGACCTCGGATGTGAGTTTCATACTAAAAATGGGATCATGAAGGTTGTCAGAGGTGCGCTTGTGGTGATGAAGGCAGAAAAGATTGCTGCTAACCTATACATGCTCCATAGAGAAACTGTTCAGGAGGCAAAAACAGCGGTAGCTAGTTCTGGAGAAGAATTGTCTATGATTTGGCATCGAAGACTTGGCCATATGTCCGAAAAGGGTTTGAAGATTCTCTCGGATCAAAAACTGCTTCTTGGAATTAAAACTGTAAGTTTACCATTCTGTGAGCATTGTGTTATTAACAAGTAGAGTAGACTGAAATTTAGCAGATCTATTGCTAGGAGTAAAAGCATTCTAAATTTGATTCATTCTGATGTTTGGGAATCACCGATTATATCCCTAGGAGGAGCAAATTACTTTGTATTGTTTGTGGATGATTATTCTAGGAGATGTTGGGTATATGTCATTAAGAAAAAGTTAGATGTATTTCTTGTATTTAAAGCCTTCAAAGCACAGGTGGAACTTGAATCCGGAAAAAGGATCAAGTGTTTGAGGACAGATTATGGGAGAGAATTTTGCAACAAGGAATTTGACGCATTTTGCAGTAAAGAAGGTGTGAAACGACAGAAGATAGTTGCTTACACACCACAACAAAATGGAGTGGCAGAGCGGATAAATAGAACTCTCACAGAACGAATGAGAGCGTTACTAAGGACTGCGAGTCTACCCAAGACATTTTGGGCAGAAGTAGCCACTACAGCCTGTTACTTGATAAATAGGTCTCCATCAATAGCAATTGAGATGAAGACACCTATAGAGATGTGGACTGGTAAGCCAACTGATTATTCCTCTCTTCATATTTTCGGATGTCCTGCTTATGTGATGTATCATGACCAAGAAAGAACGAAGCTGGATCCAAAATCCAGGAAATGTATCTTCTTGGGATATGCTGATGGAGTAAAGAGGTATCGCATATGGGATCTTACTACCTATAAGGTTGTCATCAGTAGGGATGTTGTCTTTGTAGAAGATATTTTTAAATGTGAAGAAAGTGATAGCACAAAGAAAAATGTTGAGACTGTATAGTATAAGAAGAAACAGTTTCTTCTGAAGCAATACCAGAACACAATGATAAAAAACCAGTCGAGTCTGAAGCACCTAAAGTCCGTCGATCAACTCGAGAAAGAAGAGAACCTTATTGGCACTCAGAGTATGTGATGGCGAGCAATGTTGCATACTATCTCCTAACAGAAGATGGGGAACCTTCAACCTTTCAGGAGGCTATAAAAAGTTCTGATGCATCTCTGTGGATGACAGCAATGCATGAAGAGATGGAAGCTTTAGACAAAAATAAGACATGGGAACTTGTGTCACTGCCATATGGAAGAAAAGCCGTCAAAAACAAATGAGTCTACAAGATCAAACGTGATGAAAATGACCAAGTGGAGCGGTATCATACTAGACTGGTGGTCAAAGGATTTGCTCAGAAAGAAGGAGTTGATTTCAACGAGATATTCTCTCCTGTGGTAAGACTTACAACAATTCGAGCAGTCTTGGCTATGTGTGCTACATTTGACTTACACTTAAAGCAGTTAGATGTAAAAATTGCATTTCTTCATGGAGAACTTGAAGAAGAAATTTATATGCTCCAACCGAAAAGTTTTGTTAAAGAAGGAAAAGAGAACTTGGTTTACAGGTTGACCAAATCTCTGTACGACTTAAAACAGGCGCCAAGGTGTTGGTGCAAGAGATTTGATTCATTCATCATCAGCCTTGGGTATAACAGACTCAGTTCAGATCATTATACGTATTACAAGAAATTTGAGGAAGACTTTGTTATTTTGCTGTTATACGTGGACAATATGTTAGTAGCAGGCACTAACAAAGATCAGGTCCAAGAATTAAAGGCACAATTGGCTAGGGGTTTTGAAATGAAGGATTTAGGATCGGCAAACAAGATTCTAGGAATGCAAATTCACCGAGACAGAAAAAACAGGAAGATTTGGGTATCTCAAAAGAACTACTTGAAGAAAATCTTGCGCTGCTTCAACATGTAAGATTGTAGGTCAATTTCTACCCCACTTTCTAGTAATCATAAATTATCCTCAAGTACAAGTCCTAGCAATGAAGCGGAGAGGATGGAAACGTCTCGAGTACTGTATGCATCAGCAGTAGGGAGCCTAATGTATGCTATGATTTGTACAAGACCAAACATTGCACAAGCAGTGGGAGCGGTCAGTAGATTCATGGCTAATACGGGGAGAGAGTATTGGAATTCTGTTAAGAGGATCCTTAGATACATCAAAAAGACCTCTAATGCTACACTATGCTATGGAGGATCAGAGTTCATTGTCAAAGGCTATGTTATATTGACAAAAGGAAGTCCACTAGAGGTTATGTGTTTACACTTGCAGGAGGTGCTATGAGCTGGGTATCCAAACTACAAACTGTTGTGGCTCTATCTACAACAGAAGCAGAGTATATGACAGCTACACAAGCTTGCAAGGAAGCTATTTGGATCAAAAGGTTATTGGAGGAACTCAGGCACAAACAAGAGAAGATTTCTTTATTTTGTGACAGTCAGAGTGCCTTGCATATCGCAAGGAATCCAGCCTTTCATTCAAGAACGAAGCATATAAGAGTTCAATATCATTATGTATGAGAAGGAGTGGAAGATGGAATAGTGGATATGCAGAAAATCCACACGAAGGACAACATAGCAGATGCATAGACCAAACCAATCAATGCTGACAAGTTCATCTGGTGTAGAACATCTTGTGGCCTGTTAGAGACGTAAGCAGCATGAATAGAGACAAGACTGAAAGGAAAATGCCTTCAAGTGGGAGAATGTGAAGTAAGATGTGAAGTGTGAAAGCATTTTTGTCTTTCACACAATCCCACATTGGTGGGAAACAATAAGTCAAAGGGGAGGCTAGGCCATATAATAAAGTCTCCTCCTCCTCTTATATTTGTCCCAAGCTTATGTATTAAGCTTTTCTCTTCTTTCTCTCTTGTTATCTCTAATTGTGAGAGAGATTGTAATATTTTTCTTCATAGTAAAATATTTTCGGTAATGTCCCGTAGAGGTTTTCCTCAAATTGAGGGTTTTATCACGTTTTGTGTCTTTATTTTCTTTATTGCCTTTAATTTATGTACTGTAGTAAGGCTGAGCCGTCCAAATTATCTATTTTATTTATTGTGGAAAGCAGTGCCACTCAAATTGTTATTTTTAATATAACAATTTGTTTCTTGTCTTTTATTTGAGTTGCGGTGGGAGTGTTCCATCTCTTAACAAGAATGGTATCATGTAATGACTGATACTATATTAATTAATTATAAAGATTTAGTTGTAGTCAAATTTAGAAGAGAGCAACTCATCATTTGCAAATGCTTTTACTTCATCAGCTATGGAAATTATATATATTTGCTTGTCGATTGTTATATATTGACCTCTAAGTCAGTGTGGTGGTGGGACTGGGACTCAAATTGTGGGCCGACCCTATAAAAGTACGTCTCGTGGCTTTAATATTACTACGGGGTCTGCCTCTTGTCGTATCTGGGTCTCAGACAATACATTGAATTATAATTGGATACTATTCACACCACATTCAATTTTGCCTCCACATTCAATGTAACGTGCTTTTGAATAATGCGAGTCTTACGTACAAACAACCAAGAGTGAAAAGTGAGGAAATAGAATCAATAACTTGCAATGATTTGATAATATTTTTTTTTTGCCGAACGTGGCGATTGAATTTATATCGCCACCAGCGGGGTCTACCATGGGACGGGCAACGTAAACCAGGCACGAAGAGTCCATACTCATCTCAACATGTTGTTATGTGGTGATCATGATGAAGCTGGCAATGGTACTGCTGAAACAAATTAACAAATTAATTACCTTCATCAGGGTGCAGTACTAGATGGCCCAAGCACATGATGGAAGTAACAAAAGAAAGTAAAAGGAACCAGAGGCTGATAAACATGATGTACATGCAGGGATGTTCGTTCATCAGTGAGCTTGTGGCTTGTGGAGGACTGGGCATGCCTAAAAATGCCAAAAGAATTAAACTAGTAATTCACACTTCGCGGTAGATAATGACAAGACCAATGAGTTTCCAGGAGGCTCCTACGTGACTACGTCTATATCAATAATTTTGAGTTGGAAAAGACTTTATGATGTAGGACAAATTAGAAATAAATTAGGGATTTTAATTTTGATTTTAGAGATTTTAATAAATTAGGGATTTTGACTATTATTGGGGATTTTGACTTCCTAAATTGAGAGTAATCCTAATTTGAGTTATTTTCCTAATTAATAGTTTACTATTTTATTTAGGATTTAATTTTGGTATTTTCTAGTTAAACTAGGATTATGATTCTATTTCCTAATAGAATTTTATTTCCTAATAGAACTAGGCTTTAAGGTCCTATAAATAGGAACCTTTAGTTATGTTATTTTCAGATTTGGTTGTTATTGTTTTTTGATCTTTTAGTAAAAAGATTATTTCTCCCTCAATTTTCACTCTACTTCTTCCCCAAATTTCTTCTATTATTTCTTCCATTTCCTCTGTCTACATCTCCTTCCCTTTCTTTTAACTTGAGGAACCCCGTTCCTCATCAATTGGTATCAGAGCGTGGTTTTGATCCCCTCTAATACTATTTATCCTTTAATTTTTATTTAACCCATAAACCCTAAAACCTCCCACCACCATCAACTTACTTTACCCCAATTTCACTTCCAAAAAAAAAAAAACTGTTCATCGGAGCACTGTTCACCGAAAATATTGTTCATTGGCGTACTGTTCACTTGTATCACTGTTCACCGTGGATACTGTTCATCGGAGTTAGTGTTCATCAACGGCACATAATTCGCCAAATCTTATCCTATTATGATGACTAGAAGCAAGAAAAATCAAACTAAAGATCCTGACACATCTGAAACTTCAGTCCAACAACCTGAAATATTAGAAACAGTCCAGCTAATGATACAAGCCTCATAAAATAGGACAAGGGATGCCATAGATAACAGGATGACAAAAATATTAGCAGCTTTAAAAGCCTTACAAGCATCCGTTCTCGCAAAACAAAATTCTAATTTGGAGTCATCTACCAAACATAGGATTCAAGAGATCTTGCGTGCAACTCCAAAGAACCAAGAGAATGAGTGTTGATGATCCTAGTAGAGATGATGAAGCAAGTGAGATTGATCTTGTAGATGGGTATGAATCTAAAGGTGATATTGAGATTGAGGGCAAGAGGAATCCTAATGATGATGTGGAGCCTACATGTGAAGAATCTAGAGGTGATATTGAGATCGATGGCAAGATGAATTTTAATGATGATGTGGAGCCTATATGTGAAGAATCTCATGAAATCATTCAAGAAGTTGATTTCATAGGTTGTGATTCATATTTAGGTTCTTCTACTTTTATCATTGGGTCAACGGTCAAGTCTTCTATGGGGATTATTGTTTCTCTACCAATATTGAAGGCCGCTAAAGCATCAATAATTTTTCCATTATATATGCTTTCACTATTGGATCATAAAGCGAAGATGTGGATTAATGACTTTCTAATGATCGTGCAAGGCAAGACGTGGCGTTTCCTTGTATATTGGCGATTTCCTCCTTGACAACTCGCCAGGAGTCGAATTCTTTCAAGAGGGAGAGAATTGATGTAGGACAAATTAGGAATAAATTAGGGATTTTAATTTTGATTTTAGGGATTTTAATAAATTAGGGATTTTGACTTCCTAAATTGGGAGTAATCCTAATTTGAATTATTTTCCTAATTAATAGTTTACTATTTTATTTAGGATTTAATTTTGGTATTTTCTAGTTAAACTAGGATTATGATTCTATTTCCTAATAGGATTTTATTTCCTAATAGAACTAGGCTTTAAGGTCCTATAAATAGGAACCTTTAGTTATGTTATTTTCAGATTTGGTTGTTATTGTTTTTTGATCTTTTAGTAAAAAGATTGTTTCTCCCTCAATTTTCACTCTACTTTTTCTCCAAATTTCTTCTATTATTTCTCCCCTTTCATCTGTCTACATCTCCCTCCCTTTCTTTTAATTTGAGGAACCCCGTTCCTCATCACTTTAGAGAGGCCAAAAAGTACGATTAGAATTAAACAAGTGAAGTAGAAAATGACAAGTGTTGAGTTTCCCTACAGCCATGTTATAATACAGCTGTACCCGACCAATCACTTTTTTTTTTTAAACATGATATGACGAAACGTTTCATTAGAACATGCTGCAATGAAATTATGTTGTTATAATTTCATATCGTTGCCGCTCCCTTTCCTTTCAATTTCATGCTTCTTTCTCAATTAATTATTGGCTTCGTATCTATTCTTTAGATCAAAAGAGAAACTCAAGCCAAGCCACAAGAGTTTATTGTTATGATAAGTTTAGGCCTATTCTTTAAGAAGTAAGGTTGTTACAGTTATAGTTGATTTGTCACTTCAAATTAGTGATTAGTTCCTATATAATTTCTTAAGTAAGTGATGGTTAGTAATGGTCCTATATTCATGATTAAGCGGTTTAATATAGTGCCTATATAAAGGCTACTTCATATTGTGTAATCTGCGGATTATTTCCTTAATGGAATACTTCTATCATGGGGTACTTCTATAGTGGAGTCCATGTTGTTGCTTATTGAATAAAATCATCGAGTTATTCACCTCTGTTATGTACGTCGTAACAAACTTCTATTAAGTTACTCATAACAGCCGATATTAGAATTCTGCAGATTAGTATCAGGGTTGTAACAGTGGCATTTGAAGTATCAACAGTGGTATCAGAGTTAGACCCAAGTGCCCAATGTGAAGAAAGAGTTAAGTCTCACATTGGATGATCAAGGGAGAGTCTTGAGGTATATTCAGAGCCACAAGAGGGGTAACTCTACTGATATGCAGAGCTTAAAAGGCAGAAAAGAAAATCACTGATTCGTAACGAAATGGGAGGGGTCTTGATGGTCAAAGTTCATCTAGACAGAAACCAAAGACTATGGATATGTCAAAGGTTGAATCATGGTCATCTCAGTTTTGTAGTGTTACAATATTTGCAACAGCAGCAACGATAGTGCAAGCAACAACAATAGAACTCTATATGTTCTATTACATTACCAGCAACAAAAGGTCTTACGAGACTTGCAACAGAAAGTTATGGTGATAGGTCTTCTAACATTCAAGTCTCATTCGAAAGATTTGTGAAGATTATGTTATTAGCAAACAACATCGAGATGCTTTTGCAACAAGAAAGTCAGTGAAGTGGTTGAGAATATAAAAAAAAAAAAGTTCTTGAGTATTGTGATAGAAAGTTCAATAAGACAGTCCATGGAGTATGGCATAGCTAGATATTTAACAGTAAATGTCAAATTACTGTGATGAATTTGATAACCAATTTCTGTTAGGTGATCTGCAAGAGTGACAGATCAAGGAGACAGTTAAGTGATCTGCAAAGTGAGGTTAGAGGAGCTAGCTCGAGACAAATCAAGGAAGGAGATGCATTCTCTTTAAGGTGTGGTTATGTAGATTAACTATGGGTTGAACTTAAGCCAATGTCTTTTGCAGATGCAATAATCTGTCGTGAAAGTGGACACTGCAGCCTGCAATGAGAAAGAAGACTTGAGAGTTGGTTGAGAATACTCAACAAGAACCCGTGTTTTTGCATGGCAAAGCTGGCATTGGTCTGTTTTACAAAATGAAATATAAATCTATTTTATAAATAATAGTTAATGTTGGAGCATCCAATTTGAGAGAGATTTATGCATATATTTGTTAAACTGAATTTTTGAAAACGTTCAGTTTAAGGGAGGGAATGTTAGGATAAGTTTAGACCTATTCTTTAGGAAGTAGGGTTGTTGCACTTATAGGTGATTTGTCACTTCAAATTAGGGATTAGTTCTTATATAATCTCTCAAGTAAGTGGTGGTTAGTAATGGTCCTCTATTCATGATTAAGTGGTTTAATATAATGCCTATATAAAGGCTATTTTATATTGTGTAATTTGTGGATTATTTTCCTAGTGGAATACTTCCATCATGGGGTATTTCTATAGTAGAGTACGTGTTGTTGCTTATTAAGTAAAACATATAGTTATTCACCTCTGTTATGTGTGTCGTAACAAACTTTTGTTAAGTTACTCGTAACAGCCGATATTAGAATTCTACAGATTAATATCAAGGTTGTAACAGTGGTATCTGAATTATCAACATTTATAAGTATCATTTAGGAAATTTGTTCTACTAGTAATTCGCACTTCACTTCTCCTTTATTATTATTATTTTCACAAGAGCTAGAATTTTCCCTAATCAGCCCAAATATCTTCGGATTTAAACCGCGAACGTGGAGAAGTGCAAACAAACTAGCAAGTCCAACAACACAGTATTGAATGTCAGCTAATAGTTTAAAAATTTTTAATTTGAAACCTTTTTGTCCTCTTTGTTGTTGGTGACTATGACTTGATATCTCACTTATCATTAAAATCACATACTAAATTTTCATATGATTTATTTACATCATTTTAAATTTCAGGTCTGAGTCAAGCCGGAAGCTGGCCGATACTAATTTTTAAGCCCCAAATTTGTCATACTATATCTGCAGCCAGAAGACAGTTTTATACATTACCAGGTTTCCAACAATTGAGAATTGAAACTGCAACAAAGCGAAATAAAAAATTCAACAGAAGTATCTGTGTAACTGCATCTCTAAATAACTAATTTATCGTATGTAAATTCAAGAACTATGATCTAGATTAAACCGAAGAACTCTCACTAAGATTTAGAGATACGGTCTCGGAGCTGACTGGATTGAGGCCATGAGCTGATGTAAGGTTTCTTATGCTCTCAGAGTTGACTGAGTAGAGGTCATGGGCAGATGTGTTTGAAGATCCAATCCCTGATTTATCTGAAGAAAACATTGTGGGCCGACTTCCACTTGAATTATGGTCTTGCATTTGTTGATATTGACCTTTCGGTTGTTTTGATTTCAAATCATTTTCGTAGATGCTAGCATCCGAGATCACGTCTGGGATAATGGTTTGTGCTTCTAGCATACTAACTACCTCTGACATGGTAGGCCTCAGTGCTGGAGATGCATTGCAGCATAGCAGAGCCAATTTTATCATCCTTTCAACCTCGTCCTCGCTAAATTCATCCAAGTTAGGATCCACTAGCTCCATCAACTGACCTTTCTGTTGCAATTGAAAGGCCTGCAACATCCAAGTAAAAAGGAATTACAAGTTAAACTTCTGACAACTAAATCGATAGTGAATTAGGACACATTGTCATTGAACTTACCCAATCAAGAAGGCAAACACTTCCACTTTGTGATCGGTAGCTTGCATTGTTCCTTGCACTCACAGTCTCCAAAACGACCACCCCAAAACTATAAACATCTGCTTTTTCTGTTAGATAACCCCAAAGTGCGTATTCTGGAGCCATATAACCTCTGGAATCAAAATACATGTCACAATATTATTACTTGAGGCAACTAAACATTTGATTCTGTGAGATCAGAAATCATGTTGCAAAATTATGTGACTCACATAGTTCCAGCAATTCTAGTACTAATATGGGTGTTATCATCTTCTTTGAGCTTAGCTAGTCCAAAATCTGATATCTTAGCATTCAATTCCTTGTCAAGCAGCACGTTCGTAGCTTTGATATCTCTGTGAACAATCCTGAGTGTTGATTCTTCATGGAGAAAGGCTAGACCTCTAGCTATTCCAACACATATCTTCTGTCTTGTTGGCCAGTCCAATTTCAAAGGATTTTGTGAACCTATAAATGTTACTCAGCGTACCCGGTCAAAGAAATTTTTGTTGAATGAAAGCATTTACTATATGCAATATTGCAATTAACTGTCAGCATATATATTACCAAAAAGTGCCTGCGCAAGGCAATTGTTCTCCATGTACTCATAAACCAACAGTAATTCATTCCCCGCAACACAGCATCCAAAAAGCTTTACAAGATTTGGATGTTGCAAAGCAGAAATCATGCCAATCTCATTCACAAACTCACGATTTCCTTGCCTCGATTTGGAAGAAAGCTGCTTTACTGCAATGAAAGTACCATCCGATAATTGGCCCTACATGAAGCGATTTTACATTTAAGGTTTCATAAGAGTTGCACATGGAACTCAAACAAGATTTTGAAAATTAATGGTTAGTTAGAAAACCTTATATACAGATCCAAAACCACCTTCCCCAATCTTATTTGCAGGATCGAAGTTGTTAGTGGCAGCTCTTAGTTGTCTGAAGGTGAAGGTACCTGTTTGCAGATCTAGCCCCTTAAGGTCTGTCCCATAGCAGTCAGAAAGAGAGTCATCGAGTTTTCATTCCTACGTTTGAATAATATGACAAACAGAAAATGTACAGATTGAAACGAACAAAAGATTTAGTCCATACCTCGCTCTCTTGTGTTTTTTTCCCAAAAATAACGTTTACAGAAAACAGCCATGACGCAAAGAAAAAGGAATAACACTGAAGCGATAACCCCAACCAGGATAGGTAATTTACTTGTTCTTTTAGGTTCTGAGTAAAGTAAAATCACACGTCAGAAACTAAACATTCATACCATTCAGAAACTTGACCACTAAAACAAAGTTTTGTTTTTCTCTTACCGTCACAATTAGCTTGGGAACCTGAAAAATAGTAGAGTTGCGCTTGTCAGATAATAGAACTAAGTAGAGTGAAGCAGAGGATCAACAACGATAAAGCCAATTTCATCATAATAACATGCTTGACATCAAGCTTCTTTCCTAGGCATGCTCACATTAACTAAAACCAATTTATAAACGTTGCTATTGGCCGAGATGCTAGCTAACATGTTACCATAAAGACGACATGATCCAAAATATAGTTTTCGTCAATTGAAGTACCAGTGATGCGAAACAGGGCAGCAAACATCACTGGCTGCAGACTTTGAATAAGCAAGACTGATAAGATACAACACAACTTACCTTGACACACAGAAATAGCAGATATGATAGGACCATAATCTCCTCTATCTGGGATACAAGTAGTTCCTTTCCCAGCCCAATATAAGCGAATCTCCAGCGTATTGTTTGTCACTGTGGTGTTGAAGAATGACCTTTTGATTTCTTTACCAGTTCCATTGGCTATATCCTTTATGTTAAAATCTTTCCACACTAATTTTCCCTGAAACAGAATGTTATAAACTAGTCCAATAAAAAGGGAGCGACAGGTTCTTGTCATAACATAATTGATTACCTGAACATAAATATCAAAAAAGCGTCTTCCAGCTCTGTTGGATGTTTCTTCATCCCTGAATAATACCTCCGCAAAGTGGAGATTAACGGTGTAATTCCCATTTTCCAGACAATTTGAATAATAGGTGAGGAAAAGAGGAGCAGCTCTAGATCTGTACATCATGATTGACAATATGATCAGAAATTTATTCACCTCCCACTTGGAGTACAACTATCCATTGTAAAGTTATTATAGGAAAGATCACTGCAAAATAAATGAAAACATACATGAACTTTTAGATTATAAGTAAATAAAATTAAAATCAATAAGTAATTAGAATACATAAAACTTTCAAAGAGTAACAGTCGAATGAAAAGCAACATTACAATTTACAAGTAGTCAAAGTTCATAAACTTGCTGAAATAACAATATCCAGAACTACTAAATATGAAATAACTACCTTTAATTGCTAAAAAAGTGTATCGGGGAACTTGTTAGAGCTCTATATGTAATACTATATTTTAACTGATTGAGAGGAACGTGGGGCCTTAGATATAAACAAAACAAAATAGTTGTAAGAAAGTTGAAAATCGAGCTTCTGAAAATAGAACATACATAGGAGATTGTGCGCCAAGAAACAACTTTGGGATGTCCCAAGAGAGCATGTTGTGACTGAGGAAGCTGATAAGAAGGCACACAAGGTAATAAAATTCTAGCATAATATCACTTCAATGCAACATGTTGCAACAATTTTTTTTTTTTTTTTTAAATCGACAGTTGCTTACATATAGTTTACATTTGGATCTACTTCGGCAGTAATTGCTTCTATCTTGTTAAAACTCAAATCACTGCATAAAATCTGTGAAGAAATCTGGAGATAATTTGTGGCTAGAGTAGGTTGCCTTGAAGCAGAAAATCTGGAAATTTTCTGTGCTCTCTTGCAAGCATACAAACTGAAAAATTCAAGTGCAGAAATATAAACAAGAACACACCAAAATTTACGTGGTTCGATCCATGATCTACTCCACGGGAAGGATAGAAATGAATGCACTAGAGAGAATTTGGATTACACACTCTCCTCACTGCACTCTCAGCTTAGAACCATTCTAAGCTCTCTGTTTTTGCTTCTTTTCACTCAGCTTTCTTTTTCAAGTTTTATACAACTTACATGACCTGCTTTTTCTATATTTACTGCACATCAGTATTAATAGCCTTTTTAGGTGGCTGACTATAAATGTAAATACAGCAACCAAAAAATAGACAGCAAGACGGCTGCAGACAGACAGCAAAAAAACAGCAGACATACAGCAGCAAAATAGCATGCAGACAGCAGTAAAACAGCATGCAGATAGCAGCAAAACAGCATGCAGACAGCAGCAAAACAGCAGCATGTTGCTGGTTGAGATGCAGTGGCTTGAGTCACATTGCATCAATTCTCCACCTTGACTCAAGATCAGTGCATTCTCCCTCCAATTCTTCAATTACACCTTGGTGACTCCAATTAGGCTCAAATAGAGCCTGAATTTTTCTGTTGGGAGAGGTTTGGTTAACATGTCAGCTGGGTTTCTTGCAGTAGGTATTTTCTTCATTGCAACGATTCCTTTTTCTGCAATTTCTTTCACAAAGTGATATTTGACATCTATGTGCTTTGCTCTACCATGATGAACTTGATTCTTGATCAAATGGATGGTACTTTGATTATCACAATGGAGTATAAAACTGTCTTAATCAACACCTAACTCCATAATCAGTCCTTTAAGCCACAAACCTTCTTTGACTGCCTCTGTAGCTGCAATATATTCAGCTTCAGTTGTTGAAAGAGTAACCATGCTTTGCAGCCCTGCTCTCCAACTAATTGCTTTTTCCCAAATTGTGAACACATAACCTGTGATTGATCTCCTATTATCCTTGTCTCCAGCATAATCTGAGTCTACAAATCCTTCCAAAACTCCACCTGAATCATGACCTTTTCCATAACATAATCCAAGAGAAGTTGAACCTCTTAGATATCTTAGTATCCACTTGGCAGCATGCCAATGAATTCTTCCAGGATTACTCATATATCTACTAACCATGCTTACTGAATATGCAAGGTCAGGTCTAGTGCAAACCATTGCATACATTAAAGATCCAACTAAGCTTGCATATGGTATAGAAGCCATTTCCTCCTTTCTCCTTTTCTGTTTTGGGACAATCTTCTGCTGAAATTTTGATTTGTTTACCCATAGGAGTGGAAACCATCTTTGCTTTGTTCATGTTGAACTTGACTAGCAATTTTTCTATGTAATCTTTCTGACTCAACCATAATTTATTCTTGGATTTGTCCCGAATTATCTGCATGCCAAGAATCTTCTTTGCAGCTCCCATGTCCTTCATATCAAACTCAGATTTTAGTAAATGCTTCAACTTGTTGATACTTTGCTTGTTCTTTCCTATCAACAACATGTCATCAACATATAACAACAAATAGAGATAATTACCACTGCAGAATTTTTGATAGTACACACAATTATCAAATTGACTTCTCTTTAGTCCATTTGCAATCATGTAACTATCAAACCTTTTATACCATTGTCTAGGGGCTTGTTTAAGCCCATAGAGTGATTTTTTCAGCAAACACACATGATTTTCCTTGCCTTTAACTTCAAAGCCTTCAGGTTGCTACATCAGAATTTTTTCTTCAATGTTTCCATGCAAGAAAGCCGTTTTTGCATCCATTTGTTCTATTTCCAGGTCTTCTTGAGCTGCCATTGCCAATAGAAGACGAATGGATGTATATCTCACCACCGGAGAATATATTTCTTGATAATCAATACCCTCCACTTGAGAATATCCCTTAGCTACAAGTCTAGCTTTGAATTTTTCAGGTTGTACTCCATCTATACCAGATTTTTTCTTAAAAATCCATTTGCAACCTATCACTTTAATTCCTTTTGGCTTTGGAATTAATTCCCAGGTCTGATTTTTTACCAAAGAACTCATTTCTTCCCTCATTGCAGCTATCCAATGCTTTGAATTCTTTCCCGTCACAGCATCAATGTAATTTGTGGGTTCTTGCTCAAGTTCTTCTCCTACTTGTAAAGCATAGGCAACAATATCAGCTTGAGCAAACCTCTTAGGAGCTTTTATTTCTCTTCTAGCTCTATCTCTACTAAGCAAATAGTCTTGCAACTCTTCTGCACCATTTTCAGAATTTTCATCTTGATCAAGATGAGTTTCTTGCATATCTTGCTGCCCTTCACCATGCTCCACATCATTATCATGTGTCTCCTCTTCAGTTTCTGAATTTTTCAGCTCAACATCTTGAGACTTCATCTCAAACTCAAATTCAGCAAGCTGAGATTTATCATACACACTACTCTTGTGACATGAACTTTCATCTAATCCCAAAATTTCTTCTTCCTTGAAAAGCACATCTCTGCTGATTATTGCTTTTCCAAGCTCAGGACACCATAATTTGTATCCTTTCACTCCAGGAGGATAGCCAAGAAACAAGCATTTGAGTGCTCTTGGTTGAAGCTTCTCTTGCCTAATGTGTGCATAGGCAGTTGCTCCAAACACTTTCAAGTGATCAAGACTTGGTACTCTACCAGTCCACACTTCTTGAGGAGTCTTCAACTTTATTGCAGTTGAAGGACACCTATTGATTAAATAACAAGCAGTAGCAGCAGCCTCTGCCCAAAATCTTGCAGGTAATTTAGCATTAAACAGCATACATCTAACCCTCTCTAGAATGGTTCTATTCATTCTTTCAGCTAACCCATTTTGTTGAGGAGTACCCTTTACCGTTCTATGTCTAACCACACCATGTTCTTGACAATATTTGGTAAATTCTTCCCCACAAAACTCAAGACCATTATCAGTTCTAAGAAATTTTAGTTTCTTGCCGGTTAGATTTTCTACCATTATCTTCCAATGTTTGAATTTTTTTAATGTTTCATCCTTAGATTTCAGCATGTAAATCCATACTTTTCTACTGAATTCATCAAGAAAAGTGAGAAAATACCTGGCACCACTTAGTGACTTAGTCTTGGCTAGCCCCCATAGGTCTGAATGGACATATTCTAGGATGCCTTTGGTGTTGTGCTCTGCTGCAGCAAACTTCACTCTAGTTTTCTTTCCAAAAACAAAATGTTCACAAAATTTCAGCTCCGGTAGTTTGTGCTTTCCAAAGACACCTTGCTTTTCAAGAATCTTCAATCCTTTCTCGCTAACATGTCCAAGATGCATGTGCCATAAATCAGCTACATTCATCTTTAATTTTGATGCTATTGCAGCTGCTGCAGAAATTGTTTCACCATTTAGAATGTAAATGCCATTCTTCTTGTATCCTTTCATTACAACCATGGCTCCTTTTAGGATTTTTAGAACACCATTTTCAGCCCTAGCTATGTAACCATTAAAATCTAACATGCCAACTGATATTAGATTCCTTTTCAAGCTAGGAACATGTCTTACATTTGCTAATGTCCTCGTCATCCCATCATGAAGCTTCAATTTTATTTCTCCAATACCAGCCACATTGCAAGCTTCATTATTTCCCATGAGAACCTTCCCTTCATTCAATGGTTTGTAGGTGGAAAACCATGACTTATTTGGGCACATGTGAAAGGTGCAACCGCTGTCTAGAACCCAATCACCATGTTGTTCTAAATCTGTCACCATTAACACCTCTGCATCATCAAATCCTTGTGAAGCTACAGCTGCATTGCCACTCTCTTCATCTTTTGCTGCATCATTTTTCTTTCTACCTTTCCTATCAGGAAAATTTCGTCTGATATGTCCCTCTTTGTTACAATGGAAGCACCTGAATTTACCTCTAGATTTAGATTTTGATCTACCATGGCTACCTTTAGCATTAAAGTTTCTTTTTTCAGCTCTTCCTCTAGCAATAAGGCCTTCTCCAGAGTTGGAACTTTTTCCTTCAATCTTAAGATCTAATTCCTTTGAATGAATTGCAGCAATAACTCCTTCTAAACTTAGAGTATCCTTGCTAAACTTCAAAGTATCTCTAAGCTGGTCATATGTTTTAGGCAGTGAGTTTAACAAAATGACAGCTTGATCTTCATCTTCTACTTTCACTCCTACATTCTCAAGATCTAAACTTATCTTGGTAAATTCATCTATATTTTCATCTACTGATTTAGATTCATCCATCCTAAATCCATAGAATTTTTGTTTTAAATAAATTCTATTAGGTAGAGACTTTACCATATAGATTTCTTCAAGCTTCTTCCAAATTGATGCAGCTGTGGTTTCTTTGGACACCTTCCGAAGAACTTGATCTCCTAAGCTAAGAATGATTGTGTTCTTAGCATTCTTCTGAACTTTAGCCCATTTTTCTGGTGTTGAATCTTCAGGCACTTTTTCTTCATCTTCCAAGGCTTCATCAAGCCCCATGTTTCCAAGCAATGCTTGAATCTTCATTTTCCATAAACTAAAATCTGTCTTGCCATCAAATTTTTCTATCTCCATTTTCTGGTTTGCCATTACAACTTCAAGATCTTCTCTCTCAGCAGAGAAACCTTATTTGTTTGAAGCAAACCACCTTCAGATCTTTAAACCTCAGCTCTGATACCAGTTGTGAAGAAATCTGGAGATAATTTGTGGCTAGAGTAGGTTGCCTTGAAGCAGAAAATCTGGAAATTTTCTGTGCTCTTTTGCAAGCATACAAACTGAAAAATTCAAGTGCAGAAACATAAACAAGAACACACCAAAATTTACGTGGTTCGATCCATGATCTACTCCACGGGAGGGATAGAAATGAATGCACTAGAGAGAATTTGGATTACACACTCTCCTCACTGCACTCTCAGCTTAGAACCACTCTAAGCTCTCTGTTTTTGCTTCTTTTCACTCAGCTTTATTTTTCAAGTTTTATACAACTTACATGACCTGCTTTTTCGACATTTACTGCACATCAGTATTAATAGCCTTTTTAGGTGGCTGACTATAAATGTAAATACAGCAACCAAAAAATAGACAGCAAGACGGCTGCAGACAGACAGCAGAAAAACAGCAGACATACAGCAGTAAAACAGCATGCAATGTCCCAAGAGAGCATGTTGTGACTGAGGAAGCTGATAAGAAGGCACACAAGGTAATAAAATTCTAGCATAATATCACTTCAATGCAACATGTTACAACAATTTTTTTTTTTTTAAATCGACAGTTGCTTACATATAGTTTACATTTGGATCTGCTTCGGCAGTAATTGCTTCTATCTTGTTAAAACTCAAATCACTGCATAAAATCAATCAGGAAAATGAAATGTAACATCAAATATTGTTGTCAGTTGCATTAGATCGTTGCTAGATTTTGGGAATACACTGGCAAAATTCAAGTATAAGTAGAAAAGGCCATTGGTATTCAAGTATAGGAACAAATTATATATATTCATTCACCCTATATTCATAAGAAACTACTTTCACTCCCTCGTAGAACATAAAACATTTTATGAAAAAAAGAAAAAGAAAAAAAGAAATTTGCTGATTCTAAAATAATGGTTCATGTATAGTCCTTATCCATCTAGTTAACATCATTTAATTGATTTTTAAATTAAGTTTTCTTTGTGCTCCTTTAACCATGAAACTATAATATCCTAAATCTTGTAGTGTACATTATATCATGTGTTATGGTTACATATGTATTAATGTATATGTAATGTATTTGAATTATAATGTAATAAATGAAAGAATGAGGGGTTTAATGAAAATAGTATTGGATTTAATGGTTATAAGGGAGGAGAGATGGACTAAATAGAAATTTGGCATAATATTTGTCTATAAATGGGAAGACTTCTAAAACTCTCTCATTTCTTTCGTTGCTTACACGTTCCCAGCCCTATACACTCTTAAAAAAATTTTCACACAACTCATCAAGGAATCAAGGAAGGAAAAAGGAGGGAGAAGGAAGAAAGAAGTGGTAAGAACTCACCATTTTTCCTTAAAATTCTTGTCTTAGTGTGTGTGTTTGCAAGAAAATTTTTGGGTTGTGATTTGAGTACGTGAATTGTTGTTTGTGCTGCTGGAAATTTGTGTGGAAACATGAATTTGAATGAGTTTTGAATGTATCTAAGCAAGAGGATGAAGATATAAGCTAGAATTGAGAGTTTAGTTCAAATCCTGGAAATTTTGTTACACTGAGTAGTGCATGTTCCGAAAATTACCAAATATCAGTGGGACATTTTCTTGTTCTGAAATTTTTATGGATGAAAATAGACATGTCCAGGAGTGTATAGCAATTGGATTCACTCAAAAATTCGAAGTAGGTGATTTGTAGTGAATTTTTGAATTTCTGGTATGGTATTGCACATTTCCCCTGTCTTAGAACAAAGTAAGGGAAGACGATTTTAGTTGAAGGTCCAAATCTTCATAGAATTATCTGATTTTTGGTATGCAAGTCCTTTTACGTGTCATATATGAGACTGTAAATTTTCACTGAGATTAAAGCTCTGTGTGAATTGTTATAGATTTTTAAATTTGGCTTGCTAAAACTGGAATTTTTAGTTTCCAAAACAGGGCAGTTAGAAATAAATAGATTTGAATGCGTTAAACACCTTGAAAAACCCTGATTTTTGGTATGGAGGTATATATATTTGTTATATACCAGCCCGTAAATTTTTGTAGCCATTTGAGTTGGATTAAAATTCCTACAAATTTTTAAGTTGATAGTGCTCAGTGAAGTGAATGCAGTGGCAGAATTGTTGAGGTAATGAATTTGATTATTTTGAGTGACCTAATGACCCCAATTTGCTCTAAAAAATTTTAAGGAGACATGAGGTATGTGTGTAAAAGATTTCTACCCAATTGTGTGAATTTTGAAAGTAGACAAGTGTTGTTGTAAATTGTTTGTCAAAGTAATAATAGAAATAGAGCCAAAAAGAGGAAATGTTTTACAAGTGTATGGTGACCTAAAAAGAGATTTTTATTTTATTTTTAGATCAATGACAAGCATCGAAAAGCAGCTATACGAGGTAAGTAAGCTAACTATTCTGAGGCCATAATAAATTGTGTATTGTATGTATGTAATTTTGTGGATTGTAACATTATTAATTGCTAGCACTTTGATGCTTGAATGTGAGATATTGTAACTGTTCTAGAATGTTGATATCAAACTTCTTTTATGTGTGACTGATTGTGAATGGTGAAACATGATTGGCATGCCAAGGCCTAGGAAGTTTAGCTCTCATAGCTTGAGGGGAGGTCTGGACCATGTGTTTCTCTAAACGAGATTCGATAGCATGCGTCCGATATCACCCGGATTGTCAGACTAGCCTCGAGCTATTTCAAGTGTAGGCATCTAAATGTATTTGTACTGTTCTGTACTGTTTTGTACTGTTCCATGGCTTGAAGGGAGGTCTGGACCATTTGTTTCTCTAGACGAGATTTGGTAGCATAGGCCCGGTATGACCCGGATTGTCAGACTAGCCTTGAGCATTCCGTACTCTCATGTCTTGAGGGGAGGTCTGGACCATGTGTTTCTCTAGACGGGATTTGGTAGCATGGGCCCGGTATCACCCGGATTGTCAGACTAGCCTTGAGCTATTATATGGGAACTGACTATGAAATGAAAAGTCCTACCTTGATTAGAGAGTCTTTTCCCCTAGGTGACTGTAACTGATACTGTGGAAGCTTCCTCATTATGTGATTGTGATTGTACATGAAAAAATGATGAGTAGAGAAATGTAAACTCACTTATGTGAGGTTGAATCGACCTACAGAGGTCTAGAAAGAAAATTGGCGCGGGAGCTCAAATGTAACCGAAGTGAACTCTGGAGCATTATTTCTTTAACGAGTTAGCTAATGCTTGTGTAGTTAGAAATGGACAGTTTCATACTATGGACTGAATTCTATTATTATTGTTTATTACTGTATATTCACCTAGCTTACTTACTGAGTTTTACTCATTAAAGTTGTTGTGTGCCTCAGGTGATCAGTAGATTGAGCTATGGATGAAGGACTTTTGGTATTGTTAATAGAGTTTCCTTAGCAACCATTGACCGCTGCCTAGATTATCATAGCCATACTATAGGAATCCTTTTGATTTTGAATGTATCTATATAAAGTGAAATGGTGTGGTTGTGATTAGGAACTCTATTTTGTGTGATACTAATATTAATTTTGAAAGAAATAACAGAGCTCATATTTAAATGACTGTATAAATGCTATATTTTGTATGTCTAGTATGGGTTGTGACAGAAACAGAAGCTTGTATGGAGTTGGTGGACTATCATATATGGTTAAAACCCCTTATCTTCATGTGTGGTTATAGCAGTCACCAACCATGCCAAATATCATGAACTTTTGGAGGCAAGCTTAGAGTCTCAATTGATGAGACATTAGAGACAAAGGTTAAGTTTTGCTGAAAGAACTTACAAATACAAAATATGAGGAATGCAAATCTTACAGTACGTTCGTTACTCGGAAAACTTCTGGTGGGATAGATCCACACAAATTCAAGCTTCACAAAATCCTGATGAAGGCAAATTTCATGTTAATTTGATAAATCCAATCGCATATTGACGGGGAATCCACAACAAGGATAAACCAAAATCAAGAACAAATAAACTCCAACCAAACACTCACACACGATCAATCAACAATTTGTTTGAATAATTCTTTAATATATCAAATAATCAATGTCTGAATAATGTCTGTATAAAGTCTAACAAAATAATAATGAAAACCTATATTTATACTAATCTAACCTTTTTGGAATTTGAGTCAAATTAGGAAAGTCAAAATCTCTATTTGAGACAAAATCCCTAAACTAATAATTTGGGTTTGAATAAGATTAGGAAAAGTCAATATCCCTAATTGAGTCAAAATCCCTAAATCATAAAATTCATAATTCAATTAAACTTTAAATAATTAAATTATTGAAAAGACTAAATTATCCCTAATGTAAAAATAAATCATGTTGTATCAATTCTCTCCCGCTCGAAAAACTCGACTCCTAGCGAGTTGCTTAAGGCAGATGTTGCCAAAACACGATAAAACACCAAGTCTTGTCTTGCACAAATATAGGGACATCGTCGATCCAAGTCTACACTTCACGATAGTCCAAAAACATAGATACTAGCGATTGAATACTAGGCGATGTTGCATTAATGGACGTCAATGTTGATAAAGAAGCAATCAACATCATAGGAGACTTCAAAATAAAGATAAGCATGCCTTAGTTTGAGCATTCATCCAACACATTAGAGACTCCCAAGAAATTATTTTCATTATTGAACTTGGAGATAACTTCATGAAGTGATTGAGGAGACTCAAAAAAATTTTCTTCATGAGATGGTTCAACTTTAATATTTGGTTTGGAGTCTTCTTTTTGAGACAGATGAATGATTTTAATTGGCTTCTCATCAAACATAGACATAACTTCAATAAGACGCTCTTCAACCTTGAAATCTTCAACATGCGTAGACTCGAATTCACTAAAACTCTCTTCAATCTTAACTTCAACATGAATCTCAACCTCATGATCAATCTTACTTGGAACATCATTATCTGTAGCATCTTTCTCAACTTTTTCTCTTGCATATGAAACTTTTTTTTTAATAGGTTGACACTTGGTATATTAAACTTGCTCACAAGGTTGTGGAATATTAGTGGGGGCATTCTCACAACTCTCACATGTTGGGTGATAAGGTGTGTAAGACGCCATCTCACTCTCATAGTCATCCAATATTCTAATGATTCGATCTTTCCAATCACAAGATTCATTAGTTAGAGATCGAGAATTCACCACTCTTTGATGCTCATAAGTTTGAGGCTTTTTTCTTAGAGGCATATATCTAGGCTTAAGATATGAAAGTATAATAGTATCAATTACTAAGCATTTCATCTCGTCCTATGTTGGAAGTTCTCTCGTGCTTCCTAGATATTTGCGCTTAAGTATCCATCGTTAAAAAGCAAAATCTTTAAATTGGCTTGCATCACAATCAACTATCATATCTTCTAGAAGATCTACATCGTAATAATATCGCTCCAAGCTATCAAACCAGTGAAGAATCTTTTTAACATAATGAATGTTAAGACAACATAAGTCATGAAGAATAATTTTTACATAAGGACGACGACGAATCCCATAAAAATCTAAGCGTTTATTGAAAGCAATCTTATGTTTCTTACGTTTATAGTTGCTTTGATAAACCCAATAAGTCATTCGAATTAAACTGCAAAAATAAGAAGGTATGGAGAATTGCACCAAAACAGGTTAAACTGTAAATTCTGAGACATTAGAGGACTCCACTGTAACTCTTCAAAGGTTCAAGGGTTGGCATATTGTCCAAGCAAGCCAAAAATATAATTTTTTGGGTTTTGAAGACTTTCTGGTAGGAATTAGCAGTCGACCAAGAAGGGAAAGTTGACGGGGAATGGCCGATCTATGGCTTGGTGGTAGAGGTGAGTACCACTCGCTGGTCAGCGATAGTGAACAATGAGACGACGAACTATTTTTAAGCGTTTTGAGAGGTTTTTGGTGGGATTATGGTGATGGTGATGAAGAAAAGAATGATGGGAGTGACCCGATCTACGATTTGGTGTATTCGTTGATGGGTGATTCACCAGTTGCCGGTGATAAACGGGAAATCTAGTTATAAGAAGTGATTGCGTTTGGAGTTTTGTGTATTTAGAGTTTATGGAATTTGAAATGATTTTGCGGAATCGAAGTTAGGCTCTGATACCAATTTGACGGGAAACCCACAACAAGAACAAACTAAAATGAAGAACAAATAAACTCCAACCAAACACTTACACTCACACACGATCAACTAACAATTTGTTTGAATAATTCTTTAATATATCAAATAATCAATATCTGAATAATATCTGTAGAAAGTTTTATAAAATAATAATGAAAACCTATATTTATACTAATATAATTTTATTAGAATTTGAGTTAAATTAAGAAAGTCAAAATCGTTATTTGAGTTAAAATCTCTAAACTAACAATTTGGATTTGAATCAAATTGAAAAAGTCAGTATCTCTTATTGAGTCAAGATCTCTAAATTATAAAATTTTTAATTCAATTAAACTTTAAATAATTAAATTATTTAAAAAATTAAATTATTCTTAATATAAAAACAAACCATACTACTGCATTATATATATTTCTATGTGTACGGTAAAGAAGTAATTGGAAGCACGAGACGTACAAGTTCGTAAAATTCTGACTGGGCAGATTTGGAAACTCATTAAACTTTGTTCCAATCACATCAGTAATCGTCCTGTGCAAAAAGACATTATTATCGTGGACTACTCAAATCGGTACCGTTAATTAAGTTGAAAAGAAACTTGAAAAAATGCCAATCCGCAGAAAGTTGAGAGGGTTCTTCTACTCACAGGTCCTTTAAATTTTCTAGACTAAAAATGGCCTCTGGAATGGGTCCTTCTAGTCCACTCGAATACATCTCCCTTCAATAATGCAGAGGAAGGACTAAAATATAATAATTATTAAAAAGGCCAAAAATTATTCGGCATCCTGCATGTGTATTTCAAAGGAAAATTTATTGATGGTAAAGAATTAAAGATCTTACAGTCTTTCGAGATTAGTCCATTTCCCAATAAAGTCTGGTACACGGCCTTTAAATTTATTATCACTTATTCTGCTGCAAACAATGAAGTGAAAGGTAGATTGTTATATAAAATTGAACAAGATACATAGACAAGAGGAGAAAACATATGAGAGTACTTACAACCTCGTCATGTTCTTCATTTTTGCTAGTGTTGCAGGCAAGCTTCCAGAGAATCGATTGGACGGAAGTTCCCTGAAAATGTGAAATTATGGCACCAAACCACCAAACTCTAAATTTCTGATTACAATTCTCAATTGCAATTTAAGAGTTCAGTTTAAATACAGCTGATATAAGTTGACCAAATTTCCAAGCTCCTCGGGGATTGTACCGGATAATTGATTGGCTTCCAGGCTCCTAAATTTTATGAACCATATAAGAACAAAAGCAAATTTACGTTGTCTATACATAACAGAAGCATTGAATTTTAAACATCAGAGCATACAAGATAGTAAGATTGGTCAAGCCTCCCCATTCTTTTGGAATTTCCCCTGATAAGTTGTTGCCAGTAAGGTAGCTGCACAAGAATGTCCCATTAGTTATAAAGAATTGAAGCTTGAACCTTGATTATGCTTCGATAAAGAGAAATTTTCATGATGTTTTGACTTTTTAATCTAAATACATGAACATTTTTCTATGATTATATATTTCATAACGAAGTTAAAATTGAAGGGTACCCGTATATGAAATTTGAAACCGGGGAAATGTTAAACAAATGGCCAAAAATTAGAGGGCAATGAAATTTTGCATAAATTCAATAAAAATTTAATGAAGATAGGGTGAATTGATTGGGCTTAAAGAGACTTCAAATGCTGCAATGAAGCCCATTCCTTAGGAAGAGTGCCACTGAGGCAGTTGCCGGTGAAATCACTGTTAAAAGAAATAAATTATAAGTCAAGGTTTTCTCCAAATAGCAAATTAATTTAGCAAAATACCAATAAGAAGGAATATTCAAGGGATGGCCTGCTACCATGTGCCCATGTCCAAACCTCGTATACTCTAATAGCTTTTACTGATCACAACACAAAACAGTCTTCTTTTGTTATCAGTTGATATACATTTTGAGGTTCAAAGCAGGGGTATTACCGAGTTCAAAGCAGGGGTGTTTAGGTGTTTCTTCTTACATTTTTTGGAGAAAAGCAAGGTTGGCCAGTTCGGGTGGAAGCCTGCCTTGAAGACCCAAAAATTTAAGGCTTCTGCAATGCAAATTCAAGTAGGGAAAGTAATGATTCCTTTCCACTCAAGAGGAAGCCCCCAGGGAAACTAGAATATGATAATATCACATTATATCATCAGAATGTAATAGATAATTAAGCAGATCAAAAGCAGCACTCAATTAAATACATGTTTGTGATGTTAGAGAAACCGCCAAGTGCGCGGTTACAAGCAGGGACGGAGCCAGCATAGGCCCAAGAGGGGCAATTGCCCCTGGGCCAAAGAAAAAAATTAAAATAATATTTTTTAATTATTAAAAATGCATATTGCTATAAATATATATGTATATATGGATATATATTTTTGTTTACATTTTATTTATCAAACAAAATTTTTTTATAGTTTCTCTATTATCACTAATTAATTTATTTTGTCTCTATTATTGTTATTTTTATTTTTAAAAGGATAAGATTATTTTGAATTAATAAGTTTAAATTTTTATTTAGTTTTATTATTAATTACTTTATTTCGTCATTTCTCTTGTAATTAAAACTTAAAATTGATATGATAAATATTATTTATATCTCAAATAATGTTAGACTAAAAATATTATAAACTTTTTAAATTTACAACATTATTTTATTTATATTAATTTATTTTATCTTATTATTGTCAAATTTTACCCCCTCTAGAAATAATTTCGGAGTCCCTGGTTACAAGTAATATTGTTGTTCTGGTACTTCTCAGTTTCTTTTTCAATGTATAACGGCAGCTTTCCTAAATGACAAGCGTCTTCTGCCTGGATGGAATTCTGGAGCCTGCCCCCAGTTTCTCCACTATTTGCTCAACAACAATTGCTGCCATAAGATGAAAGAACAGCCAAGAGTCAGAAAAGTAATCATTTCTAATACCAATTCAATAACTTTCAAATCATTGGTTTATAATGCAACTTCGAACCTAGCAAGGATAAACATGAAACAAATTAACCAATTAATTACCTTCATTGGGGTGCAGTACTGGATGGCCAAAGCAAAGTGAAGTGACAAAGGAAAGTAGAAGAAACCAGTGTTTGATGAGCATCATGAAAACACATGAAAACTCGAGTATTTACCTGAGTTCCAGATAGTTTTTCCGCTAACCTGTTTCTGTGGCTAATGTCAGATGGGAGTGGCTTAATGAAGGCTACTTATTTGAAAGGTACTAAAAGCATCAGACAAGGGATTGAAAGTAGATATTGACAGGTTTTGAGTGGTCCCCAACGCCTTCATCATGGAATTAGGATTTGGAAAATGCATGGATGTCCTTCAATAAACTTGCTTTAGAGCCAGCCACCGACCCAAACGTGGGTACGTAGGCAAATGTGAAAGCAGAGAGTTTTCCTGGAAAGAAAACTTGGTTTACTTTATGGGTCAGCCGAGGTCAACCGGGCCCCTACCAGATAATTATTAGAGCAAAGTTTGTAATGAAAATATTTTATTTATTTCATATGATTTCGTGTCTTTCCCTCTCCTCACTCGCATTTTCATGGGTCTTTCTCAATCAACTTTAATTAGCGATGTCGTATCTATTCCTTACGCTAATTAATTAATTTGTTCTGTATTTTTATCTGTTTGAAAAATCATAATGTTGAGTGCTTTTGACTATGATAATTTTCATATAGAGTTAATTACTTAAAGTTTTTCATCTTAAAAAATTTGTTTGAAAGAATTTAGATATGATCTCTTGTTCAGCAAATAAATAAATATCTTAAAATTAAGTTTTAAATTATATAAAATTAAGTATGTTTATTATACTTTTAGTAACCACCTGCTTTTAAAAAAAAAATCCTACATTTTTTAACTTTTTCTCTCCAAAGAGCAAGAATTTTCCTGAGTTAATTAGACCAAATATGTCCGGAGGGAAACTGGGAATGTGGCTGAACTGGACTGTGAACAAGCTAGCAAATATATATATATATATATATGATCAAAATAATTGGGTGGTTGACAGTGAAGTGAAGAGAGTTCAATTATTTGATAGTGCAAAATAATTGGGTGTGGTTGAGTGTAACGATTTATTTTTCAAATTTGTTTTTAACAGCTTGATCAAGCAGTGATGAAAGGTGGACAAAAAGTGTCTCAAATTAGGTCAAAATCTTAAGTTACAATTGCCTGGCATATATATGTCTGTGTGTGAGTGTGTTTTCTTATTAAAGTTGCATCGAAAGCCAAAGAAATTAGAAAACAAGACCAAGAATATTACAAAATTGTCTTTTAACCAAATTAAAGAAACTGCACCTTCAGTTTTGTAAGTTGCTAGCTACACTGGCGCTGCCTTCCTTCTACTAAACTGAACAATAATGGTTGATGATGGCAACATGATCAATTACGAGAAAATTAATAAGTGAAATAAGAACTCGTGCATCCAAACTTCTCATCCTATTGTCTAGCTTATTATTTGAAAAAGTCATGGCCTGTGATGTAAGGCAGAAGAACTCTCACTGAGGACCAGAGATGTTGTCTCGGAAAAGTTTGTATAGGGATCATGGGCAGATGTAGTGGAAGATCCAAGCGATGGTTGCCCCGACGAGAAGTTAGGAGCTGAGCTTCCTATTGAACTATGGTCTCGAATCTCTTGATTATGATCTTTGAATTGTTGTAATTCCACACAGCCATAGATGCTAGGATCTGACACTCTTTCTTGAATAACTGTTTGTGCTTTGAGCATACTTACCACCTCTGACATGGTTGGCCTCAGTGAAGGCGATGAATTGGAGCACAAAAGAGCCAATTTTAACATCCTTTCAGCCTCTTCTTTGTTAAACTCATTTTCCAATTTTGGATCCACTAACTCCATCAACTTTCCTTTCCGTTGCAAAGCAAAGGCCTGCAACATGCAAGCAAAAGAATGCACTTGTTAAACTTCTGATACCCAATTGAGAGTACAGGACATATTATTACGAAACTTAATTACCCAATCAAGAAGGCAAACATGTCCATTTTCTACTTGGTAGCTTGCATTTTTCCTTCCACTGACAATCTCCAAAGCAACCACCCCAAAGCTATAAACATCAGCTTTTTCTGTTAGGTAACCCCATAGTGCATATTCCGGAGCCATATAGCCTCTGGATGAAATAAAATTTAATATCAGAATTAATATTAGATGCTACATGTTTCAAAAACAAAAATCATGTTTCTTAAATATTAAAACTAACATAGTTCCAGCAACTCTGGTGCTGATGTGGGTGTTCTCCTCATCTTTGAGCTTAGCTAATCCAAAGTCTGATATCTTAGCATTCAGTTCCCTGTCGAGCAGTACATTTGTAGTTTTGATGTCTCTGTGAACTATCCTAAGAGTTGATCCCTCATGGAGAAATGCTAAACCTCTGGCTATTCCAATACATATCTCCTGCCTCGTTGCCCAGTCCAATTTCAAGGTACTTTTAGTACCTATCCAAAATATCCAATAGCCGGTCAAAGAAATTGCTAACTGAAATCATTTCATATATGCAACATAAATAAATTAAAACCAAGAAGCAAATGTCAGTGTGTTTACCGAAAAGTGCATCAGCAAGGCAATTGTTTTCCATGTACTCGTAAACCAACAGTAATTGATTCCCCTCAACACAGCATCCGAAAAGCTTTACAAGATTTGGATGTTGCAAACCAGAAATCATGCCTATCTCAGTCACAAACTCACGATTTCCTTGCCTTGATTTAGAAGAAAGTTGCTTCACGGCAATGACAGTACCATCAGATAACTGGCCCTGTGTTGAGAAGATGCTGGAGAAGTTAGTTAATTAGTTAACCAGCAAGTTTCCAAAACAGAATTCAGCTGCTGGTTCAGTTGGAAATCATTCTGTTATACAAAGGTGCCACGTCAGCAATAGTTAGTTAATTGTTCTGTTACAATTGCTGTATATAAACATTGATCAACGTTGATGTAATTCATTATTATCAAGTGAATAAAATTCAGTTACATTTTCTGTACTTCTCTCTGTTTTCTCTCTTGTTCAACTTGGTATCAGAGCCAGCCATCACATGGCTGATCATTCCTTCAACTTTCCTGATGAAACACATTTTCCTGGAAATAATAATTTCCCGAGAAACAATCATCCTGCTCCACAAATGAATTCGAGTTTTGTTAATCCAAATATACACTATCAAGGAGTCTCCAACTTATCATCATCTTCACTGTCAGTAGCTGCCTTGCCTTCAGCACTGCCGACCTTGACAATCAAACTTTCAAGAAGCAACTATGGATTCTGGAGATCTCTGGTTCTGCCGACTTTAGGAGCTCATGATCTTGAAGGATTCATCAAAGGAGATAAGATCTGTCCTATGCCTTTTATTTCTGTGAATGATTCGAATGACACCAGTGATAACACAACACAACCTAATCCTGACTTTCTTGCATGGCAAAGAACTGATAAATTCATTCTTAGTTGGCTGTTATCATCAATTACAGAGAGTATGTATGGTCATGTAGTGAGATGCAAGACTTCAAGGAGTGTTTGGGAAACTTTAGAAAAACTTTTCTATACTGAGTCCAGAGCTAGGACAATGCACCTTAAGCATGCATTACAAACAACTAAAAAAGGCTCTCTGTCAATTGCTGATTATGTGCTTAAGATGAAAGAAATATCAGATACATTACTAGCCATAGGAACTGAAATTACTGATGCAGATCTACTTTTACATATACTGGATGGATTAGGTCCTGAATATGATGCTATTGTTGTTAACATTACCTCAAGAGTTGATTTCATATCTCTTGAAGAAGCTCAATTTCAGTTGCAGAGTTATGAGCTTAGATTGGCTCAGCACAATTCTGTGCAAGTGGCAAATTTTGAACACAATGCCAATCTGACTCAAAGAACCTCTCAGTTTAAATCTGGTTTTAGACCACCCTTCAACAACTATGGCAGAGGAAGAGGTCGAGGCAGAAATCAGTCTAACCAATTTAACAATTTCAATAACAATACTGGTAGAAACAATGGCAAACCAGTCTGTCAAATATGTGGAAAAGTTGGTCATGTGGCTATCAAATGCTATCACAGATTTAATATAAGTTTTCAGGGGTCACAAGGATCTTCAAACACAAATAATCCAATCTCTGGACAGCCACAACATGGACAGTCACAACAAACTAATGCTCAAGTCTTTATGGCCTCTCCAGCCACAGTTGCAGATACTTCATGGTATTTGGATACAGGTGCCACAGATCATATCACAGCTGACCTGAATAAGTTGGATATGAAAGAAAATTACAATGGATCAGAGACAGTGCAGGTTGGAAATGGTAATCAACTGCTCATTCTACACACTGGCTCATCTCTTTTACCAAGTCTGTATAAGTCAAATAAGCTATTGCTTAGTAGAATTTTACATGTTCCACAGATCACAAAAAACCTGTTAAGTGTTTCCAAACTTGTTCAAGATAATAATGTTTATGTGGAATTTCATCACTGTTTCTGTCTTGTCAAGGACAAGATCACCAACCAAATTCTACTTCATGGAAGACCTGATCAAGGACTCTATAGACTCACCTCAACAATTTCATCAAATTCTGAGATATCAGCTGCTGTTTCATGCTCAGTTCCAGCATGTAGAAATCACAATGCTTCCAATCAAGAGAATAAATCTGATGAAGAAATTCTGACATCACAAAACTCTAAGCCAGTTTCATTACTTTCCTATATAGATGGTAGCTGTAATTCAGCTCTAGTTCCCTCATCAATAATGTGGCACAGAAGATTAGGACATCCAAACTCAAATGTTCTAACTCATATTGCTAGCAAATGTAAACTGTTTCCTACTAAATTCAATAAACAACTTCAGTGTGAGTCCTGCAGGTTTGGAAAGCAATGTCACTCAACTTATCCATCTTCATTACATGTAGCTACTCACCCATTAGACATAGTTTATGCTGATGTCTGGGGGCCATCACCTGTGCAATCAACAGATGGATATAAATACTACTTACTATTTGTAGATGGTTACAGTAAGTATAACTGGATTTATCCCTTGTCTACAAAAGCTAAAGTTGTTAACATATTTCCTCTTTTCCTGTCCATGGTAGAAAGACAGTTTAGCTATAAATTGAAGTGTCTTCAAACAGATTGGGGTGGAGAATTCAGACCATTAAAGCCACTACTTGACAGGCTAGGCATTGTGTTTAGACACCCTTGTCCATACATCCATCAGCAAAATGGAGCTATTGAAAGGAAGCACAGATCAGTTGTTGAAATGGGATTAACATTGTTAGCCCAGGCTGCTCTTCCTTTGCATTTCTGGTGGCATGCTTTTCACACTGCATCTTACTTGATCAACAGGTTACCTACACCACTCTTGAAATATATGTCACCATATCAGAAAATGTATCACAGGCAACCTGATTATCAAATGCTTAAAGTATTTGGATGTGCATGCTTTCCTAATCTCAGACCCTATCAAAAGCATAAGTTTGGATTTCACACTTCAGTTTGTGTGTTCTTAGGCTATAGTAGCTGTCACAAAGGTTACTTATGTCTGCATTCTTCTGGCCGAATCTATATCTCCAAAAGTGTAACCTTTCATGAAACAACATTCCCTTTTTCCACAACTAACTTCTCAAACACTCAATCATCATCTCCTAATACAAATTCAGTCAGAGATTCTGTCTGGTTGTTCCCTGCACATCTGATTTCCCAGCTCCATAACCCTGTCTATATAGCAACAGATTTCTCACCAAGTGAAAATGTCAGAAACACTGACTTAACCCCCATACCAGTTTCTTCATCTGTTCAACACTCTGCACATCCAGCTGCACATACACCAGTTCATTCACATCAGTCACACTCTGCTCCTGATTTAAGGTCTGATGAAACATCCACCATTCCAGTAACAATTGAACAACCTCCACAGCCTAACATTCATCCTATGGTGACTAGAGCTAAAGCTGGTATATTCAAACCAAAAATTTTTCACCTTGCTGTTGATGAAAAGCATATGCCAGCTGAACCAGATTCAGTCTCTCAAGCTCTGTCAATTCCCCACTGGAAGGAAGCTATGCAAGCTGAATATGATGCACTTATGACCAATAAAACATGGACTTTAGTTCCTGCAACAGATAAGTTACATATAGTTGACTGCAAGTGGATCTTCAAGATCAAATACAAGCCTGATGGTAGTGTTCAGAGGTACAAAGCCAGGCTTGTAGCTAAGGGATTTCAACAATATCCTGGTATTGATTACTTTGAGACTTTTAGTCCAGTAATCAAGCCCTCCACAATCAGGATAGTATTCTCTCTTGCAGTAACCTTCCAATGGGAAATTAAACAGATTGATATTAATAATGCATTTCTGAATGGAGAGCTTCAAGAGGATGTATACATGTATCAACCAGCAGGTTTTGTAGACAGTAAAAACCCTCATTTTGTATGCAAGTTACACAAGTCTTTGTATGGTTTGAAGCAGGCTCCCCGGGCATGGTTTGATAAACTGAAAGGAGCACTGCTTCAGTGGGGGTTCATCATGTCAATAGCAGATACTAGTCTATTCATTTACAGAAAAGGAAGGCAAGTACTTCTTCTATTGGTATATGTTGATGATATACTTGTCACTGGTAATGATTCATTCCAAGTACAGCAGCTGATTCAAGATTTGAACAAACAGTTTGCTCTCAAAACTCTGGGAAATGTGAGCTACTTCTTAGGATTTGAAGTACAAAGACACAAAGAAGGGCTGCTCTTAACTCAAAAGAAATATGCCATAGATTTATTGAAGAAATGTAACATGTTGGAAAGCAAGAAAACAAACACTCCAATGGTAGCTAATCTAAAACTGTCAAAGGATGACAGTGAACAATTTGAGAGTCCAGCTCTCTACAGAAGTGTTATAGGTACACTGCAGTATCTTGCCATGTCAAGACCAGACATCTCTTTTGCTGTCAATAAGCTTAGCCAATTCCTGCAGAATCCAACAAATATGCAGTGGCAAGCCTGCAAAAGAGTTCTCAGATATGTCAAAGGAACTCTTGATCATGGACTGCTGTTTAAACCAATGCAGAAATTGAGCCTAACAGGATACAGTGATGCTGATTGGGCCAGCTCAATTGATGATAGAAAGTCAACCTCCGGATGTTGTATATACTTTGGTGAAAATCTTATCTACTGGTCTTCCAAGAAACAAAAAGTTGTAGCCAGGTCTTCAACAGAGTCAGAGTACAGAGCCCTTTCACATGCAGCAACAGAAATAATTTGGATTCAAAGTCTGATGAAGGAGCTTGGATATCAACTGAATGATGTTCCTGTGTTATGGTGTGACAACAAAGGTGCTGAATCTTTGGCATCCAATCCAGTGTTCCACTCACGCACCAAACATATAGAGGTTGACATTCATTTTATAAGAGAAAAGGTGTTAGCAAAACAGTTAGTAGTTAAGCATGTGTCTACAGATTATCAGACTGCAGATATCATGACCAAGTCACTGCCAGAAACAAGGTTTGAGTTTTTAAGATCACAGCTAAGCATTGATTCTGAAAGCAAGTTTGCTGGAAAAGAATCCAGCTACACTTGAGGGGCCATGTTGAGAAGATGCTGGAGAAGTTAGTTAATTAGTTAACCAGCAAGTTTCCAAAACAGAATTCAGCTGCTGGTTCAGTTGGAAATCATTCTGTTATACAAAGGTGCCACGTCAGCAATAGTTAGTTAATTGTTCTGTTACAATTGCTGTATATAAACATTGATCAACGTTGATGTAATTCATTATTATCAAGTGAATAAAATTCAGTTACATTTTCTGTACTTCTCTCTGTTTTCTCTCTTGTTCAACTCCCTGCAGCAATTATAACATTTACAATTTCATACCATCGTTATACATTTAAAGTTTGCACATGGAACTCAAACAAGATTTTCAAAATTAATGGTTAGTTAGAATACCTTATACACAGATCCAAAACCACCTTCTCCAATCTTATTTGCAGGATCAAAATTGTTAGTGGCAGCTCTTAGTTGTCTGAAAGTGAAGATGCCTGTTTTCAGATCTAGCCCCTGAAGTTCTGTCCCATAGCAGTCAGAGAGAAAGAGGTCATTTACGAGTCATAGCTATGAATGATGTAACAATTGAATTAAAAAAATAAAAAAAGGAGCACGTTTTTCTGTACTCGCTATACATTTGTGTTTGCATGCAAAGACTTATGACTTGGTTGAGCAAAGATTGATTTAAAGTGTCAAACAAAAGATTTAATCCATACCCCGTTCTCTCCTGTTCTTTTTCCTCACGTAGCATCTCCAATATGAGACACCCGTGATTAAGAATATGACGCATAAGACTGAAGTGACAACTCCCACCACAATAGGTAGATTACTTGTTTCTTTAGACCCTGGGATAAGTAAAATCACATAACAAGAAGAAACAAGAAACTAATAACTGTTAGATAAAAAAAAAAAAAAAAAAAAAAAGTAAAACGTTGTTATCATGCTGAAATCCTAACCATTATAACATGATTCTTTATTTCTCACCTTCACATTTGGATCCGAAACCTGAAAATAACGCCAAACAATTATGCTTAATTATCAGATAACAAAACTAAGAGGCTGACAGAATCTATACTTGGAACATAACTTACAAGCTAATTACAATATGAATATGTAAGAGTGTTGGTACAGGTCTGGTTAAAAGCAGAAAGCAGAACCAATTTGGCAAGATAGACAAAGCTTTCTTTTGAAATTAAGCAAAGCTGATGAAGCATTGCATGACTTACCGCGACATACGGAAATAGCCGATATGATGGGGCCGTAAGTTCCTCGAATTGGGATCAAATTAGTCCCTTTCCCAGCCCAATACAAGCGGATCTCCAGGTTATTGTTTGTCACAGTGGCATTAAATTTTTTTATGATAGCTTTACCAGTTCCATTGGCTTCTTCCTTTATATTAAAATCTTTCTTCTCTAATCTTCCCTGAAACGAAATTGTCAGATTACAAGTTTTCATTTGTTGAAGCAATGTTCTCTCTCTCAGAATGTAAATGATTACCTGAATATATACATCAAATAAGCGTCTCCCAGCTCTGTTATATAGTTCTCCTTCATCGTTGAATGATATTTCTGCAAAGTGGAGATTTACAGTGTAATTCCCATTTTCCAGACAGTATCCATTATAGGTGAGAACGATAGGAGATGCACGTGCCGTAGAGTACAACTCCGGCAAACTCATTAAGGATGTAAAGTTAGTTGATATAGTATATCCTTCATCATTTGCCCCACCATCATCCATGAAGTCTCCTGTGCTTACGAATCCCCAGTTGGTTCCATGATTATAACTTAATGAAGCTCCATTTCTAGCCGAGCGATCACCTTCATACTGGGTATTGTTGACAGTTACGCTCTCTCCGCCACAGTTTATATAAAGTGATTTGTAGTCTGCCATATATTTCATTAAAACCATCAATTATCGTTGTAAATTTCAAGTGCATGATCAAAACCATGTGGGTTTGGTCAAAAATAAATTTACATGTAGCTTAATTTACCGATTTGGCAAAGCCTAGTTGCCTAATTTTGTTCAACTAGATGAAATCCCATCAAGATACAGATGCAATGGAAGAGAATAGTTTGTTCATCTCTTAACTATATTAATCTCATTTAACATCCAATGTGTGGGACTCAAAAATCCTCTCTCGGACAAGACTCTCTCGGCAAAGAGATAACTCTAATCCTCCTTGTCCAGAGTCAGGGATTGACTCTAATACCACTTCTAAAGGTTCTAAGTGTTCAACTCAAAAGGCTAATTTTATGGTGGAGTGACCAATCTCTTTATATAGCTCAAGACCCTTCTTAACCATCCAATATTGGACTCAACAATATATGTAGCTACATTATAGGAGAAGTGTTTTTAAAATGTGTACGGTTCCAAAATTTTCTTAAGAACACAAATTAGAATCATCAGTAAAATTTGACAAGATATTGAAAACACAAAATTTTACATAAAACAAGAATAGATGTCAAGTAATTATAGAATTATTATCCCCTAAAATCATACTCACATTTATGACAGCTGGAATATCCACTGGAGCATGAAGAAAGTCCACTTCTGTTTACCATCAAGATCTAAATTTGTTAGTCTAATATATATATATAAAACGAAAATTTAGAGCTAGAAAAACAGCTTCTTCATAACTGAAGTAACCAGTTCAAGGTTATTGAAAACTGCGCGCAGTCAACAGTCCAGTGTGGAAACTAACATCTTCTTCATAACTGAGTTAACCAGTTCAAGGTTATTAAAAACTGCCTCACTCAATAGTCCAGTGTGGAAACTAACATGCATATCAAGAGAAGTCTGTGAATAGATAAAACATAAAGTTACTGCTAAGAAGAGAAGAACATTATAGTCTTACATGTTATTCGAAGAGAAGCTCCGGTATAGGTTTATTTTACTGTTGGAAAAGTTAAAAACTTGATGAGTGTAACATTTTAAGAAGAAAGAAACTATAACGGAATGATGATAACATTTTCTTTTTCTATCTTACCTGCTCCCAGGACAGTAACTTATCGGTGTAAAGTTATTGTAGGAAAGATCACTGCACAGAAAAGGTGAAAAAGGAAATCATATATAAACTGCCAGATTAAGTAAATAAAGAAAGATAACTGCGAAGTGAGAAGATAATTAGGATAAGGGGGAAAAAAAAAAATCTAATGCTGACATTCATGTGCAGAGAAACATTTAAAGTACCCAAAATTGATAATCTTGGTGCGTGGAAGAGAAGTTATTCAAAACTAAAGAAACCACAATTTTTGAACTAATAGAAAAGCATCCGGGTTCAAAAGATGTTGATAAGGATGGGAATTGTCGTACGGGTTCAAGATTATTAGATCTGGACCTCCTAGTACAACAGATTATACAAATGGTAATAACTGGACAAGCCATATCCGTTAAGTTTGAGGTCACTGCATATATGAAGTGTCGGTTGAAATTAGCTTCTGACAAATTTGCAAATGTTAACTACAGAAGGGAACTGGGACGAGCGTTGAAGTATCTAACAGGTAATAGATTTAACAATTATTTTGGTCAATATAATGGAGACCTATATAAATAACAGAATCTAGAAACGGAACTGTAGTATGAATACTGAAAATCAAACATCCAAATGTTGTTACCAAGTAGTGTAGGAACATACATATAACTTCCTTTGTTGGACTGGAATGAGTCTGGTATCTTTCCAGTGAACATGTTGTCACTCAGGAAGCTAATGAGAAGCCACATATATACAATTAGTACGAGATAACACAGTTGAAATGGTAACAATTCTATTTAAAGTATTTGTAAGACTTCAAAATTTATTGCATACATAAAATTTGGATATACTTGTTTACTCTGAATTTCTCCTTCCAACTTGTTGAAAGTCAGATCACTGTACAAAATTTTTAGAACATTGCATAGTCAAAATTCTTTGTCAAAAGATCTCTTAAATCATATATAGTATCCCAGAAATAAGGCAGAAATTGATATCAAGTGAAAGTAAGAACAAAAGCATAAGCACGGAAATGTCTTTTCTGGTTAGTTAGTAACACAACATACTATACAAAGCTACCAACACAAAATTAAGCAGTGGAATGCTTGTACCAGGTACAAGGAGATCAATAGAGTTTAGCCTTACAGTATGTATATGTTCGTCATATCCCATATATAGGTTGGGACGGATCCAGACATATTCAAGTTTCTCAGAATCCTGAAGACAAATTCCACGTTACTTCAATAGCCTAATTGCACAATGGATGCATCTACATTGAACATTTTAAGAAACCAGGCATAAAATGAATAAAAGAAGAAGCAGCAGGCATACAAATATCTCAAGTTCTTGCTACTCAGAGTTGGAAAATCAAACTTTGGCCCCGGCGTATCGGCAATCCTCCTGTGTACATAGATAAGAGACCATTAATTCTAGTAGCAGACTCAGCTCCCCACAGTTAATGAGGAAAAACTCATCAAATGCCTATTGGCAAAAGGTTGAAAAGGTTCTACTCACAGGTCAGTCAGATTTCCCAGATTAAAAATGGCAGCAGGGATTGGTCCTTGCAATCCACTTGAAAATATTTCCCTTCAATAAGACAACAAACGAGAAACAGGTAAAGAGCCTATCAATCAGGACCCTCTTGCAACTTAGATAGCAAGTTTGCGACAGATAAAAATCTTACAGCTTTGAAAGTCTAGTCCAATTCCCAATATATTGCGGTACCGTGCCGTTAAAGCTATTATCACTTATTTTACTGCAAACAACAAGGTGAATGATTTATTTACTATCATAGATTGTGTATCCTGGACGAAAAAATTATACTAGTATACATACAACACTGTCATGTTCTTGAGGTTTGCTAGTGTGGTAGGCAAGTTTCCGGAAAACTTATTGGCAGAAAGTACCCTGAAATTGTGAAGTCAAGAACCAAATCACCAATTCTATATGTTTCATGTTATGTCTATAGAATCTATCTCATTCAACCCAACGTCAAACAATATCATTGGATAAGAAAAAATGAAAGAAATTATGATAAATATGTAGTCTTACAACATTGTCACCTTAAATTGTATGAAAAAAAGATGTAGAAATAGATTGTATGTACAGTTCTGTTAAACACAAAATTTTAACTGAACAGCTATTTAATTTAAAAGCAAAGAGTTAAGATGTCATACAAGTCGGTTAAGTGAATCAAATTCCCAAACTCCATAGGGACTGTACCAGACAACTCGTTGGCCTCAAGAAACCTGAAATTTATTTTTACCAAAACTGTGATAATTAGAAAAGAAACCAAAACAGAATTGCATAGCGGAATCTAAAGGAGTAGGATTTTAAAGATTGAAGTGTACAAAACAGTGAGATTGGCGAAGGAACCCCAGGCGGTGGGAATTTCCCCTGTTAAGCGGTTGGAACGAAGAAAGCTGCATAATAACGTGTATTAGTCATATAACAAAGTGAAATTACTTAGATTCAGTTCATTAAACCAGAACAACTGAGATAAATATGCTTACATTTTATTCAAATGCCGCATTGAAGCCCATTCTTTTGGAAGTTTACCCCTAAGGTAATTGCAGCTGAGATCACTGTTAAGAAGAAAGAGATGAATACAATGGATCAACATCTGACAAGTTTTCAAATAATCATTTTAAAGATGAATACAATGAATACAATGATAAATTTTTCTTACATTTGTTCAAGAAAGGTAAGGTTGACGAGTTCCGATGGAAGGCTGCCTGGAAGACTCATGTACACGAGATCTCTGCATTTCAGTTAGGGAAAAACTAGTAGTGGTTCCACATTAAAAAAAAAAAAAACGTGGATGTATTTGGAGTGGAGGCACTTACATGCTTGTGATGTGAGAGTACATACCAATTCTGCGGTTACAGGTGATAGAGTTGTTCTGGTCATCTCTGGAGCGCTGAGTGGCTAAAGGGAGCTTCCCCGATTGGCAAGGGTCTTCTCCCCCTGTGGAATTCAGGAGTCTGGCTCCCAATTTCTCCGCTATTGCTCGAAGCGCAGCCGCTGCTTAATAGTCATCCGCACCGCGCCATTATTATTTGAATACAGCGTATTTAAAGGTTAGCCTTAGCCACGTGGTCATTAAGGAAAGAGTAGCGTATTCACAAATTTGTTTAAACTTCAATCATTGTTATTATTTCCTTTTAGCAATTATTCGATACTTATAAAGTCTGTATTTAGAATTATTATAAAATCTGTATATAAAGTTGATAAACAATCATGTGAAAGAAAAGATTAATATGAATGATAATAAATGATGATGAGTCATATAACATTAAATGAGTGATGTCACATCAACTTTGTATGTAAGTCTTATAAGTATAGCATTACTCTTGACCTAATCATCCACTTGTAATTGTTGTAATTTTTATAAGTTACAGACATATGTCAATGTTCAAAATAAAGAGAGAAAAGAGAATGTTGCTAGCAATTTTTATTAAGGAAAATTTAAAAAAAAATGTATAATTTAAAAAAAGATTCAAAATCTTAAATAAAATTTTAGTCCACCTAAGAATTTGTTCTTGGTTATATCACTTCATATAATCAATTAAATAATAATTAAAATATTGTTAGGTGTAAATAGTTTTATTAATAGGTTTATTTTATTATTATATTACACAGTACTCATATCCATATAAAAATTTGAGATTATAAAAATAAAAATCACAATTCACGGCTAATTATATTTCGCGCTATAAGAATTTTTATATTGCAGCCTTATACTTTACTGATCAAACCATATCCATACAAAATATTAAAGGGCAAATATCACAGACCACCCCAAACCTTTGACTTAATTCCATGCGGATTCACTATTTTTAAATTTATTTTGTCTACCCCATCTTTTCAGAAATCATCATGAACCACCTCTTTATTAGTTTGACAGTTAGTTGAAGTCACTTTTCCATCCATTTTGTCTGTAATTTCTAAAATACCCATACTTTTTCATCATTTCTAACATCAATTACTAAAATATCCTTAAATGAGGGGTGGCCCATAATTAGGGGTATACACGAATCGGATCGGATCAGGTTTTATTGAACCCGGCTCAACCCGATGATGCATCAGGTTCATCAAAACTAACCCGCAGTCGGGTTTTTGCAAAGAGTAACCCGCTGTCTGGTTTTAACACGGGTTAGGCTCAGGTTGATTGGGTTGGTCAAAAAATCACAAAACTAAAATATCAGAGAAAAATTAAGCATATATTTCTTTGGCATTTCAACAGTTTTCAGAAATGACCAAAGCGATGACATTGTTTGTTAATTGAAAGTATATATCGAGAACACTATTCACTATGTATCACTGAACTTTGAAACGTCAACATCAGAATCTCCGGCGCATTTTTTTTTTATTTTGAAGCAAAGAGAAAATGGAAGTAAAAGAAACAAACACACACAACAAAAAAGAGAAGCGCCACAAAATGCAAGCAAAACCCAAGTTCCATGTAAAGAAAAAAAAATATATAACACTGTTACTAGATCCATCACTGCAGAAACATTGACTTTTTGCGCTTACCAATCTATGTATGTAAATATATGAACATATAATCATAGCTTTACACAAAATTTTTCTTCGACTATTATATTATTGTTTATTCTTAATGAATGGTGGTACTTTCAATCCATTGGAAATGGATTAAAAATAAATGAAAAGAAAAGATGGGCTAGCTAGGGACTAGAACAAATGAAACAAATTTTTCTTCAAATAGGACAACAGTGGTTGTCGCTTACTGTAATTTTTTCCGTGAGCGAGAGCGAAAGAAAAGATGGGCTAGCTAGGGACTGAAACAAATGAAACGAATTTTTCTTCAAATAGGACAGCAGTGGTTGTCGCTTACTGTAATTTTTTTCGTGAGCGAGAGCGAGAGTGCAGATCCAATTGAAGTGCTTGAAAAGTTGAACACAAATCTAAGAATTCAATTAGCACTAACTATGAATGTAGACAAGAGAGATGAAGATGCAGCTGTGAGCGAGAGGGAAGAGGTGAGTTAGATGAAGATAAGAGGAACTCGGGGTACAACCATGGAGGTAAGATGGGGGGCCAATAGTGGTGATAGAGGAGAGGCGGCGAACTGGCGAGAAGAGTTAAAAGTTTATTTTGGCGAGAGGAGAGTCGGAATGGATTAGGTTAAAATAGTTAAAGCTTTAGGAATAAGGGAAAAACAATCATCAAATAAAAAAATAGCACATGTTCAAAACTTTATTTTTTTACAACATAACCCTCAGGTCGGGTTTAATCAGATTTTTTTAAAGCCAACCCGATCTCAACCCGATAACTCAAAAACCCGAAATCAGGTTTCTTAATATACATATCCGATGACAACCCAACCAACCCGACAAAACCCGACCGAGTCGAATCGGGACAAGCTTTTTTGCACATCCCTACCCATGATGATTTTTGAAAAGATAGGGGTAGGTAGCAATAAAATTTGCAAAACAATTAATCCACGTGATATTAAGCCTAATGTTAGGAGTGGTCTGTAACATTATCCCGAAATATTTTGTTTCAAAATTATATTTTATATTATTATTAAAAAGTATAATAAAATGGTCATTATAACCCTTCAATTTCAAATTATTTACGAAAATTTAATGGTCAAACTAACAGATGGATGATCTATGATAATTTTTAAAAAGATAGAGGTAGACAATAATAAAATTTGTAAACAGTGAATCTGTGTGATATTAAGCCAAAGGTTAAGGGTGGTTCGTGACATTTGACCGATATTATATTGTATAACAAGTTGACAATACTTGCTAGCTTTATCTTCTTCCTCAATCTATAGAATTTATGATGAATAGAAAACAGAAACTATAAACGAGAAGAGGTCATAATTCTCAAGTAACATAACAATTGATTTTAAGTAATCCATTATAGCATATATGAATTATTTAATTTATACATTAAAATATAAAATTCCTTTTATTTAAGGAAAAAAAAATCTCAATGGGATAAGCTATATACCAAGTGAAAATGCAGATGAATAAGAATTGATTCTGCTTATGGAAGTAATCTTGATTCTGAAATGCTAGTACAAAAATTGTCTTCTCTGTATATATATGTAAGATACATTTTCACACAACCAAAATCAAACGAATTAACGAGAAAGAAGCTTAAATTAACGTTGGATGTAGTAGAAACTAAGAGGTAATTAATGAAATAAATAGAGAATAATAAAAGTTAATTAATCGGCTAAGAAAAATAGGAATATATTCAAGGTGGAAGAAGATGATTTACCTTCGGCAGGATGGAGTGGAAGCTGAAGCTGAGCAGACGTTAGGGGTACAGGCACATAACAAAGGAGAAGAACAAGATTAAAGAACTGTAGCTTTCTGGTAAACATGTTTCAACCTGCCAGAGGCTTGCAGAGGAGGAGTGGCTGGCTAGCTAGCACCTCGCACTTCTGTATATACCATATTATCAAGATATTTATGAACTGCCAATTCATGAGGTAAAAAAGTTATTGAAAAGAACGTTTTAGTGAAGAAAGATAACATTATGATAAGCTACTCAAACCATTGCTAGATTTGAAATTGTGGAAAACTGACATATATATCCTTAAAATATTTATTATCACATGCAACTACCAATCAATCAAACAAGTGGGATGGTGGGTGTTTACATTTATGTATAAGTAGAAGATAGACTTATCTCCAAAGGGGCAGTTCTGACTTTATGTCGGCTGAAAAAAATTGAATAAAAAATAATTAGTCAAAAGGAAATTTATTAAGACTCAAGCGTTCATACTAATCAATTCACCTAATGTTACGGGGTTGAGTAAAAGTAAGATAATTATGTGGGTTAGAGCTACTAAGTTTTGATTCTACATTAGTTTTAGAATATTATATTTTAAATATGAAGATTTATATATTGGAAGTGTAATTCATAAATGAAATGAATCAGCAAGTGGAAGCAAAACCTAGACAGAAGGGAAGTGTCAAAGTTTGGAAAATGATTAGGACAAGCGACTGCAGAATCAGAATTCATATATGGGTCAGATTCAGAAGATGTGGAAGAAATTTTGTTATATGATTCCTTGTGGTTCCCAGGATAGAAAATACACGACTTCGCAGCATCTTCATAATATTATAAAATATAAAAGATGAGGAACGTTTTCTACTATTCTACTTAATTTATATATCAAGTGGTTCAAGGTGAGGCAGATGACTGGAAATTTATGCATCGCGGCCACCCTCTTTTGAATCTATTTTTTTGGGAAGTTCTAGTTAACTATATCTCTTCTTCCTTCTACAATAGTTTCTACTTTACATATATGTTTAAAATTAAAAAATTCGATTATATCAAGTACTGTGTTTTTTTCCTCTTATATAGAAGCACTGAAATCTGGGAGGAAAACGACAGGGAAATAAAAAAATTTGATCTTCTTCATTTTTAGTTAATTGGAAAAGAAAATTTTAAAATTTGTAAGCTATTGGAAGTTGAAGATCTCATTTATTTATCATGTGGAACGTAACATTATAGACGGTTTGTAGTTTGTATGGATATAGAAGTTATGCCTACCTTGTGGAAATTTCACTTAGTATATGCAAATGTTTTTTTTTATTGTTTTCTTTTTTTAATCTCTGGAAGAAATTATAGATATAATTGTACATGGTATCGATATTTTGTTTTTTATTGACTAGTAGTCGGGTCACCATGTCGATGAGTGCATGCATCGTGGCCTGCTGGAACTTGAGTCTGTGGGCTCAGAATTCAAACTAGCTTTAGATCTAATGTCTAAACTTTTTCCATCTCATAATTGAAACACACCCTTCTCTGGCCTTTTCTTGTTGCAACTTGCAGAATGCAAATAACAAATCTACAAATTTATTATAATTGGAGACAACACAGCTCTCAATCGGACCTTTCACTATGGACCTTGCCTTTCAAATCAGTAAAAGCTTCTAAGCTATTTAACTAACCAGCTTGTTTGTTTGAGGGAGTCATTTTTGTGATAGTATAATTAGTCCACTCACATGGATAATAGTTATAACATGGGAATTGCTATTTACAGTAACTCTTTCAAAAAGTTTGATTGAAAAAGGAACTAATTACTAAAGAGGGAATCTTAACTTACCATAATCACCATTTGAAAAATTTGCCATTATTTCCTTATTTGTTCAAAATTAATGTTTAATTCATCTATCTCTGCAATACAATACAACTATGCAATCAAGACGTAGGTACTCTAGATATTGAAAGAAAGAAATGAAAAAAGAATAAAAATAAAAACCCGGAATGTTAGCTGAAGTATTTGCATATCAGTAGAATTTACACACAGATGACAGATCATGGGCAGATTTCGAAGAGGAGGCAGTCCATGAGAGGCCTGATATGGAACTTTGAGCAGCTGAACTTCTTATGTGACTGTCTCTAACTGCTTTAAACATCAAATACGTCTCTTCATTCACTTCACAAACCTCATGATGATCAGAGGAAGAACCAAGCTGGGAGCTGGCTGATGATGCCAAGTAATGAGCCTGACTTACTTCTATGCCTTGGTTGTTCATTTGTGGATGATGGTCTCTTAGAGTTTTAAACCTCAAATCTTCACTGTAACTTCCTGCTACAGGGACTGCCTCAGGAATGTAAGATGTTCCTTCCAGCATGTTCACCACTTCAGACATGGATGGTCTTTGTGAAGGCGAAGCGTTGGTGCATAGTAGTGCTACTCTAATCATCCTTTCCGCTTCAACCTTGTCATATTCAGATCCCAACGTTTGATCCACTAACTCCATCGGCTTCCCACTTTGCTGTAAATGAATGGCCTGGATAGCACATACCCAGAACATTAATTGTAAAAACCCCACTTTCACATTACATGTTGAAGAGATCGATATTTAATTCTAATTTATACTAGATTATAGCAGTTTCACTGTTAAAGTAAAACAGACCAAAATTAACTTGAGACTTTAAGAATGTCTTCCTAGTTTTTCCTTAAATCAATACTAGTCAATTGTTTATTATGCAATTGCCAGCTAAAGAGATGTAAAATCACCTCAATGTTTCCAAGCATACGTAAAATAAGGACATAAATTAGTGAATTACCCAATCTAGAGGACAAGAGCAATTGGTGTCTGGTACATAACTCATATTGTTCTTCCCACTAACAATTTCCAGAGCCACAACTCCAAAACTGTATACATCTGCTTTGTAGGTCAAATAACCCCACAGTGCATATTCTGGTGCCATATATCCTCTGCATATCAAATTTAACATGTGTATCAACCTTTAAAACAGCAACAAAAATATCAGTTTACAAGGGAGACGTGGCTTACATAGTCCCAGCAATTCGAGTGCTGACGTGAGTTTTCTCTTCCTCAAAAAGCTTAGCCAATCCAAAGTCTGATATTTTAGGGTTTAGATCCCTATCAAGTAGAACATTGGTTGCTTTGATGTCTCTGTGAACAATTCTGAATCTTGACTCTTCATGAAGATAACATAAACCTCTGGCTATCCCAACGCAGATCTTCTGCCTAGTTGGCCAGTCCAGTTTCAGTTGACAATTTTCACGACCTTAAAAGAACCAATGCAAAAAATATTACAAGATAAGAATTAACTATTTTTTCCTGTATGTAATTTCTATTTTCCAATTGCTTTTTCTCTCTGTTTGATCAATCAAAGTAAATGTCACTTGATTAAACTTACCAAACAAAGCACGAGCAAGGCTGTTGTTTTCCATGTATTCATATACTAGCAACAGTTGGTCCCCCTCAATACAGCAGCCATAAAGTTTCACAAGATTAGGATGTTGCAGACATGAAATCATGCCTATTTCATTCAAGAATTCACGATTTCCCTGCCTTGATTTTGAAGAGAGCTGCTTCACAGCAATTACAGTACCATCAGCTAACAGACCCTGCATCTCAGTCACAAGGAAGAAGTTTATTTGTTTAAGCATAAGCATTGAAGATGGTTCTGAATGAAGAATGAAATTCTGATAACCAAAGCTTAGCTTGTATACCTTATAAACAGGTCCAAATCCACCTTCCCCAATCTTGTTTGCAGAAACAAAATTGTTTGTGGCAGCTCTAATTTGCTTTAAGGTAAACGAACTTTTGTGGAGATCTAGTCCTTGAAGATCTGTCCGAAGGGAAGTATGCTTTCAATAAGTTTCCCAGGCCATTTTGCCCATCATATTCACAACAAACTGAAATAAGCCTTAAAAGTCTAGGTCTGGTAGTATATTTGATAAAACCATGTAAGAATTTATTTTTTAATCTTCTTTTTTACATAATTTTACTGATTATGCACATATTCACAGAGCACTACCAGATAAATATGGGACAATCAGGGTGATCTCTTCTAAGATATTGGCTAATTTCAAAGTCACCAAGGCTTTGAAAACTATTAAAAACCCGGATAGAAGGGAAGTCTTCAAGGCATATTAAAATTCATTAAGAAGGAAGTTGCAATGTTTAAGGTTGCTTTAAATTCTCCTATTTCCCATAAACAACTTTTGCAGAATAAACATTGAATAGCAGGTAGATTTTTTATTATTATTCTCTTAAATGGTTGTGGCTAGATGGAGAAAATCCCAAATAAACATGGATTTACAATATTTTTGTAATAGAAAAAGAATGCTTTATTTAAGACTGATGCGTTATTATTATAATATTTTCAATCAGAGGTGATTATTTTTCTATTTCAACGAAGTACAAACCTCGTTCTCTCCCCCTCGTGTCTCTGAAATAGTGTTTCCAGAAGAGCATACCCAATGCCAAAATTATAAGGCAGAATCCACCAACTCCAACACCAATAACAATTGGTGCAATCTTCTTTCTTTTCTGCTCATTACGGGGTTTGAATTCTGTCCAAAAGAATCAATCAGGAAAATAGAAATTTATGTACAATAATCGGAAAGAAAGGCTACTGTAGAGTATTTAAGATACAGTGACTAGGCTTAACCAAATTAGAAAGGCCCTTTTTGTCACAGTCTGACTCTAGACCTGCTGATTTCTTGGCTACTATACATCTTTAATGGTAACTGCACTTTCATATTTCCTCTTTGCAGCATATATTGAAACATGACATGTCTAATGATGTTATGACTAGGAATTTGACTCTAAACTGATCTACCAATCAGATTTCTAATTGAAAATGTAATCTAATGCATAACTCATAACTGCAATAACTGGTTGATGTCTATTCTTCTTAGTACCAGATCGTTTCCATTTCTGTTGCTGAAACATAATTGTAAGATAATTATGCAGTTAGTTATTATATGAAACAGAGGAGGAGAAATTCACTCACTGGGTTCCACAGAAATAGCTGATATGAGGGGCCCATAGACTCCAGCTTTAGGAATTGCTGTAGTTCCTTTGCCAGCCCAATAGAAGCGGATCTCTAAAATGTTATTAGTAACATTGGCATCATATGGTTTTGTAACAGGCTTTAGAACCCCAGAAGCTTCAGCTTCTATGTCAAAATCTTTCTCAACAAGGTTGTCCTGCAAAGTAGCAATACGGTGAAACCATGTTATGCCACAAGATGGCAAACCAAATAGGAAAACGGTTGACACAGCATTTAAGATGTCAGAATCCATATATCACATATTACAAAAAATATCATTTAATAACAATTCATATTTTCTTATCACAAATATATATATATATATATATATATATATATATAAATTTAACAACTATTGTCTGATAAACCAAGAATTCAAAGCCAAAAGGGTAACAGCCCAGCCTAGCCCAACAACCAAGTAGATATTCACAGAAGCTTCTTTCACGAAGAAGTATTTTTAATGAAAAAAAAATGTTGCTCAATTGTGACTAGTTACCTGAACGTAAATATCAAACATACGCCTTCCAAGGCTCATATATGTCTTGTCATCTGTAATCCGGATCTCCGCAAAGTGTAGACTCACGGTGTAACTACCATTTTCTAAACAATATCCAAAATAAGTAAGTGAAAGAGGAGAGATACGTGCACTGGTGTATAACTCAGAAATCTGTGATGACTTCAAAATTGCAACATAATTGGTGTTTTGCTCATCATCATCATCCATGAAGTCCCCAGTACTACTAAATCCCCAGTTACTATTAGTATTCAAATAAAATGTTGCAGCACCACCACCAACTGCTGCATCTCCTTCAAATATGTTGCCATTTATTTTTACGGTTTCTCCACCACAATTAATGTACATAGAGTGCCAATCTGTTAAGAAAAAAAAATCTCAAACACTTTCCTTTAGGTTACTTTGAATAGGATATCCATTTGTATAGCCAAAACTTTTATATCTAGTAGTAATTAAATATAAAAATGATTACAGGAGTTGATCAATGTGAAGAAAAATAGGAACAAATTTGTAAATTGAAAATGCAAATTTAGGTAATTTATTAATATTTTACTCCAATTAACATACTTACATCGTTGGCATTTGAAATTGCTCACGCATGAAAGAACTCCACTTCTAAATTAACTCAAGATTTGAAAAAAAAAAAAAAAAAAGATGTAAGTTCAAGAACACTTGACTAATCAATGGTCACAATGAGCAGAGCTATTGCTTTCATTGAAGGCCAATTCCAAAGTACATAAAGAGTAACAAAATCTACTGGATTGGATGACAGAATAATAATAGAGCAAAAAAGCAACTTACATGTTTTTTTCCACTGAAGAACTTTGGTACAGGTTCAGATTCATATTTCTTGTCAGTAAACAAAAGATTAAACAAATGTCAGCCCTCAGATACACACCATGAAATGACAACATGGGAAGCATGCAGAACTGACTATTTAATAAAAGGAAGCAATATACTGACATTTTCTCCCGACAAGCAAGCTGGTCAGGGCTTTGCCAAGTGAAATTATTGTATGAAAGATCTCTGCATGCAAGAAACAGAATATCATTTCATATGAGGATAGATCCTCACAAATTCCTCAAAACAAAATAGAAAAAAGAGAAAAGAAAAAAAAAAAAAAGAAACTCTAAGTATCCAAGAGATAAGATACACACACATTACTTCCTTTGATCAAGATTGACTCTGGTATACTGCCACGGAGAAAGTTCCCACTTAGAAAGCTGAACAACACCAAATCAAGCGATTATTATCAAATGTTGTGAAATTAACACCGTAAATCAAAAAATGCGGTTTAACCAACTTACATGAATTTCAAACTTCCAGAGATGTGAACATAGGGAAGTTCCCCGGTTAGCTTGTTGAAACTTAGATCCCTATCCCAAATCACAAGATAAATTATAAAATTATAGACATGCATGTAAGGCCATAGTAACATCTGCTAATTGAGTTCATGCAACAGAACATTAATTCTGCACTATACCAAAGGAAGATAAGAACAATATAGAAGAGGAGAGAACACTTGACAATTTATTTTCAAAAATTATTGCACATATAATGAGCAACCATAATGCTGGTTAAAGTCAAAGGAGAAGACATCAATACAGAGATAAAATAATACAGAAATACAATTAAGACATATATTGGAAAGAAAATCTATCCATCTAATGCGGTAACAAATTAGGAAATGAACTCATAATTTAGTGAATGTAACAGAGAGATTTGAACAAACCATTTGGTCAAACTAGCTTTAATACCATGTTAAGTAATTACTCAACACAAAATCTTAAGCATATGTTCAATAGTAGTATTTAAGCAAATTATAAATTAAATTTTTAATATACTTACAGCAGTCGCAGATTGTTCATTCCCCAGATATATTCAGGTATGTCTCCCAAAATACGACAATTCTTCAAAATTCTGGAAATTCAGTGTAACTCAGAAAAAATATAATAATTTAATTGAATAATTGTATTCATTCATAGCATAATAGAAAATTGGCAATGAACATACAGCCTTCTAATGTTTGTCATGTTTCTAAGCTCAGGAAAAGCCTGATTTTTTCCAGTTATGTCACTAATCTTCCTGCACATACAAATGTCATTACAAACTAATTTGATAACTAATATATAACATCATTCAGATTGTGATAATTAAAAAGTTGAGAAGCATTCACTCACAAGAGATATAGCTTTTCCAAAACAGAAATAGATGATGGAATGGGTCCTTCAAGTCCACTACCCTGAATTTCTCTGCGTCAAGTAAAATAAATCATCAATAGTCTTCAAGAAACAGAATGTACATTGAAAATCTACTGAAAGAAGAGGACCTTACAGTCTCTCAAGTTGCTTCCAATTTTGTAAGTATTCTGGTATACTCCCATTAAAGTTGTTGTCATTAATTCTACTGCATTATGCAATAAGAATGGAGTACTGTTTACAGGTCTGACAAATTTGTGCATACTTTTATTATGATTTCATAAAAAGCTTACAAGTCAGTTAAATTTTTCAGCTTAGCAAGTTCCATCGGCAAACTTCCAGTCAACATATTGGAGGACATTCTCCTGCATTAAAAAAGTAATTGATTCCACTAATAAGTATGTTGGCCATGGACGGAAAATAAACACAAAAAAGCCTTCTAAATGCCTTACAAATTTTTCAAGTTAACTAACTTCCCAAGCTCTGCAGGGACTGTTCCAGAAAATTGGTTTGCTTCAAGGTCCCTGGTCAAGTAGAGCCATTGACATAGCTAAGAGAATACATCGGTATAAAGTGTCATATCCAAACATTGGAGAACTGATGCATGCACAGAGACACAGTGGAATTATTCAAAGCAGTGATTAATGCATTAGAATGGATGATTTATGCATTTGGTCGAACAATAAGTCCATGCTTTTGGAGTTTTTCCACTGTCCATATAGATCCAGCAAGCAAAAAAAAAACCCGGATATTATGAATATTTTCAGAGATGGAATCCATCTCCTTGAACAAATAGAACATTTGTTCTTATCCTTGCTGTACAACCAAACCAGGCGATTTGAATCTTCACAAAATTTATAAGAAAAATAAATGAGAAAATGGAGAATTTGTGATCAGTTCATTTTTACATCCAGTGGTCAAACATCAAATAAGCCTCAAACAAATTGTATACACCAAGTTCAAAACTTACAGGTATGTAAGACTAGTAATGTTACCCAAATGGCTTGGAATATTGCCTGATAACCGATTCCCAAAAATAGAGCTGCCAATTAATCATGGTTTATTAATTAAACAGGAAAGAATACAATACTATTTGCTTTAAATGATAAGAAAGATATAGACACAGCTTACATATACTTCAATTGCGTTGAAGCCCATTCGAGTGGTATCGACCCACTTAAATAATTGTAGGCAAAATCACTGCATTCCACAACAATATATATTTAAATATCAAAGATTTTGCCTGTTTTCTAACTTCCTACCAGTTAACACTCTAAGCAAAAATTACATACAGATTACCCTCCTTGTTAACACAAACTAGCAGACAAATTTTAGATAGTTTGACAAACACATTTTGAATAGTTAAGATTGGTTCTAACATGGACATTCATCTTAAATGTAATTCAAGTTGAAATTGCATAAATCTAACTATGTAAGACTTGTATTATCATCTCTATAATAAATAAATAATAACATTAAAACTGAAAAGATAAGACACCGAATCATTGATCCTATTCTGTATGTACACTCACATTTCTTGGAGGTAAGGAAGCCGAACAATTTCAGGTGGAAGTTTTCCTGGAAAGCTGAAAAGCAAGAATTTTCTGAACATAAAAGCAAAACCAGGGTCAATTACATGGCAATAATACTTTGTTTTTTGCTATTTAAGAAACATAAATAGATATTCACAACGAAAATAGCAAATGAATACAGTTGAAATATTCATAAGACTATAGCACATAACGTTGAACAACTTCAACCAATAAAAAACAATTTTCTACACGATGACGAACTCCACCAAGAACTTTCCACTCGGGAAATACCTTAAAAAATAAAATTTTGCAGACGTTTTGGAAGCAGGAGAAGCTAATTCAATATCAGAGAAACTTACATGGCTACAATGTGGCAAGCGTTTTTCTCAAAACCGCAGTCACAGGTAATGTTCCTCTGAGGATCCATCAACAAAACTGGTTTAATTTTAATATAATCTTCGCAAGCGTCAGAACCGAATGTCCAGTTAGTAGCGCCCATTGTTCTGGCAATTTGATTGAGAACATCAACTGCAAAGTTTCCCATTAACAGACAACCGTACAAACCAGCATTAAGAACAGCCCATCAACAACCAAACTTCAAATTGAAAAAAAATGAAGAATACCCAGAACAAAAAATAGTTTTTTTCTAGTAAAAAGATTCAAACTTTTACAAACTAGTGTACCTACCCTCATCTTGAGGCAGCCTACCAGCAGCAAGTATTCTTGTGCATAAGTAAATCAGAGCCAGAGATAAGAGAAGGGGAGGTTTGAGGTTTAGGAAGAACATTTCTTGGTGTGTCCCAAAATTAGCTTCAGCCGCCAAGCTTTCTTTTTGTTTGTGCAATCCTCAACTGTCATAATCATCTGACAAACTTGCCACCTCTTTACTCTCTTTCATACAGTAAGCTCCAAAATTAATTAAGATGCAAATTGCAAGTTGTAGTAAATACCACTAAATACAAACCAATAGGGAGAATCCAATTGTCAAGTCAATATGTATTATTTTTCTTTTTCTGTCTGAATGCGACGCATAAGGCTTTTGGCAACTGGATTCCACAATTCAAGAAAGTTCGACACATGCACACACGAGTCTACAGGGACCCTTTTGACTTTTGAGTGTTGGTAAAGTTATCTGATGCCCTCTCGTTTTCTATAAACACATTAATTTACTGTACAATAATTTTCAATTTTTCTGTGCTTCAACTTGCAAAACTATAAACATATTGGATAGGTTAAATATAACAAAGTCCCTCAACTTAGTAATTATCGTAATTATTTCTTTTATATATATATATATATATATTTTTTTTGGTAAAAGATGTCAAAATCCATTTTCCAATTCCTATTTTCTGTTGCAGTACAGAGTATGACCAACCACTTACTTGCACCCTAATGTTTGCGACATCAACATTTTCAATAAGATACAATGTGTTTAACGATGAGTGATCAAAAGATTAAGAGAGAATAAACATTTAATTGAGTAGGTCATATCGGAGGCGCACCTTGAATATGACCTTCCCATACCACCATATGCCATAATTAATAACTTTTAATTAATTACTTCTTTTTTTTTTTTTTTACTTAATGGTAAATGCTTGATCTTACAAAGGACGTATAATGTATTATCATATTAGTAGAAATCAAGCTGCATTATACACATCATGGACAGGTTTTGATGTCAAAGTTTATGCCCGGTGCACTCCGTATGTGACTGTCTCTCATGGCCTTAAGCCTCAAATATGACTCTTCATTGATGTCACAATCATTAGCAGAAGAAGAACCAGGCTGGGAGCTGACTGAGGCTGATGTTGGATAAAGCGCCTGGCTGCTTGGTTGCGAACCCTGGCTACCCATTTGTGTTTGATGGTCTCTTAGAGTCTTAAACCTCAAATCTTCACTATAACTCCCTGACACAGGCACCACATCTGGAATGCATGATTTTCCTTCCAGCATGCTCACCGCTTCAGACATGGTTGGCCTTAGTGAAGGTGAAGCATTGGTGCATACAAGAGCTACCTTAATCATCCTTTCCGCTTCCACCTTGTCAAATTCACATCCCAGCTTTTGATCTACCAAGTCCAGTAGCTTCCCACTTTGCTGTAAATGAAATGCCTGGACAATATATAAACAAACAATGATTGAAAAATCTAGTATCATCAGCAAAACTGGGCTTTCACATGCAATTAATTTTTTCTTGTTTTTTTAATTAACTAACAAATTCCAACTCTTGAGCAGCATTCTAGACCTAAGTGACCAGAATAACTTGACACTCTTGACAGGTTATCTAAGTCTTTTCTTAGACCAATAATAATCTATTATTCGGAAGCACAGTAAAAATTTGAAGGCCATGAAGTAGTGAATTACCCAATCCAGAGGACAAGAGCAATTGTCATCTGGCACACAAGTCATATTGTTCTTCCCAGTAACAATTTCTAAAGCCACGACTCCAAAACTGTAAACATCTGCTTTGTAGGTCAGATAACCCCAAAGTGCATATTCTGGCGCCATGTATCCTCTGCATGTAATAACAATCAAGGTTTTAATATGAAACAATATTTAACTTTCAGTTGATAATAGGAGAGACATGTGACCCACGTACATTGTTCCAGCAACACGGGTGCTGATGTGGGTTTTATCCTCCTCATCAAGCTTAGCCAATCCAAAGTCGGATATTTTGGGGTTCAGGTCCCTATCAAGCAGAACATTGGTAGCTTTTATGTCTCTGTGAACAATCTTGAATCTTGATTCTTCATGAAGAAAGGCTAAACCTCTGGCTATCCCAGTACAGATCTTCTGCCTAGTTGGCCAGTCAAGCTGCAGTTGACTTTGTTCACGACCTTAAAATAACGCAGTTCAAGAAATATTATACTCGTGAACGTACATTTCACAATTTTACTTCTCTTTTCTGATATGACCATTGAAGTCAAAGCACTAGATTAAACTTACCAAACAAAGCACGGGCAAGGCTGTTGTTTTCCATGTATTCATAAACCAGCAATAGTTGATCCCCTTCAATACAACAGCCATGGAGTTTCACAAGGTTCGGGTGTTGCAAACACGAGATCATGCCCATCTCATTTAAGAATTCACGATTTCCCTGTCTTGATTTCGCAGAGAGCTGCTTTACTGCAATTATGGTACCATCAGCTAATAGACCCTGCATTGCAGTCATTAAAAAATATATATAAACAAGAGGATGTATGCATTTTAAGCATAGCTTTGAAGGATTAAGAAGGCTAATTTCGGCAGCAACTGATACTTAGCTAATATACCTTGTAAACAGGTCCAAATCCACCTTCTCCGATCTTGTTTATGGGATCAAAATTGTTAGTGGCAGCTTTCATTTGTTTCAAGGTAAAAGATATTGTTTGGAAATCTGATCCTTCTAAGAAATCTGTCCCAAGGAAGAGATACATTTAATGGAGTTGCCCAATTCATAACTTTATAGTCCCATAGTTGCTAGCGACCATAACATATTATGAAATAAACTTGAAACGAAGAGAAGAAAAGGCAAATGATGAATTATTTTCGTATCTTAAAGAAGCCAGAGACAACCTCTTTCTTTGCCCCTCTTCTTTTTGGAATAGCATCTCCAGCCGAGGATACCCAACGCCAGGATTATGAGACATGATCCTACAACAACACCTGCAACAACTGCTGCAGTGTTCTTCTTTGCAGGTTCGTAGTCTGCCCAACAAACCCACCAAACAGTAATTATTATGATCAGAAACATAATTAAAAGTTAACTGTCAAGCGTGTAGGCCATGAAACTTAACTTCAGAAAAACTTTTAACTATTAGACTTAATTAAATTGTAAATATATTAGTCACTAAAAAATAAACCATCTCTTATGAGATGAAACAGACAGGAGAAATATCTGTTGTTTTATATATGTAGTTAAAAGAATGCCAAATGACTTATTTAGCATATTTCCTATAACTAACATACTTCAGCATATGGTTTTTGAAAAGTGCTTGAAATCATGGTCAATATTCCCCCAGTGCTTCCATGGGGTTTTTCTTGATATACTGAAGCTAATGTTGTATAGTCAAGTAGAAAAAAAAGCATCGAAGGAGAATTTATTGTATAAAATAGAAATCGAGTTATTCATGGGGGAGGGGGTCCCAGAAGAATTGAATTGGGTCCGACTCCCATAGCCCCGACGTCGACAAATACCCCATTGGGGTAAAATAGCGATAAGCGATATTCCTTCTCTTCTTGAGATTCCTATTCGGAATATCATGGGAATCCCAACTTCCATTGTAAATTTTGTGCAAGGTTTAACTACTGAGCAGAAAGAGATGCTCATTTTTTTTCTTTTTTTTTATGAATTTTTTTCTGCGGCGTCTTTATGAGTTGTATTCTCATTGTTGGTTGTCGCTTGATGCAAAAGAACTCAACCTTTAAGCAGGGCGTTATGCAAAGAGTCAAACATATGACATGAATCCATTATTTGTTACTTAATCCACCAAATTTGATATATCTTTTTCAATAGTTTTCTAGAAGCATCTGTTATAGCACTAATGGTATACCAAATATGTAGAATATATTTCAGTGTTAGATAGCATCGGAAATAGAGCAAGGAGAAGAGATTATCACTCACTTGGATCTACCACAGAAATAGCTGATACAAGAGGGCCATACATTCCGCTCTCTGGAATTGCTGTAGTTCCTTTGCCAGCCCAATTAAAACGGATCTCTAAGATATGACTTGTGACAGTGGCATTATAAATCCTCATAATTGGCTTTAGAACGCCAGAAGCTTCAGCTTCAATATTGAAATCCCTCTCGACTAGTTTGTCCTGCATTGTGGTAATCCAGTGAATCCCTTTTAGAATGTCATTTTCTGAAAGGACTAAATTCCTTCTTGACTTTGTGACTTAAACTCTAATGATGATATCTGATTTTCAGAAATGTCTCCATTGAAAAGTTTTTCTTGATTGTGATTGGCTACCTGAACATAAACATCGAACATGCGCCTCCCAAGGCTGCTGTATGTGCTGTCATTTGTGAACTGGATCTCCGCAAAGTCTAAACTCACAGTATAATTACCATTTTGTAAACAATATCCAAAATAAGTAAGTGAAAGAGGAGCAATGCGTGCATTTAGGAATAGTCCAGAAATGTTTGACGACTTCGAAGTTGCAATGTATTGTTTGTTTTGTTCATCATCATCATCCGCAAAGTCTCCAGTGCTACTAAATCCCCAACCATGCTTGTCATTTAAATAGTATGTGGCAGCACCACCACCAACTCCTGCATCTCCTACAAATGTCCTACCATTTTCTTTTACATCTTCTCCCCCACAATTAATGTAGAAAGAGTGCCAATCTGTAAAGTGTAAATAATTTCAATCTTTAGCAAGAAGCATTTAGGACACTGTTAATTAGGTGATACAATTTCATATAGTTAAACCATGGAAGATTAACATATAACTCATGACATAGTCAAAAGTTCATCTTTTTTCCCTTAAACATGAATTTAAAGTTGATATGAAGGGAATTTATTTGTAGAACATTGAAAATTTATGATCTAGGAACAACTAAATGTGAAAAAGGAAAATCAGAACAAGTTTGTTTACTGGAACGTAACGTTCAAGGTGATTTATTAATATCTGTTTTCTAGCACATACTTACATTGATGACATATGAGATCACTCTTGCATGGAAGAACTCCACTTCTAGTTTAAGTCAATAAAAAACGGTTAGAACAATATAGACATTACTTGAGATCAAGAAAATATCACTTCACAAAATTATGGGAAAAAAGATTATTTGCTCCGCCAACTCACAGGTTGTATGCCGCTGAAGAGCCTTGGAACAAATTCAGATTTAGATTCCTTGTAAAATAGGAAAAGATAAACCAAATATCAGCACTGCAATCCACTACAGAAGACTGTGACACAGAGAAGCAATTATTTGTCAACGAAATAGAGAAATATACTAACTGCATCTCCTGACAAGCACGCTGCCCAGGAGCTTGCTGAGTGAAATTATTGTATGAAAGATCCCTGCATCAAGAAAACTTGAAACTTCATTCATGACGATGAAGCAATTGAAATGCATATAAATTTCATTCTATTAATTATTCTTTGGTTCTAAAACTAATCTTAGTACTACAATAGAGATAGAAGCAGCAAAATAACATAATGACTGTGCCACTATCAGCGCCAATCATCTACAGCATTGAATCCCTAAACATATAATTAGAAGACTATGATATGCATATCAATTTGAAAGTTTGATTAGCAAGAAAAATAGCATAGAGAATACAGAATACATACAAGTAACATGGAAAAAGCTACAAGAATGAATCCCTTTTCCAACATAGGGAAACTGAATAAATAAATATAAAGTAAATTAACAGATTAATGCAATTATCGAGGTAATTAAACATCGTGATTGCATATAACACAGATAGATGCTCATAAATTCCTCATATAAACTGAACTCAAAGGATCCAAGAGAGTGGATACACACACATTAATCCCTTTCCTCAAGATTGACTCTGGTATATTCCCATTGAGAAAGTTGCCAGTGAGAAAGCTGATAAAGGCCAGATCAAGCAGTCAGTGCACTAGTGTTGCCAAATGAACACTGAAAATATAGAAAAATTGGTTTAGTTAACTTACATGAATTTCATACTTGCAGAAATTGGGACATTGGGAAAATCTCCTGTTAGCTTATTAAAACTGAGATCCCTATCCAAAATTACAAACAAAATCAGAAAAAAATATACATATGCCCATAAATTTTAATCCCTTAAATCATTTGGTGATTCAGTTTATGCAGGACAATTACTCTTCCGAAGAAAATGAGCGGATACAGATGGGCAAAGAGTTCTAGCTATGACAACTCGAGCCAACCAACTAAATAGATATTGTCCAGACTCCATGCTAATGCCCTTCACTCGTCTCCTTCACCATCATGGACTGTTTTAGGACTCCACAAAACTCATAATTTTTTTCTTTTATATGAAACAAGAACTGTACCAAGTGTAAAGATTTACAAGATGAAGAAGAAGAGGTCTTAAGCAAAATTTATTACGTAGTTGAGGAAACCTCAGCGTTATAAACTAGTCTAAGATCTCCTTTGTTGGTGATGTGGTATTTAACACTAGGTGACTTATTCTGAAATCCATTGCCTATAGGATAATCAACTACAATAGGAATTAAGATCAGGGGAGAATTATCCAATGAACAAGCATTGAACCGTATACAGAGGCCAATGCATAGGACTACTTCTAAATTGTTACTTCTTCATGGATGCAGCGAAGGAAGATTGGTTTTTGCATACTTACAAGAGTCGGAGATTAGTCATGCCCCAGATGTATTCAGGTATCTCTCCTGAAATACTACAGTTCCTCAAAATTCTGGGGAACCCAACATTAATAATGTAAGATGTAAGAATTGAAAGGTGAGTAATATTACTACTTTTTCAACATTACAGAGAATAAGGAATGAACATACATCCTTGTAATGCCCGTCATGTTTCTAAGGTCAGGAAAAGCCTGATTTGTGCCAATTATGTCAGTAATCTTCCTGCATGTAATAGTGTCGTTATGAACAGATCATTTCAGTAAAATTAATCCTAGTAAATTAGCAAATAAAATAACAAGTTTAGTCATTCGTGTAGTGATAACTTAGATATTCACTCACAATTGAATTAGCTTCTGCAAGACAGAGATCGATGAGGGAATCGGTCCTTCCAGTCCACTACCTTGAATTTCTCTGCATCAGATCAAATAAAACAATCAAGAACATTCAAGAACCAGAGTTTAAGTTGATAAACCTATGAAGTAGGGGATCTTACAGTCTCCCAAGCTGCTTCCAGTTTTGAATAAAGTCTGGTATAGTTCCATTGAAGTTGTTGTCACTAATCCTACTACACTATGCATAAGAAATATGTACAGGTTACACTTCTGACAAATCTGTGCAAAATCTTAAGATAACATTGCAAGAAACTTACACATCTGTTAAATTTTTCAGCTCAGCAAGTTCCATTGGCAAATGTCCACTCAACCTATTGGAGGATAGTCTCCTACAATGAAATAATTATTGATTTCCACTGTACATGAACGCTGATCATGTGAAGGAACTAAACATAACCTAACCTTGTAAAGGACTTACAACGTCTCTAAATTAACCAGCTTCCCCAGCTCCGTTGGGATTGTTCCAGAAAATCGGTTTGCTTCAAGGTCCCTGGTAAAATAGATCCATTATTTGAGATTGCTAAATAGAATATATTGATCTAGAAACTCCGATAGATTCATATCTAGACAACTCCGCACATAAATGTATGCACACACAAGGAGTATTTTAAGGTGTCATTAAGCTTTAGAGCATACATTAGGTTGTGTGTGCATTTCGTAGAACAACAGTTCCATGTTTTAGGAGTTCTTCCACCATCCATATGATCAGGAAGAATTAGTGAAAGGACACAGTTATTGTCAATATTACTCGAGAAGCAACCTGTCTCTTTGAAGAAACAATTTCCTCAGTCTTTTCTTTCTGTCCTTAAAAATTGGAATCTTAGAAGTTCATAAAATTCAGGCAAGAATGGATAAGATATAATCAGTTCATTTCTACAAGTCCAGAAAATGGATTTAAACAATGATAATTATCATTTTAGTGCATCAGTTAAATTGATGTAAATTAACTTCAAAGCTTACAAGTATGTGAGAGTAGTAATGTTCCCCAAATGGCTTGGAATATTGCCTGCCAATCGGTTTCCAAACAGAGAGCTGCATCAACAGTAAATAATGGGTCTTTGATTCGATGAGACAAACAATTCTACTTGATTGAACGGATCACAAAGACATAGATATAGCTTACATGAATTTCAATTGCATTGAAGCCCATTCATGTGGTATTGAACCACTTAAATAGTTGTATGCAAAATCTCTGCATTCCACAACAATGTTGAACTAAATTTAAAATGTTCTGCAATCTGCTCCCCGAACTTCCAAGTTGTCAAAGTTGAAGTGAAGACGACAAATATATCATATATGCATGAAGGTATCATTTATCTCACATTTCTTGTAGGTAAGGCAGATGAACAAGATCAGGAGGAAGTGTTCCTGGAAGGCTGAAACGCATGAATTTTCTGAAAATGAAAACAGAACCCAAAAAAATCATTTTGTTGAAAAATTATCAACGAGATTACAAATTAAACAATTGAAGAAATTACACAATAAAAACACAAAAATATAGTGATGGTATGATTAGTCTAAACCAAATATACATAATTGTAAGCTAACAAGAGAGCACTAAAAGCCAAGACTTGGGCAAAAATTTTCAAAGCTGAAAATTTTGATAAGAAAAACCTACATGGCTGTAATATGGCAGGTGTTGTTAACAAATCCACAGTCGCAAGAAATGTTCCTCGCAGGATCAGTAAATGAAACTGGGATTATGTCAACATAATCTTCGCAAGCATCAGAACCGAAGGTCCAGTTATCAGCTCCCATTGTTCGAGCAATTTGATTAAGAACATTCACTGCACAACACCCATCAACAAAAAAAAGTCATGCAGCAACATTTTAGAATAAACAAACGGTTAAGACTATATTCACTACCATATTAAGCCCAGAGAACTTGTGTTGGTCCTCGCTAGAAATTTTAATACTGTGGATAATAAAATCTTGACTTTTCCCAATAAAAAAGAAAAACTAAAATAAAAATACCTACTGGAAACTTATTGAGCTCAGAAGCATTAACAAAGTACGTACAGTTAGCAGAAGATTTAACAGGGGAGGTGAATGTGCTTTCAAAAGAAATCCAGTGAAACAAAGAAAGTTGCTACAAATCACAAATATAGGATCATACGTACCCTCATCTTGAGGAAGTCTAGCAGCAGCAAGTTTTTTCGTCCATAAGTAACTCAGAGCAAGAACTGCTACAGTAAGTAGATTTCTCAGGAACAACATTTCTGGCTATCTCTGACTGTCAAGCTCTCATCTGTCCTCTTCTCCCCACAGACGTGAGCTATCATGTTACCAGAAAAACTATGTCCAACAACAAACCCCGTACATTTGCTAAGCGTCTAACGAACAACCACTAATTTTGAAAATTGACCACCTTTCTGATCAGGTTTAATATAATTTAATCATTAAAAATTATCAACTTTAAAGGGGACCACATTTCCAGGTAAACTAACTATTTTAAAAATATGATAAATGATTAAATATTTTAAATCCTCTAGTCCCTTGAACGACCTTATCAGTTATTTGATGGTCTTTTTTTTTTAAATAATAAATCGATTCATAAGTGCCCATTGTTTAATATATCTTCACTTTAGATGGTGACCACAGAAAATTCTAAAGCAATTAAATGCGACTCCTAGTCAAACATTTGAAGATTGAAAATCCGAAGCAGCCAAAGGACAAGCCACCATGCAGAGCGTTGGAATGACCCTACAATTTGGCCTTCTTCAGTGAAATGCGTCACTTCCGGCTAGGATAAAATGAATGAATAAACTCCTCCCACGACGTCGGCTACCTAAACCCTTTTGACGATTGACACACCAGCATATTCGAACACGCAATCATGCATTTATTGAAAACCTTTGGCGACTAGACTGGAGAATTATTTGTCGCTCTCACCACTCGCTTCTAAAGTTGTTCTTGCTGTAAAAGTTGATGCCAACACACCCATCTAGCAAACTGTTTTTGTTTGTTTCTTACTATTCAAGATTACCATTAGTATTATAATATGGTTCATGAACGTGCTTTTACTTTTTTATTATATTTGGTCAAACTAGGGATGTTCACGGATCGGATCGGATCAGATTTTTTTAAACCCGATCATAACTTGATATTATTTAAATCTGATAATTTTAATTCGATGTGGGTTACTATTTAAAACCGACCCGAGAAAAATCCGACAAACTCGATCGGGTCGGATCAAGTTGAATCGGGTTTAATTTTATTAAGTCATATTATTCAAATCCGATTACAACCCGATACTATTCAAACCCGATTATTTCGACACGATTCGGGTTACTATTTAGTGCCGACCCGAGAAAAACCCGACCAACCCGATCGGGTCGGGTCGGGTTGGATCGGGTCGGGTCGGGGATTTTTGAACACCCCTAGGTCAAACATTTTGCTCATATTTCGTGATCAACAAGGAATGGAACCTAGACAGCTATATTTACGTAGAGAAGCGAAGAAAGAGCCAATCAAATGATTGCTTGCGGCTTCTTTTAACCGGAGAGCATCACCCTTTCAGCGATTGACAACGGTGCTGATTAAACTAAAGAAAAATTAAAAAAATAAACACAATTAATGATTTTAATTGAAATTTAGACACATTTTAAAAAATTTTTATGCCATAAATATTTTATTGATAAAAAGACTCAATTACTTTTATGTATTCAAATTTTTTCTATAGCCTTATTTCTTCTTATTTCCTTCTTCAGTCAAAAATTACTGAAACTCATCGACAGCGCTCGAAACGCAAACCAACATGAGCATCGCCTGAGGATAGAAGCATCAAGCAAGACGACGCAAAGAGAAGCACCCATCGACATTGAGGGTCCCTAATTGTGATTTATTTAGTTGTTATTCGCTAGATGTGATTTAGTTTTTAGGGAATTAGAATTGCGGATTTGAGTTTCCGTTGGATTTGTGAACTTATTTAGGGATAAATCGAGTGTTATAATATGATTTTTGTGGTTTAATGGGTGTGAAAACCGATGAAACGAGTTGTGAATTCAGTGTTATATTATGACTTAGAAGATACTCAACACTCGACAACTACCTATCGAGTCGTGTCGAGTGGTGAAATGTCGAGTGTGGAGTGGTGATATAGTGACGAGTGATGGTGTAGTGTCAAGTGTCGAGTGTTTGTCGAGTGGTGAAATGTTGAATGGTGTAGTGTCAAGTAGTGTAGAATCGAGTGTCGGATAATTGTCGAGTGTTGTCGAATGTTGAGTGTCGCGTTGTGTTGTGTCGAGTGTTGTCGCAACACCACTCGACACTACACCACTCGACACTCGACAAATATCTGACACTCGACACTACACCACTTGATAATTATCCGACACTCGACACTACACCACCACTCAACACTCGATATTTCACCACTCGACAAACACTCGACGTTCGACATTACACAACTCGACACGACTCGACAGGTAGTTGTCGAGTGTCGAGTGTCTTCTGTATCGCGATATAACACTTGATTCACAACTCGTTTTGTCGGTTTTCACACGCATCAAACCACAAAAGTCACGTTACAACACTCAATTTATCCCTAAATACGTTCACAAATCCATCAGAAACTCAAATCCCTAATTCAAATTCCTTAAAAACTAAATCAAATCTAACGAATAACAACCAAATAAATCATAATTAGGGACCCTCCGTGTCGATGGATGCTTCTCTCTGCATTGTCTTGCTTGATGCTTCTATCCTTAACCGATACTTGTATTGGTTTGCATTTCGAGCAGTGTCAATGGATTTCGGTAATTTTCGTCTGAAGAGAGGGAAATAAGGCTTTGAAAAAAAATTGAATACATAAGGGTAATTGGGTCTTTTTGTCAAGAAAGTGTCTGTGGCATGAAAATTTTTCAGGATGTGTCCAAATTTCAACTAGGGTCCCTAATTGTGCCTATTTTTTCAATTTTCCCTTAAACTTTCAAATTGTTATTGCTACATAACCATACTTAAGTTGTTGAAACCAGTTTCTACATAAAAATAAAATTGTTTCAGCATCTGCTCCTCTCAAACAATGAAACAATGAGAAAATTAAAAGGAAAAATTCAAATAATGATCAAAATTAAGGACTATATTGCAAATATAACCCACTGTTGAGACATTTGCATACAATGACCCTATCAATTTAATTAATTCAAATGATGTTTATATGCTTCATTCCCTCCAATTTGTAACTGAAACCGACATCCGACTCCTCATCTATGAATCCAGAACCCCTCAGCATTTGCTTCCATTAGGCCTTCAAATTTGAAATGCTTATGTAACCGCATAATCAAACATCTAAAACACAATTTACATTGGCATTTTGCCCCAGTGAAAAGGCAGCGAAGCGAAGGAGGCAACGACGAAGAGGGAATCGAAGACGGATGATTTCAAGAGTGAAATCAAACTGGTTAGTGTCGTTTATGCTGCTATTTTTTTTGTTTTTTTTTTTCTGATGATAATGCATGGAAATAATGTTAGTTGTAGGAAAAGATATGAAATGTAGAAAAATTTGAAATTTGAAATTTAGGAAATTAGGGATTTTGTTGGATGTTTGATTATGAATACATGTATTTTGGGTAGGTTCTGTTGGATGGTTATTAGAGGTAGATTGAATGTTAAAATTCTATTTTGGGAGCTTGTGATGTGCGAAAATGGTAGTGAGCAGTGGCTCAATGACGAAGGAAGATGATGACGAGTGTCGAACTAGGCCTCTGGACCTTCGCTCGATACACGACATCACATGGTCGATTGTGTCTTGTGTCAGTTAGAGCCAATTTGACAGTCGACATACGTAATCCAATAGAATAGACACGCAATGGCATTGTGTTGTGCATCGATTTTGAGAAAGATCTGAAACACGATAGACAAGTCTGACAGGGCGTGTATGTCGGGTTCGCAAAAAACTCGACACACGAACATACTTCTTGTCAAAGTTGTGTGAATCCGACAGACACACAACTTGTCGAATGCATATATCGTGTTTCAGATTTTTGAAGAAACCAACAGCAAGCATTGTGGCATCGTGTGTCAGATTTCATTATGTTGTGCGTCGAGTTTTGTCGAGTGTTGATGTCAAACGCGCATTGCTTATCCATTTTTTAGGAAAACCGACAGCCGATATACTGACATCAAGTTTCGAATTTGATAAGTGTCATGCGTTGAGTTTTGTCAAGTGTTATTGTCGAACACTTGTATCGCGTATCCATTTTTTAGGAAAACCAACAACAAACGTACTGACATCAAGTTTCAGATTTTATAATTATTGTGTGTCGAGTTTGTCCAGTTTTATTGAGCATTTAGGTAGGTTTGCATTTTTTTCCATGTTTTGAAGAGTTATTCTTAATGTAAATATTTTTTGTATTGTTATATAGAGACTTGGACATGGCAAACGAGCACGAGCTTACATTTAACTTGAAGACAAGCGAGCATTACCATAGTGTGATCATGAATTTGGCGAGTTGGGACTTTATTCAGTGGATTCGTTCCACTTTGACTAAGCGGCAACAGTAAATGTTTAGGAATGCTTGTTTTGGCCAGTACTTAGAGATTCGGGAGCTGACATTTTTGTCGCAGGTAGTTCATAACGTTTTGCTGTGGGAGGTGGAGACAGTCGACTATGATAAAAAGATGTGGTTCCTCATTCAAGGTGCGGTATATATCATTCAGTAATAATATGCAAATTTTTTATTACTTTCGTATACTTATGTTGTTTGTACATTATAATATTCAGTAATTTTCTTTTCAAGGCGGCTTATTCGTTTTTCTGCACAAGTTTGGACTCATAACTGGTTTGAAGTTCGCTGCTAAATTGTCAGAAATTTCCAATGTCCAAAATTCGTGCCTATTGTTAGATACATACTTAAAGGGTCAAGACATGGAGCTCAGGGAATTCTATCAGTTGCTTCAGAAAATAGATGTGCATGTTACTCCGGATGAGGATGTCGTGAAGCTGGCAGTGTACTACATGTTGGAGTGGCTTTTCATGGGTCGTGATTGACGTCATTTCGTTTTACGCCAGTTGCTGAATTTTGTGAATACGATGGATATGTTTAATGATATCCATGGGGTTTAGTGTCTTACTAATGGACAATTAAAGGAATGAAGAAAGCATTGTGCCGACGATTTCAAAAAATATGAGAAACGAAAGGCGACAAAGAAGGGCAAGGGAGAACAAATTGAGAGGTACAACTTACAGGGGTGCCCATATACTATACATGTAATTAAAGAATTTGCATTGAGGTGAATTGTATGCATTTAGATATATAAATGAATGGGTTTATAAATCGTATTTATATTTACTACAAGTATGGTTGTACGAGGCCATACTGTATATTGGTGATACATACGGCCGTACTGGGGGTGAGTTCGTGCATAGGATTCCACGATTGTTGAAGTGGGAGACAGCGATAACACCATCCAAGGGAATGATTCTACAGGACATGATTAACGTAAGGAGGAGAGCTAGTTTATTTGCATTCCATTTCATTTGTTTCGATTTCGCATATGTGCATATTATGTTTTGTACGGTATTTAAGATGAAGTATCTTTTTTTTTTTTTTGCAGGCTCGGCCTTCCGTCATTTTGGAGCTGACTGAGGTAAAGAGTGTCATGGATTCGTATAGGAGACTCTTAGAGGTCGTTGGGATATGGCGTGGCATCCACGTGCAATGGGCTGCATCTCATGATGCCCCGTTGCATAAGAGGAGGAGGAGGAGGAGGATATCGATGTCGAGGCTGATGTCGATGTCGATGCCGATGCCGATGCCGATATCGATACTGATGCTTAGGGAAAGCATGAGCATGCCGTGGGGGTTTCGATTCTTCATACGACTGTTGATCCAGAGATCATGCGGACCCCAAGTACCAGTCTAACACGAACCTTGCCATATGTTTAATTCTCACCTCCGTTCGAACATGGACCATCTTCCTCACATCTCGGCACGAGTAGTCCACCACATAGGATCAATTTTGCTGCCTGTGTGCATACCACTGGCTCATCGATATCGAGCATATCATCTACACATTTTGATAGTGATTATAAGGTATAGTATCACATATCATTTATATTATTGAAATTGCCTTTGTTGTTGAATACTAATGTTGGCATTGATATTGACATTAGCTTCTTCTCAGTTTATCATTTTGCGTGAGTTAAGGGGACTTAGATAGGAGGTTAAAACCCTTTAGGCTTATTACAATGTGATTTCAAAGCAGAATATTTATATTTTGGTCCAAAACAAGGAGATGCAGAGAGAGGTTGCACTCTTTTGTCAGGCTGTCATTTTACTAGCCAGCATTTCGGATACAAAGATGAGGTATTAATAACGTCCTTACTATGCACATTTGTATTATTCCTGGGTTTTAACATATGTCTCCTGTGTAGGGTGAGAGCGAGATCGATGAAGAGGAGGCAAGAGAGCTAGATCAGATTCAAAACGCTCCAAAAGCTAGCGTTCAGGTCTTTGACAAGCCGTTGATCGGATTTGTCTCGCTCCGAGGTCGACGGCTCTTCCCGGGGAAACATAAGAGCAACTCATTCATCAACCCCAACATACAAAAGAGGTAAAAGATCCAGCATGAGGAGAGGGATCAAGATGAGGGCCAGACCGTCATTGCACCGACAGTGTAGCCTGTTATGTCCGATCTGTCACCTATAATATAGCCTATTATTCCCGATCTGTCGCTTCTTGTTGTCGATACACGGATGCCCCTAGTCGACCCACTTGCACCTCTCATCGAGGATGACATGAGGACTTTCGATCAGTGGATGATGACAGGGGTTGGTGACATCAACTTTGATGTCGCCTTCGCTGATCGCGAGTTTTTCAGGATTATAACGACCCGTAGTCTTTGCCTAGGTTCCGAGGTGAGTACAGTTTTCGCATTTTAGTTTTTTGTACTTTGTTATTTCGTTAGATATTCTTGAGCATCAAGTGGACATTACTTTAACTAAATTATATGTGTGTGCAGCATATTGACGTCTACATATGGACATTACGGTGCTGATCAAAGGAGCTTGGGTACGACCATGTGGAGAAATCCACATTCCTAGGCACTACATTTTGGGTACGTCATTTGGTTCTTCTCATCATAGCATAATGTAATTATCCTCTCTTAAAGTTTATCATTCTTATGTTTTTCAATTATTGCACGCAAAGGTGTAGGGATTATGGCATAGATACACAGGAAAGTTGAACAACATCGTCTGGGCAAATGAGGCGGAGTTGATCTTGTACGTTGATGATAACAGTCCGTTGGTCGGTCATTCGTGGGCTGAACTAAACTGGGTAAACATCTGTTTCTCATGTGTCATTCACTTTTTGATTGTAGTTAACAACATGTCGTCCCGAATTTCGTTCTGAAATCGTTCTTTTATGTGCAGTTATATGTGTTCATTAATGTTGAGGATCAGCACTGGGTGGCGACGTATATAGATTTGAACCGTCGGATGATTATGATTTACGATTTGTACATTGATAGGACATCTATAGACACACTGAGGGACACTTGTCGATGCCTAGCTGATGTCATGCCTTGACTTATGACTCAAGGTTTGTTCAGTTTCTGTAACTATCTGAGTGATCCTTTCGACATAAAGTGGATCGAGGATCATGATAGGTTCCACAACAGGAAGTTGGTGGTGGGACGTGTGGGGTATACATGGTTCATCGAGTATTTGACTGTTGGTGTCTCATTCGCCAATATCAAGGCATTCACAGAGGATACGCTCCAACATAGGATGGCTTTTCATTGTTGGAGACATATGTTGAGCATGCCCTATTTTGATACCACTGCTGCAGCAGAAGATATCGAGCACATGATGAATATCATTTACTTAGATCGTATATATTAAAGGTTTTTTTCTTTTTTCATACACTTCGATGTATATGCAACTATTATAACATGATAGTTAATTTTTTTATAGGCCTTGTATAGTTAACAATTCTTTTTGACACTAATGTAACTAGTTACAATTGACAATGACACATTATAAAGTGATAAGATTGAATTCAATCCTGTTTTTTGCTACGATTAGCATAGTGGGGCAATTAAAACAATACTACTAACTACTAGTTACTGATATATATTTTAAAGTAACTGACAGATTCCAAATAATAAAGGTTCGAAGTGCAACTTCAAAAAGTAAATTAAAATAATAACATACAACCAATCCAAAGTACAACATATCAAGTATCTCGTCGTGCGCTTGTAGCAACATCTAAGGGCACTAGATTTTGGCATGTTTGCCGATTATGCCCAAATCCTCCATACCTGCCACAACTAAACGAAGAGCTAGATTCACTAACTGAAGGGATTAGATTCTTTTTAGGTCGTCTGATAGGTCTCCTCATCAACGGTGGTAGTACTACTATCCCACTAACTTCTTCTGAAACCACCCAATCCTAGCTACCACCTACTGGAACAACAGGCAAAGAATATGGATGGAGTATTCGTTCATTTGTATACCATTGTGCACAGTAATCATGACACATGAGAAGGCTCATATACCTACAAACAGCTAATGTATGTATACAAGGCAACTAATCAAGGTCAAACACCCTACACATGCAAATCCAGGCACGCATATCGACCATATTGACAAGATCATTTTCGATAACCTCATACATATTAAGTGAGATGCCACTAACTCTCATCCGATCATCCTCTTTCAAACGATTCTCTATCAACTTGTCAGCCTAGGAAGTCAGATGTAATGGTGAGTTAGCAAATATTTATCTTCATTCATATAACCATTTCTATAAAGTTGCACAATAATAATCAGCCAAAAGCGTAATCGAAAGGAAATGCGCGTTTCTAAAACAATTGTGGATGGACTCGGCAATACTGGTCGTCATTATGTTATATCGTCTCCCAGGAAATTGTAAACATGCCCACTTCTCAACACCAACCTCCCAAAGATATGTTATAGCTTGAGGCATATATGATTCAATACAATACATATGATAGTTGAAATCACTGCGATGATATGTCCTTGCAGCTTTAGTGAACATGTCTACCAAAGTCTTATCTTTAAACTCCGCCTTCAAGTTTCCCTTAAGATGATGAGTGCAAAGGCCATAAAGTGTATTCAGGAAAACGGTTAAGACAGTTCTTTCTATACTAGCATACCGGTCAGAAATGAACACTAAGTCTTGAATATTTCCAAGTACCCGATCATGCAACAGTGTCAAGAACCAAGTCTAGGAATCATCATTTTTGGAATGACCAACTCCGAATGCTAATGGATATATTTGTTTATTTCCATTCATGCATGAGGCCAATAACATCGTCCTCCTATATTTTCCCTTTAGGTGGGACCCGTCAATTGCAATAACTAGCCTAATACATGCTGCAAAGCCTGCAACGGAAGCCCCAGACTCATGAAAAAATACTTAAGTGAGAATCAGCATCAGTTTTTAGAGTTGTTACTGTTCTAGGATTAGCCTTTTCGACCATGTAAATATACTGAGGGAGAAGTGTGAATGATTCCTCATGAGATCCATAAAGTTCTTCCAAAGCTACCTTTCCTGCTCTCCATGCCTTGTGATACGAGATGCTAACACCCAATGCCTCCTGAACATCAAACATAATGTCTCTGGGCCGGTATATCCTGGATGCCTGAATAAATTTGCTCTTGATATGTTTCACAATAATAGCAGAAGATGCTTGTTTGTGATTCAGGTGCAATCCAGCACCAATACACGTGTGTTGATTATTGAACTTTCTCACTTGAAAGAAATTGGAATCTGCTACCTTGGTTGCTCGAATCCATAATTTGTAATTTTCTGCATGACATATGGCCTCAAACTTGGTTGTGTTAGACTTCTTCACCTTAAATTGAAAGTTACGTTGTAATGCCAAATTTAATAACTTCTCGCAAAACTCAACTTTGTTATTAAACATGTGACCAACCCTAACCTTAATTCCGTCCACTATAAAAGACATGGCATCGTCATCAACTGTTGAGGTCGAATGAGAGATGAAAGGCATCCACCTAAATGTGTTTGCCCAAAGATCATCACCTTCGTGACTTAAATTGGCATTATTTGGCATAAAATTTTCTCTCTGCTCAGTTTCTTGTCCTTCAGATGTAAGAGAAGGGGTTGACTGAATAGGAGTATGAAAGGTCAATGACATATTTTCGTTCAAATCACAAACAACCTCTGTACGACCGTCAACATTATCATTTTCGACATCATCTCTGTCGTTTAACTGGTTTCTGAAACCGTCATTCAAGTTATAGCAACATTCAAAACCATTCTCATGATCATCGTTCTCATTATCATTGGCATCATCATCACAGTCACCATCATCACCATTACCACCATCATAAAATTCTCTAAAGCTATCAAAGTGCCGATCTAATCTCATTGGCAATGATTTGTTCAATCCAGTATTTCCTAAAACACCACCGACTTGATTCTCTTCATGTCCAGTACATTGCTCAAAGTCAAGTCTAATCTCTTCATTAACTTGTGGTTGTGCACAAACAAGAGTACACTCACTCAATCAGTTGCTTCCACTCGTTAACCGAAACATAGACGGATGATTGGAACTCCGACTCTTTCTCAAACCATAAGATCGTGAACTACTTCGTCTTTGCGTGTGCCTATCTTTAAATATGATGATTAGTGGTGTATATGACTGCTGGTCATCTAGACTATGTTGTATGTCAAAACATACATCTTTGTCAGTCTCGATGGGGGTTAGCAATGGTGGGGGACCCTTAAAACAGAATTACACTACTAAACTTATATTTTTCTTACTCAGATCGCAACCCATTCCTATAACTAAACATCCCACCAACTCATTGTAACTGGTACACTTAGGAAGTATAAACGGCTTCGACCTCCCGCCCATGTACACGTAACCAGCATTATGTTGCATCTTCCAAGCATCATCATACCAAATCAAAATGCGCAAAGTTTTCATCCTGTATGTGGTAGACATGTCAATGAACATCCCCCAATATTCAAATCATGGAAAAAAATGCATACAACTCAAAGAAACAAAAATTCTGTCTGAATGCTCGACGAGACTCGACAAAAATCATCGAGCAACTCGACACAAGACAAAGCACGACACATGATAGATAAAAATTGACACACGATATCGCGTATCGGCTTAATCCGACACAAGACAAGAGTTTCGTGATGCCAGCATAAAGTTTTTGTCGAGCTATGTCGATCAACCTCATCCAACACTGTCTACCATGTGTCGGATACATTGCTTGACACTCGACAACAGTGAGAACCGTGTCGAGTCGTCATCTTTGTAATATCCTAAGTTTTTGTAATATACATTATAGCATGTGTTGTGGTTACATGTGTAATGATATGTATTAATGTGTTGGTTATGAATTGGATTTGTAGTGTAATGAATGAGCGATGATGGGCTTAAAGGTAATGGGAAAAGAAAAATAGCACTAAATAGAAATTGTGCCTAATTGTTATCTATAAAAATGGGAAGAATTCTAGAATTTATTCCATCTTCCTCTTAAGTCCACGTTTTCAGCTCTTCACACTCTTTCTAAGCTTTGCACACAAAAAATTATCAAGAGCACAAGGAATGGGAGGAGAAGGAAGAAAGAAAGTGGTAAGAACTTACCTTTTTCTAAGAACTTACCTTCTTCCTTAGAATTCTTGTCTTAGTGTGTGTGTTTGAAAGAATTCTTTTGGGTTGTGATGTGAGTATATGAATTGTTATTTGTGCTGCTGGAAATTTGTGTGAAAACATGAATTTGAATGAGTTTTGAATGCATCTAAGTAAGGAGATGAAGATATAAGCTAGAAATGAGAGTTTAGTTCAATCCTAGAATTTTTGTTTACACTGAGCAGTGCATGTTCCAAAAATTACAAAAAATTAGGGGGATGTTTTCCTACTCTGAAATTTTTATGGATGAAAATAGACATATCCAGAAGCTTTTAGAAATTGGAATCACTTAAAAATTCAAAGTGTGTGAATTATGGTGAATTTTTGAACTTCTGGTATGGAATTGCACATTTCCCCTATCTTAGAACAGAGTAGGGGAAAACGATTTTAGTTGAAGATCCAAATCTTTGTAGAATTACCTGATTTTTGGTATGCAAGTTCTTTTATGTGTCAGATATGAGACTGTAAATTTTTACTAAGATTGAAGCTCTGTATGAATTGTTATGAATTCATAAAGTTGGCTTGATAAAACTGGAATTTTTAGTTTCCAAAACAGGGCAGTAAGAAATAATTGGGTTTGAATGACTTAAGCCCTTGAAAAGCCATGATTTTTGGTATGGAGGTATATATATGTGTTATATACCAGTGTGTAAATTTTTATAGCCAATTGAGTAGGATTGCAATTTCTATAAATTTTTAAGTCTGTACTGTTCAATGAAACGAATGTAATGACAGAATCGTTGAGGTAACGAATTTGATTATTTTGAGTGACCAAATGACCCCAATTGGCTCTAAAAATTTCAAGGAGACATGATTGTGTGAATTTTTAGAAATATACAATTGTTGTTATAAATTGTATATCAAAGTTTGTATAGAAATAGAGCTAAAAAGGGAGAATTATTTCACCAATATACGTAGTGACCCTTGAAATGATTTTGTGTTGTTTTTAGGTTAAAAACAAGTTTCGACAAAGAAGCTGTATAAGGTAAGTAAGCTAACTATTATGAGGCCACAATAAATTGTATTACATTGTATGTAATGTTGTGGATTATAACACTGTTAATTGTTAGCATCCTGATGCTAGAATGTGGGATATTGTGACTGATTGTGAATTTGTGAAACGTAATTGGCATGCCAAGGCCTGGGAAGCTTAGCTCTCATAGCTTGAGGGGAGGTCTGAACCATGTTCTCCAGACGAGATTAGGTAGCCTGGGCCTGGTATCACCCAGATTGTCAGACTAGCCTCGTGCTATTTCAGGTGTAGGCAATTGAATGGATCCATACTGTCCCGTACTCCCATGGCTTGAGGGGAGGTCTGGACCATGTGTTTCTCTAGACTAGATTCGGTAGCATCGGCCCGGTATCACCCGAATTGTCAGACTAACCTTGAGTTGTTTCATGGGTAGGCCTCTGAATGTATCTGTACAGTTTCGTGTGGCAGGATAGAGTCCAGCAGGACTATATGGCTGTTGCCTTTGAGGTGATGACGGATTCGTACGATGTAAGAATGTGATAAATTCTCACTGCGATGATGCCTTGCCTATGGAAGCCGCCAATAGGTGGCAAAGTGATTAGGGCCTGCATATGGGAACTGATTGTGAAACGAAAAGTCCTACCTTGATTAGAGAGCCTTTTTCCTAAGTGACTGTAACCGATACTGTAGAAGCTTCCTTATTATGTGAGTATGATTGTATATGAAAATGTACTAAAGGGAGAATGTGAACTCACTTAGGTGAGATTAAATCGACCTACAAAGGTTTAGACAGAAAATTGACGCAGGAGCGTGAATGTAACCGAAGTGAATTCTAGGTCATTCTCATTTAATAAGTTGACTCAGGCTTATGTACAAAGGAATGAACAGTCTTAGTACTGTGAATTGAATTTTTACTGTTATTGTATCTCTTTGTGTTTTCATTTAGCCTACTTACTGAGTTTTACTCACCTAAGTTATTTTGTGCCTCAGGTGACCAGTAGGCTGAGATATGGCTGGAGGACTTTTGGCATTTCCGACAAAGTTCTCTTGGTAACCACAGACTGCTGCTTAGGTTATCATAGCCATACTATAGGAATTCTTTTGATTTTTTTGAATGTATCTATATACAGTGAAATGGTATGGTTGTAATCATGAACTATGTTTTGAGTGATACTCATATTAATTTTTGAAAGAAATGACAGAGTTCACATTTAAATGACTGTGTATATTAGTACTGTCTGTATATACAGTATAAGTTGTGACAATCTTCCTCAGACAGTTTCCACATGTTCACTGCAAATACAGGTTTATTGGCCACCTACAGTACTAATAACACTTCAACAATGAGAGGTACAATGTTTCCTAAGCTTGTAATATGATTTAAACACAAGATGTGTGAACTAAAACACAAACGTATGAACTAAACACAAAATGTATAAACAAAATCAACGAAAAATATGTTGAGCACGGATTTTTTTATCTTTTCTAGCTCGGATTTTTAAGATTTATTGACACAAATGATCGATGGATTGAGATTTTGCAATAGTTTGAGTGTAATCAAGAGGAATGCAGGTTGTGAGAGTAGTCAAACTACTACAGATGAAAGCAAATATAAACATCATTTGAATTAATTAAATTGATATGAGTTTTTAAGTAATTTCATAGTCAAAAGGGTCATTACATGCAAATTTTTCAAGAGTTGGTTATATTTGTAACATGATCCTTAATTTGGGTTATTATTTGAATTTTCCTAAATTAAAAATATATTTATATTGCCATTGATGCATTCCAAATAAAAAAAAAAACTAAGTTTAAGCTTAATAAATTTTGTGGGAAAAAAACACTGCCACCCCTAAGGTTTGGACTAAGTAATAGCATCATCATGTTATTTAGAAAATAACATCTAGCCCCCACTTTAACGGAAGTACTTAACAATGTTAACAAAAAGAAAGGGTGTAACAACTTTTTTTTTTAATTGGAGTTAGATTAGTGTCCTATTAATGGTATAATTATTTTAACTATAGGGCTATATAAGTTATTATAGGAGTCATTCAAAGATAATAAAAAATGTTTAAATTAAATTTGAATCGGAAGAGATAAGTAGTGGTTAAGTTTTATAAATCTTGATATCGCTAAAATATATTCACCTCATCTAGCACCTATAAACAATATTATAACATTATAATTAGGGTTTTAAACATGAATGCTAGGCGGAGGTTTTGAAACTCAGAGAATTTCAAGGCAAGATCGTGTTTTTCCTTAGTTTGATATAATGATTATGTACTAGGAATTATTGTTTCTTAGATTTACACTAGGATTTATGCAGAGATTTAAGAAATATTTTAGGACTTTTGAATTTATTAAGAGTCTTAGAAATCGAATTTCAGTCTACTCTTTTTATATGTTATTATAGACAAAAATATGAATGTGTAGAATTTTATTTCACAAAAAAAAGATCAACATTTCAAATTATTATGAATTTTTGAACTTTTTGTAATTCTGGAAAATACTGTAGATTTTGGATGTTACAAATTTCAATTTTTTTTCATATGCTAAAGGAGTTGAAAATTTCTCAAATTTTATATGCTGCCTTGGCAAGATGATATATATGTTTCTGTAATTTATTGGGATTTATCGACATGTAGAATAATTGTTGTGAAACTTTGAATTTGAAACGTGTTAATCTAGAAATTCTAGATAGAGTTTACTGGCAGGAAACAAAAATCTTTAAAAAATAGTTTTTAATCATAAATTACTTTGAAAAAATTGCAATTGAATAATTTATGTGTCTAGTTTGCCACTGTAAAATCTTAGATCAATCGGATTAAGATATAAATTTCTAAAATTTCTGAAATCACTTCTGTTTAGTGAATGAGACTTAGGCAGAGCGGTTTGTTTAGGAATTTTTTCAGAGAATTTTGTAGCACATTTTAGATGTTGAGTTTATGACTTTATCGAAATGTTTTCTAGATATGATTTAGGACAATCGTTGGATGAGTACAAGCTACGATATTTCTCTTTTTGGATCGATTAAAATAAGTAACATCATACATGTACTATGATTAAAATATAACGTGTTTTAATAAATGACTTGATACGTTATGAAATATTTTTTTATATGATATTATATGAATTATTTTCCTTTTTAGAATCCAAATTATGGAATTAGAGTTTTAGCAAAAAGTTTGATTGATTCTCAAAAGCCACTTTTGCTTTAAAAACCATTTTAGTGAAATAAACTTTTAACAAACTATTTTTACAAAAATCAGAATTTATTTTAAATTTTTCCTTGACATTTTTTTAGAAGTTTTGATATTTTGATAACCTCATTATTATCTATGAAAAGTTATTAGAATATGTACTTTGAGTATTATGTTATTTGCCGTAGTTTTGAAATATTTTTTACTCATTGTCCATAGTATCTAAATGATGAGGAACGGGGTTCCTCAAATTAAAAGAAATGGAGGAAGATGTAGACAGAGGAAATGGGAGAAACAATAGAAGAAATTTAGGAAGAAATAGAGTGAAATTAAGGGAGGAGACAATCTTTTTACTAAAAGATCAAAAAACTAATATCAACCAAATCTGAAAAATAACATAACTAAAGGTTCTTATTTATAGAACCTTAAAGTCTAGTTCTACTATAAAATAAAATCGCATTAGAAAATAAAATCATAATCCTAGTTTAACTAAAAAATATCAAAATTAAATCCTAAATAAAATAATAAACTATTAATTAGGAAAATAACTCAAATTAGGATTACTCCCAATTTAGGAAGTCAAAATCCCTAATTTATTAAAATCCCTAAAATCAAAATTAAAATCCCTAATTTATAATCTAACATGTCCTACATCAATTCTCTCTCTCTTGAAAGAACTCGACTCCTGGCGAGTTGTCAAGGAGGAAATTGTCAATACACAAGGAAACGCCACGTCTTGCCTTGCACGACCATTGGAAAGTCATTAATCCACATCTTCACGTTATGACGATCCAATATTGGAAGCACACATAATAGAAAAATTATTGATACTTTAGCGGCCTTCGATATTGGTAGAGAAACAAATATCACCATGGAAGACTTTACCGTTGACCCAATAAAAGTAGGTGAACCCAAATATGACTCACAACCTATGAAATCAATTTCTTGAATGATTTCATGAGATTCTTCTTCACATATGGATTCAACTTCACATGTAGGCTCTACATCATTCTTCAAATTCGTTTCGCCCTTGACTTTAATAGGACTGTTAGATTCATGCTCATCTGCAAGATTAATATCACTTGCTTCATCATCTCCACTAAAATCATCACACTCATCCTCATGGTTCTTATAAGTTGCACCCAAAATCCCTCGATTCTTATGTTTGGTAGATGACTTTAAATTAGGGTCTTGTTTTGTGAGAACAGAAGCTTGTAAGGCTTTTAAAGTTGTTAATAATTCTGCCACTTTATTTTCCAAAGCATCAAGCCTAATGTTCGTCCTATTTTCTGAGGCTTGTATCATCAAGATTATCGAAGATTGTAATGAAGGACACATTGTAGATATCGACAAGAAGAGTAAGATGATGGTAGCAGTAAACAGTAACCCCAAAAAACAGTAACTTCGGTGAACAGTAATTCTGGCGAACTTGTGAATAGTAACTCCTGTAAACAGTATCCTTGGTGAACAATAACTCCGGTGAACAGTAATTTCGGTGAACAGTGGCTTTTTTCATTTTTTTTGTTTTTTTTAATTGAAGGGCTGGTGGAAGATGAAATTGGGGTAAAATAAGTTAATGGTGGTAGGAAGTTTAGGGTTTGTGGATTGAAAAAAAATTAAAGGATAAATAGTATAAGAGGGGATCAAAACCACGCTCTGATACCAATTGATGAGGAACAAGGTTCCTCAAATTAAAAGAAAGGGAGGGAGATGTAGACAAAGAAAAGAGGAGAAATAATAGAAGAAATTTAGGGAGAAATAGAGTGAAATTAAGGGAGGAGACAATCTTTTTACTAAAAGATTAAAAAACTAATATCAACCAAATCTGAAAAATAACATAACTAAAGGTTCCTATTTATAGGATCTTAAAGTCTAGTTCTCCTAGAAAATAAAATCGCATTAGGAAATAGAATCATAATCCTAGTTTAACTAGAAAATATCAAAATTAAATCTTAAATAAAATAGTAAACTATTAATTAGGAAAATAACTCAAATTAGGATTACTCCCAATTTAGGAAGTCAAAATCCTTAATTTATTAAAATCCCTAAAATCAAAATTAAAATCCCTAATTTATAATCTAATACGTCTTACATCACTAAATACTATTATGAACATTAAATTTGAACACAGCTGTGGTATTAGTGTGCACATGACTTTCTGGCGAAGTCATTGTGATTACAAGTGACATTATTGCCTGAATTTTGGCCGGATCACTGGGATTACAGGTGACACTATGTGACATGAGTTAATGAGTGTTTTCTAATCTTTAATGATATTGAATCATCTTTGATTTTAAATATTATAAATGCTTATGGCTCTGTTTTTATTAAGATATGATTTTGGTTTTGAAGTATTAAACTATGAGTTACATGATATTTTAATAATTATTTTAAGATACTAAAATGGTTGTATATGATTTTACTTACCGAGTTGACAGCTCACCCCTCATCTCTAACATTTTACAGAATAGTCTTGAAAGTTAATAGTTGGACTTGCTAGTTGATTTTGAAGCTTTATTTCATTTTGAAATTATACATTAAGAAGACTTTTGTTTACTATAATTGTGTTTGGAACTTCAGATTGTTAGACTTTGTATTGCTCAGAGAGATATTAAACTAGATGCCTCTTTATATTATTTGTTATTGTTACTTTTCTTAACAAGATACATTATTGAAATTTTTTTGTTCTAGAGATTTATTGTTAGCAATTTCTTAGCCTATTAACAATATTTGTTTATCGGTTTTGGGGCGTTACAAAAGGTATTAAATTTTTTTTTTTATCTTGAAATAAGATAAAATAAAGAAAACATTAGCCTGATTCAAACATAGAAGCATTTGATTAACATGTTCAATATTAACCACTCAATCAAAGTGATTATAAGCAATGTTATAACATAGAATGCAAAAGATTTACTTAACATTAAAACTAAAATAAAATCTACTTTTTTTTAACTTTTTAAAATTAAAGTTAAGAATAAAAAAATATAAATTGAATAATAGTAAAATTATTTAATTTTAAAAGTTAAAATTTTAAAATATTAATAAATCTATAATCTATAAATTTTAAAATAATGATAGCATAAATATTCTTTAACTTTATAAATATCAATTTTGAAATATATATTAAATCTATAACATATTTCTTATATACTTAATCATAAATTTTAAAAGTTATCTTTTATAATTTAAAATTATCTATTTTATCATCATTTACTATATTTTTTAACTTTTTAAATTAATAATTTTACTATCATTTAATTAACCTGTTTAATCTTAACTTTAATTTTTTAAAAATAGAGTAAAGTTAGTTTTATTTTATGTTTAGTGTTAAATAAATATTTTGCAGATCCACATTATCTTTATATCAATTTGGTTGAGTGTTTTACATTGAGCATATTAACCAACTAATCCCATGTTTAAGCTAAGACGATATAATTTTTCTATTTATCTTTTGTTAAAAAATTCAACATTATTACAAATTTTACTTAGGTCCAAACTTTGGGATGTTTATTTTTTTTCCCCCTAAATTTTACTTTTTTCGCCATTGTGTTTTAAAAACCTATTTTCATCAACATAATCTAATGAATAACCAAGAAATTTAATTACAAATATAAAAAATAAGAGAAGTAATTGTAAGGTTCATGACAAAAGCATAGTATGTATACAAGAGCCCTCCCAAATTTACAAAAAAGAATTGGAAGTTTATAGTAATTTATTTGAAATCTTATCAAAAAATTGGCATATTTCTTGCTTAATTATATATACAAATTAGGAACTCGAATCGATGCTATAAAGATCATGAGCAGGTGTTGAAGTAGAGCCAGTCCATGAGGGCATAGATGTCGAAAGTTGGACATGCGAATTCTTGCCTTCAATCAGTTTATAACCGTCTCTGATCACTTTGTACCTCATGAATGACTCTTCATTAACTTCATAGAGGTCCTGGGCAGAAGTAGCGGAAGAAACTTGATGGGACTCGGCAAATGTGGAACGCTGAGACTGACTTCCTGTCACACTTTTCTGACTGCGCTTCAGTTCATGGTGGTCTCTTATAGCTTTGAACCTCAAATCCTGACTATAACTACCCGCTTCAGGTATCACATCTGGTATGGTAGATTTTCCTTCCAGCATGCTCACCACCTCAGACATGGTTGGCCTTAGAGATGGCGAAGCATTGGTGCACAAGAGAGATATTTTAATCATCCTTTCTGCTTCCTCCTTGTTGTATACTGATCCCAGCTTGGGATCCAATAGCTCGATTAGCTTTCCATCTTGCTGTAAACGGCAGGCCTGCGAAAGACATAGCAATATTAACATGAACAAGTACATTTAGTAGATGCAATAGGAAAGGACAAAAGTTGGTTACTTACCCAATCTAGAAGACAAGTGGAATCAGTTTCGGGAGCATAACTTGTATTGTGCTTGCCACTAACTATTTCCAAAGCTACTACTCCAAAACTGTAAACATCTGCTTTGTAGGTCAGATAACCCCAAAGTGCATATTCCGGTGCCATATAACCTCTGCATGTAAAAATAATAAAGGGTTTGAATCCGAAATAACAAGAAAATTTTCAGTTTCATAATAAGAGAGACACGTGTACTAAGTACATCGTTCCAGCAATTCGAGTGCTGATGTGGGTTTTCTCCTCTTCATCAAGCTTAGCCAATCCGAAGTCTGATATTTTAGGGTTTAGATCCCTATCAAGCAGAACATTCGTAGCTTTGATGTCTCTGTGAACAATCTTAAACCTTGATTCTTCATGAAGAAAAGCTAAACCTCGAGCTATCCCAAGACATATCTTCTGCCTAGTTGGCCAGTCCAGTTGCAGTTTACTTTGTTCGCGACCTTAAAAACAAACCAGTCCAAGAAATATTATAAATATAAACATAGATGTTTTTATGTTTTTACTTCTCTTTTCTGTAGATCAAGTAAATGTGCTAGATTAAACCTACCAAACAAAGCACGGGCAAGGCTGTTGTTCTCCATGTATTCATATACCAGCAACAGTTGATCACCTTCAATACAGCAGCCATGAAGTTTCACAAGATTTGGGTGCTGCAAACACGAGATCATGCCTATCTCATTCAAGAATTCACGGTTTCCCTGCCTTGATTTCGCAGAGAGCTGCTTCACTGCAATTATAGTACCATCAGCAAATAGACCCTGCATGGCAGTTATCCAAAAATATAACAATGTATATGATTTAAGCAGCACTTTGAAAGACTATGAAGGATTATTTTGGTGGCGAGAAAAACTTAGCTAGTATACCTTGTAAACTGGTCCGAATCCACCTTCTCCTATCTTGTTCGCTGGATCAAAATTGTTAGTGGCAGCTTTAATTTGTTTCAAGGTAAAAGATATTGTTTGGAGATCTGATGCTTTTATAAAATCTGTCCAAAGAAAGAGAAATGAGTATGCTTTAATTAAATTGCCCAGTTCATTTCTTTATAATCTCATGGTGGCTTGCCACTAATTCCCTTTTTTATAATCTTATAGTGGCAAGCCACCATGTTTGTTATTCTAGATACTTCAAAACTGAAGCCTTTGCTAGCGTTTAGTAAATTATTCTTCTAAAATAGTTGTAACAAAAATCCTACAAACATGAATACAAGAAAAGAAAAGAAAAAGCAAATTATGAATTATTTTATTTTCCTATCTTAAAGAAGCTTGGCCAAACCTCTTTCTTTGCCCCTCTTGGTCCTGGAGTAGCGCCTCCAGCCAAGGATACCCAACGCCAGGATTATGAGACATGATCCTACAACAACACCAGCAACAATTGCTGCAATGTTCTTCTTTGCAGGTTTGTAGTCTGCAGAAAAAACCCACCCAGCAGCAATTATGATAACCAGAAACATTCTTAATTATAGAAAGAAAGTCAATTGTAGAGTATTTGGAGCATGGAATTGTAATCTCAAAACAATCTTGACTTGGCTTAGGTAACTTGTTGAAACATTGAGAGCTTAAAAAAAAAAATTCCATTTACCACAAAAATAGATTATGAATATAAACCATCTTTATGAGATGAAACAGGGGAAATAACAGTGTCTTTTATGCCAATATATGCAGTTGAAGCATACTACAATCTATTTCTCATTTCATACATGTTTTCTATAAGTAGCTTACTCCAACATGTGATATATGTGTAATTCTGTGAATGCATATGCTTGACATGAATAATTGTAACCTAATCCACCAAATTTTATATAGCATTTTCAGTGTGTTTTCGATAGTTTTCTAAAAGCATGTCTAATTGCAGTAATGGTGCACAAATAGCATTTGGTACTAATAAAACAAAATTGCAGAATATAGTAAAATGTAGGTCAGTGTCAGAAATAAAGCAAGAAGAATAGAATATAGCTCACTTTGATCTACAACAGAAATAGCTGATACAAGGGGGCCATACATTCCCCTTTCAGGAATTTGCGTAGTTCCTTTGCCAGCCCAATTAAAACGGATCTCTAAAATGTGATTTGTGACACTGGCATTATACATGCTTGTAATTGGCTTTAGAACTCCAGACGCTTCAGCTTCAATGTTAAAATCCTTCTCAACTTGTTTGCCCTGCAACATGGTAATCCAGCGCAACTCTTTTAGCATGTCACTTTCCGAAAGGAACAAAATCCATCTGAGTTTTTGACTTAAACTGAAGGTGGACACCAGCATGACAGAGTTTGTCATTACGTCATTAAACTTTATTCACCAACATTCCACCCTAAGATTCTAGATCAGTGAAACATGATATTCAGAAATGTCTCCCTAGAATAGTATTTCTTGTTTGCGATTTGTTACCTGAACATAAACATCAAACATGCGCCTCCCAAGGCTGCTATATGTATTGTCATTTGTGAACTGGATCTCCGCAAAGTCTAAACTCACAGTATAATTACCATTTTGTAAACAATACCCAAAATAAGTAAGTGAAAGAGGAGAGATGCGCGCATTTAGGAATATTCCAGAAATTTCTGATGACTTCGAACTTGCAATATATTGTTTGTTTTGTTCATCATCATCATCCTGAAAGTCTCCAGTGCTGCTAAATCCCCAACCATGATCACTATTTAAATAGTATGTCGCAGCACCACCACCAACTTCTCCATCTCCAACAAATGTCCTTCCATTCTGTTCCACATCGTCTCCCCCGCAATTAATGTAGAACGAGCGCCAATCTGTGAAGAGTAACAAATGTCAAAGACTATCTTAGCAAGGAGCATGTAGGACATGCACTGTTAATATTTAGATGGGGCATGCTTACATTGATGACATGTGAGATCGCTTTTGCATGGAAGAACTCCACTTCTAGTTTAGGTCAAGAAAGAACAATTTAAGCATTACTCAACATCAAGAATATACGGCTTCAAAAAACTGCTGGGAAAAAGGTAAATAAATGAAATAAAATTATTCACTCCTTCAACTCACAGGTTGTTTTCCACTGAAGAACTTTGGAACAAGTTCAGATTTAGATTCCTAAAAATAACAAAAGATAAAGCAAAGATCAGAACTGTGATCCACCACATGAGCCTATGACACAAGCAAGCAAAGCAGACTGTTTATCCAGTAAGAGAGAAAAATATACTAACTGCAACTCAGCACAAGCAAGCTGCCCAGGAGCTTGTTGAGTGAAATTATTGTATGAAAGATCCCTGCAAGGGAAAAGAAACAGATGTTTCATTCATAATGATTAAGAAATTTGAAATGTGCATAAGATTCCCTGCATAAATTAATCTTTGGTTTTAAACATAATATGAGTACTTTAATGGAGAGAGGAGCAGCAACAAAGTAACATAATGACCATGATAATCCTGCACTATCAGCTTCAATCATCTATGGCATTAAATCCTAAAACATACAATTAGAGTACAATTATATAAACATCAATTCCAAAGTTTACTTAGCATGAAAAATATCATGTTGGACGCTTAGTGAACATGGAAAATTCTGCAAGAATGGAGGCCATTCCAACATAGGGAATCTGGGTAGATAAATATTTAACAGATTATTGATATTATTGAGGTAACCAAAATGATGTTTGTGTAAAACAAACATAGATGCTCGTAATTCCTCATATTATTTGAAGAACTTGAAGAATCTAAGAGATAAGATACACACACATTAATCCCTCTCCTCAAGAATGACGCCGGTATATTCCCACGGAGAGAGTTGCCAGTTAGAAAGCTGCTCAAGGCCAGATCAAGCAGTTAGTGTTCTGGATTTTTCCAAATGAACAATGAAAGTCTAGTAAATTGGTTTCATTAACTTACATGAATCGAAAATTCCCAGCAATTGCAACATTGGGAATTTCCCCAAATAGCTTGTTAAAACTGAGATCCCTATTTGAAAAACAAGAGAAATCACAAAAAATTAAGCACATGCATGCATTTAAAGTCTATGCCCTAACAGCAACAAAGATACCCCTTTTTTTCTTTTTGGTAACTGAAATCCACAAAGAGGCAAAGATGTAAATCATATCCCATAATAATTTGACATCCTTCTAAATTGATGCTATTTCGGAAGTCAGTTTTCAGTGTCCAAGTATATAATCTTAGAAATTGATAATTAAAAATGGAACATACAGGACTCGCAAATTTATTTCCCAGACAAACGTAGGTATCTCTCCTGAAATACTGCAATTCCTCAAAATCCTGAAAAGCCAACGTCAAGACATTGTCAATTGTAAAGTGAATAATTGTACTTCTCTTTCCACGAGCTAGAAAAGAGGAAATAGGCGATGAACCTACATCCTTGTAAGGCTTGTCATGCTACTAAGGTCAGGAAAAGTCTGATTTGTTCCATCTATGTCACTAATCTTCCTGCATATAAGAGTATCAATATGATCAAATCTTTTCACTAAGACTAGTCATTGTAATATACTTTCATGAACTAATGTATTAAATTATTCAAATTGTAGGTTGTTTATAAATATTCACTCACAATTGCTCTAGTTTTTCCAAAACAGAGATTGATGAAGGAATGGGCCCTTTCAGTCCACTACCTTGAATTTCTCTGCGTCAATTCAAATAAACCTGTCAAAGACATTCAAGGACCAAAATGCAGCAAGTTGAAAAACCTCTAGAATGTAAAAGATCTTACAATCTCTCAAGTTGCTTCCAGTTTTGTATAAATTCTGGTATGCTCCCATTGAAGTTATTATCATTTATCCTACTGCATTGTGCAACACCAACAGAGTAAAGCTTACACTTCTGGCAAATTTTGGGCATAATCTTACAACAACAATGTTAAAAAACTTACAAATCAGTCAAATTTTTCAACTCAGAGAGTTCCAATGGCACATTTCCAGTCAATCTATTGGAGGACAGTTTCCTGCAGCCAAAAATTAATTCGTGACACCAATGAATACACTGACCAGGGAAAAAAACTAACCAAAAAGAGCATTGTTAATGCCTTACAAGGCTTTCAAGTTAATCAAATTCCCAAGCTTTGCAGGGACTGTTCCAGAAAACTGGTTTGCTTCAAGGTCCCTGGTAAAATACATAACTGAGATTTCTAATCCATTCACATGTTGTAAAATACATTGCCTGAAAATCAACTAACTAGTATATAGGAACATTCACATGCTAGGACATGTAAACACCAAAGAAAATATTCCGAGTGATTGAAGCACTACAATTGCATTTTGTGTGCATTTGATGGACAAAGGAAGTCCCCTTTCTGCAGGTGAGACAATAATCAAACTAGTTTATTCCGAATAGCAAATGGATTTTTCAAGGACTGCAAAGCAACAACTGTCATATCAGCTCAACAAACAAATTTGTTTTATTCCAAGAATTTATAGCTTACAAGTATATGAGACTGGTAATGTTCCCCAAATCGCTTGGAATATTGCCAGATAATCGGTTCCCAAAAACAGAGCTGAATTGACAATTATCAATAGTTGATTAGATTCAATCATACATGTACCATTTCTATTAGGTTAACTAATACGATAAATGCAGAGAGTGGCTTACATAAATTCCAATTTCAACGAAGCCCATTCGACTGGTATCGAACCATTCAGGTAGTTGTAGGCAAAATCACTGCAAGCATCCAACAACATTGGTCTAATTTAGAATGTTTCACATTTATTTTATTTTATTTATTTTTGCTGTCTATTGCTTCTACCTTATACAAATTGCCAAGAAGGTCCCATCTCAACTAAATTTGAGGCCTCAAAGTAGACTTAACAACGCAAAATAATTCAACATCTCCTGTTTAAAGTGAACTGACATATTAAGGGAAAGAAAATGAAAATACTCGGAAAAACGTTGAACCAATTTATTAAGAAATTTCCTTTCAAATTTTTGGTGAAAACTTATTGTATTGAATTCCAACCATAGAAATAGGATCCTAAATTTTCTTATTTGTTTGCATTTCTTCCTCCAAAATTTCTGGCCAACCAAAAAAAATAAACATTGCATACATGTGTTTCTGAAGGTTTGTTTAACTCACACTATCTGGATACTGGGAAGCTTGCTCAATTCAGGTGGAAGAACTCCAGAAAGGCTGAGACGCTTGAATTCTCTGAAATTGGAAAGCAAGACATACCAATTATTGGAACTTTTCATAGGTATCAACTAGAAAGCAAAATACATATGTTTTTGCAGTTTGTAAGGAACTAGAATTATAGAATTTGCAAATCCTTTATCAATTTCTGGAACTTTTCATAGGTATCAAATAACTGCATATCGTTATTGCCACAACTGAAACACAAAATCAAAGCAAATCCACACATCTATAAAATTAAGGAAAAAAATACTTGCAAATGTTTACGAAGAATAAGATATTCAATCAAAGTAAAGAAAAACCTACATAGATATTACGTGGCTGGTATTATCAGGTCCAGTGCTGCAATTGATGATCTTTGTGGGATCGTTTAGCGTCACAGCTTTCTCATTCACTTCACAAGCACTGATGGCATCAAAAGTCCAGTTAGCCCCCATGGTTTTGGCAATTTGATTGAGGGCATCCACTACAGCACATCCATGGACAAACAGTCACCAAAAAACAAACAAATAAAACAATCATCAATTGCAGAAGTGATGCTACTAATCTGATAAACTTTTTTTATCAAATAACTCAACAAAATAATTTGGATTCTTGGAACTCGAGCAAGCGATTAAATGCTTATAAACTAAACCACTCGTCTGGATAAGAAAAAGATTACAGTGACGGGACTTAACAGGAGAGAAATATCAGCTATTGCTATTACTTTAGCATTGTTTCATTTGTTGTCAAATTAAACATGCAAAAGAATATCAATCTACAACACATTTTTCAATATTTTCTTTACATTAAGTTAAAAGTTTGAGAAAGAAAAAGAACAGGCGTCAGTTGAAGCATTTTTCTTACCCTCAGCTTGGGGCAGCGCAGCAGCTACAAACAATACTTGCGTCCCTAGGCAACTTAAACATAGTATTGATACCAGTAGAAAAGGCTTGATAAACATCTTTGAAAAACTAAGGAAGCGGCCTTCAGGTCTCAAGCTTGAATCTCCCGACACCTGGGAAATATTTAATACCGTACTACTCTGTTCTTGCCTTTTGTTTTTATGGCACGGGCAGGGATGTTATGCATAGAAAGTTCCAAGTAAAATACCTCGACAGTGAAATTTAAACAGCCTCTCCTAACCAGAATTTGTCTTTCAGCCAAGAGGAATATGAATTTCTCTAAATTAACTTATCTGTTGTTATTCTACATGTTTGTTTTTTTTATGCAACAGAAATAAAAATAATTTGAGACAGCTGACAGGCTCTTGTGCTAAAATTTGGAACATTATGCATGACTATTCAGCAACTTGGACAATATGGGGTCTGTCTTCACATAAAATCTACCGCCTGTATTTGAATTCTCGTTGGTTTTTGGCATAAACTGTTCCGACTTTGTCTGCTTTGAAATAGCTTTCACACTCCTGAATAATCGCGTTAAGCTTTCCTTTACTAGGTAACATTTGACAAATCTACCACTTTGAACTTTCCTTCGTACAATTAGTAATAAACAGGAACTCGTAACAGAAATGCAAAGTCAAATGGATTAAAGTATATATTAAACTGAAAATGACCCACACTAGTTTTGGTTTGATTCTTGATCATTCAGCCAAATAGTTGCTAAACATTACTTTTAGTGTATAAAGACCAATATGTGAGAAAGCTGTCTACATAACCATCAACAACATATATAAAGTTTTCAGAAACCACATGCGTTGACAGTTGACTAAAGATAGAGTATTATTAATCTTAGGCCCACATATGATAAATTGTTTTTGAACCATGAAAGCTAGCAACAGCCCTGTTTTTTTTTCTTGTTTCAAGGTTTGAGTTTGTAAGCTTTCGCTGTACCTGAACTGGTGGAAACCGTGGAATAATTGTGCTGTAATTTTGACATGAACAGGCATAACGCAGAACGATAAGAATAGCAATGCAGAGAAGAGTTCAAAAATGAGTTAAGAAAACGAAGACCGACTCTGTCAAAGGAACATATATACACAGTTTCCAGCCTTTGCATCTCAAGTAACCGCAATGACGGTAATGGACTTCTAGTGGCTGCATACGTGCAGACAGTTGATAGGCTTTGCTTACTGGTGATGACTAGTCAACCCAGAATTGAAAAGATTCTAATTTGATTCATTAAACTCCTCCAAAATGGGTTATTTCCAGTAAATAAAAATATTTAAAAATAAAAATTTTAATACCCAATATTTGCTACATAGCCTAATCTTACACGTGAAAGCAAGATTAAGTAAAGATTGGCGATAAATTGTCAGTAGTTGTACACCTTAAAAATGCAACGTGTCTCCAATCTGAAATCCACATCGACAAGAAAATTACAAAAAGAGCAGTACTGTAACAAGAAAGGAGCTAGCGAACTTTGAGAGTGGCTAAGCCGTTTCTGAAATACTAAATTCAACCCAAATCCTAACCCTATCCGTCATCTCTCGACAGAAGCATACATAAGTGGTTGAAACAAGTTTCTATTATACTTGTATCAGCATCTTTTCCTCTCAAACTGTGAAACAATGAGAAAATAAGAAATAAAAACAAAAACAAAATTGCCACTGATGCATTTCATGTCAAAACTGAGATAAAGCTTCATAAATTTTAATTTTTGCCACCGTGGTTTCCAAACTTATTGTCATCAACAAAATCTAATGAACGAAGAAATTTAATTACAAAAAAAATAATAATAATAACATAAAAAGTTTCTGTAAGGTTTATAACTAAAAATGATATTTATACAGAAGCCCTCCCAGTTTACATATACATATATGTATTTAAAAAAAAAAAGTATCTGTAAGGTTTATAAAAGCTAGGAACTTGAATTGATGCTATAAAGATCATGGGCAGAGGTCGAGGAAGAGCCGGTCCATGAGGGCATAGATTTTGAAAGTTGAACATCTGAACTCATGCTTTCAATCAGTGTATAACTCTCTCTCATCATCTCAAACCTCATAAGTGACTCTTCATTAACTTCATAGAGGTCATGGTCAGAAGTAGAGGAAGAAACTTGATGGGACTCGACTAATGTTGAATGCTGGGACTGACCTTTCGCCACTGATTTCTGACTGCGCCTCTTGTCATGGTGCTCTCGTATAGCTTTGAACCTCAAATCCTGACTATAACTCCCTGCTTCAGGCATCACATCTGGTATGGCAGCTTTTCCTTCCAGCATGCTCACCACTTCGGACATGCTTGGCCTTAGCGATGGTGAAACATTCGTGCACATAAGAGATGTTTTTATCATCCTTTCTGCTTCCTCCTTGTTGTATTCTGATCCCAGCTCTGGATCCACTAGCTCTATTATTTTTCCATCTTGCTGTAAATAGCAGGCCTGTAAAAGACATAGTAAAAATAACATAAACAAGTACACCTAGCACATGGAATAGGGAGACGATTGTGATAAAAGTTGATCACTTACCCGATCTAGAAGACAAATGGATTCACTCTCTGCAGCATAATTCGTATTGTGTTCGCCACTAACAATTTCCAGAGCTACTACTCCAAAACTGTAAACATCTGCTTTGTAAGTCAGATAACCCCAAAGTGCATACTCTGGCGCCATGTAACCTCTGCAAGTAAAAAAATCAAGGGTTTTTAATCTGAAATAAGAAGAAAATTTTCAGCTTCATAATACGAGAGACATGTACTACATACATTGTTCCTGCAACACGAGTGCTGATGTGGGTTTTCTCCTCCTCATCAAGCTTAGCCAATCCAAAGTCTGATATTTTGGGGTTTAGGTCCCTATCAAGCAAAACATTGGTAGCTTTGATGTCTCTGTGAACAATCTTGAATCTTGATTCTTCGTGAAGAAATGCTAAACCTCTAGCTATCCCAATACAGATCTTCTGCCTAGTTGGCCAGTCCAGTTGCAGTTGACTTTGTTCACGACCTTGAAAATAAACCAGTCGGAGAAATATTATATAAATGAATGTAGATATCACTTTTTACTCTTTTCTGGTATGGCTGATCAAGTGAGTGTGCTAGATTATACATACCAAACAAAGCACGGGCAAGGCTGTTGTTTTCCATGTACTCATATACCAGCAATAGTTGATCCCCTTCAATACAACAGCCATGAAGTTTCACAAGATTTGGGTGTTGTAAACAAGAGATCATGCCTATCTCATTCAGGAATTCACGATTTCCCTGCCTCGATTTTGCAGATAGCTGTTTCACCGCAATTTTAGTACCATCAGCTAATAGACCCTGCATTGCAGTCATTCAAAATAATATACATGAATAAAAAAGAAATGTATAGGTTTTAAGCTGTGGTTTGAAAGATTAAGACGAATAATTTTGGTGGCAACAAAAACTTAGCTATCATACCTTGTAAACAGGTCCAAATCCACCTTCTCCAATCTTGTTCACTGGATCAAAATTGTTTGTGGCAGCTTTAATTTGTTTCAAGGTAAAAGATATTGTTCGGAGATCTAATCTTTGTATAAAATCTGTCCAAACAAAGAGATACAAGTACGCTTTAATTGAGTTGCTCAATTCACTGCTGTTTTATCTCTTAGTGCCTATCCACCAAAACATATTTGTAATTCTAGACTTCACAAATGAAATAGCCTTTCCTACTTTCAAGTAAAATTTTCTTGTAACGAAAATCCTACGAGCTTGAAGAGAGGAAAAGAAAAGAAAAGGCAAATTATGAATTATTTTATTTTCCTATTTGAAAGAAGCCTCGCAAAACCTCTTTCTTTGGCCCCCTTTGTTCTGGAATAGCATCTCCAGCCAAGGATACTCAACGCTACGATAATGACACATAATCCTCCAGCAACAGCAGCAACAATTGCCGCAATATTCTTCTTTGGAAGTTTGTAGTCTGCCCATGAATTCCAGCAAGCAGCAATTATGATAATCAAAACATTCTTAAACTCAGAAAGAAAGTCAACTGCAGAGTATTTGGAGAATGAAACTGAACATCAAAACAATCTTGACTAGACTTATTTAAATTGTTGAAATATTAGTAACTAAAAGTCACTTTCATTTTCCACATAAATTATGAAATTACACCATCTCTTATGAGATGAAACAGGGGAAATATCAGTTTATTTTATTCTAACATATGTAGTTAAAAGTATGCCAAATTTGTAACTCGCTTCTTATACACGTGCTCTAAGTAGCACAGTCCAACGTGTGATATATGTTAAATTCTGTGAATCCATATGCATAAGATGATCCGTTACTTGGAACCTCATCCACCAAATTTTATATATGATTTTCAACAGTTTTGCAGAATAATGTGTAATTTTAGTAATGGTACACCAATAGCATTTCTACTGGTATTAATGCAAGAAGTTGTAGAACCTAATAAAATATTCGTCAGCGTCAGAAATAAAGTAAGAAGAAGGGAACATTACTCACTTGGATCTACAACAGCAATAGCTGATACAAGGGGGCCATACATTCCCCTTTCAGGAATTTGCGTAGTACCTTTGCCAGCCCAATAAAAACGGATCTCTAAAATATGATTTGTGACACTGGCGTTATATATCTTTGTAATTGGCTTTAGAACTCCGGAAGCTTCAGCTTGAATATCAAAATCCCTCTCAACTAGTTTGCCCTGCAACATGGTAATCCAGTGAGACTCTTTTACTATGTCACTTTCTGAATGAAACAAACTCCATCCAGGTCTATGACTTAAACTGTAAGTGGACACCAGCTTGACACAGTTTATTAGTATGCCTTTGAACTTAATTTACCAACATTCCACTAAAAGACTCTAGATCACTGATATCTGAGTCTCAGATATGCCTCCATTGAAAAGCATTTCTGATTGCGATTGGTTACCTGAACATAAACATCAAACATGCGCCTCCCAAGGCTGCTATATGTGCTGTCATTTTTGAACTGGAGCTCTGCGAAGTCTAAACTCACAGTATAGTTGCCATTTTGTAGACAATATCCAAAATAAGTAAGTGAAAGAGGAGAAACGCGTGCATTTAGGAATACTCCGGAAATGTCCGCTGAATCTGAATTTACAGTATATTTTTTGTTTTGTTCATTATCATCATCATAAAAGTCTCCAGTGCTACTAAATCCCCAACCATGTTTCTCATTTACATGGTATGTGGCAGCACCACCACTGACTCCTCCATCACCTGTAAATATCCTACCATTTTGTTTTACATCATCTCCACCACAATTAATGTAGACAGAGTGCCAATCTGTGAAGAATAGAAAATGCGAAAGACTATCTTAGCAAGGAGAAATGTACTGTTAATATTTTGATGACGTTAAAACCCAAAAAAAAACTAATATATAAATAACTCATGACATGGTAAAATATTCATCTTATTCTTTTAACCATGCATTTTAAGTTGATATGTAAAGGGTTTATTCGTTAAAACACCAAGGTTTGAACCGATAAGAACAACATAACTTCGAGGTGATTTATTAACATTTGCTTTCCAGCACATACTTACATCGAGGACATTTGAGATCACTCTTGCATGGAAGTACTCCACTTCTGGTTTTAGTCAAGAAAGAACAATAAGAACAACATAGACACTACCTAAGATTAAGGATATATTGCTTAACAAAACTGTGGAAAAAAATGGAAAAGAAAACATTATTTGCTCTAACAACTCACAGGTTGTTTGCTGCCGAAGAGCTTTGGAACAAGTTTAGATTTAGATTCCTTGCAAAATAAAAATAGGTAAAGCAAAAATCAGCACTGTAATCCACGACATGAAACTATGACACGAGCAAATAAAGCAGATTATTTATTCAATAAAGAGAAATTTACTAACTGCATCGCGTCACAAGCAAGCTGCCCTGGAGATTGGTGAGTGAAATTATTGTATGAAAGATCCCTGCATAAAAAAATAAAAAATATATTTATATAAAATAATAAAAAAAATGGAAACTTCATTCATAATGACGAAGAAATTGGAAATGTACATAACTAACACTCTATAAATTAGTCTTTGGTTCTAAATCTAATTTAGCATTATAATGGAGACAGGAGCAGCAAAAAAGTAAGATAATGACTCTGATTGTAACGACCCGGACTTCAAGAGGTGGCCCCCGTGTGACACTTTGTAGCCCTTTCGTCTTCAAGAGGTGACCCCCACATGACACTTTATGTCCGGCTGCACAGTTAATCAGTATTGTCCGCTCTAGGATCCACCAGTCCCGCACGGTTTTGTTTCTGTTAAGCCCACAGGCCCCAGGACGCCTTCCCCACTCGAACCCAAGGCCTCAAAGGTCATTGGCGTTCGAAGTGAGTACCATTCGGACAAGTTACCTTTTTATGTAACGACCCGGACTTCAAGAGGTGGCCCCCGTGTGGCACTTTGTGGCCCTTTCGCCTCCCCCGCTCGAACCCAAGATCTCAAAGGTCATTGGCGTTCGAAGTGAGTACCAATACTCACTTCGAACGCCAATGACCTATACTCACTTCGAACGCCAATGACCTTTGAGGTCTTGGGTTCGAGTGGGGGGAGGCGTCCTGGGGCCTGTGGGCTTAACAGGAACAAAACCGTGCGGGACTGATGAACCCCAGAGCGGACAATACCGATTGACTGTGCGGCCGGATACAAAGTGCCACGTGGGGCCACCTCTTAAAGACGAAAGGGCCATAAAGTGTCACACGGAGGCCACCTCTTGAAGTCCAGGTCGTTACATTGATAATCCTGCAGTATCATCTCCAATCATCTATGGCATTAAATCCTAAAACATGCAATTATAATACTATGATATGAATATCAATTTCAAAGTTATTTAGCAGGAAATTAGCATAAGGACTACATGCAAGTCAACATAGAAAAATCTGCAAGAATGGAGACCTTTCCCAACATTGGGAGTCTGAAAAGATAAAAATTTAACACATTAGTGATATTATTGAGGTAACCAAAATCATGATCGCATAACATAGAGAGAGATGCTCATAATTTCTCATATTAATCCAAGAACTCTAAGTATCAAAGAGATACAATACATACAGATTAATCCCTGTCCTCAAGATTGAAGCCGGTATATTCCCTTTGAGAAAGTTGCTACTTAGAAAGCTGATCAAAGCAAGATGAAGCAATTAGTGTGCTTGACATTACCAAATTTACACTAGAATTCCAGAAAGTTTGTCTCACACTTACATAAATTTCAAATTGTTAGAGATTGCAACATTAGGAAGTTCCCCACTTAGCTTGTTAAAACTGAGATCCCTATTTGAAAGCAAGAGAAATCACAAAAACATCAGCACATGCATCTCAATTCTCTAACAGCAACTTAGAAATCCTTTCCTTTTTTTTTTTTTTTTTTTTTGTAATTTAAACCCGCTAAGAAGCAAGGATGCGAATCTATCCCATGATATTTTGATATCCTTGTAGATAGATTCTATTTACGAAGCTAGTTTCTAATTTTCAAGCATAGAACCTTGCAAATTGACACAATTATGTAACATACAGGAGTCGCAAATTTATTTGCCAGATGTATCCAGGTATCTCTCCTGAAATACTGCAATTCCTCAAAACCCTGAAAAGCCATCATCAAGATATTCTCAATTGTAAGGTGAATAATTGTACTCATTTTATTTCAAGCTAGAAAATAGGAAATAGGCAATGAATGTACATCTTCGTAAGGCTTGTCATGTTACTAAGGTCAGGAAAAGTCTGATTTGTTCCATCTATGTCACTAATCTTCCTGCATTAAGAGTGTCAAAAGGAACAAATCTTTTCACTAACATTAGTTATAGTAATTTAATTTCTTGAATTAATGAGAGTTAGTTTTACAGATTGTCAAGAAATATTCACGCACAATTGCTTTAGATTTCCCAAAATAGAGATTGATGAAGGAATGGGTCCTTTCAGTCCACTACCTTGAATTTCTCTGAATCAATTCAAAAAAAAAAAACCTATCAAGTACATTCAACCAGAATGCAGTAAGTTGAAAAACCTTTATAAAGTCAAAGATCATCTTACAATCTCTCAAGCTGCTTCCAGTTTTGTATAAATTCTGGAATACTCCCATTGAAGTTGTTGTCATTTATCCTACTGCATTGTACAACAACAACAATAGGTTACAGCTTACACTTTCTGACAAATTTTTGAGCATAATCTTATGACAACAATGTTAAAAAGCTTACAAATTGGTCATATTTTTCATGTTAGAGAGTTCCAATGGTAAATTTCCAGTCAATCTATTGGAGGACAGTCTCCTGCAGCCAAAATTAATTAGTAACTCCAATGAATACGCTGACCATAGGAAGAAAACTAAGCACAAAGAGCCATGTTAATGACTTACAAGGTTTTCAAGTTGACCAACTTCCCAAGCTCTGGAGGGACTGTTCCGGAAAATTGGTTTGCTTCAAGGTCCCTGGTAAAATAAACAACTTAGATAGCTAATACATTTACCTTCTGTAAAATACGTTTATCCAAACTTCAACTGGCGAGTATCTAGATACATTCACATGCTTGGGAATCTAAACACGCAAAGAAAATTTTCTAAGGAATTATTGAAGTGTTACAATAGCATTTTGTGTGCTTTTGATAAAGAAAGAAGTCCACTTTCTGCGGGTGATACTATAATTTAATTAGTTCATTCCAGCAAGAACATGATTTTTCATGGACTATATAACGACAACTGTTACATTAGGGCAACAAAAAATTTGTGTTGACCAAGAATTCAAAGCTTACAAGTATGTGAGACTAGTAATGTTCCCCAAATGGCTAGGAATATTGCCTGACAATCGGTTCCCGAAAACAGAGCTGCATTGAAAATTATCCATGGTTAATTAATTCAACAATATAAATACTATCCTATTAGGTTAACCTGGTAAGACCGATTCAGAGAGTACTTACATGAATTCCAATTTCAACAAAGCCCATTCGACTGGTATGGATCTATTCAGGTAGTTGTATGCAAAATCACTGCAAGCAAACAACAAGATTGGTCTAATTTAGAGTTTTAACTTTTTTTTTTTCTTTTTTTGGGCTGGCTCTTTGCTTTCTAACTTCTCCAATCGCCCAGAAGGCCCTAAGTCAACTGAATTTAAGGCCTCAAAGTAGACTCTAAGAACACAAAATTATTAGACAGTTCCCGCTCAAGTGAGCTAACATATTAAGGGAAGGAAAATGAAAATACATGGAAAAAACTTGAAGCAATTTATTAAGAATTTTCTTTTCAAGTTTTTGGTTAAAACTTATTATAATTATTTGCCACCCTAGAAATAGAATCCGAAATTTTCTTTATTTGTTTGCAGATCCCAAATTTTTGGGCAACCAAACAAAGAAACATTGCATACACATGTGTCTTAAGGTTTAACTCACACTTTCCGGATTCTGGGAAGCTGGTTCAGTTCAGGTGGAAGCACTCCAGGAAGGCTGTAACGCTTGAATACTCTGAATATGGAAAACAATACATAACCTGAATTAGTTCAGACCCTAAAATAAAATTCAGGAACAAAAACCAAGCAAAATAAATTTGTTTTTGCTTTTTGTAAGGATAAAGGAACTGGGATTTTAAAATTTGTAATTCCTTTATTATATTATAATATTGGACTTTTCACATGTATCAAATAACTGCACATTGTTATTGTCACATCTTAGACCACAAAAATCAAAGCAATTTCACACATCTATACAAGATATAGATACTTGCAAACATATCTGCACCATAGAATATTCAACCTAAGTCAAGAGAGAAACCTACATCTCTGTGATGTGGCTGGTATTATCAGATCCAAGGCTGCAAGCAATGATCTTTGAGGGATCATTTAGGGTTGCAGGTGTCACATTGACTTCACAAGCATTGGCATCAAAAGTCCAGTTAGTAGCCCCCATAGTTTTGGCAATTTGATTGAGGACATCAACTACACAACATGCAGTGACAAACATGATAAATAATAATAATAAAAATAAAAAGTATTTTAGATTTCAAATAATCTCTTTTTTTCTTCTTATCTTTTACAGGAGAGATAATAAGAGTCTTGATAAGTTTAACATCAAATAACTTAGCTATAGAATCTGGAATCTTAGAACTTGAGTAAACGATTAAAGACTTGTGACAGGACTTAATTAAAGGATAGGAATATTAGCTATTGCTATTACTTCAGCAATGTGTCATTTGTTCTTGAATTATACTGAAAAAGAATATCAATCTACTACACAATATTTATATTTTCTTCACAGAGTATTACGTTAAAATTCAAAAAAAAAAAAAAGGAATAAATTAAGGAATAAAAGAACAGATGTCAGTCGTGTCTGTGCCTGTTGGCAAGGGGTGGAGCATTTGTCTTACCCTCTGCTTGAGGAAGCGTAGCAGCAACAAACAGTACTTGTGTTCCAATGCAACTTAGGGAGAGTATTGATACGAGGAAAAAATGCTTGATAAACATCTTTGAAAAACCAGAAAAGCTGCCTTCAGTTCTCAAAATTGAACCTCCTCTTTTACCTGCGAATTATTTTACTATTCTGTTATTGGTTTTTGTTTATATCACAAAAGCAGTAACGTGATGAAGAGAAATTTCCAAGTAAAATAGCTAGAAAGTACAATTCTTAAACTACCCTTCTAATCACATTTTTTTCTCTCCTCTAATAAGGACATGCACTCTCACGCTTAGCCAAGAGGCTAATGAAGAGAAATTAGAGTCAACAATATGGCCCAATTATGTTAAATAAGACATTTTTCATTCTGTCATTCAAGAACCAGAGTTGTTGGAGTTCTTACCGATTTGATGATGACCCATACCAGTACTAGATTTGGCAGTTTTTACTTCTTCCACCCAAGAGAATTAATAACTGATAAAAAGAGAGAACGTATTGGAGGATTAAACATGATTCTTTGAAAGTCCACATTGTGCTAAGCTTTCGTTAAATAGGTGACGTTTGACGATTCTACTATTTTGCTACTTTCTTCGCACAATGAAGAGCAACCTGGAGCAGAAATGCAAAGTCTAGTCAAATCGATTAAAGAACTAAAACCGAAAATGACCCACTAGTTTTAGTTTACTTGTTTATCATTCACCAAGTTGCGTTATCTTCTTACCGTCTACGATTGCTAAACTTTGACTTTTAGTTTGTTTATATATAAAAAAAGATGGATACTAGAGAAAGCTGTCTCCGAAACAATCAACAACATATATGAAGTTTTCAGAAACCACATGCATTGAAAGAGTGTTTTAATAGCAGCCCCACGGGAAATTATTTTTGAACCGTATGAAACTAGCAACAGCCTCTTTAAGTTCGTTTTGTTGCTTGTTTTTTAAGTTTTGAGTTGTTTAGCTCTCGCCGTACCTGTACGTACGGGTGGAATTTTTTTCGCTGCAATTTTAAGTTGAAGAGGCATAACGCGTATCGGTAAGAATAGCAATGCAAAGAAGAGTTAAAAAATGTGTCAAGAACAACGAAGAAGAGTACATATTTTCCACCCTTAATCGCTTGCTGAGTATTCCAACTCAAGTGACGTACTGCTTGCTTCGGCAAGAGTTGATTGGCTTTGTTTTCCGGTGATGACTAGTCAACCCAGAACTGAAAAGGCTGTAATTTGATTCATTGAACATACAAAAGACAAATAAAAAAAAAAAGTATCTGTAAAGCCGATAACAAGAACATAGAATGTACACAGGAGCCGTCCCAAATTCCCAAATTTACAAAACCCAATTGGAAGTTTATAGTAATTTATTTGAAATTTTAGCCCAATATTTGCATTTTTCTGGCTTAATTATATTTAAAATAGGAACTGGAATTGATGCTATAACGGTCATGGGCAGAGGTCGAAGAAGAGCGAGTCCCTGAGGGCCCAGATGTCGAAAGATGGACTTCTGAACTCTTGCTTTCAATCATTTTATAACTGTCTCTGATCACTTTATAACTCATAAAGGACTCTTCATTAAATTCATAGGGGTCATGGGCAGAAGTAGAGGAAGAAACTTGATGGGACCCGGAAAATGTTGACTGCCGTGACTGACTTTCTGTCACACTTTCCTTTCTGCTCCTCGGGTCACGGTAGTCTCGTATGGCTTTGAACCTCAAATCTTGACTATGGCCACCTGCTTCAGGTATCACATCTGGCATGGCAGTTTTTCTTTCCAGCATGCTCACCACTTGAGACATGGTTGGCCTTAGCGATAGTGAAGCACTGGTGCACAAAAGAGATATTTTAATCATCCTTTCTGCTTCCTCCTTGTTGTGTTCTGATCCCAGCTTTGGATCCACTAGCTCTGTTAGCTTTCCATTTTGCTGTAAATGGCAAGCCTGCGAAAGAAACAGCAGTCGTAACATAAACAAGCACATCTAGTGTGCAGAAGAGGAAAATGGATGTGAAAAAAGTTGGTTACCCAATCTAGAAGACAAGTTGAATCGGTATCTGGAGAATAATTTGTATTGTGTTTGCCACTAACAAGTTCCAAAGCTACTACTCCAAAACTGTAAACATCTCCTCTGTAGGTTAGATAGCCCCAGAGTGCTTACTCTGGTGCTGTCACAACCCGCACCCAATGTAGTAAAATTGCAGCGAAAAAGAACTTGCCAAGGGAACACAGTTGTCGCTATGCCGAAATCCTCCTTTAATCTTTATCTGATCGAATACCTGAGGTACACAATAGACTAATGAGTATGAAACTCAGTAAGCAGCTAGAATTATAAAAACTGGCGTAACACTCAAAATAAAACAATTAATGGTGATAACCATTTCAGAATAGGACTACTATTCAATACTTATTCCATAAATCACTAATTACTGTTCATATCTTGGTATTCAAGCCACCAGTGCTCTAGTAAGAAAATCAGAATATTGATTTCAATGTTCAAGGAACGTGCCCCTATACGAGGAAACTGGTACGGCGACGCCAAGTTTCTGATTTCCAATCCGTTACAAATTTCAGTTTCGCGCTCCTACGCCAAAGGAAAGGCACGTATGTGCCAACTCTCTATTCTCTCTTACTTGAGTCGGTGCAAGTGGTGCTCTAGTGCGAAAGGTCTGGCGCAGCGATGCCAATTCTCTGCTTATTTCTCTTTAGATCCGTTAAGGATACACTCTTGCACCATTTAATAGCGCTCCTGCACTAACCCTGTATCATTGGCCATATCCTAGACCAATTGCTCTCTTATCCAGTCACATTCCTAATTCCATAAATACCTGTCTATAGGTAATCAAGCATGGCTTTTCTATGTCAAAGCTCATCACATACACCCATTTACATGCACATGTCTCATTTATAATTAAACTTTCCACAAGTCTATCACATACTCATGTGCTCCCATAAACATATAAATCATTCACACATAAGTTCCCATAAGCTAGCTACATTGTTCATATGGATATGTATTTCATATAATTTCAGAAGCTTCCACAGTATAGTCACAGACACCTAGGAACAATGCTCTCTAATCAAGGTAGGACTTTTCATTTCACAGTCAGTTCCCATATGTAAGCCTACCCATGAATCAGCTCAAGGCTAGTCTGACAATCCGGGTGATACCGGGCCCATGCTACTGAATCTCGTCTAGAGAAACACATGGTCCAGACCTCCCCTCAAGCCATGGGGATACGGAACAGTACAAATACATTCAGAGGCCTACCTATGAAATAGCTGAAGGCTAGTCTGATAATCCGGGTGATACTGAGCCCATGCTACCGAATCTCATCTAGAGAAACACATAGTCCAGACCTCCCCTCAAGCCATGAGAGTACGTAACAGTACGGATATATTCAGATGCCTACACTTGAAATAGCTCGAGGCTAGTCTGACAATTCGGGTGATACCGGGCCCATGCTACCGAATCTCGGTTAGAGAAACACATGGCCCAGACCTCCCCTCAAGCTATGAGAGCTAAATATCATAAGTTGTGGCATGCCACTCACATATCAGTTTTCACATTCAGTCATATAAGTGAAGCTCTATATTAAGCTTTCACTCACGTATCACATTTCACATTTCAGTCACATAAGTGAAGCTCTATATTAAGCTTTCACTCGCATATCACATTTCACATCTCAGTCACATAAGTGAAGCTCTATATTAAGCTTTCACTCACATATCACGTTTCACATTTCAATCACATAAGTGAAGCTCTATATTAAGCTTTCACTCACATATCACATTTCACATTTCGATCACATAAGTGAAGCTTTATATTAAGCTTCTAACCCAATCACAACTTGTCACAATTCATTCACTTTAATGCTAGCATTTAACAGTATCACATTTCACATTCGTCATTCAATGTATTCCCATAGGCTTGGCATGTAATTTCAAATTCATAACACATCACATAGTGATGCATGCCTTCACACACCAAAATATTATCGTTCGCTTTCACTGAGGTTCTACGTAGGCTTCTCACTAATCACATATGCATTCATAAATACAATAAGCCTACATATCTCATAAACACTTATGGATGTGCACAATCCACATATTGGCATCATTCTTACACACATAGAAACCTATTGACTTCTTTATCAGTGTCAACCCTTCCATTACTCTTCGGTATATTTCAAACATATCGTTACACAACTATGTCCATGTACAACTGGTCTCATTCATTTCCCAGTCATACATATTCAGGAAACTCTAATACACATGGTATTTCATAGACATTCATTTGTCATGCCATCCACATGAGGAATTAGTATCCTAGAACGTTTGGCATGTATTTCATTCTTCATATACCCACATAGTTTCATTGGGAGTGTTATTTAAGCCATAACACAGCAAATTCACATATATGAGGGCACATTAACATTTCTATATCTCACACACATAGAAGTTACACCAACAAGTCAATCACATACCCATCAAAGTGTATGAAATCATACATTTCATAAATCATTATAAACCCCAATCAAATCATTTCCTATATCAAGGTCCATGTATTCATGGCCCCATACACATTCCGTCCACACAACTCACATATATTCACAATCACAATTATTAAACACATTTCATTAATAGTTAACAACTGTTGTGTCCTCAGAAGGGTCTAGCTACTTACCTGATTAGCCTCGCCCTTTAATTTCGTTGTCCTGTATTTCTTGACAAGCAGTTGTTTAAAGTTCATCTCTTCTTCTTCTCCTTCCTCTCTGGTAACCATTGCCATAGTCATGACACACTGATCAGTGTCCATTTAGAAGTCATTAAATCCCTTATAGGTTAACAACAATTCAACCAACCAATAACATTATTTATTAAACTCTATCACACACATATTGGTTGGATTATTATAATAAGAGGTTATTCATTTCCAATCATCACCAAACTTCATAGAACTCAAATAGACATACATATTATAGTCCATAAATTTTATTGAGTCAAAATAAGGTCATATTCTCCTTGAAAATCCTTAATTTCATTTACACAGCAAATCTGTCTGCAGACCTCTTTACTGAACAGTAAAAATTTGAAGAATTTTATAAAATTCTACAATAATCCAATCTCTACCAAACTTTCCAGTCTAAAACTAGACACATATAAGAGTCATTCCACCAAAAATCATGATTTTCTAAGGAGTTTAAGGCAGTCACACGGAATTTATTTCACATATTCTGTTCTGGAACTTAACATTCACAGTTCTTTAAGTCCAGATTTGAAAAATCATAAAAATTCATACACAACTCCAAAAACCATGAAAATTTACAGTCTAATATAAAACATACCCAAGGGTTTGCGTATTAAAAATCACAAAATTTTAAAAATATTTGCCCCCTCAAATCGAGTTAATTCTGCCTGCCCTGTTTTAAAACAGGGGAATTCACAATTTCGAACTAGAATTTCAAAAATTCATTACAATTCACACACTATGAATTTTCAAGTGTTTCAAAATTATACAAACTCCTTGAGGTGTCTAGTTTATCATATAAAAATTTCAGAGTCAGCAAACAACCATGGAATTTATAGGAATTTTCGGACTTAACACTGTTCAGAAAAACAACTCTGCAGATTCATACTCATACTTTACTTCTAGCTTTCTAGCATCATCAAATCTTTACATTCTTCCATAATTCACTCTAATTCATGTTTTTCTAGCCATTTACAGAATATTTCTGACATGAAATATCACAAAAAACAATAAACCATCACTCAATTGCATGGTTATGGCTAGAGTTAGAGAGAGAAAAGTGAATTCTTATATCTTGGCCTCTTGTTTCCTTCCTCTCTTCTTGATTCCATGAAAAAATTGAGGGAAAAAGAGGGAGAGAGGGTGCTGGACGTTCAAAGAGAAAGGGGGAAGAAAAATGAATTTTCTAGACTTATCCCATGCTTTATAGATATACATCACACAAGCGTTTCAATTAAGCCCCCACACTTTCTTAGCATTTCACTCACACCCTTCCATCTCTCATCTAATTTCATCCCTCTCCATATATATATATACACATACCTCATTATGTTAATAATACATATTTTTACAATATATATGTATGTCAAACTTACTTAAAATTTAGGGTGTCACAGGTGCCATGTAGCCTCTGCATGTAAAAACAGTTCAAGGGTTATAATCTGAAGCAACATCAAAACTTTCACTTTCATAACAACCGAAGCATGTGCAACTATGTACATTGTTCCTGCAATTCTGGTGCTAATATGAGTTTTCTCCTCCTCATCAAGCTTAGCCAATCCAAAGTCCGATATTTTGGGGTTTAGATCCCTATCAAGCAGAACATTGGTGGCTTTGATGTCCCTGTGAACAATCTTGAACCTTGACCTTCGTGAAGAAATGCTAAACCTCGAGCTATCCCAAAACAGATCTTTTGCCCAGTTGGCCAGTCCAGTTGCAGATGACTTTGTTCACGACCTTAAAAATAACAGTCCAAGAAATATTTTACACAAGAAGATACATATCACGATCTTACTTCTCTTTTCTGATATGATAGGTCAAGTAAATACGTCAGCTTAAACTTACCAAACAAAGCACGGGCACGGCTGTTGTTTTCCATGTATTCATATACCAGCAAAAGTTCATCCCCTTCAATACAACAGCCATGAAGTTTGACAAGGTTCGGGTGTTGCAAACACCAGATCATGCCCAATTCATTCAAGAATTCACGATTTCCCTGTCTTGATTTCGCAGAGAGCTGCTTTACTGCAATTATAGTACCATCAGCTAACAGACCCTGCATTCCAGTCAATCAATGTTTATGTTTTGAGCAGAGGTTTGAAGACTTGAGAAGGATAATTTCGGTGGCAACCAAATACTGAGCTAATATACCTTGTAAACAGGTCCAAATCCACCTTCTCCGATCTTATTCATAGGATCAAAATTGTTAGTGGCGGCTTTAATTTGTTTCAAGGTAAAAGATATTGTTTGGAGATCTGATCCTTCTAAAATATCTGTCCAATGAAAGAGATATACATTTTAATAGAGTTTTCCAATTCATTTCTTTATGATCTTTAGTTGCTAGCTACCATAACATATTATGAATTATCAATTAAACTCGAAAAAAGGAAAGACAAATTATGAATTATTTTCGTACTTTAAAGAAGCCAGGATTAACCTCTTTCTTTGCCCCTCTTGGTTCTGGAATAGTGCCTCCAGCCAAGGATACCCAACACTAGGACTATGAGACATGATCCTACAACAACACCAGCAACAATTGCTGCAACATTCTTCTTTGCAGGTTTGTAGTCTGCCCAAGAAACCCACCAAGCAGCAATTACGATAATCAGAAACATTCTTAAATATCAAAACAAAGTCAACTGTAGAATATTTGGAGCACGAAACGGAACTTCAAGCAATCTTGATTAGACTTAATTAAATTGTTGAAACATTAGTAACTCAAAAATTTCATTGAACACATAAATAGATAATGAAAATAAACCATATTGTTGAGGTGAAACTGAGGAAATATCTGTTTCTTTTATGCCAATATATGTAGTTGAAGTGTGCTAAAATCTATAACTTATTTACTATATTTGATCTAACTACCATACTCCAAAATGTAAAATGTATTTAATTTTGCGAATACATATGCATGAGATGAATCCATTATTTTTTACCTAATCCACCAAATTTGACACATGATTTTCAGTGGTTCTCTAAAAGCATATATAATTGCACTAATTGTACACCAATAGGATATATACCTGTATTAATAAAAGAAGATGGTAGAATATGTTAAAATTCTTGTTAAGAAATTTTGCAAAAAGAAGAGAACATCACTCTCTTGGATCTACCACAGAAATAGCCGATACAAGGGGGCCATACATTCCCCTCTCAGGAATTTGCGTAGTTCCTTTGCCAGCCCAATTAAAACGGATCTCTAAAATGTGATTTGTGACAATGGCATTATATGTTTTAGTAATTGGCTTTAGAACTCCAAAAGCCTCAGCTTGAATATCAAAATCCTTCTCAACTTGTTTGCCCTGCAACAGAGTAATCCAGTGAAACCTTTTTAGTACATTATTTTCTAAAGGAACAAATTGCGTCAACAGCTTGACACAGTATTTTATTTTGCCATTAAACAATATTCACCAACATTCTGCTATAGGATTCAAGATCAGTGATATCTGATTCTCAGAAAATTCTCCCTTCAAAAGTGTTTCTTGATTGCGATTTGTTACCTGAACATAAATATCAAGCATGCGCCTCCCAAGGCTGCAATACGTGCTGTCATTTGTGAACTGAATCTCTGCAAAGTCTAAACTCACATTATAATCACCATTTTTGTAAACAATATCCAAAATAAGTAAGTGAAAGGGGAGAAATGCGCACGTTTAGGAATAATCCAGAAATGTCTGACGAATTCGAGCTTGCAATATATTGTTCGTTTAGCTCATCATTATCATCCTGAAAGTCTCCAGTGCTGCTAAATCCCCAACCACGATTACCATTTAAATAGTATGTTCCAGCACCACTAGCAACTCCTCCATCTCCGAGAAATGTCCTTCCATCTTGTTCCACATCATCTCCCCCGCAATTAATGTAGAACGAGCGCCAATCTGTGAAGAGTAAAAAATGTCAAAGACTATCTTAGCAAGGAGCATTTAGGACATGCACTGTTAATATTTAACTGGAACATGCTTACATTGATGACATATGAGATCGCTCTTGCATGGAAGAACTCCACTTACTAGTTTAGGTCAAGAAAGAACCATTTAAACGTTGCTTAAGATCAAGAAAATATGGCTTCACAAAACTGTGGGGAAAAAAGGTAAATATATGAAATAAAATTATTTACTCCATCAACTCACAGGTTGTTTGCCACTGAAGAGCTTTGGAACAAGTTCAGATTTAGATTCCTAAAAATAACAAAAGATAAAGCAGAGATCAGAACTGTGATCCACCACATGAGACTATGACAGAAGCAAACCAAGCAGATTGTTTATCCACTAATAGAGAAAAATATAGTAACTGCAACTCATCACAAGCAAGCTGTCCAGGAGCTTGTTGAGTGAAATTATTGTATGAAAGATCCCTGCGTGGGACAAGAAACAGAACCAAGAAACTTCATTATGAATGATGAAGAAATCTGAAATGTGCATAACATTTCCTATATAAATTAATTGTAACGCCCCAAAATCGAAACATAAACATTACTAAAATACTAGAAAATCACTAATAATAAATCTCTAAACAATACTTCAATAATCTTTCTTATTAGAAAAAAAAAAATGAACCAAATAATACATTTAATGTCTCTCTAAAATAATCTAAAGTTCCAAACACAATTGTAATAAAAAAAAAATCTGAACTTAAGTCTCGACATCAACCAGCAAGTCCAACCACTAACTTTCGAGACTACTCTGCAAAATGTTAGAGACGAGGGGTGAGCCGTCAACTCGGTAAGTAAAATCGTACACAACCATTTAGTATCCTAAAACAATTATAAAAACATCATCAAATTCATAGTTTAATATTTCAATTCCAAAAATCATATCTTAACAAAAACATATTCATAAGCAATTATAACATTTCAGATCAAAGAAATCATTCACAATCATTAAAGATCAGAAAATATTTATCGACTCATGTCACATAGTGTCACCCGTAATCTCGGTGACCCGGCCCAGAAATATGCCACCTGTAATCCCGGTGACCCGACCCAAAAGTATGTCACCTGTATCCCCGATGACCTGATCCAAAAGTATGTCACCTGTATCCCCGGTGACCCGGTCCAAAAGTATGTCACCTGTATCCCCAGTGATCCGGTCCAAAAGTATGTCACCTGTAATCCCGGTGACTCGGCCCAAAAGTTGTGTGCGCACTAATACCACAGCTGGGTTCAGAATTCATAACGGTATTCAAATACTATAGACAATGAGTCAAAACATTCAAGAACCATTTCAAATAACACGATACTCAAAGTACATATACTAATAACTTTTCGTAGATAATAATAAGTTCGTCAAAAGTTTATTTCACTGTAACGGTTTTTAACATGAAAATGGTTTCTGAGAATCAATTTAAAAGCTTTGCTAAAACTCTAATTCCACAATGTTTATTCTAAAACAGAAATAATTCATATGATATCACATAAAAATATTTTCTAACAAAACAAAATATTCATTAACAACATGTTACACTTTAATCATAGTACACTTATGATGTTACTTACCTTGATCGATTCGAAAAAACAAATATCCTAGCTCCTACTCGTCCAACGATTGTCCTAAGACATAACCAGAACACATCTTGATAAATTCATGATCTCAAAACCTCAAATATTCTACAAAATTCCCTTAAAATTCCTAGACAAACCGTTCTGCCTAAGTCCGATACCCAGAACAGAGCTCATTCCAGAAATTTTAGAAAATTATATCCTAATCCGATTAACCTAGAATTTTGCAGAGGCAATATAGACACATGAAGTATTCAACTGAAAATTTTTCAAAGCAAATTACGTTCAGAAACTATTTTTAAATGATTTTCGTTTTCTGACAGTCAATTCTGTCCAGAATTTTCAGATTAAAACGTTTCGAACTCAAAATTTCATAAAAATTATTCTACACGTATATATTATCTTGAAGAAGCAGCATATAAAATTTGAGGAATTTCTGACTCCTCTAGCATATGAAAAAAATTCCGAAATTCGTAACATCCAGAAATTGCAGTATTTTTCAGATTTTCAACAAAGAGTTCAAAAATTTGTAATAAATTGAAATCTTAATATTTTTACGTGAAATAAAATTTTGGACATTCATATACATGTCTATAAGAACATATAAAAAAACTAGACTAAAGATCAAACTTTAAGTATCCTAATAAATTCAAAAATCCTAAGCTGTTCATTAATCCTCTGCAGAAATCCTAGCACAAATCTAGGCAACAAAAATAATTCTATTAAAGATTATTAAATCAAACTAAAAGAAATATAATCTTACCTTGAAATCTCTGAGTTTCAAAGCCTCGCCTAAATTTTTACTTTAAAAACCCTATTCGCAATATTATAATATTGCTTATATACTAGATAGGGTTAAGGTATTCTAAAAGGATTAAAACTTCTAATTTAAATATAAATATAACTCTTTTTATTATTATTATAATCCTTGTCCAACTCACACAAAGACTTTTATAGCCCTAAAAAAATTACGGTTGTTACATTTCTCCCCCTCTTAACAAAAATTTCGTCCTCGAAATTTGATGCATACCTCAACTTCCTTAGTCTTGAGTCCTTGGCTTCTTTGATTGACTATTATCTGCCTGATTACTAGTGTTAAAGTCTCTCCTCCTTGGGCAATCCTTAATCCTATGTCCTATCTGATCGCAACCAAAGCAAGCTCCAGTGTTCCAATAGCAATTCCTACGGTGTGTATTGCCGCAACGATCACAAGGGGTTGTATTATTTTGAGAAGATCCATCTCCATCCTTTCTTTAGGAAGGATAATTGTTAGTATCCCCCTGGCCTAACCAGATGTTACCATCACCCATGGAATTTTGTCGGTTCTGATCGTCTATCTCATTCTGAGGTTCCACCAAGTACCTCTCAGCAATCATGGCTCGGTCTACCATTTCTGCATATGTGTCCAACTTCAGCACTGCCAGTTGGGACTGAATAGCCGGACGTAAGCCCTCAAAGAACATTCTTGCTTTAGGAGCATCACTTGGTATGGTGGCAAATCGAGATAGAGAGTTGAATTTTTCCTCATATTCAGCCACTGATCTATTTCCTTGAGTCAAACGATTGAATTCTGCCTCCATCCTATGGCGAACTCGATCAGGGAAATATTTCTCATTAAAGGAGTCTACAAACTTCTTCCAAGTAATTTGTGCACCTTCTCCCATACGATTAATCATCAATCGTGAAGTGGCTTCCCACCATTGGTTAGCCTCACCCTCTAAGACAAAAGATGCGAACGTAACCCTCAAATTGCTTGTACAACCCAAAGCTGTGAAAATCTTCTCTATTTGCTTTAGCCAAGCCTCAGCAACCAAAGGATCTGTGGTACCCCGAAAAGTAGGTGGACCTAGTTTCCTGAATTGCTCCAAGGTTACCATGGCTTCACCCGCTGCAGCATTGTTTCCTTCTCTATTACCACCACGCCCAGTATTATGATTTGCCATTTGTTCCAAAAGCCTATTCTGCTGCTCTATGAATCTAGTAAATGCGCGCATCCATGGAGGATTATCCTGAGCCATTTCTTGAATAGTAGGATTATCATTGGTCCGATTATTACCGCCTCTAGTTCGATTGTTGTTACCCCTTGAGCTAGAAGCCTCAGTATTCTCTCTACGTGGTGGCATCTTAAACTAGCATAACATAAAAATTTTTAATAAGAAATCACATGAATGTTCTATATTTCTAAGATCAAAAGAAAACTTATCAACTTCGATCTAAGTCACTACTTTCTATTGACATTTTATAGTCTACAGAACCATATACCTAAGCTCTGATACCATAACGGTAACGCCCCAAAATCGAAACACAAACATTACTAAAATACTAGAAAATCACTAATACTAAATCTCTAAACAATACTTCAATAATCTTTCTTATTAGAAAAAAAAATGAACCGAATAATACATTTAATGCCTCTCTAAAACAATCTAAAGTTTCAAACACAATTGTAATAAAAAAAAAATCTGAACTTAAGTCTCGACATCAACCAGCAAGTCCAACCACTAACTTTCGAGACTACTCTGCAAAATGTTAGAGACGAGGGGTGAGCCGTCAACTCGGTAAGTAAAATCATACACAACCATTTAGTATCTTAAAACAATTATAAAAACATTATCAAATTCATAGTTTAATATTTCAATTCCAAAAATCATATCTTAACAAAAACATATTCATAAGCAATTATAACGTTTAAGATCAAAGAAATCATTTACAATCATTAAAGATCAGAAAACATTTATCGACTCATGTCACATAGTGTCACCCGTAATCCCGGTGACCCGGCCCAGAAATATGCCACCTGTAATCCTGGTGACCCGGCCCAAAAGTATGTAACCTGTATCCCCGGTGACCCGGTCCAAAAGTATGTCACCTGTATCCCCGGTGACCCGGTCCAAAAGTATGTCACCTGTATCCCCGGTGACCCGGTCCAAAAGTATGTCACCTGTATCCCCGGTGATCCGGTCCAAAAGTATGTCACATGTAATCCCGGTGACCCGGCCCAAAAGTTGTGTGCGCACTAATACCACAGCTGAGTTCAGAATTCATAATAGTATTCAAATACTATGGACAATGAGTCAAAACATTCAAGAACCATTTCAAATAACACGATACTCAAAGTACATATAATAATAACTTTTCGTAGATAATAATAAGTTCGTCAAAAGTTCATTTCACTGTAACGGTTTTTAACATGAAAATGGTTTCTGAGAATCAATTTAAAAGCTTTGCTAAAACTCTAATTCCACAATGTTTATTCTAAAACAGAAAATAATTCATATGATATCACATAAAAATATTTTCTAACAAATCAAAATATTCATTAACAACATGTTACACTTTAATCATAGTACATGTATGATGTTACTTACCTTGATCGATTCGAAAAGACAAATATCCTAGCTCCTACTCGTCCAACGATTGTCCTAAGACATAACTAGAACACATCTTGATAAATTCATGATCTCAAAACCTCAAATATTCTACAAGATTCCCTTAAAATTCATAGACAAACCATTCTGCCTAAGTCTGATACCTAGAACAGAGCTCATTCCAGAAATTTTAGAAAATTATATCCTAATCCGATTAACCTAGAAATTTGCAGAGGCAATATAGACACATGAAGTATTCAACTGAAAATTTTTCAAAGCAAATTACATTCAGAAACTATTTTTAAATGATTTTCGTTTTCTGACAGTCAATTCTGTCCAGAATTTTCAGATTAAAACGTTTCAAACTCAAAATTTCATAAAAATTATTCTACACGTATATATTATCTTGAAGAAGCAGCATATAAAATTTGAGGAATTTCTGACTCCTCTAACATATGAAAAAAATTCTGAAATTCGCAACATCCAAAAATTGCAGTATTTTCCAGATTTTCAACAAAGAGTTCAAAAATTCGTAATAAATTGAAATCTTAATATTTTTTCGTGAAATAAAATTTTGGACATTCATATCCATGTCTATAAGAACATATAAAACAACTAGACTAAAGATCGAACTTTAAGTATCCCAATAAATTCAAAAATCCTAAGCTGTTCATTAATCCTCTACAGAAATCCTAGCACAAATCTAGGCAACAAAAATAATTCTAGTAAAGATTATTAAATTAAACTAAAAGAAATATAATCTTACCTTGAAATCTCTGAGTTCCAAAGCCTCACCTAAATTTTTACGTTAAAAACCCTATTTGCAATATTATAATATTGTTTATATACTAGATAGGGTTAAGGTATTCTAAAAGGATTAAAACTTCTAATTTAAATATAAATATAACTCTTTTTATTATTATTATAATCCTTGTCCAACTCCCACAAAGACTTTTATAGCCCTAAAAAAATTACGGTTGTTACATTAATCTTTGGTTTTAAACCTAATAATACTACTATAATGGAGACAGGAGTAGCAACAAAGTAACACAATGACCATGATAACCTTGCACTATCAGCTCCAATCAGCTTTGGCATTAAATCCTGAAACATACATTTAGAAGACAATCATATAAACATCAATTTCAGGAGTTTACTTAGCACAAAAAATAGCATGTTGGAACATGTTAATGAACATGGAAAAATCTAAGAGATTGGAGACCTTTCCCAACATAGGGAATCTGAATAGAATTTAACAGATTAGTGATACTATTGAGGTAACCAAAATCATGATTGCATAAACCAAATATAGATGCTCATAATTCCTCATATTACTTGAAGAAGAACTTGAAGAATCTAAGAGATACGACACACACACAATAATCCCTGTCCTCAACAATGATGCCGGTCTATTCCCACTGAGAGAGTCGCCAGTTAGAGAGCTGCTCAAGGCCAGATCAAGCAGTTAGCATACTAGACGTTGCCAAAATAACACTGAAGATCTAGAAAATTGATTTCGTTAACTTACATGAATTTAAAATCCTCAGAAGTTTTAACACTGGGAAGTTCCCCAAATAGCTTGTTAAAACTTAGATCCCTATTTCAAAAACAGGAGAAACCACAAAAACATAAGCACATGCATGTATTTAAAGTCTATGCCCTAATAGCAACAAAGGCATCCTTTTTTTCTTTTTGGTAACTGAAATCCACATGGAAGCAAAGATGTGAATCATATCCCATAACGATTTGACATCATTCTAAAGAGATGCTATTTCAGAACTCAGTTTTTGGTTTCCAAGTATAAATCTTGCAAATTGATAATTAAAAAATGTAACATACAGGACTCGCAAATTTATTTCCCAGACATATGTAGGTATCTCTCCTGAAATACTACAATTCCTCAAAATCCTGAAAAGCAAACGTCAACACATTGTCAATTGTAAAGTGAATAATTTGTACTCCTCTTTCTTTAAGCTAGAAAATAGGAAATAGGCAATGAAAGTACATCCTCCTAAGGCTTGTCATTTTCCTAAGGTCAGGAAATGTCTGATTTGTTCTATCTATGTCACTAATCTTCCTGCATATAAGAGTATCAAAAGTTACAAATCTTTTCACTAACATTAGTTATGGTAATATAATTTCATGAAGTAATGTGAGTTATTTTATAGAATGTTGAGAAATATTCACTAACAATTCCTCTAGCTTTCCCAAAACAGAGATTGATGAAGGAATAGGTCCTTTCAGTCGACTACCTTTAATTTCTCTGCATCAATTTATATTTAAAAAAAAAACCTCAAGTACATTCAACGACCAGAATGTAGTAAGTTGAAAAACCTTTAGAAAGTAAAAGATCATCTTACAATCTCTCAAGTTGCTTCCAGTTTTGTATAAATTCTGGTATACTCCCATTGAAGTTGTTGTCATTTATCCTACTGCATTGTACAACGACAACAATAGGTTACAGCTAACACTTTCTGACAAATTTTTTAGCACAATCTTATGACAACAATGTTAAAAAGCTTATAAATTGGTCATATTTTTCATGTTGGAGAGTTCCAATGGCAAATTTCCTATCAATCTATTGGAGGACAATCTCCTGCAGCCAAAATTAATTGTAACTCCAATGAATACGCTGACCATAGGAAGAAAACTAAGCACAAAGAGCCCTGTTAATGACTTGCAAGGTTTCCAAGTTAACCAACTTCCCAAGCACTGCAGGGACTGCTCCTGAAAATTGGTTTGCTCTAAGGTCCCTGGTAAAATACATGACTGAGATAGCTAATACATTCACATGGTGTAAAATACCTTTGCCTAAAATTCAACTGACTAGTATCTTGAAACATTCACATGCTTGGAAATCTAAACTCGTTTTGTGTGCATTTGATAAAGAAAGAAATGCACAAATACTCTCTGTAGGTGGGACTATTATCATAACTAGTTTATTGCAGCTAGCAAATGGATTTTTCATGGAATATATAACTACAGTTGTTACATTAGCGCAAAAATCGAGTTCGTTTTATACCAAGAATTTAAACCTTACAAATATGTGAGACTGATAATGTTTCCCAATCCACTTGGAATATCGCCTGACAATCGGTTCCCAAAAACAGAGCTGCATTAACAATTACCAATAGTTGATTAGATTCAATCATACAAGTATCATTCTATTACTTTAACGATAGAAATTTTAGAGATTGCTATTACTTGGAAAAAGTTTACTACTACAGGACTTAACTAAAGGATAGAAATTTTAGAGATTGCTATTACTTTAACCACGTATCATTTGTTCTTAAATTATACTCGCAATGAACATCAATGAACCATATTTATATTTTCTTACTGATTATTACTTTAAAATTTGTTAGGAGATCGAACACTCCCACCGCAGCTCAAATAGAAGACAAGAAACAAATTGTTATATTAGAAATAACAATTTGGGTGGCACTGCCTTCCACAATAAATAAAATAGACAACTTGAGTGGCTCAGCCTTACCACAGTAAATAAATTAACGGCAATAAAGAAAATAAAGACACAAATATTTAACGTGGTAAAACCCTCAATTTGAGGGAAACCTCCACGGGACAAGACCGAAAATATTTCACTATGAAGAAAAATATTACAATCTCTCTCACAATTAGAATGGAGGAGATTACAAGGGAGGAAGAAGAGAAAACTTAATACATAAGCTTGGTACAAGTGTAAGAAGAGGAGGAGGCTTTAATATATAGCCTAGCCTCCCCACTTGGATTTTGTTTCCCACCGATGTGGGATTGGGTGAAAGGCAAAAATGCCTTCACCCACTTCACATTCTCCCACTTGAAGGCATTTTTCCTTTCAGTCTTGTCTCTATACATGCTGCTTACGTCTCTAGCAGGCCATAAGACGTTCTACACCAGATGAACTTGTAAGCATTGATTGGTTTGTTCAATGCATCTGCTATGTTGTCCTTCGTGTAGATTTTCTGCATATCCACTATTCCATCTTCCACTACTTCTCGTACATAATGATATTGAACTCCTATATGCTTCGTTCTTGAATGAAAGGCTGGATTCCTTGCGATATGCAAGGCACTCTGACTGTCACAAAACAAAGAAATCTTCTGTTGTTTGTGCCCGAGTTCCTCCAATAACCTTTTGATCTAGACAGCTTCCCTGCAAGCTTGTGTAGCTGCCACATACTCTGCTGCTGTTGTAGATAGAGCCACAACAGTTTGAAGTTTAGATACCCAGCTCACAGCACCTTCTGCAAGTGTAAACACATAGCCTGTAGTGGACTTCCTTTTGTCAATATCTCCTGCAAAATCTGAATCAACATAGCCATTGACAATGAACTCTGATCCCCCATAGCATAGTGCAGCATCAGAGGTTCCTTTGATGTATCTAAGGATCCTCTTAACAGAATTCCAATGCTCTCTCCCCGGATTAGCCATGAATCTACTGACCGCTCCCACTGCTTGTGCAATGTCTGGTCTTGTACAAATCATAGCATACATTAGGCTCCCTACTGCTGATGCATACGGTACTCGAGACATTTTCATCCTCTTCGCTTCATTGCTAGGATTCATACTTGAGGATAATTTATGATTAACAAGAAATGGGGTAGAAATTGGCTTACAATCTTGCATGTTGAAGCGACGCAAGATTTTCTTCAAGTAGTTCTTTTGAGATAGCCAAATCTTCCTGTTTTTCTGTCTCGGTGAATTTGCATCCCTAGAATCTTGTTTGCCGGTCCTAAATCCTTCATTTCAAATCCCCTAGCCAATTGTGCCTTTAATTCTTGGACCTGATCTTTGTTAGTGCCTGCTACCAACATATCATCCACGTACAACAGCAAAATGATAAAGTCTTCCTCAAACCTCTTGTAATAAGTACAATGATCTGAACTGAGTCTGTTGTACCCAAGGCTGATGATGAATGAATCAAATCTCTTGTACCAACACCTTGGCGCCTGTTTTAAGCCGTACAGAGATTTGGTCAACCTGCAAACCAAGTTTTCTTTTCCTTCTTTAACAAAACCTTCCGGTTGGAGCATATAAATTTCTTCTTCAAGTTCTCCATGAAGAAACGCAGTTTTTACATCTAACTGCTCTAAGTGTAAGTCAAAAGTAGCACACATAGCCAAGACTGCTCGAATTGTTGTAAGTCTTACCACAGGAGAGAATATCTCATTGAAATCAACTCCTTCTTTTTGAACATATCCTTTGACTACCAGTCTAGCACGATATCGCTCCACTTGATCATTCCCATCACATTTGATCTTGTAGACCCATTTGTTTCCGATGACTTTTCTTCCATGTGGTAGTGGCACAAGATCCCATGTCTTGTTTTTGTCTAAAGCTTCCATCTCTTCATTCATTGTTGTCATCCATAGAGATGCATCAAAACTTTTTATAGCCTCCTGAAAGGTTGAAGGCTCCCCATCTTCTGTTAGGAGACAGTATGCAACATTGCTCGCCATCACATATTCTGAGTGCCAAGAAGGTTCCCTTCTTTCTCGAGTTGATCGACGGACTTCAAGAGTTTCAGACTCAACTTGTTCTAGACCATCATGTTCTGGTACTGCTTCAGAAGAAACTGTTTCTTCTTGTACTGATATAGTCTCAACATTTTTCTTCGTGCTATCACTTTCTTCACATTTAAACATGTCTTCTACAAAGACAACATCCCTGCTGATGACAATCTTATGGGCAGTAGGATCCCATAGGCGATACCCCTTTACTCCATCAGCATATCCCAAGAAGATACATTTCCTGGATTTTGGATCCAGCTTCGTTCTTTCTTAGTCATGATACATCACATAAGCAGGACATCCGAAAATATGAAGGGAGGAATAATCAGTTGGCTTACCAGTCCACATCTCCATAGGTGTCTTCATCTCAATTGCTGTTGATGGAGACCTATTTATCAAGTAACAGGCTGTAGTGGCTGCTTCTGCCCAAAATATCTTAGGTAGACCCGCAGTCTTTAGTAATGCTCTCATTCTTTCTGCGAGAGTTCTATTCGTCCGCTCTGCCACTCCATTTTGTTGTGATGTGTAAACAACTGTCTTCTGCCGTTTCACACCTTCTTTACTGCAAAATGTGTCAAATTCCTTGTTGCAGAATTCTCTCCCATTATCTGTACTCAAACACTTGATCCTTTTTTCGGATTCAAGTTCCATCTGTGCTTTGAAGGCTTTAAATACAGGAAATACATATGACTTTTTCTTGATGACATATACCCAACATCTCCTAGAATAATCATCCACAAACAATACAAAGTAGTTTGCTCCTCCTAGGGACGTAACCGGTGATTCCCAAAGATCAGAATGAATCAAGTCTAGAATATTTTTACTCCTAGCAATAGATCTGCTAAAACTCAGTCTACTCTGCTTGCTAATAACACAATGCTCACAGAATGGTAAACTTACAGTTTTAATTCCAGGAAGTAGTTTTCGATCAGAGAGAATCTTCAAACCCTTTTCGGACAAATGGCCAAGTCTTCGATGCCATATCATAGACAATTCTTCTCCAGAACTAGCAACCGCTGGTTCTGCCTCCTGAACAATTTCTCCATGGAGCATGTATAGGTTATCAGCAATCTTTTCTGCCTTCATCATCACAAGCGCGCCTCTGACAACCTTCATGATCCCATTTTTTGTATGGAACTCACATCCAAGGTCATCCAACTGTCTCATCGATAGCAAATTTTTCTTCAAGCTAGTCACATGTCGTACATCTTGGATAGTGCGAATCGTACCATCAAACATTTTTACTTTGACGGTTCCAATACCAGCGATTTTTAAGGCATGATCATCACCCATTTACACGGACCCTTCTGAGATAGGCTTATATTGATAGAACCAATCTCTTCTAGAAGTCATATGTCATGTTGCTGCTGAATCAATTAACCATATATCAGCAAACCTTTTTCTGCCTTCCACAACTGTTGTTGCCTCGCTGCACAAGATTTCGCCATTCCCTGAAGTACTTGCTACACAACCCTGAGATCCTGACGACTCAGATTCTTTTCCTTTGCTGTTTCCCTCTCCGTTCTTTTTAAGATGCCAACACTCATTTTTCACGTGCCCTTGCTTTCCACAATGGTAGCATTTAACAGACTTTCTTCCTTTAGACTTTCCCCTGTTCTGATTTTGACTCCCACTGGAACCACGTTCCTTTGATCTCCCTCTGTTGGCGGATAAAGCCTCTGCATGTTGAGAAGTCATTATTCTGTCTTTCTTATTTTTACGTCTGCTTTCTTCTTCTAAGACAGCAGCTGCAACATCATTAAAGACTAGAGATGACTTCATCGAACTATTTGCCAAGTTGAGGATGAGATTGTCATATGAATCAGGTAGACTCTGAAGTAGAAGCTCAGCACGTTCCTTCTCTTCTATGTTATGCTCCATGGTTGAGAGTTGAGAGAATAACGTCTTCAAAGTATTGATATGTTCAGTCACGGGAGTGGTTTCTGACATACGAAGAGTGTACAGCTTCCTTTTCAAGAAAATTTTGTTGTGTAGAGATTTGGCTTCGTACAGGCTTGTCAACGTATCCCAAATCTCCTTTGCAGAGTTTAATTCTTGAATACTTGACAGCACTTTATCTACAACTGCTAGATGTAGACTTGCCATTGCATCACCATCTATCTTCTCCCATTTCTTTTCATCTTGCATACTTTCCGGTCTTCCATCAATTGCCCCAAGACAATTTTCTTTTCTCAAGATAGCCTTTATTTTTATCTTCCATAGCCCAAAGTTGTTTCCATCGAACTTCTCTATCTTGAATTTGACTGCCATTTGTCTTGTAGTAAACAGTACCGTATATGTGAACAGTATCCTAGTATCGTATACGTGAACAGTAACTGTATCCATATACGTACACCACTGCTAAACAGTAATCAAGAATAGTAGTAAGTGCCGGTACGATTTAATATACACCAGGAAAGCTTCCAGGAAACACTAGAGGGGTCACAAGCGGTCCCACTTAAAACCCAGTCTCCTTAGACTCTTATCGTCTTTTTGACAAAGCTTTCCTAGACATGTATATAACTATACAAGTAACCACTCACTGTCCTAACCCTTGGCTCTGCCTTCGCAACCTTGCTCTGATACCACTGTTAGGAGATCGAACACTCCCACCGCAACTCAAATAAAAGACAAGAAACAAATTGTTATATTAGAAATAACAATTTGGATGGCACTGCCTTCCACAATAAATAAAATAGACAAATTGGGCGGCTCAGCCTTACCACAGTAAATAAATTAAAGGTAATAAAGAAAATAAAGGCACAAATATTTAACATGGTAAAACCCTCAATTTGAGGGAAACCTCCACGGGACAAGACTGAAAATATTTTACTATGAAGAAAAATATTACAATCTCTCTCACAATTAGAATGGAGGAGATTACAAGGGAGGAAGAAGAGAAAAGCTTAATACATTAGCTTAGTATAAGTGTAAGGAGAGGAGGAGGCTTTAATATATAGCCTAGCCTCCCCACTTGAATTTTGTTTCCCAACGATGTGGGATTGGGTGAAAGGCAAAAATGCCGTCACCCACTTCACAAAATTCATGAAGAAGGGAAAAAGAATTGAGGAAGATAAGGAACATCTGTGTCTGTGGCCGCTGGCGACGGGTGGTGCATTTGTCTTACCCTCAGCTTGAGGCAGCGTAGCAGCTATAAACAGTACTTGTGTCCCTACGCAACTTAAATATAGTACCAATACGAGGAGAGAATGATTTAAAAACATCTTTGGAAAATCAGAAAAGCTGCCTTCGGTTCTCTATGTAAAGAATTATGAAATGAATGATATTCTGTTATTATTGAACGATGGAATTGTAGTTTATATACAAAGGAGTACATGAGAGCTGTGCTGCTCTGCTTTTCCTATTTTTACTCCTAAAATTGCGAAGCACATGTAACTAATTCTAACTGTCTCTCTACTCAGCTAACAGCTATACAGTTTCCTTTTCCTTTCTTCTTCACGTGAGCTGCACTGGAATTGCACTCAGCTGCTCTGCTAACATCAACACTTCCTCTCAAGCGAAACAGCTCTGACAGAGCAGTGAGCTTGTTCCTAAAGTATTCAAACTGACTTAGTGCTAGAGGCTTAGTAAAAATATCAGCTGCTTGATGTGCTGTAGGAACATATCGAATTTCAATTTCCTTGGCAGCCACTCTTTCTCGTATATAATGAACATCTATCTCAATGCATTTTGTCTTGGAGTGAAATACAGGATTAGAGGCTAAGGCTTTTGCTCCAAGATTGTCACACCACATTATTGGACAACTTGACACAGCAAGTCCAATTTCTTGAAACAATTGTTTCATCCAAGCAAGTTCAGCTGCTGCTTGAGCTAAAGCTCTGTATTCAGATTCTGTTGAGGATCTAGAAACTGTTTTCTGCTTCTTGGAACTCCATTGAATCAAGTTGGATCCAAGAAAGATACAAAAGCCTGATGTAGATTTTCTGTCATCCAGGTTGCTGGCCCAGTCAGCATCAGAAAATACTTCTAAGTTAAACCTTTGACAAGGTTTAAAGAAGAGACCAACTCCAATTGTTCCCTTAAGATATCTCAGGATTCGTTTGCAGGCTTGCTAGTGATTTACTGTAGGAGCTTTTAAAAACTGACTCAATTTGTTCACAAAAAAAGCAATGTCTGGTCTGGTCAGTGTGAGATATTGCAATGCTCCAATTGTGCTTCTATAAACTTCAGGATGTAGGAAAGGAGCACTGTCAGCTAAGGAAAGCTTTAAGCCAGTAGTCATAGGTGTGGAACAGCTCTTGGAGTCAAGCATGTTGGTTTTCTGCAGAAGTTCTTTAATGTATTTGGTTTGAGTAAGATACAAGCCTGAACTGTTTCTGTAGGCTTCAAATCCGAGAAAGTAGTTGATCAATCCTAAGTTCTTGAGTGAAAATTTTTTATTCAGATCAGTTACTACTTGCTGTATCAAGTGAGCATCCGAACCAGTGATAAGAATATCATCTACATACACTAATAGATACAGTGTATGATTACCAGATTTAAAGATGAACAAGCTGGTATCTGAAATTGAATTGATGAATCCCCAACATAACAAAGCAGCCTTGAGCTTATCAAACCAAGCTCTAGGAGCTTGCTTAAGACCATATAAGGCCTTGTTAAGTCTGCAAACATAATGAGGATGGACAGAATCTCTAAACCCTTCTGGTTGCTGCATAAAAACTTCCTCTTGTAGATCTCCATTTAAGAAAGCATTATTGATGTCAAGTTGTTGAATATCCCAACCTTTGGATACTGCAATGGTGAAAATGATCCGAATGGTTGATGGCTTGATAACAGGGCTGAAGGTTTCAAAGAAATCCTGTCCTGGTGTTTGTTGAAACCCTTTGGCAACTAATCTTGCCTTATATCTTTGCAAACTTCCATCCTTGTTGTACTTGACTCTAAACACCCACTTGTTTCCAACAATAGTCATTCCTGGTTGATAAGGGACAAGAGACCAAGTATTGTTTTTATGCAAAGCATTCAACTCCTCATGCATTGCAGCTAACCAATCTGAATTTATTATAGCTTGTGAGACACTTAGTGGTTCCTCTGTCACACTAGAGGAATCAGCAAGAAAGACTCTTGCAGGAGGCAAGGATCCTGTTTTAGATCTAGTTACCATAGGATGAATATTACTACTAGAAGGATTGTTTATTGGTAGGATATTTTTGGAATTAATCCTAGAATTAGGCAGTAAGGAATCAGATGAAACAGAAGTAATTGGAGTGTTTGTGTTTGGCTGAGATGATGGAGAACTTGCTGATGACAGTGTTGGGAAAGGAACTAAAGAAGTAGATGTATGTGTAGGTGTTGGGTGAGAAGTAGTGGGTGAGGCTGATTTATCAGTGTGTGATTGAGAAATAACAGCAGTAATATCCCAAGGTTTAAGACTGAACCAATCTGGATCAGTAGTAGAATGGCTGGAGGAAGAAGGTTGAGTAGCAAAAGGGAATGAAAGTTCATCAAATGAGACACTTGGGACAATATAAATTCTGCCTGATGGATGCAGACATTTATATCCCTTATGATTGAAACTATATCCCAGGAATGTGCATTTGTCAGTGTGAAAATCAAATTTGTGTTTGTTATAAGGTCTTAAAAATGGATAACATGCACAGCCAAATACTCTTAAATGTGTGTAAGAAGGTTTGATCTTAAACAAAACCTCAAAGGGAGATTTATCATGATGCAATGAGGTAGGTAACCGATTTATCAAATAAGCAGCAGCTTGAAAAGATTCCCACCAATAAGTAAGAGGCATTGAAGCATGAGCTAAGAGAGATAAACCTGTTTCCACAATCTGTCTATGCCTCCTCTCTGCTCTCCCATTTTGCTAATGTGTATAAGGACAAGAATATCTAGGTAAGATTCCATGAGTAGAGAAATATGAAGCTAAAGCTTTATATTCTCCACCAAAATCTGATTGCAAGCACTTAAGAGGATATCCAAATTGCCTTTCTGCCATTTTATGAAATTGGACAAATATATTGCAAACATCAGATTTGTTTTTCATTGGAAAAATCCACAAGAATCGACTTTAATCATCCAGAAAGTTTACATAATATCTATAGCCTTCAGTTGATGATACTGGAGCTGGCCCCCATACATCTGAATGTACAAGAGCTAAAGGACGCATGGCTTTACTGGATGATGCAGGAAATATAGTCTGAGTATGCTTGCCATATTTACAGGATGAACAAAATAGTAAAGCTTGATCATCATGTGACACTAACTGTCCCATGGAATGAAGAACTGACTTAACAACTGTAGCACTAGGATGTCCTAGTCTATTATGCCAAAGCTGATTATTATTATTGGTTTTAGCTGCAGAACACACAATAGAACTTGAAGAGGCTGATGTGAAGAGAGTCTTGGACTGCAAGTTTGCCTGAGCAGCTGGCAGATGCATTTGATACAGACCATCTTTAAGTGTTCCCAGCAAAATAATTCTCCTGGACTGCAAATCCTTTACATAGCAATGAGTACCAAAAAATTCAACAGAAATTCTATTATCTCTAGTCAGCTTTGAAATGCTTAAGAGGTTTTTTGTTATGCCAGGAACATGCAATATATCTCTTAAAATAAATGGCTTGGAAAACATTGGTAATTTGTATGTAGATAGACCAACATTTTGTATAGATAGTTCATTACCATTACCAACTTGGAGTTTATCTGTACCACTGTAATGTGATTGAGCTTGAAGATTGTTAAGGTCTGCTGTTACATGATCTGTAGCTCCAGAATCCATATACCAAGAGGGATCTGCTACTGTATGAGGATCAGCAATGAGGCCTTGAGCAGTGGCAGTGAGCACTTGAGAAGGAACTGAAGTAGGTGGTACAGCAGGTGATGTTTGATGAACATGAGCTTGTGGTCGATAATGATTAGCCATATGAGACTGAGGTATAACATTTGAATGACCAAGACCTTGATAACCTTGATATCCATGAAAATTTGTATCAAATCTGAAATAACATTGTAGTGCTGCATGTCCAATTTTATTGCACAATTGACAAACTAGCCTTCCACGACCTCCTGTTCTACCTCTTCCTCTAGTTCCACGAAATGTATTCTGTAAAGGTGCTCTAGCAAATGAATTTTGAGAGGGAAAAGGAACCTTTTGTCCAGGGGTTTTCTTAGCAGTAAAGTGTGCTGAAGCAATACTGTTGTTTTGCACTTCCAGAGAATATGCAGTGTTCAGTTGATCTATTCTAAGTTCATGATTTTGCAAGAGATACTGTGCTTCTTGCAGGGAGACTGATTCTCTTCGAGCAGTTAGATTTATCACCACTGCATCAAATTCAGAACTGAGACCTCCATAGATGTAGAGTAATAGTTCATCATCTGTGATCAGATTTCCAGTAGCAGACAGTGTATCTGCTAGTTCTTTCATTTTAAGAATATACTCTCCAATATTCATGGAACCTTTTTTCAATGATTGTAATCGATTTCTAAGATGTAGAACCTGAGCTTTAGACTGTGTGAAAAACAGGTTTTCAAGAGTTTTCCATAATTCATGTGAAGTGTGACATCTTACTGTATGGCCAAACATAGATTTGTGAATGGAAGATAAAAGCCAGCTCATTATGAACTGATCAATGCGTTTCCAGATAGTGAACTCAGAATTCAACTCAGTTGTGAATTCAGATGTATTTTCAGAATGTATCTCTGATTGTGAAACAGGCAGAAATTTATGAGGACAAGTGTTTATACCTTCAACATAGCCATCCAGTTCAAGAGATCGCAGAGCAGGTAGCACAAGTGATCTCCAAAAGCCATAATTGGTGCTGGTCAACTTCAGATTCAACGTAGGAAGATTGTATGACAGTGATCCTTGTGAATTCATCATTTTTGAGCTGAGATTAGTGTTTGGCTGAATAGAAAATGCAGGAAAATCAGTAGGATTTGTCATCAGAGGATCTGAAAACCATAAGCTCTGATACCATGTAAAGAATTATGAAATGAATGATATTCTGTTATTATTGAACGATGGAATTGTAGTTTATATACAAAGGAGTACATGAGAGCTGTGCTGCTCTGCTTTTCCTATTTTTACTCCTAAAATTGCGGAGCACATGTAACTAATTCTAACTGTCTCTCTACTCAGCTAACAGCTATACAGTTTCCTTTTCCTTTCTTCTTCACGTGAGCTGCACTGGAATTGCACTCAGCTGCTCTGCTAACATCAACACTCTAGCTTGAATCTCCCCCGTTACTTGGGAAATATTTAATATTGTACTACTCTGTTCTTGCTTTGTGTTTATATGGTAAAAGCTGGAATGTTATGAATAGAGAATTCCGAGTAAAATTGATAGACAGTGAAATTTAGACTACCCTCCTAATCAGATTTTGTATTTAGCCAGGAGGAATATGAACCCTGTAAATTAACTTAGTTTACATTCTAGGTATCTGGTTTTTATGCCATGTGAAAAAAAAAAAAAAAAAAAGTAGCTGATACGCTCTTAGGATAATATTTATAACAGTATGCATGACTAATGGGGTCTGTCTCCACACATATTCTAACACCTGTAATTGACATTTCTGGTTTTTGGCGTATACTGTTCAACTATACTCTGCTTTGAAATAGCTTTGACGATCATCATTTAGGATGGTCCTACTCTATGCAGTTTCTCTGGCACTGGCCAAGGCCAAGACTTGAATAACGCAAATATTGCAGGTCCTAGAAAATTTACTATAAAATACTAGAAATATGAGCCCTTTGATAGTGCCTGCATAGAATTGAAAACGCAGAGTTACAGTTACAGAAGCAATCTCACACTTGACTTGGCCAGGAGGCTAAGGAAGAGTAATTAGCGTCAACAATATGGCCCAGTTATCTTAAATTAGATTATTTCTAACTCGAGAACCAGAGTTGCATAATGTCTTATCATCATACTATACATTGTATTAAGCTTCCCTAAACTAGAGACGATTTGACGATTCTAATATTTTGAACTTTCTTTTGTACAGCACTGAAGAGGAACTTGTAGCAGAAATGCAAGTCTCTATAGTCAAACAAATTTATGTACCAAAAATGAAAATGAGCCACATTTGTTTTTTTTTTTTTTTTGACTTCTTTATCATTGACCCCAATTCTCTTCAGAAAGCTGTCTGATAATAACCAACTGCATTTATAAATTTCAGAAACCGCGTGCATTGACTAAAATAGATAGTTTTATCTCAGGCCCACATATGTGAAATTGTTTCTGAACTATGTAAGCTTGCAACAATATGTCTTAAGTGTCTTTTTTTTTTTTTTTTTTGGGAAGCTCTAGCTGTACCTGTACGGGTGGAATAATTTTGCTGCAATTTTGACTTGAAGAGGCACAACTCATAACGTTAAGCCGCAAGAGTAGCAATGCAAAGAAGAGTTCAAATGTGTTTTGAGAACAACGAAGAGTATATACATATATTTACATTCCAACCTTAATCGCTTGCTAAATATGACTACCTCTACCTGCTTCAGATATCACATCATCTGGTATGGTAGTTTTCCCTTCCAGCATCCTCACCACTTGGGACTTGGTTGGTGCACAAGTTAGAGATTTTAATCCTCCTTTCTGCTTCCTCCTTGTATTCTGATCCCAGCTTTGGATCCACTAAGCTCTATTAGCTTTCTGTCTTGCTGTAAATGACACGCCTATTAAAAGAACAAACATAGCTCCATGGCATCAAACATAGAGAAAATGCAACTGATGGAGCATCAATTAGAGAACATACAGATGCCGTAGAAAAATAACAAAGGTTGTTACTTAACCCTATCTAGAAGACTAAAATTGCTCTCTGGAGCATATCTCTCAGTACTGTGTTTGCCACTAACAACTTCCAAAGCCACTACTTCAAAACTGTAAACATCTGCTTTCTAGGTCAGATAACCCCGAAGTGCATATTCCGGAGCCATGTAACCTCTGCATTTAAAATCCATCAATGGTTATCGACACTTTTAGTTTTATAATAAGAAAGACAGCTGATCTATGTACAAATTGTTCCAACAATTCGAGTGCTGATGTGGATTTTCTCCTAGTCGGCAACAATCTTTCTTGATTCGTCATGAAGAATCTGGCTATCCCAAGACAAATCCTCTGCCTAGTTGGCCAGTCCAGTTGCAGCTTTGTTCACGACCTTAAAAATAAACCAGTCAAAGAAATATGGTGCACAACGAAGGTGCTTACAGTATTTTGCCTTCCTTTTCTGATATGACCTCAGGCAAACGCACTGTTATTGTAACGACCGGACCCCTGGCACGTGGCACTTTGTGGCCCTTTCGCCTTCAAGAGGTGGCCCCCGTGTCAGGCTACAGTCGCACACAGTCCAGTATTGTCCGCTCTGGGCCCACCGGCCCTCACGGTTTTGTCCCCCGGTACTACCCTGTCTTGGGGAACGGGGCCTTATAGGACACCCTCTATTACCCTCAAGGGATTATTCCCAGGAGCGCCTCCCCCACTCGAACCCATGACCCATAGGTCAATGGAGTTCAACATGAGTACCATTCGGACAACGGGTAATTTTTATGTAACGACCGGACCCCTGTGGTACGCTCCCGACAGGCTACAGTCGCACACAGTCCAGTATTGTCCGCTTTGGTACCCCTCGCTCGAGGCCCTCACGGTTTTGTCCCCCGGTACTACCCTGTCTTGGGGAACGGGGCCTTATAGGACACCCTCTATTACCCTCAAGGGATTATTCCCAGGAGCGCCTCCCCCACTCGAACCCAAGACCCATAGGTCATTGGAGTTCAACATGAGTACCATTCGGAACTTGCCCGAATGGTACTCATGTTGAACTCCAATGACCTATGGGTCTTGGGTTCGAGTGGGGGAGGCGCTCCTGGGAATAATCCCTTGAGGGTTTTTCCTATAAGGCCCCGTTCCCCAAGACAGAGTAGTACCGGGAGACAAAACCGTGAGGGCCGGTGGGCCCAGAGCGGACAATACTGGACTGTGTGCGACTGTAGCCTGACACGGGGGACACCTCTTGAAGGCGAAAGGGCCACAAAGTGCCACGTGCCAGGGGTCCGGTCGTTACATAAAAAGGCGCCTTTTTATGTAACGCTCTCCTTATCCACCGGGGAACAGGGCCTTATAGGACACCCTCTTTTACCCGCGTGGTAGGTGGGCCCCACATATCCAGGTATTGTCCGCTTTGGGGAACGGGGCCTCAAGGGACACCCTCTATTACCCTCACGGTTTTGTCCACATCGGGGAACAGGGGCTCGAAGCACACCCTCTTTTACCCGTGTGGCGCCTCCCCCATTCGAACCCATGACCTCAAAGGTCAATGGAGTTCAACATGAGTACCATTCGGGCAAGTTGTTCGAATGGACAACTTGCCCGAATGGTACTCACTTTGAATTCCAATGACCTTTAAGGTCATGGGTTCGAGTGGGGGGAGGCGCTCCTGGGAATAATCCCTTGAGGGTAATAGAGGGTGTCCTATAAGGCCCCGTTCCCCAAGACAGGGTAGTACCGGGGGACAAAACCGTGCGGCCCGGTGGGGCCAAAGCGGACAATACCTGGAGTGTGGGGCCCACCTACCACACGGGTAAAAGAGGGTGTGCTTCGAGCCCCTGTTCCCCGATGTGGACAAAACCGTGAGGGTAATAGAGGGTGTCCCTTGAGGCCTCGTTCCCCAAAGCGGACAATACCTGGATATGTGGGGCCCACCTACCACGCGGATAAAAGAGGGTGTCCTATAAGGCCCTGTTCCCCGGTGGATAAGGAGACCGTTACATAAAAAGGCGCCTTTTTATGTAACGGTCACACTCGCTCGTGTGGGCCCCACATATCCAGGTATTGTCCGCTTTGGGATGCATCACCCGCTCCCTCACGGTTTTGTCCCCCGGTGCTACCCTGTCTTGGGGAACGGGGCCTTATAGGACACCCTCTATTACCCTCAAGGGATTATTCCCAGGAGCGCCTCCCCCCACTCGAACCCAAGACCTCAAAGGTACTTGGCGTTCGAAGTGGGTACCATTCGAGCAACTTGGCACTTTGTGGCCCTTTCGCCTTCAAGAGGTGGCCCCCGTGTCAGGCTACAGTCGCACACAGTCCAGTATTGTCCGCTCTGGGCCCACGGCCCTCACGGTTTTGTCCCCCGGTACTACCCTGTCTTGGGGAACGGGGCCTTATAGGACACCCTCTATTACCCTCAAGGGATTATTCCCAGGAGCGCCTCCCCCACTCGAACCCATGACCCATAGGTCAATGGCGTTCAAAGTGAGTACCATTCGGACAACTTGCCCGAATGGTACTCATGATGAACTTTGGGAGCCTTCGTGGTGGAGGTCCCGAGTTCGAGTGGGGGAGGCGCTACGCGGGTAAAAGAGGGTGTGCTTCGAGCCCCTGTTCCCCGATGTGGACAAAACCGTGAGGGTAATAGAGGGTGTCCCTTGAGGCCCCGTTCCCCAAAGCGGACAATACCTGGATATGTGGGGCCCACCTACCACGCGGGTAAAAGAGGGTGTCCTATAAGGCCCTGTTCCCCGGTGGATAAGGAGACCGTTACATAAAAAGGCGCCTTTTTATGTAACGACCGGACCCCTGGCACGTGGCACTTTGTGGCCCTTTCGCCTTCAAGAGGTGGCCCCCGTGTCAGGCTACAGTCGCACACAGTCCAGTATTGTCCGCTTTGGTACCCCTCGCTCGAGGCCCTCACGGTTTTGTCCACATCGGGGAACACGGTACGCTCCCGCTATTTACCCGTGTGGCGCCTCCCCCACTCGAACCCAAGACCTCAAAGGTACTTGGCGTTCGAAGTGAGGACCATTCGGGCAAGTTGTCCGAATGGTACTCATGTTGAACTTTGGGAGCCTTCGTGGTGGAGGTCCCGAGTTCGAGTGGGGGAGGCGCTACGCGGGTAAAAGAGGGTGTGCTTCGAGCCCCTGTTCCCCGATGTGGACAAAACCGTGAGGGTAATAGAGGGTGTCCCTTGAGGCCCCGTTCCCCAAAGCGGACAATACCTGGATATGTGGGGCCCACCTACCACGCGGATAAAAGAGGGTGTCCTATAAGGCCCTGTTCCCCGGTGGATAAGGAGACCGTTACATAAAAAGGCGCCTTTTTATGTAACGACTGGACCCCTGGCACGTGGCACTTTGTGGCCCTTTCGCCTTCAAGAGGTGGCCCCCGTGTCAGGCTACAGTCGCACACAGTCCAGTATTGTCCGCTTTGGTACCCCTCGCTCGAGGCCCTCACGGTTTTGTCCACATCGGGGAACACGGTACGCTCCCGCTATTTACCCGTGTGGCGCCTCCCCCATTCGAACCCAAGACCCATAGGTCAATGGAGTTCAAAGTGAGTACCATTCGGACAACTTGCCCGAATGGTACTCACTTTGAACTCCATTGACCTATGGGTCTTGGGTTCGAATGGGGGAGGCGCCACACGGGTAAATAGCGGGAGCGTACCGTGTTCCCCGATGTGGACAAAACCGTGAGGGCCTCGAGCGAGGGGTACCAAAGCGGACAATACTGGACTGTGTGCGACTGTAGCCTGTTGGGAGCGTACCACAGGGGTCCGGTCGTTACATAAAAAGGCGCCTTTTTATGTAACGGTCTCCTTATCCACCGGGGAACAGGGCCTTATAGGACACCCTCTTTTACCCGCGTGGTAGGTGGGCCCCACATATCCAGGTATTGTCCGCTCTGGGCCCACCGACCCTCACGGTTTTGTCCCCAGGTACTACCCTGTCTTGGGGAACGGGGCCTTATAGGACACCCTCTATTACCCTCAAGGGATTATTCCCAGGAGCAATATTTGATTATTTTGAGTGACCTAATGACCCCAATTTGCTCTAAAAATTTTAATGAGACATGAGGTATGTGTCTAAAATATGTCTACCAAATTGTGTGAATTTTGAAAGTAGACAAGTGTTGTTGTAAATTGTTTGTCAAAGTAAGTATAGAAATAGAGCCAAAAAGGGGAAATGTTTTACAATTGTATGGTGACCTAAAAAGAGATTTTTGTTTTATTTTTAGGTCAATCAAAAGCATTGAAAAGCAGCCATACAAGGTAAGTAAGCTAACTAATCTGAGGCCACAATAAATTGTGTACTGTATATATGAAATTTTGTGGATTATAACACTATTAAATGCTAGCAATTTGATGCTTGAATGTGAAATATTGTGACTGTTTTGGAAGCCTGATATAGAGCTTCCTTTATGTGACTGATTGTGAATGATGAAACGTGATTGGCATGCCAAGACCTAGGAAGTTTAGCTCTCATAGCTTGAGGGGAGGTCTGGACCATGTGTTTCTCTAGTTGAGATTTGGTAGCATGGGCCCGGTATCACCCGGATTGTCAGACTAGCCTCGAGCTATTTCAAGTGTAGGCATCTAAATGTATTTGTACTGTTCTGTACTGTTTCATGGCTTGAGGGGAGGTCTGGACCATGTGTTTCTCTAGATGAGATTCGGTAGCATGGGCCCGGTATCACCCGGATTGTCAGACTAGCCTCGAGCTATTTCAAGTGTAGGCATCTAAATGTATTTGTATTGTTCTGTACTGTTTCATGGCTTGAGGGGAGGTCTGGACCATGTGTTTCTCTAGTTGAGATTTGGTAGCATGGGCCCGGTATCACCCGGATTGTCAGACTATCCTTGAGCATTCCGTACTCCCATGGCTTGAGGGGAGGTCTGGACCATGTGTTTCTCTAGACGAGATTCAGTAGCATGGGCCCGGTATCACCCGGATTGTCAGACTAGCCTTGAGCTATTGTATGGGAACTGACTGTGAAATGAAAAGTCCTACCTTGATTAGAGAGCCTTTCCCTAGGTGACTGTAACTGATACTATGGAAGCTTCCTCATTCTGTGATTGTGATTGTACATGAAAAAGCGATGAGTAGGGAAATGTGAACTCACTTATGTGAGATTGAATCGACCTACAAAGGTCTAGAAAGAAAATTGGCAAAGGAATGCAAATGTAACCGAAGTGAGTTCGGAGCATTTCTTCTTTAACATGTTAGCTAATGCCTGTGTAGTTAGAAGTGGATAATTTCATATTGTAGATTGAATTCCAATGTTATTGTTTATTGTCGTATATTAACTTAGCTTACTTACTGAGTTTTACTCACTGAAGTTGTTGTGTGCCTCAGGTGAGCAGTAGAGTGAGTTTTTTGGATGGAGGACTTTTGGCATATCGATAGAGTTCCCTTGGCAACCATAGACCGCTGTCTAAATTATCATAGCCCTACTGTAGGAATCCTTTTGAATTTGAATGTATCTAGCTACATTGAATTGGTGTGGTTGTGATTAGAAACTCTGTTTTGTGTGATACTAATATTAATTAGTGAAAGAAATATTAGAGTTCACATTTAAATGACTACATAAAATGTTACTTTCTGTATGTCCAGTATGGGTTGTGACAGTAGTGGTATCAGAGCATAGGTTTAAGGTTCTGTAGACATTTTGTTGCAAGCGGTCAAGGGAACCAAGTCCATGCCAAATCCTCCATAGTAAGTAAGACTGATAATTGTTTGATTTCTATATTGAAATCTCTGAAATGGTTGTATATGATGAGGAGTGCTAATTATTATTATTAGTAAAATTATCGTTATTTATGTGGTGCCTCATTCTGTTCTAATGATCAGAATTGATAGTCATGTCTCGACTGGGACGACCTAGGAGGGCCGATAACCCCACCGTGGAGGAAATGAGAAGAGGTAGCACCACATCTAGAGTGAGACGAACCTTGGAGCTGGATGAACCTGCTTTGGTCAGAAATAGAAGATCGAAGAGGCAGGTTGGGACTAGTAGCAGCTCACGGGCTCAGGACACTACAGTCCAGGAGTTAGTACAGATTTTGACTGATGTGAGACGGGAGGCTGCACAACCTAGTTCCACCACCACTTCTGAAAATATACAAGTTGTGGAGCAGTTTAGAAGACTCAACCCTCCATCCTTTACAGGCTCAACAGACCCATTAGCTGCAGAAGAATGGGTTCGTAAAATGGAGAGAATATTCGAGCTTATGGGGTGTACTGATACACAACGGCTCACATGTGCTACTTTTATGCTAGACAATAGTGCAAGTTACTGGTGGGAAATGACCAAGAGAGCTCACACTGGAGAAGATGGAGTGCTTACTTGGGCTCAGTTTAAAGAGTTGTTTTATGACAAGTACTTCCCTCAGTCATTGAAGAATGAGAAGATTGCTGAATTTCTACAGTTAACTCAGGGGTCCATGTCCCTCACAGAATATGAAAGGAAGTTCGAGGCTCTCTCCAGATTTGCTCCACACCTCATCAATACAGAAGAGGAGAAAGCCAAGCTCTTTGAGAGAGGCCTGAAACCAGAAATTCGAAGGCACGTGGCAGCTTTTGAATTGAAAAGCTACAGTGCAGTGCTGAGGAAGGCTCAGATATTGGACAGAGATGAAGAAATGACTGAAGCTGGCAAGTCTAAAGAAGAGGGTTCTGGTTCTCAACCAAGGAAGCCATGGAGGAATAATAGCAAACGGTTCGAGAAAGGCAAGGGAAAGAAGAAGCAGAATATGGGCAGAAAAGAATTTTCTGTATGTGACACATGCCACAAACCACATAAAGGAATGTGTCATTTCAAGACTAGAGCTTGCTTCCGATGTGGAAAAACCGGACACTTTGTTGCTTCATGTCCTGAAGCCAGTCAAGCTTCAATTACTCCTGGTAGAGTTCAGAATGCACCGGGCAGAGAACCACGAGCTCAAGGAAGAGTATATGCCCTCACCACCACCGAAGCGCGGGAGGCTCCATCGGTTGTTTCTGGTATTATCTCTGTTCTGGGTCATAATGCTCATGTATTGTTTGATTCGGGTGCCACTCATTCCTTTATGTCTCATACTTTTGCTCATAAAGTGGAGGTAAAGCCTTCAATTATGGAGGTTGAGATGTGTGTCTCTACTCCTTCGGGGACGACATTGTGTACTAAAGAAGAGTTGAAATCCTGCCCGATCAAAATAGACAGCCAAGAGTTAGAGGCCAATCTAATCATCTTGGAGATACGTGATTTTGATGTGATTCTGGGTATGGATTGGCTATCTAAATATCATGCAGATGTCAAGTGTTTTGAGAAGAAAGTGGTATTCCATACTCCACTCGGATTGGAGTGCAGCTTTATCGGGGCGGATATAGTTTCATTGCCACGGATTGTCTCAGCTTTGAAAGCCCAAAAGTTCCTTCGGAAGGGATGTATGGGTTTCTTAGCTTGTGTTATGGAGACACTGGAGGAAGGAAAGAGTATTCAGAACATTCCAGTGGTAAATGAATTTACAGATGTATTTCCAGAAGACTTACCCGGACTCCCTCCTGATCGAGAGATTGAATTCACTATCGATCTTTTACCAGGAACCACTCCTATATCCAAAGTTCCATATCGAATGTCACCAACGGAACTTAAAGAACTGAAGGAGCAGTTACAGGAGTTACTGGATAAGGGTTTCATCCGTCCCAGTGTCTCTCCTTGGGGAGCACCGGTTCTGTTTGTGAAGAAAAAGGATGGGACAATGAGATTGTGCATTGATTATCGTGAGTTGAATCGGGTGACTATAAAGAACAAGTATCCACTTCCAAGAATTGATGATCTACTCGATCAGTTGCATGGGGCAAGTGTGTTTTCTAAGATTGATCTTCGATCCGGATACCATCAGTTAAAGATCAGAAAGGAAGACATTTCCAAGACTGCCTTTCGAACGAGGTATGGGCACTATGAATTCTTGGTGATGCCTTTCGGACTCACGAATGCTCCAGCTGCTTTTATGGATCTTATGAACCGTGTTTTTAAGGAATTCTTGGATAAATTCGTCATTGTGTTCATTGATGATATTTTGGTGTATTCTAAGAATTTTGAAGAACACGAAGAGCATTTGAGAAGGGTATTGCAGTTATTGAGAGAGAAGAAACTGTATGCCAAATTCAAGAAATGCGAGTTTTGGCTCAACCAGATTTCCTTCTTGGGTCACATTGTTTCAGGTGATGGGATCTCCGTAGACCCAAATAAAGTGGAAGCTATTGTGAAGTGGCCGAGACCGACTAATGTAACTGAAGTGCGTAGCTTTCTGGGATTGGCTGGATACTATAGGAGATTTGTTGAAGGCTTTTCCAAGATAGCCTCGCCCTTAACACAGTTGACTAGGAAGAATGTAGCTTTTGTATGGTCAGAAGACTGCGAAAAGAGTTTCCAGGAACTCAAGAATCGATTAGTGACAGCTCCAGTACTGACCATTCCTTCTGGTTCAGAAGGATTTGTGATATACAGTGATGCTTCTAAGAACGGGTTGGGGTGTGTTTTGATGCAAAATGGCAAGGTTATAGCCTATGCATCTCGACAATTGAAGGACTATGAGAAGAATTACCCTACCCATGATCTAGAACTAGCAGCAGTGGTGTTTGCATTGAAAATTTGGAGGCATTACTTATACGGAGCAAGATGTGAGATCTATACCGACCACAAGAGCCTTAAATATTTCTTCACTCAGAAGGAATTAAATATGAGGCAAAGGAGATGGCTAGAGTTGGTCAAGGATTATGATTGTGTCATTAATTATCATCCTGGAAAAGCGAATGTGGTGGCGGATGCCTTGAGTAGAAAGTCTTCTGGGCATATGGCTGCTTTAATTACCACACAATGGTCAATAATGCAAGATTTGGAGAAACTTGCTATTGAGATTATTCAGCCGAATAAATGCTTACACTTGGCTTCATTGATAGTACAACCCACCATTTTTGAGAAGATCAAGAAGAGTCAATGTGAAGATGCCTTTTTGAATAAGGTGAGGGAAGAAGTTCCATTGGGGAAGAGGCCAGGTTTTGTTATCTCCTCCGACGGGGTATTATACTTTGAAGGAAGATTGTGTGTGCCTAATGTGATAGAGTTGAAACGAGAAATATTGAATGAAGCACATAATTCTCCTTATTCGGTGCATCCTGGCTGTACAAAGATGTATAAGGATCTCCGAAATAACTACTGGTGGGTTGGTATGAAGAAGGAAATAGCTCAATTTGTTGAACAATGCTTAGTTTGTCAACAAATTAAAGCTGAACATCAAAGGCCATTGGGATTACTAAATCCACTATCAATACCAGAATGGAAATGGGAACACATCACTATGGATTTTGTTGTGGGTCTACCGAGGACGAGGAATGGATGTAATGCAATTTGGGTGATTGTGGACCGGTTGACAAAATCAGCGCATTTTCTTCCCGTGCGCACTACCTTCACTATGGACAAATATGCCCAGCTCTATGTAGATGAGATTGTTAGACTACATGGAGTACCGGTATCTATTGTTTCAGATCGGGACCCAAGATTTACCTCCCAATTCTGGAAAAGTTTACATAAGGCTTTGGGCACTAAACTAAAGTTCAGCACAGCTTTCCATCCTCAGACAGATGGTCAATCGGAAAGGACCATCCAGATTTTGGAAGATATGCTTAGAGCCTGTGTGTTGGACTTCAAGGATAGCTGGGACAAGCACTTGACTTTGGTTGAATTTGCATACAACAACAGCTATCAATCCACAATAGGAATGGCCCCTTATGAAGCTTTGTATGGGAGGAAGTGTAGATCACCCATCCATTGGGATGAGGTTGGCGAAAGAAAGATACTTGGGCCCGAAATTGTACAACAAACATGTGATATCATCCGAAAAGTGAAGGACAGAATGAATGCAGCACAAAGCAGACAGAAGAGTTATGCTGATCAACGAAGGAAGAAGTTAGAATTTGCAGCAGGAGATAAAGTGTTCCTTAAAGTTGCCCCTATGAAGGGAGTGATGCGATTTGGAAGGAATGGAAAATTAAGTCCAAGATATATTGGCCCTTATGAGATTCTGGAAAGGATTGGAGAGGCAGCATATAAACTTGCCTTACCACCTTCATTGTCTGGAGTGCATGATGTCTTTCATGTCTCCATGTTAAGGAAATATGTTTCGGATCCATCCCATGTGCTGAGTTCTGAACTTCCGGAGTTGAGAGCCGATCTTACATATGAGGAGAGACCGATCCGAATTATAGATCGCAAAGAGCATGGACTTCGGAAGAGGAGCATACCATTGGTGAAAGTACTTTGGGAAAATCACTCCATAGGAGAAGCAACTTGGGAATTAGAGGAGGAGATGCGGACCAAATACCCCTCTCTATTCGAATAATTGTGCTAAATTTCGAGGACGAAATTCTTTTAAGGGGGGGAGAGTTGTAATATCCTAAGTTTTTGTAATGTACATTATAGCATGTGTTATGGTTACATGTGTAATATATGTATTAATGTATTAGTTATGTGTTGGATTTGTAATGTAATAGATGAGAGAATGAGGGGCTTAATGAGAAGAATAATGGATTAAATGGTTATAAAGGAGGAGAGATGGACTAAATGGAAACTTTGCCTTGTGTTTATATATAAAATGAGAAGAATTCTAGAATTCTTCCATTCTAACTTACCAGGTCACGTTTCCAGCCCTTCACTCCCTCTAAGCTCCACACACACACACACACACACACTTCACCAAGGATTCAAGCAAGCAAGTGGTAAGAACTCTTCTCTTTTTTAGAATTCTTGTGCTATTGTGTATGTATTTGCAAGAATTCTTTTGGGTTGTGATGTGAGTATGTGAATTGTTGTTTGTGCTGCTGGAAATTGTGTGGAAACATGAATTTGAATGAGTTTTGAGTGCATCTAAGCAAGAGGATGAAGATATAAGCTAGAATTGAGAGTTTAGTTTAAATCCTGGAAATTTTGTTACACTGAGCAGTGCATGTTCCGAAAATTACCAAAAATCAGTGGGACATTTTCTTGTTCTGAAATTTTTATGGATGAAAATAGACATGTCCAGGAGTGTATAGCAATTGGATTCACTCAAAAATTCGAAGTAGGTGATTTGTAGTGAATTTTTGAATTTCTGGTATGGTATTGCACATTCCCCTGTCTTAGAACAGAGTAGGGGAAGACGATTTTAATTGAAGGTCCAAATCTTCATAGAATTACCTGATTTTTGGTATGCAAGTCCTTTTATGTGTCATATATGAGACTGTAAATTTTCATTGAGATTGAAGGTCTGTGTGAATTGTTATATATTTTTAAAGTTGGCTTGTTAAAACTAGAATTTTTAGTTTCCAAAACAGGGCAGTTAGAAATAAATGGATTTGAATGGGTTAAACACCTTGAAAAGCCCTGATTTTTGGTATGGAGGTATATATATATGTTATATACCATTCTGTAAATTTGTGTAGCCATTTGAGTAGGATTGAAATTCTTAAAAATTTTTAAGTTGATAGTGCTCAGTGAAGTCAATGCAGTGGCAGGATGGTTGAGGTAATGAATTTGATTATTTTGAGTGACCTAATGACCCCAATTTGCTCTAAAAATTTTAATGAGACATGAGGTATGTGTCTAAAATATGTCTACCAAATTGTGTGAATTTTGAAAGTAGACAAGTGTTGTTGTAAATTGTTTGTCAAAGTAAGTATAGAAATAGAGCCAAAAAGGGGAAATGTTTTACAATTGTATGGTGACCTAAAAAGAGATTTTTGTTTTATTTTTAGGTCAAACAAAAGCATTGAAAAGCAGCCATACAAGGTAAGTAAGCTAACTAATCTGAGGCCACAATAAATTGTGTACTGTATATATGAAATTTTGTGGATTATAACACTATTAAATGCTAGCAATTTGATGCTTGAATGTGAAATATTGTGACTGTTTTGGAAGCCTGATATAGAGCTTCCTTTATGTGACTGATTGTGAATGATGAAACGTGATTGGCATGCCAAGACCTAGGAAGTTTAGCTCTCATAGCTTGAGGGGAGGTCTGGACCATGTGTTTCTCTAGTTGAGATTTGGTAGCATGGGCCCGGTATCACCCGGATTGTCAGACTAGCCTCGAGCTATTTCAAGTGTAGGCATCTAAATGTATTTGTATTGTTCTGTACTGTTTCATGGCTTGAGGGGAGGTCTGGACCATGTGTTTCTCTAGATGAGATTCGGTAGCATGGGCCCGGTATCACCCGGATTGTCAGACTAGCCTCGAGCTATTTCAAGTGTAGGCATCTAAATGTATTTGTATTGTTCTGTACTGTTTCATGGCTTGAGGGGAGGTCTGGACCATGTGTTTCTCTAGTTGAGATTTGGTAGCATGGGCCCGGTATCACCCGGATTGTCAGACTAGCCTTGAGCATTCCGTACTCCCATGGCTTGAGGGGAGGTCTGGACCATGTGTTTCTCTAGACGAGATTCAGTAGCATGGGCCCGGTATCACCCGGATTGTCAGACTAGCCTTGAGCTATTGTATGGGAACTGACTGTGAAATGAAAAGTCCTACCTTGATTAGAGAGCCTTTCCCTAGGTGACTGTAACTGATACTATGGAAGCTTCCTCATTCTGTGATTGTGATTGTACATGAAAAAGCGATGAGTAGGGAAATGTGAACTCACTTATGTGAGATTGAATCGACCTACAAAGGTCTAGAAAGAAAATTGGCAAAGGAATGCAAATATAACCGAAGTGAGTTCGGAGCATTTCTTCTTTAACATGTTAGCTAATGCCTGTGTAGTTAGAAGTGGATAATTTCATACTGTAGATTGAATTCCAATGTTATTGTTTATTGTCGTATATTAACTTAGCTTACTTACTGAGTTTTACTCACTGAAGTTGTTGTGTGCCTCAGGTGAGCAGTAGAGTGAGTTTTTGGATGGAGGACTTTTGGCATATCGATAGAGTTCCCTTGGCAACCATAGACCGCTGTCTAAATTATCATAGCCCTACTGTAGGAATCCTTTTGAATTTGAATGTATCTAGCTACATTGAATTGGTGTGGTTGTGATTAGAAACTCTGTTTTGTGTGATACTAATATTAATTAGTGAAAGAAATATTAGAGTTCACATTTAAATGACTACATAAAATGTTACTTTCTGTATGTCCAGTATGGGTTGTGACAGTTATATACTATTTTATTTTTATGTAAGGTAAAAATATTTTAATTTAAGATTATTGAGGTTATTTTTTTATTTATATATTTTAAGGTTTAATTGAATTAAGACTTTAATGTAAGAATTTTTGTTTAATTATTGATTCTGACTTTTCTTAATTTGACTCAAATTTTAAGATATTTTGACTAATATAAATTAAGTATCTTAGTTGATTGAATTCTTAAGCTTGTTATGAATTGAGCATTAAGAATAAAGAATTATTTTCTCTTGGTTGGTGTTTGCTTATTATTAAGAGATGGTTGATTGAGTGTTGAGTGGGTGATTGTTTGAGTTTGCTGTTGGTTGGTTGTTATTGGTGTTTGTTTTGTTCTATTACCAGTTCCTCTCAATTTTATTGCAACTATAGTACCATCAGCTAACAGACCCTGCATTGCAGCTATTCAAAAAATAGACATAACCAAAACAATGTGTATGTTTTTAAGCAGAGTTTTGAAGGATGATTTAGGTAGCCACCCAAACTTAGCTAGTGTATACCCTGTAAACAGATCCAAATCCACCTTCTCCGATCTTGTGCTCGGGAGCAAAATTGTTCGTGGCAACAGGAAAAATAAGCAGCGTCAACAATATGGCCCACTCTGCAGGAATTCATGACAATTTCTTTGCAAGGAGACTAATTGCTATAGTTCGATCTTCATTTCCAAATGATCATGGGGCCTATTCCAAACAACTAAATGATCTGCTATGGTTTGAACTCAGTTGTTACGAAAAACGAATACCGACCCCACCAAATACCAGTCAAATCGCTTGCTGAGAATTGCAACTTGAATAAATGCTTGCTTTCAAGGGGAGCAAAACCAATAAACTCAAGTGACTTCTACTGTCTGCTTTCAAGGGAGTTGACTGGTTTTCCCTTCAGCCAATGAGTAGTCACCCCAGAACCGAAAAGAACCGAAAAGATTACTGTATTTTGATTTATTAAACTCCTCCCAAACTGGTTTAATTCATAAAATAAAAATATTTAAAAGTAGAAATTTTTTAATATCCAATATTTGCCACAAAATAATAATCTTACCGACATGTGGTGTACACATCAACGCTGACAGCGTGTCTTCAATCCAAATCTGAAACCCACATCGAGAAGAAAAGAACCAAAAAAAAAAAAAAAAACAGAGAGGGAAGTAGTAAGAAGAAAGGAGCGAACTTTGAGAATGTTTTGAGACCGAATCTTAATCCTTTTCATTCTGTAATGTAATTGTGTTCCTCAAATACTAATTCTAAATTCAACTCAAACCCTAACTCTATCCCTAATCTCTCAATGGACCCACCAGGCCCATCATCCAATGACGACGACGAAGAGCTGTTCTTCGACGCCCTCGACGACTTCCCCTTCCACGATTGCATTCTCACCCACCAATCAGATCAACCCAAGTCGGACTCCCAAGAGATTCCCTCCTCCCTACGGCGCCGTTCACTCTCTCGTCGCCGAAGCGAAACTAATCACTCAAAGGTTAGTGCTGAAGAGAGCTGGCACAAAATTCGTGGAAAGTTGAAGGAGATTGAAATTAATTCGACTGAGTCGATTAGAGAACAAGTTGACTCAGTCCCACCTTGTGGTGTTGCTAGCGAAGACAAGACTGAGGAGTCGACGTTAACTCACGAAAATGGTGATCGAGTTGCTGACTCAGGGGATGCGTCATCGCCTTCTTCGGGTTTGCTTGTGGACATTGCTGGCTTAGTAATTAAAGCAATTGAGCTTCAAATTAATTTGATCATTAGCTTCATTTTATTTCCAATTTCAGTTTTTTCATACTCTTACATGTTAATTACGGACCCATTTGGTATTATAAAGCGTGGAAGAGAGTATTTGTTGCTAAAGTTGCATAATTTATGGAATTTGATTTATGGGTTTATTAGTCCTTTGTTCTATGAGTGGTTGAAAGGGCATAAATCGGCATGGAATCTAGTTTTGCGATGTGGGTGGGGTTTGTTTTGGGCTATTTATGTATGTTCAACATTGTGTGGGTTATTGCTTTTGGCAATTATGATGAGTGGGTTTTTTATGAGGTTTTTGGTGGAGGAACCAATTCAAATCAAGGAGACACTGATTTTTGATTACACAGAGAATAGTCCAGTCTCTTTTGTGCCTATAATGTCTTGTAATGGTGCTTTTTGTGGTATCAAATGTGAGGAGAAAGAACTTTCGAATAGAGGGTCAAGAGTGATACCACTTAATCATAAGTTGCAGGTTACTGTGATATTGACATTGCCGGAGTCGGATTACAACAGAAAACTTGGGATTTTTCAGGTAATTATTTGATTGATTTGATGTTTAAGCTTAGAAACTTTTTGTGCTGTGTACTTTTTTCTGTTTCATCAAGGTTAATTTTCTCTGGATAATTGTGGGTTTGTGTCGTAATATTAATTATATTATTGTAGTTTGCTTTCTTTCGTTTACTCTTGCCTAAAAATTCTTATAAAGTCAGTTGCTTAACTAATGTCAGGAAAATATATTGATGATTTATATTATTTCTTACATTGATAAAGATATGTGAAACTTTGTTTCATGGGTGAAGTGTTACCCAATTTCCAGTTACGTCATTGTTACTGCATTCAATTAATGAATTATTTGAAGTAGCAATCTTTTTTGGAAGTTGAAATATCATGCTGGTTACAGAAGAAAAGACATTCTTTCTATTTGGAGGTTCAAGAGGCCTCAGAAAAAGACTTTATTATGTTGATATGGCTCTTTAACTCCAAAACTTATATCTCAGATTTTGGGACTGTACGTCCTTCCTTCCCTCGTTTTTGCTGAATAATGTTATATAAGAAGAATGATCTTAGATAAAGAGATTATGATCTTCTTGGTCCGATAACAATTAGTTTTTGCAGTTGTGAAGATTAGCGAGAGCTCTGGGTAGAATGTGCTTCATAATAAAAAAATAAAAATAAAAGAGTATGGATCAGAATACTAGATTAGCCAAATAATTTGACACTTGTAACTAAAGTATGAGAACTTGAACAACAGATTTCTGTAGTAAACAAGTTATAAGATGGTCAATTGTCTAAAAATAAGAAGTAAAATAGATAAAGGATTGTCTTATTCTACTATCACAAACACTTATTTTTCAATTTGTAACTTGAACACTGGGGCAAAAGACATGTAATCCATGAGATTGGTGTTGTCTCCTCTTTATTGTATAATGTCAAGCATTTTGTTTTTCCTTTTTTAACTTCTTCTCAAGATTGTGGAAATTTTTTTTGCATTTCATTCAATGTTTTCTTCCTGTTTCTTTCTTTTTTCTTCTTTTTTTTTTTATTTTTTCAGAGGATTTCATGTCGGTATTCAATTACCATTTATTATGAGTGCTTGTCTGACTTATTTTATTTTTCTTTTTGAAGGTCAGAGTAGATTTCCTTTCTGCCAATGGTACAACACTGTCAAGTTCAACCCATCCTTGCATGTTAAAATTTAAAAGTGAACCTATTCGTCTTTTATCGACTTTCCTGAAAGCTGCTCCTATTGTTGCTGGCTATGTATCGGAATCTCAAAAACTCATGGTGCAGTTAAGAGGTTTTGTAGAAGGTGACGTTCCTACTTCATGCTTAAGGGTGAAAATTGAACAAAGAGCTGAATTCAAGGGTGGTGTTGGTATACCAGAAATATATGATGCTTCCCTGGTCCTTGAGTCAGAACTTCCTCTTTTCAAAAGAATTATATGGTATTGGAAGAGAACCATTTTTGTATGGGTTACCATGCTCTCATTTATGACAGAATTGGTCTTCACACTAATTTGTTGTAGACCTATTATTCTTCCAAGGGCAAGGCTGAGGGCCAGACATGCTAGCAGTGGGGCCACGCAAAATAGAATCCAATCACAAACTTAGTCGAGGCCATGGCTTCAGCAAACTGCACAAAAATGATAGAAGTAGAGATTAACTTTTTGTTGTACTCACCCTTTCTAACACATTCATTTACATTCAGTGTATTTACTTAATTTTGGCCGCAATGTACATAAATTTATGGTTGTACTCAATATATAAGTTACATTTGCGAAAGAGAGTCTACTCTAATATTTGAATGTCACTTAGCTGCTGGTTTTTAGTTGGCATGCAATAATGCAAATGAACAATTATGGCTTGACATGTTGTAGAATGAAATGGATCGTCGTATAACCTGGCTACAGCTATGGAAATGATCTCAACTAAATAGAAGAACAAAGTTTTTAAATGGTGTAAAGTATCATTATTGTTCTTCAATGGTGTGGGTAAAGTATCATGAAAATTCAGAAGATGATTAATGGATGCCATTTAGTTTATCCTCTGCTTCCGAAGAGATGGTAAATTTATTGTCAAATTATGTTGGTTAAAAGGGCATTGAAGTTAGATAAGCATGAAACTACGAGCCAGAGCATCTCTCCTCCCGCACTGCCAGCACAATGGCAATTGAATTGTTTTCAACTTCTATGTTTCTAGCATAAAGCAGCTAGTTCAACTTCTAAATAGCCCTATCTGCTGCATCAACTGCCTTGACTATTAGAATTGATATTCTGAGAATATGAAATAATCAGCAGAACCTTACAGCAACTCAAATTGAAGGTATCCTCAACGTATTCAAATTGATATCATCTGCCTTGACAATTAAATTAGAAATTCTGAGAACATGAAGACATAAACTGAACAGAACAGCAACTCAAATTGAAGTAAATCCTGAACGTATTCAAATTGATGTTATCAAAATCAGCAGTTGGATGATATCATGATAGAATAGCTAGCCTTGGCCTCAACCTCAACAGACCAAAAAGACTCACATGATTTGTACATTCCTTTCCGATTTCATAAACTTAAAAGAACTTTTCCAAGTGCGTGTTATGTTTAACGTATAAGAAACTTGAATCATGTGAACTGAAAATATATTTTTAAGCAACGTTTGGCCTTGCAAATCCGCACTTATCCATTAGAGGGTGGAGGCTCACGTTTTGTGCACACATCTACCGCAAAGTTCTCTTTTTATCCATATTCTGAGTCTTATGGAAGAATGGAGAATTGCCCGTGTAATGGCTAAGGATAACCGGTCCATGTTTCTCTCTTTGAAGTTCATTACCACCTTGTGATTCATGCTATGATTTGAAATATTTATCATAAACTTTTGACTTGGTCATAATAGAATCAATCAATCATTAAATAATATATTTTAGTTGATTATTAGTATGTTTGATTAACCCATTGCCAATCTTTTTCTTTAAGCAACTTATTGAAGAAATCCCTTATTCTTAAGCTAGATTTTTATATTAATTAAACAGCTTTAAATCAATTTTTGAGTTTGAAAGGATGATTGTGATGATTCCAGGCTACCTCTTTCAATAATTATTCGGTCAAGATAAGCCAATGAAAGTGCATATTATATTCAATTTGCCTTTTCAGAAGAACAAATCGTCAAAACAAGATGGTGATTCCACAACTTGTGGAATACGCACGCCGGTCAGATTACTAATATTTATTTGCCTCTCAATAAATTTTTGGCACCAGCACTAATCCTTGAACCATTTCCTAAAATTGAAAATCTAAAATTAAGAATACTCAAGACTTATTTACAAATTTAAAATATTTTGATAAATTCAATGTTATGAAAAATCACATAATCATTTTCTTTTCCCACATGCTGGTCTATTTTCAAGATTGTGATGAAAGTACTCTTCCATTTTTTTTTTTTTTTACTTATCAAGTTTTTTTCTTTTTTGGTTGATGGCTTTTGAATAATCTTGAACTAATTACTCCAGAAGTCTCATTTCCGATTGAGATTCAAAATTTACTAAATCCTAAAAATTCGATATAGTTAAAGAACAAGGAGAAGAGAAGTCATTACGCGGGGTATCCTTTAATACAACAAAATCCATGCATTAGAAGCTTTAAGCTCTTTAGGCCACTCACAGTGCTCTTTACACCATACATTAAGTTTCAAATTAACTTAATAAAACAGAAAGATGTAATTTCAGTTTATCGGAGTGATGACAAAGATTTGGGAAGTCCAGTAAATGACCGCACCAATCATAGCCAATCAACATCCTTACAAGGACTAGAACCTGTGACATAACATACAGAGTAGTTAACTGCTTAATTTTGTCAACCCGAAGCATCAGTTATCTTCTATGTTCGTCCTGAACTTTTGAACAACGAAGCCTTCTTGGTGGTCTCACGCAAGGGCTTGTCTGTGACTCTGAGAAAATTGTACGTCCATGCTGCTGCTGTAGCCCCAAGAACCGGCGAAATCAAGTATATCCATATACCCTTGTACTTGTTTGAGACAATTGCAGGCCCCAATGATCTTGCAGGGTTCATTGATGCTCCTGATACTGGCCTGCACAGGACAAGAGTACACCTTAATGAAAAAGAAACTCTGCTTAAAATGAATTGAGCTATGCCATCGTATGTTCCGAAGTGCTTTGACTACTTTAATCAACATACCCAGTAACATATATCAAGTGCTTTGACTACTTTAATCAACATACCCAGTAACATATATCAAGTGCTTTGACTACGTTAATCAACATACCCAGTAAAATATATCAAGTACTTCAATCATCTAGTTTATTTAATTAGTATGAAATGATTAAGTTAATACCCGGCTAACAGAACATTAAGCAGCACGGTAGAGCCAACAGCTAGCCCACCAAGTTCCCCAACCTGCACAAGCAACAGCCCGGATTATGTAATTGTCGACACAAATAAATTTAAATATTCAAGTCATTGTCTACCTTAATTCTTTAATATTGAGTCATTCATTTTGGTGAATACTAGTCAGATTGTAATATAATAACATACCAGAGATATGAAATTCCAAATTGTTGTGCAAGTTAATTTGCATACGCTACTAGCTAAAACTATACTGAAAATACATAATTGATAAATGAAAACCAAAAATTAGCGAAGAAGAAAGAACTAACAGCTCTGCTATCAGTGCCAACACCGGAGACTACAAACATGAGCAAGAAAGTGATTATGAACTCAATCACAAAGGACTGCATGTCCGAACCAGTTGGAATCGTTCCTGCAAATTTGTCTTGATGCCCATTGAATAGTAATCGAAGGGTTCCGGCTGCCATTGTTGATCCAAGGACTTGAGCTGCTATATATGCCGGTACCTAAAAGATTGAAGCAAAGTTGAAGACCAGAACAAGAAAAAATTATTATCTTTCTAGAGGGGTGACTGCAATAGTTTCTAAGGTGGATCCCCTTATTTCAGCCATAATATATTGGAATAAAAACCAAAAAAAAAAAAAAAAGATATATAACATAGTTTTTAAGTAACATTATCTTGAGAGCATTAACACCCAAAAAGCTAAAAGTTGGCTTGTGTCGTTTACTTTGAAGAACAAATTTTTAATTGTGTCGTTTACCGATTTGATGAAAAATTGATTTCAAGAATTGACAAAGTCTGTACGCAGCTTACGTGTTTCCATGGAAATCTTTTGCAGGTTGCAAAAGCTATGGTAACCGAAGGATTAAAATGTGCACCAGAGATATGGCCAAGAGAGTAAACCAAGACCATGACAGCCAGTCCCCACACCATTGACACCCCTACCAGTGACACCACTTTATCATTGTTCAAATTCACCACAACCGAAGCACAACCGGAGAATATCAGGAAGTATGTGCCCACGATCTCCCCTACTACCTGCATATCCAACATCAATATAATTAAGCAAACAAAAAATATAACCATCACTTCCTTCAATCAATCTTCCAGTCTTATTGACACAAAACCATGAATTGATCAGGATCAAATTAATAAGAGAATCAGAATTGGGTTATATTTAAGAAGATGAATAGTCACCTTTTGGACGATTGAAAAAGAAAACGTGGAGCCACAATCTTGCGTGGTATCATGAAGGGCTTCAGGATCTTTCACGGTCAAAGCAACTCCATTGAATCCACTGCTCCCTCCAACCTCGGGCTCAGCCATGATTTATAAAATGAAAGGACTTGCAGCAAAATGGAGACAAAAAAAGAGACGAAGAATTCTGCTAACTAATTAGCTTTGGTCCCCAGAAACATGAAGCTAAGCTAGAAATGAACAAAGGATGTTCAATTTTGGACAATACAAGAGTATCCTAAAAGAATAGAGAATTGTAGAGACAGAGAGAGACAGATTGGAATTTTTCACATGGAAATATAGCTTAAAGAAACTGACATGTAGCCCTTTTATAAAAGAAAAAAAATGTGCATATTCTTTCCTTCTTTCTCGTTTGAAAATATTATAATATAAAGTTTATCTGTTCACTTTGGAGATATCGTTGAAAATTGTGACATAACCATTCATGGATATATACTTGATGGATGCTATTTGTGTCTTTGAAGAAAGAAAAGCATTGAAGGCTGCTTCAACTACCCACCGGAAATACAGACACACAATGCAAGCTCTGTAATAGGCTAATACAAATCTCTCATTTATTAATCCCATTAATATATAGGCTCCGCCATATGCAAATTGCAAATTACGGGTCATGCTACATTACCCATCCAGCCACTTTTTTCCTAAAAAAGAGTTGTAAATCATGTAAAAAAGAGTTGTAAACGACAAAAAAAAAAAATTGTAAAAACAGTTGCTGTAGCCATTCAGCTGCTGTATTCTAGCCAAATCTGTAAATTACAGGTCATGATTCAAAATTATATATATCCAGCGGTACCGATCTCATTTTCCTTTATCTATAAATTTTTAGTTAAAGTTAGCCGCACAGAGAAAATCTTGGGATCATTATCAAGGGTAATTATATGATAGCTTAGCTTGGTAAAATAAGATTAATAAATATCTGAAACATAGAAATGCTTTTCTGATATTAGAATTTGTAAAAGGAAAGAAAATTTTACCATTATGAAAGAAGCACATGCACATCTCAATATAATTTCTATTAGGTTAGGGAAATTCTTGTTTTCCTTGAAACAAAAAATTGGCACCACTAAATGAGACTTGGACAATTTGTAAAGAGAAACGTACATAAATGCCATTGATTAAGGAATGGATAATGGGGCTGATTGCTGCCAAACATGGAGACTTTTTTTTATTAGTACTATGTTGAAACTGCCTATGAAAACTTCTAAACAGGGAGGCTACAGGCAATCTCATCTCTTGACACATCAGTGCTCTATCAATTAGAAAGTCCGAAATAGAGAAAAAAAATTACGAAGGAACTTGTCTAACTATATATGTATTAATTAAGTTGCACTGGATAAATTTGAAATTTTACTTTTAAATGGTGTAAACCAAAAACACCATCATCACTAAATAATATTGTTTTGAAAACAATCATTTACATGTTTGTTTTGTATAATATCAGTTGATTGCGGCTATAAGTGAGAATCTTTGTAATTGTATATATAGGTTTGTTTTCATTGTCAGTGGTCGCTGATTACACACTTCCTTGGCGATTTCAGGTTATATTTAATATAAAATTTTGCATCAATTTTAACTATTGGAATCTATGTATCATTCTTGTCTATGCAATACCAATACAGCTTAATTACCAAAATTATACTCTTTTCATTATACTCTTTTCATGTACAGATGCACAAAGATACAAAAATAAAATAAAATAAAAAAACCTGAAGAGACACAAAAACATTATCCTTATCCGGAGTTAAATAATTTGGAAGGAAATTACTAAGAGATGGAGATGTCTTCTATAGTTTGAAACAAAGATATCCCACTCATAGTGTAAATAAAACAAAACTGGAAATTAAGAATCTTCATTATATGCAAGTTTCTCAGCATATATGTTTCAGGATTCTCCTTGGATCTTTAGCTCAGATGAGTTCATTTTTGTACGCATGGCATGATCATGATTCTCAATTCAAGATTCTTCTGTTACACATTTTTTAAATTCTAGCGGCTACCTCTCACAAGGCTTTTTCTTTGCCATGCAACGTATCTTGTGTTAGCATCAAGTCCTGTTCAGCCAACTACACGTTAAATCGCAATGGAGGTAAGCAAACCTGTATGCTGCACAACAACAGCGAGTGAAAACACAATACATCGAGAAAGCCTTGTGACACTACCCATGTGCATTATGTGCCGATCATCGAAAATACGAATTTTTGAGTTTGGAGAATATATAATTTTGTTTATTAGAAACAAATTTTAATTACATATATTTTTTTGATAGACCAATTTTTTTCTCCTCAAATTAATTACTAGATGGATACTCAAATATCCTTCGCTGGTAGGTGATCAACTCACAACTCTCATTACTTCTCATTGCTTCAATTTTAAGGCAATAAGGCCCTAATTAAAAAGACAACAAAAACGTATTAAATAAAACGATTGAAATTGTCAAAGGGGCTACTTCGTAATGACATCAATGGCAATATATTATCTACTAAACAAAATTATACAAATAAATCTAAGTAAGTTTCGACTTGTTCTTTCACTCTATCATTTTTTCACTAAAGAATTTTATAATTTTTTTTTCATCCTCTGCATATATTAAGTAAGTAATTAGCCAACCCCGGTTGAAGTCTTAGGTTGATATTATCCTTTGTTCCAAATATTTGCGAACATGTAGCTGTGTTGACAGCAGTCTTTATAGCTCATGAGCTCTTCTAAATTATAACCATCATGCACTTTTTCTTCTAATAACGACTGCAGTTGCCAGTCTTTCTGGGAGGCTTTTGAGACATGTTATGAGATGGCCCATGTGCTGAAAAATGTGTTCTTGGTGGGGTATAAATTTATGATGAATGCTATATGCTTGGAACACGAACTTGCATTGCTCGATCAATTTTTAGTACATCAATCTCAATCGGGGTCTTTTTTCTTTTTTTCTTGGACAATTTACGGGGTTCCTATGAAGAAAGAAATTGTACAAATTTGACCAATCCAAGTCCTAGTGATCTCAGATTTTGTCACAGATTACGTGGGCTTTTGTTCTTAATTATTATCGAATTATGATTAATTAAATCACTAAAGCTTGAAGAAATGCTTTGGTTTCGGAGTCAGATTTCTTCTTTTAAAAAATGCATTTACTACACCCACAATGGGTTGGTTCAAGTGGTGAAGCGGGTCAGGATAGAGTTGGTACATTCACCAATGGTGAAGTCCTGGGTTCGAGTCTTCACAATGGCCTCCTCCATGATTTTAGTGGGAGACCGTGACAGTGGGTTGTGGTTGCGCTAGTCTCCTCCGAGGATTAGTCGTGATGCACGTAAGCTGGCCCGGATACCTCGGTTACAAAAAAAAAATGCATCTACACGATGCGCCCTCGGTTACAAAAAAAAATGATACCTCGGTTACAAAAAAAAAAATGCATCTACACAGATTCAATCAATCTGGTATTATCATCATTAGGCCAACACTTGAGAATTCTCCATAAAATATGTTATTGCTTTGATTCACTATTTATTGTTATTTATGAAAAACCACGTATGATTTCATATAATAATGAATATATTTTTCCCTTCTTTGTTTTGTTTCTACTCCGCGCTGCAAAGTCAGGAATCTTGACTCCTTGTTGAATTTGTCCATGAATTGCCAGTAGCCACTGGCGAAACTACTGTAAAAAAATGTCAAAAGAAGAGCACTTAAAACCGCAGTTAGTGCAAGAATGTTAACATCATTAGTGCAAGAATGTTAACATCAATTAACTAAAATGATCAACTAACGATGACTTATCTGAGCGTTGAAATAGCAAGACATGAATCCTACCAAAACAACTCAAGTTCAATGCGCATGCAGCCAAGCTAACCTCCCACCACACCAGTACCACTCTCGAATCTCCATTCATGGTGCCACCTTAATTGATGTTAATTTGATCAAATTGGTCATCGTTACTTTTCTCTTGTAGTGTAGTTATATATGTTTTATTGTTGGACTCTATCTAGCACATATATATATTCAAAGCCAAACTCGACCAAAAGGTACTCAAGTGTCTGTTTTTTTTCTACTATTGATGTGTTATTGGATTCTACGATCATTTGTGTAATCTTCTGCTTTCACATTTGCTTTCCCTATTCTTTCTTTGAAATAGTAGCATATTTATATCCAACTACTATAATGTTTTTGGTAAAAGTCTCCTCAAAGGATCTCCAATAGTTCATGGAGTCACACTCACACTTGTTTAGTGGCAGGTAAAGACCCTTGTGACTTTTCTTTATGTAGAAATTAACTACCATGAGATGATTCGATGCGCATGCTTATGTCTGCATTACGCATATATAGTTTGCCCCTTTGTTAACATTCTTGCCTTTATCAAATTGACACTCACACTTGTTTAGTGGCAGGTAAAGACCCTTGTGACTTTTCTTTATGTAGAAATTAACTACCATGAGATGATTCGATGCGCATGCTTATGTCTGCATTACGCATATATAGTTTGCCCCTTTGTTAACATTCTTGCCTTTATCAAATTGAAAAAAGTGGTTTTATTGGATCCCCATTTTTTAACTCAATAAATCCTATTTCTAAATCTACATCAATAAAATGTTTGAATTGATTTAATTTTCTCAGTTGACCCATTTAATTCCTAATTTATCAGCAAACAAACATATAGGGCTATGAAGCAAGTCGTCATCTTTTTTTCTCCCATTATTATTCTTCCTAAAATCCACTGTCATCTTTTTACTTCTTGTCAGCATTTCGATGAAAAAAAAATCTCATAAATAAACATATGCAATAAGTTAAGTGTATTTTATTCTTTAAAGTAAACAATTTAATAAATGTAAATTCTATTTTTTAGAGATGATAGTACTCAAGAAAGAACTAAACTAGCTGCAACTTATGCTACCCCGCATACTCTTCTCGCACTAGTATTGTTCCAGTGCTAAATTAATGAAAAGAAAGAAAAAAGTTGTAGTGCATAATATGCACTCCTTCACTTTATTTATTGGTCTTCACAATCAATAGGTTAACAAATTTTTCTGGAATAATCCTAGATTGTCATGGCATAATCAATTTCTTTCTCCATCAATTTTTAGATAATATATATATATATAGAAGAAATTAGGTCATAACTTTATATGAAAAAAATTAAGATTGTAGGTGTTTATGAAAGGTAAAATTTTTATTTTTTCAAATAATTTTATTTGAGGGTAAAATTGTTAAATAAAAAATATTATTATAGGGATTTAATGAGTTAAAAACTAGGCTGCATAGATCAACTTAATTAGAAATTAAGTTGGTCTGCATCTTGGGCTTTCTGGTTGAGTTTGACCCAGCCCATTCTGCCTTTGGCAGCAGGGTCCGGCCTGTTTAATCCAAACAGGAGAGTTAACCATCCATTAGCATTTATACATACAAAGTCAAAGTATGGGATACTGCATAAGAGAATCAACCATCCAGCAACGGCACGTTCAATCGTCAAATTATGGGACACTACATCAGTACATCTGTAGATTCAACCATGGGGAAGACCTGAATAACTTGAATTTATACTTGAGTAAATCCCAAAAAATAAAACTGAAAAGAACCACCCGTAATAACTGAAGAATAAACCCAAATTTTGCGTTGCTAAGGCTTGAAACGCTGTATCCAGCGGGGCACCGGCAAGTAAAAGCAACACTCAGTTGTCTCTTCTCTTCTATCAAATGCCATCCTTACCCCTCTAATTTTGAAAGAAACTAACCACCTCACTTTCACTCGAACCTAGCTTCGGTTGATTTCCGAACCTAACTTCTTGACCGTTACACCGAACCACAATTTAAACATCCAACGCTCCCACCTTCCGTATTTTCCGTCCCCAAAAATCTCTCCCATTCTCTCTCTTGTCTCTGTCTCTGTCTCATCTCATTCTCAACAAGACAATCCAACAATGGTGGCCAAGATCACCACCAAGAATGTCACCCCCATCAAAACCATCAAGCACCACCGCCGCCACCGCAGGAAATCTCCGTCCAAGACCGCCAAATTCATCTCTTCCATCTACACATGCAGGCGTCGTCTCGCTAAGATTTTCTCCAAGTTGGTGCGTGTAGCCACCACCCCAACTCGCAAAAACAAAGGCTACAAAATCTTGAAAAGCAAGCCAAATGAATCCGAAGTAGAGGCTCTTGTCCCCAAAGTACTTCTCTTTGAGAACGAGAATTTCCTCCCTCCTTTGATTTCTCCTGAAAAAAGGACTATTATTCTTGATCTTGATGAGACGTTAATCCACTCCAAGCCTGACCCCCCTCCGAAGAGATTTGACTTCATTGTGCAGCCGAGAATTGACGGGGAGAGGATGACATTTTACGTTCTAAAGCGGCCTGGTGTTGATGATTTCCTGGATGCGATAAGCAAGAAATATGAGGTGGTTGTGTTCACAGCCGGTCTGAGAGAGTATGCATCTTTGGTTCTCGATACACTTGACAAGAAGGGGGTGATATCTCATCGGCTTTACCGCGATTCGTGCAAGCAACTTGACGGGAAGTTTGTCAAGGACTTGTCTGAGATGGGAAGAGACTTGAAGAAGGTGGTGATCGTGGACGATAACCCTAATGCCTACCATTTTCAACCGGAGAATGCGATTCCGGTGAAGCCCTTCACTGGCGAGATGGACGACGTAGAGTTAAGGAAGTTGACCAAGTTTTTCCTGGGTTGTGATTGTTTTGTTGATATGAGGGATGCCGTGAAGACATTTAGTTCTTTAAAGGGATACTTTGGTGAAAGGTATGAGAACTTGGGACGTTAAAATTTTCTGCTCTTGTTGAGGACATTTGCATGTTGAACAATGAATTGCTTTGTAAAAGAAAATGCAATGAATTGTTCAAGTTGACTTTGAACTGGAACCCAGATGATGCAAAGTTTCTTTGCCTTGTAACTCTGTTAACAATCTCTCTTTTGATTGTTTTCAGATTTAGGCTTCGAATCTAGGCATGATATGACTCTTGTACTATCCCACGTTTTTTTATGATTTATTGATGATTTCTTTCGGTGTCTTAAATCCTTTCACTTAGCCCTAACGTTTAAAGTTTGGGTTTAATTTGAAGTTCTAAAAACTTTTGTCAAGAAGAGGGATAAAAGTGCTTTTACTTGGCCATGTTCAAGGTTTCAAAATGAAGCTTGAAATTTCAAATATTGACAGAATTAATTTACAATTTAAATGGATTTTTTTGCTTAAGAAAGAAAATACATTTACAATCGTGGAGGCTACATGAAATTCCCTTTTTCATCTGGACATGAAGCAAATAGATGAAAAGAGAAAACATATGCTATTAGAGAAACATGCATGCTTGCAGAATTGCAGCACAGAATCTCGTTTCACTTAGCCCGTTGATAAATCCTAATGCTAAAAGTCTCGTACTGGTGAAATTTTGCAAATTAGGTGAAGGGTTCTTGCCACCCAAATAGCTGCAGTATCCGAGAATTTACTAAGTCAAAATAGTCATTTTGCAGATCAATTGGTGGATAATGATCTCTTGCAATATGCGGGAGGTGCTGTCAGAAAAATTTATTTTAACCACTTGAGGTTGGCTGTTTAAGTTTCGTTTGCCAGCCACTCTATTGCAGAGTGTATCTTTGTCAAAAACCAGACCATCAAGTAGCTTTGATTATTAGACGCCGCCGTGGCTCTGCTAACCCTACTTTATAAAATCTCTTTCAATTTCATGTAACATATCTGTCTCCCATGGGAAATTCTTCTTTCCTCTCCTTAATTGATCTCTTACAATGTAACCCACTCAATATATTGTTGAACTTTAATTATTCTGCATTTTGACTCGGTGCTCGGTAAGCATTGATCATAGAACTCCAAATACTCTGCTTCTGTATTAGTGAGAATTCAGATAATATATAAACAAATCAATCAAAGAAAAGTCTAGAAAGCAGATGTCAGATCATGTGCACCCAGCTGGCTTTATGGCAACAACTCAGTGGAGATATTTACCAACTTCTCGAAGTAACTTCGAATTATATAAAAATAAAGACTTAAGTTTGCGTATTTCTATGTTATCCTTTACTATTTATCGCATTCATAGCAAAGCTCATGCGAAAAGATTTCAGTGCCACTTAGTTGTTTTATCGACATGTTCGTTTCTGCGACACTGAAGTCTAGGAGAGTTCAACAATGTTTTCCATCTAGTGTTCACTCTGCAATGAGCAAAAGTTTATTTGCTCAGAATATGTCAGATTTTTTCTTATTTTATCATGGCAATTTACAATCCAATAATAATAGTTTCAAATTCATGCTTAATACAAGCAAATTTGAAGAAGAGAATACGAAGAAGCCAACATAAATGATCTAACAACACTCCACCAGGTACATCTAAAGTCTTACAATGGACCATCCGTGCAGAGAAGTTGGGTTGCTGAGTTGTATTTGAGCTACAAGCTGTTCACGAAGAAATTCCGCTGTTCCATACAGCAATAATTCACATACAGCTAACTATAGTGATCTCAATTATATATATTAATAACTAGACTGAAACAGCAATTCACCTTCAGAATTCATCCCTGGAGTTTTGGTCCCAGCTTCAGCACTCTTTACACTAGCCAAGGATGAGAAATTTTGGCTAGCAGAATTATCTAATTTTTATCTGCTTGAAAGAAAATTTTACCAAGAATGGTAATTAGGTGTTAACATACCATTATGATGTGATAATCATTCAATTCTGCATATTGAACAGTTTTATTCTAGATAGAAAATTTCATTGAGAAAAACAATATGATGGTAGTAAAGTTCTATGCCACTGAGTCATTGATCACATCACTTGGAGTTAAAACATTATATGGTGCATTAATCTTAAGCACAGAAGAAACGTTGTCTTGTTTCTGAATGTTGTAATTGACCACTTCAGTCTTCAGCCAACTCTTTCAGAATACCTGAGCGAATAACATGTATCCACCAACACTAGTTCCAATTTATGGAATATCACTATACTTCCTTCTAAATTACACCAAAACAATAATTTAGCTGCTGATAAATAAACCTGAGCCTAAGCAATGCCAACATGGAATTGGGACCAAGTTCGAAGTCCAAAACCTTGACGGTGAACAAAAATATCAGCCAGTTAGTTAGAACTTCAACCTTTAAACAACCCAAACTTTTGAAAAATGAGACCAAACAGTAAGTCTTAAGCTCCTAAATTCAATGTGAAACCATCAATCCTGCTCTCTCAAAGTGAGAAATTGGTCTCTGCACAGCATTAAGATATTAAAAAAAATAAAAATAAAAATAAAAATCCACCATAATCGATATTGCTATTTAGAGCCAATCCCCACATCCATTCTTCTAATCAAAGAAAATATCAGAAAATAAACCCACTACAGATTTCAGGACCAGCATTAATGAACTCTAGGAAACCCAGAATGGCAGAAGGCCAGAAGCAAAAGCCACAAGACAAGACATGGCCTGTAATCGGCTCCAATATGAAAGCATTCTCTCATCACCGGTTTCCTTCAAGAATCAGATAGTTATTCCATTCAGAAGCAAGAACCTTGGCTCAATACTACATTTTAGGAGCGCATAAATGAAATCCGATTGATTGTGCGAATCGTGCAGGTCCAATGTGAAATAAATTATTTTACAAACTTTCAAATCTGTTTCAATTAACTAAAGAGGAAACTCAATCCATAAATTAGATCAATACGGATAAAAACACAAACAATATATCACAATTCACTCACGCTAAGCAGGAAAGGCAAGAATACATAAATTCAAAGAAATAAGAAAAAATAAATTGAAAGAAAACAAAAGAAAAGAAAAGAAACCCATATCATGAAATTGAGGAATACAACTACAGAGCAAGCTCGCTCAGTTCATAAACTCCACAAAAAAGAATGAGATTAAAGAAAAGGAATCATGAATTACAAGTAAAGACCTGTGGAGGCAGCCTCCAAGCTTCAGTTTTGGTAAAGCACATGTCATCGAGGGCTTCACTACGGCACCATCGGCACTTGGGATTCTGCGAACACTGAGATCTTGACATCATTTCGTTGCAGCTCGGGATCTGGCCGCGGTTCCTTCTGAGTGCCAACAGGTTGCGATCTGAAGAAGAATAGGAAGAGATTGACGTGTGTTGGAGAGGTTGGTTTGGGGCTGACGATGCCAACGTGTAAAGAGTTGAGAAGAAGATTAGGAGGATTGGTACTAAGACTCTTGAGCTCGTTGCCATGGAGAAACGTGGAGAGGGGGAGTGGCCGCGACTCTCGTGTCGTTTGTTTAGTTCGACTTGCTTGGTAGCTTTTGGGTTTCTTTCGGGTCGGGTGGGTGTCATGTATCTACAATCTCAACCCAAACGACACGTGGCCTACTCACCACTCATCAACCAAAACGCAGTTTTTATGAGACTTTGATCAGGATCGCTCTGTTGATGGATGAAATGCAATGGTTGGATCAGATCATTGACTCTTTATCGGGCGAACCTTTAGGATGAGTCGGTGATCCGAATTGATACCCGCGGTCCGTTCCCAAAAAAATAAATGAATATAAGCAAAAACTCAACCAATCATCCCAGCCCATCTCATCCCAAAAAGTGTACTTATTTCTCAGTCACGAACGAATGGGTTTGCAGCGATCCACCTGTGTGGCAAGAGTGGGAAATGGCTTGGGCACAACTGTTGGACCCACACAATAACTATTTATTTTTTTTATAAAAATCATATTTATTTTTTTTATAAAAATCATAAACGGATGTATAAAAATCATAAATGAGTAATTAAAAGTTACAAATAAAAAGTCATAAATGAAAATCATATAAAAGTTGTGTTACGATTTTTATTTATTTGTTTACGACTTTTATATATCTTTTACGCTATATGAATACAGTAACTATACTGTATAAAGACTCGCACGATTGTGATCTCTAAATTACCTTTTTAGAAGTAAAAGATGTTCATAATTCTCTAAAAAAAGAAGAAAAATTTGAAACTAGCCTTAAACCAAGGGGTTTTTCAAAAATAATCACATAGCCCAAAATTTTCATATCATAACCCCTAAATGGGGTGTCAATTTAGGTTAAAATACATGAATACGACTTGATACGGTACAAAAATTAGTGTATTTAGGTTTTGGCTTAATCGTATTTGTGTTTAAATTTTTAACCCGTTTAATGATCGGGTCATATTCGACTTAAAGGTCTTCAACCCACAAACACAATTATGACACGAATTTGATTATGACATGATTAATATGAATAACATGAATACGAATTAAAACCCGTTTGATACAATAACATGAATAATATAAACACATTCTTATAAATTTTAATATTTTTTACCTATATTAAAAAAATAAAAATAAAGACGTTTTATTAAAAAAAAACTTGAAATTTATTATTTAGTGGACTTTTATTGTGTTGTGAATGAATTTTGTTTTTTTTTGTTTTTTTCATTTATAAGTAGGTTGTAATGTGTAGTCATGTCATAATCATTACAAACATATAAACGTCTGATAATCGTATCAAATATATAAACGTTTGGTGATTGTGTTAAAAGTATAAATCGTGTCAATCGCGTAAACGTGTTATAATCATGTTAAACGGGTCGTAATCATGTCTAACGCGAAAATAAACCATTTATTATTCATGTTAGCGTGTCGTGTCGTGTTATCCATTTAATAATCGTATCGTGTTTATATTTGATTTTTGTAACACGAATAATAAACAGATCGTATTCGTGTTAAATTAATTTTTATCACATGTCATGACATAATATAAATACGAATTGACAACCCTACCTCTAAATAGCTCTTTAAAAAAAAAGATTTAAAAATCTACTATACCCCTCCTTAACCCCTTCTTTCACCCATCGCATTAACTCTCTCTAACTAATGTCTAACTAACTCACCAACCCTCTCACTAACAATCAAAATGGGTAATCGACTCCGTTATCAACATAAAAACACTGATTAACTAACTAACTCTCTCACTAACAATCAAAATAGGTAATCAACTTCATTATCCACATACAAACACTAATTTGATAGTCTAAAAACCATACAAAAAAAAGAAAAATCAATTGGAAGTATTAAAAGGAAGTTTAATCTGTTCATAAGATAATTCTCTTAAGTAGCTATAAGATCTTATTTTTCTTACAGTTTATCATGATTTTAACACATATTTTGAAGGGAAAAAAAAGTGTTACTAGATGAATAAGTATTATAATACACGTTAAAGAATCAATTTTAGATATTTATTGTATGAAAATCACATTTTTTATAAAGAAAGTCGAAATTAATAATTTTTTAGAATTTATACGAATCGACAGGTCATGAAATTTAAATTTTTATGAATTAATCAATGGTAATAATGGATAAAGTAGGAATTTTTAGGAGTAAAAGATCTTTTACAATACTCCAAAATAAATTTAGAACGTTCACTTTTATGACTTCCGTTCCTGGATAAAGGAGGCAGAGGATTGGGTTAATGGCCTCGTTAATTGCGGATGGAGCAGAGGATCATTTTCAAAACCGGGAGACGATAGTTTATAATAATCTAGAGAGTTTATTTGCGGATGTGTCATTCCTTGAACACATGTACTACAAGTGTAATGAAGAACAATGATTCTATAACTTATTTGCATGTCCCGGGCCTTCTTTGACAAAACCGTCGAATACAAGTGAATAATTGTATTCTGATTTAAAATTAATTTTAGAAAATCAGCCTAGCCTTGGAATTGTGGGTTGTTGGGACGCAGGTGGAGGATTGTTCTCAGTCTCAGCACATTGTATGGTAGTTATGATTGTCACATGGTTGTCTAGTGGACAGTAATTTTTATGACTTCATTTGTAAGATTTGTCCTTTTTCTATGATCCCATTTCGTTGCTGCTGTACCCAAAGTTTTACAATTTTTTTTTTCAATCTTTGCTACTTTTTATATAATTTTTGCAAATTTTATTTCAATAAAACTGTTATATATGCATCGGCTGTAATACTCTAGATAATAATATTAGACTTATAAAATTTATATAACATAAACTCTACAATATGATGTGACAGTCTAAGTGAGAAAATCATATTGGAGATATATCTTTCTTCGTCTATTTTTATTTTTTTCTTTTTTAATGAATTTTCGCTATGTAGATTGTCACATATAGAATTTAAATTCTATAAATATTATAAGTCTAGTATTACTCTACTCTAGTGCCACACCCTTAGATTAAAATACACTATCTCCATCTAAAAAACTAAAACCATATCAGTGATACATGAAAAAAAAAATCAAAATTCATTATGCGGATGATAATTTTTTTAATTTAAAATTAACCTTAGAATTACCTCAAATTCCAAATTGTGATTACCATCTAACAAAGCCCTAGGTATTTAGGAATCCTCGCTTTTTAAGGATGTACCGTAAAGTATTTAATATTGTAATCCAATATGTTTAGATTAAACATCAAATAACATGAGAAATAAACATTAACACATGTACAAATAAAACAAACCAAAAGTTAATAATGTACGAGATTATCCAATTTTTTTTCAATGATAGGTTTTTATCACAAAAAAAAATAAGGAGACACTCGTACTCATTCACGGCACCACAAATTCAAGGGTCGGCAGACTATCATTTAATTAAATATTCATAAATTTATATTTTCAATTATCGCCCCTAGATTTTGCCATCCCTAACTTACATATAATCAAAACGAATTATAAATCAACGAACCTTTAAGTAAAGTGCAGCTAGGGTCTCCCGGATTTATGACTTACGATGCAATGCAATGCAATTCATGAGTTTACTCCATTTATCGTGGTAGATGGTGTTTAAATTATGTTAAATACTCGAATTGAATTTTCCTCTACTTTTCCGAATTCAAGTCTAACCCATCCACGTTTTCTTCAATTGGGCTTTGGATTCCGCAACAATGACAGCAACGCATACAGAGTTGTCAGAGTAGTGGTGCAGGAGAGGGGTCAGTCAGGTCAGCCCAAGACCCACCCAATTTCAGAAAATTTTGGTCAATTCCGTTGATTAGGGTACCACCGGACGCAGTCCAATTTCGGAGCCTCCAATTCAATTAAAATGAACTATGCATTTGGCATGGAATTGGAAATGTTCAAATGTCTGGTCAACCCAATTTCTAATTACGACTTGTCACTTTTGTTTTCCATAACCATTACTCTGGTCAACCACTGAAGCGATGAAACATTGGCAAACCTTTTTTACTTCAAAGGGAAGAGTTACGTTTTTGAGAACCATACAACATTTCAAACTTTTTGACTAGTCTTTATTCACTGTTATGGTCTCCATTTTGTTCATAAATGGAGCTATTGTTGACTTTTGTGTTCATACACCAAATCATGTTTCTTCTATTTGGTTTCTCTAACTAAATCATTCATTATACGACTCTTTATGCACAATTAACATTGGGATTTCAATGTAATAATTACTGAATAATTCAGGCTTATTAAACCTAAGTTGTCTTTCACAAATTAAAATTAATATTTTCTCTAAAAAAATAGTATCATTATATCTTTCTTACATAATAATGTAAGATTTAGGGTGAAATTTCGAAATGATAATTATGGTCAAATTATATTTACTATATATTTTTAATCAGTACCTCACCACATATGTCACCATATAAATAAAATGGATGAAATTTGCATGGCATAAAGGGACCAAAACAAATTTCAGAAATATATTATTGAATTAATGAAATAAACTAAATAAGAAAACCGAGATAGCGAAGCTGACCCTGAACAAATTGCTTAAAAAAAGTACATGTTCCAAGGTCATCTACGCATATCCCTTGAATGTAGAGATAATCCAATAAGCGACACACGTCACACAAACCCAAACACATATCCCTCTTTAATTTTTTTTTTAACGAATATGGATGACAAAAACACAATAAAAAAAATATAAAATGAACGAGAAAGAGACAGAGGTCGAAAGGACCAATCAAATGGAGACAACTAAGCCGACGCTGCTCAGCATCATATCGGTCCAGCAGTCAAAGTCCCTTTAATTTTGTTTTATTATTATATTAATGTAAATTAATAAAATAAATAAATGAATGAAAATTGATGTAATAACAAATAATACAAAAACCCTAGAATATCTCTCTACGCGGTTCTAGAACGAGAATCCCCAGAAATTCTGATATGGGAAAACATTAAACGAACCGTTTTGAGAAACGGAATACTGCTTGCTCTTTCTCTGTCTTTCAGGTAAAACATCGAACACCCGAAGCTCACTTCTTGCTTCGACCTTTCACTTTCTTTCTTGGTTTCTGTTAATTTTTTTTTGTTTTTTTGGTAATTTGGGAAATCACCGGGATTGAATGATTTTTTTTTTGTTTTTCTTTTTGCGTGTAGAATACAGGATTGACCGCTGATATTTAAGAATATATATATATTTTTTTCCCTCTTTTATCTGTATTTGCTTGCCGTATCGATTTGACTATTCTTCAAGCTTGATGATCTGACGCCAAAAGGGTTTTCTGTTCACTGAATTTGGAACTTGGGAGTGAGAATTACGGGCTTGGAATTTGGGTTCTTTTCTTCTTCACTGTTTGTGGATTCCGTTGTACCTTTTCTAGCTGTAAAGAGCTCAAGAAAAATTGTTGTGGTATGAGTGGGTATTTAAGGGATTTTTCCTTTGGGAATTTAAGAGTTGCAGATTGGCTTTCTTGGAATTCAGTGTTTGTAAAATTTATTGGAGTTATGTAACTTTTTTGAGGTCAATGAAGTGATTTTTTTGCGTACGAAAAAGTTAAAAGAAGGGTTTGCTTCTGATTGAAAGTTTGTGTGGATCTTTGGGTTTAATCTTTATTGAGTTTTTGGTGCTAAACATATGCAAAAGAAGTGAGAGTTTGACTTTTCGTTGTAAATTTTGGATTTTTAGGTGGGTGGGTTATGGTTTAGTGCTGGGTTTTGTTGTGTTTTGGTGATCTTGTGATTGCATAGTAGAATCTGCAATGGATGAAGCTCAAGGCAGTTCGAACTCACTGCCTCCTTTCCTTGCCAAAACTTATGAGATGGTTGATGATCCGTCAACGGATTCGGTTGTGTCCTGGAGTGCAACTAATAAAAGCTTTGTTGTGTGGAATCCACCGGAGTTTGCACGAGATCTGTTACCCAGATTCTTTAAGCATAATAACTTCTCAAGCTTCATCAGACAGCTCAATACATATGTAAGCCAACTGGGTTTTATTAGCTTGGTCTATTTTTTTCATTTACATTCATTTGTAGATTTGTCTTTGGTCTTATTGAATTGTTCTGAATTTCAATAGGGTTTCAGAAAAATTGATCCTGAGCAATGGGAATTTGCAAATGAGGATTTCATAAGAGGTCAGCCTCAACTTATGAAGAACATCCACAGACGAAAGCCAGTTCACAGCCATTCTAATCAGAGTCTTCAAGGACAAGGAACTCCGTTAACTGAATTAGAAAGACAGAGTTTCAAGGATGAGATTGAGAGATTAAAAAATGATAAAGAAAAACTTCTTTTGGAGCTACAGAAGCAGGAAGAAGAGCGGAAAGGATTTGAATCGCAAATGCAGTTTTTGAAGGACCGTTTTCTACAGATGGAGCAGAGACAGAAGGAGATGTTGTCTTTTGTGGCTCGAGCTTTGCAAAAACCAGGGCTTGCCTCAAATCCTGGGTCGCAATTGGAAAGTCATGATAGAAAGAGAAGGCTTACAAGAATTGCTTACTTCTATGATGGAGCCAACATTGGTGACAATCAAATGGGAACTTCTCAAGTTGTAGCTAGAGATAATGCTGACAGTGCTTGTGCTTTGTTACCAAATATGGAACAATTTGAGCAGATGGAGTCCTCCTTGACGTTTTGGGAGAATATTGTACATGATGTTCGTCAAAACTACTTCCAACTTAATTCGAGCCTGGAGTTGGATGAATCTACGAGTTGTGCAGATAGTCCAGCTGTATCTTGCATGCAACTTAATGTTGATATTCGACCAAAATCTCCTGGAATTGACATGAATTCTGAGCCTGCTTTAGTTAATGCTCCCGAGTCTGGTACCTCAAAAGAGCCAGTGGCTGCAACCAGTTCTGTGCCGACTGGGGTCAATGATGTATTTTGGGAACAGTTTTTGACTGAGAATCCTGGTTCCAATGACACCCAGGAAGCTCAGTCAGAGAGAAGGGATCCTGACGGCAGAAAGAATGAAAACAAACCTGCTGATCATGGTAGATTTTGGTGGAATATCAGGAATGTAAATAGTCTTGCAGAACAGATGGGGCATCTAACTTCTGCGGAGAGAACTTGATATTGTTTGATTGTTTATTTCAGCATTTGATGCCTCAATTCTGACATAAATAAATTTAGCTGTGATTGGTTGGATCTAACAATAAATAGATATTCTATGTTTGTTGTTTCTTGTTTTTGAGCACACCGTGATATATGGTTGCATGTCATGTCCGTTAAACACTGTAGTTTCAATCACAAGTATGGTTGAATGCCGCATGTGGACTCCGTTGGTTGTGTTCTTCTTTGTCTGTTGAAGGTATTAGTTATAGCAAGGATAGAAGCTCATACATTGATTTTTCTTATTGCTCAATTATCAAAGTGATTTTTAATCCGTCTCAGAGGCTGCTTATGACAACATACTCGGATCATCCCCGGGAAATTCTCAATCAGCGGGACACATTATACTGTCTATATGATCTTAAACCTATTTGGCGTTTCACAGTTGATGGTCTGTCATTTGATTCTTTCTATTCCTCAACGAATGAATATATTCATTTAAGAAGTTCGTGGCTAATCTTGTTAACCTGGATCTGGACGTTTGGACTGAAGATCTTTTGTTACTGGTGGCATATCGACCTACTTATTGATTTTATGGCGTATTCTTATATTTTAAGCAACTTTAATAATCCTGAGTAATCTTGATTTCGACCTGCCGTGTGATAGGATAGACAGGCAAATCACCTTTTTCGCAATTTATTTCTGTTACATGCCAAATATCAAAAGTTCTCCAATCTGAATGCTTTTCAGGTTTTTCTTCATGTCATGCCTTGTCTTTCACCTTAACTGGATATTCTGCTCAATGTTACTTATGACACTTAAAGCTCTTGATAAGCATCCTCGTGGGAACAACCATGTTTTAAGTCACTAAAGCACTAAGGCAAGAGCCGCCGATAGAAGAAAAAAGTAACCTCAAAACAAAACAAGGGGAATATTTTTATCAGCAAGATGGGCATATCACATGTAGCAGATGCAAGATTTAAAATATCGTTTTGACTTTTATAACTTGCTGATGCATATTGATAAAATTATTTATTTATTTATTTATTTTTAACCATCAGCACGTATCATGGTTGACAATTTTGAAATATGTTGAACTTTTGCTAGTGCGAGAACCCGAGCCTTGTTGTGGAAATATCGACACCGTGACTTGCTGGTAACCATGCAATGACTAGCGTTGGGCTTAAATTGTCTATGTATTTATTATACCTGGGAGCATGCTTGTCGACTTATGAGCTGCCTTTCTTTCAAGTTCACATTGTGGAAACCATTTATTATACTGTATGGTGCTCTCTAGAAGGAACCCAGCCTAATATCCAGCATAGCAGCAGAAATTGAAGATTACTTTTAATACTGATCTGTGACTGCTGATCATCTGCTACAATTCTAATGCCTGTCAATGACTTCTGAATTCTTTTCCAGACTTTAATGCATTTACACTTCCTGAACTAGTTTTCACCTTCCATTTGAAAATACAAATTAGAAAGATGAAAAATTTGTGGACGCTATATTAACAGAACAATAGATGGCTATTTACCTGTAATGTCAATTTTTTCTTATTGTACAGTTTAAAGCCAGTATATTGGCTGGCTGTGACCAAATTATGCTATTGGACAGTATAGTCAGATTATTATCATGAGTAAAAGAGCAGCCTGTCACGCCCCACGTGACATGCGCATGGCTCAGCGTCAAACTTACATGGAAACACAATAAGGAATGAGATTTCGGGGTAAGTGTTATTGTAATATCCTAAATTTTGTAGTGTACATTATATCATGTGTTATAGTTACATATGTATTAATGTATATGTAATGTATTTGAATTGTAATGTAATAAATGAAAGAATGAGGGGCTTAAGTAAAAGAGTATTGGGTCTAATGGTTATAAAGGAGGAGAGAAGGACTAAATAAAAATTTGGCCTAATTTTATATATAAATGGGAAGAGTTCTAGAATTCTTTCATTCCTCTCCTTACATACACGTTCCAGCCCTCTACTCTCTCAGAAAATTTTCACACAAATCATCAAGGAATCAAGGGAAGAAAGGGAGAAAAAAAAAAAAAGAGGGAGAAGGTAAGAACCAATTCTCTAATTAGAATTCTTTGTATTATTGTTTATTTAATTTAAAGAAATTCCTTGTGTAGTGATGTGAGTATGAGAACTGTTATTTGTATGCTGGAAATTGTATGGAGATGTGAATTTGAATGAGTTTTGAATGCATCTAAGTAAGGAGATGAAGATATAAGCTAGAATTGAGAGTTTAGTTCAAATCCTGGAAATTTTGTTACACTGAACAGTACCTGTTCCGAAAATTACCAAAAATCAGGGGGACATTTTCTTGTTCTGAAATTTTTATAGATGAAAATAGACATGTCCAGGAGTGTATAGCAATTGGATTCACTCAAAAATTCGAAGTAGGTGATTTGGAGTGAATTTTTGAATTTCTGGTATGGTATTGCACATGTCCCCTGTCTTAGAACAGAGGAGGGGAAGACGATTTTAGTTGAAGGTCCAAATCTTCATATAATTACCTGATTTTTGGTATGCAAGTTCTTTTATGTGTCATATATGAGACTGTAAATTTTCACTGATATTAAAGGTCTGTGTGAATTGTTATAGATTTTTAAAATTGGCTTGTTAAAACTGGAATTTTTAGTTTCCAAAACAGGGCAGTTAGAAATAAATGGATTTGAATGGGTTAAACACCTTGAAGAGCCCTGAGTTTTGGTATGGAGGTATATATATATGTTATATACCACCCTGTAAATTTTTACGGCCAATTGAGTAGGATTGCAATTCCTACAAATTTTTAAGTCTATACTGCTCAGTGAAATGAATACAATGCCAGAATTGTTGAGGTAATGAATTTGATTATTTTTAGTGGCCAAATGATTCCAATTGGCTCTAAAAATTTTAATGAGACATGAGGTATGTGTGTAAAAGATGTCTACCTACTGGTGTAAATTTTTGAAAGTAGATAATTGTTGTTGTGAATTGTTTGTCAAAGTAAGTATAGAAATAGAGCCAAAAAGGGGGAAATATTTTACAAGTGTATGGTGACCTAAAAAGAGATTTTGTTTTATTTTTAGGTCAATCACAAGCATCGAAAAGCAGCTATACGAGGTAAGTAAGCTAACTATTCTGAGGCCACAATAAATTGTGTACTGTATGTATGTAATTTTGTGGATTGTAACACTATTAAATGCTAGCAACTTGATGCTTGAATGTGAGATATTGTGACTGTTTTGAAAGCCTGATATAGAGCTTCTTTAATGTGACTGATTGTGAATGATGAAACATGATTGGCATGCCAAGACCTAAGAAGTTTAGCTCTCATAGCTTGAGGGGAGGTCTGGACCATGTGTTTCCCTACATGAGATTCGGTAGTATGGGCCCGGTATCACCCGAATTGTCAGACTAGCCTCGAGTTATTTCAAGTGTAGGCATCCAAATGTATTTGTACTGTTTTGTACTGTTCCATGGCTTGAGGGGAGGTCTGGACCATGTGTTTCTCTAGACGAGATTCGGTAGCATGGGCCCGGTATCACCCGGATTGTCAGACTAGCCTTGAGCTATTATATGGGAACTGACTGTGAAATGAAAAGTCCTACATTGATTAGAGAGCATTTTCCCTTAGGTAACTGTAATTGATACTATGGAAGCTTCCTCATTATGTGATTGTGATTGTAAAAAAAAAAAAAAAGATGAGTAGAGAAATGTGAACTCACTTATGTGAGGTTGAATCGACCTATAGAGGTCTAGAAAGAAAATCGGCGCGGGAGCGCAAATGTAACCGAAGTGAACTCTGGGGCATTCTTTCTTTAACGAGTTAGCTAATGCTTATATAGTTAGAAATGGATAGTTTCATACTGGACTGAATTCTATTGTTATTGTTTATTACTGTATATTCACCTAGCTTACTTACTGAGTTTTACTCATTAAAGTTGTTGTGTGCCTCAGGTGATCAGTAGATTGAGCTATGGATGGAGGACTTTTGGCATTGCTGACAGAGTTCCCTTGGCAACCAAAGACCGCTGCTCTATATTAGCATAGTCATACTGTAGAACCTCTTTTGATTTTTGAATGTATCTATATACAGTGAAATAGTGTGGTTGTGATTAGAAACTCCGTTTTGTGTGATACTAAGATCATATTTAAATGACTGTATAAATGCTATATTTTGTATGTCTAGAATGAGTTGTGACAGTTATAGTGTTCCGGAATCCTTACGACGCAAGGAGTGCAATGGCGCAAAGAATGGGTGTGATGTTCTTGAAGTTTTCGAAAGGTTTCGAGACGTTCTGAAATGTTCCAAAAGGATCAAGAAAGTTTTAGAAAGTGTGAGATGCAAGCAGAAAACTCTAAAAGGCCCTAGAAGGTTCCAGAGGTTTATGAAAGAAAGTGGAATACTATAGAAGATTCTGAAAGCAAGTAGAGATATCTAATGTTTAGGATTCTCTAGAGATGTCAGGGTATTGTAGTGTTGTTTAGTGTAGTCTAAGTATGTATGGATATTTTTAGAGATACTTGACCACCAAATAAGGTTAAAAATACCTAGAAATCGTCTAGATTGCTTGGAGCACAAGTAATGTGCTAGCTATTAGGATAGTGACATGTGACTTAATTTTAGCTATATATTGAGAAAGTGTTTCTCTGTAAATAGAGGTAAATTCTCATTTATAAACAAGTCAGGATAGGCTTTAGAGTTTAAGAATCTTACAAGTCTTGTAAAATATTTAAACAGAGTAAACATTTTCTCACCTAAATCTCTCGTGCCTTTATTCTCCGTTACTTAATCCTCTTTTTTAGCAGGCCAACTTAGATATACTTTGAAGTGAATCAGCACCTAAGGTTGTACGGTCTCCTCAGCTTGTGAAACAATAAGGGCCCGGCAAGCCGCTCCTTGCTATTCCATGGTTGTACACGACTTGTCGACTTGTCCGTGTTTACTTTGTCGCATTCGACAATTATGCTGTAACCAAGGGGGCCAGGGGATGAAAAGACCTGATTGGCCCTGAGAGCTAATGGTCAGCCGTAGGAAGTAGAGCCGTAGCCGCCCATACGAAGAAAGCTCTAGGTGGAGTGGAAGTTACATAGCACAGCTAAGCCACCAATCAGCTTTTCCCCATGAGCATACCTAACCTTTATGTTTGCCAAGTCATGTTGGCAATGCCAACATACATCAAAAGTCATTTTTGGAATGAAATCTCGTGGCATGTCTAATCAGCAGCTGTGCTCTGCAGCTAGAAGCCTAGCACTGCACAAACTCAAAAGCCAGCTAGCATAATGAAGCCGGCTAGCATAATTAGCTGTTGATAGTACCTTAGTATTTACTTTCACAGCTGCCTTTATTTTGGCACTCTGGCAAGGACTTGTTTGGAATAAGATTATTCATTCATTTGTTATTATTATTACAACCTAAAATATACCAAAGTAAAGATTGATGCATCATGCATGATCCGTGTATATTAATTGATGCTGCTTCAGCCTACAAATTATACTTTGAAAAATATTTTCCTAGGTAAATTTTCTCCGAGAAGCAAAGCAAGCATTTGAAAATTAATGAACTAAAAACTATCAAGTTCGCTTGACGTTCTGATCTGAGTGGTAACATGACAATGAGTACATGCGTATCTCAGCCACCCATTCTCTCATTCACAGAAATGGCAACCTCTCTCACCGAAATCCAGCAAGCACACGCCCACATGCTGAAAACTGGGCATTTCCAAAACACTTTTGCTGCAAGCAAGCTCATGACTTTCGCCACCACGAACCCTGACCCTCAAACTCTCAATTACACTCGCTCCATTTTCAGTCGCATTCATTACCCAAATTCTTACACTTATAATGCCATCATTAGAGCTTTTGCCAACAGCCCCACCCCGCAGGATGCGCTCCCAATCTTCCTCCATATGTTAGGCGGCAATGTCGTTCCTGATAAGTACACTTTCACTTTTATATTGAAAGCATGTGCTAATTTTGGTGGATTTGAAGAAGGAATGCAAATTCATGGCCATTTGTTAAAGATTGGAATTGGGTGTGATTTATTTATTCAAAATACTTTGGTTCATATGTATGCAAAATCTGGGTGTACTGAAATTGCACGTAATGTGCTTGATAAAATGCCGACGAGAGATGTGGTTTCTTGGAATGCGCTCTTGAGTGCTTATGTGGATATGGGGATGATGGACTTGGCGCGTGACTTGTTTGATGAAATGGAGGAAAGGAATTTGGAGTCTTGGAATTTTATGATTTCTGGGTATCTCAATGGAGGATCGGTCAAAGAAGCTAGACGGGTTTTTGATACGATGCCTCTGAAGAATGTGGTATCTTGGAATGCTATAATCACTGCTTACGCACGTGCAAGTTGTTTCAAGGAAGTTTTAGTGCTGTTTGAGGATATGCAGAATGTGAAAGTGGAGCCGGATAGTTGCACACTCGTTAATGTTTTATCTGCTTGTGCTCGTCTTGGAGCTTTAAGCCAAGGTGAATGGATTCATGCTTATATTGATAGGAATGGTATTGGAGCAAATGGTTTTTTAGCTACTGCTCTTGTTGATATGTATTCCAAATGTGGGAATATTGAGAAGGCTATAAGGGTGTTCAGAAGCACTCTAAAGAAGGATGTTAGTACGTGGAATTCGATAATTTCTGGTTTAAGTATGCATGGTTTTGGAGAGTATGCATTGAAAATATTCTCAGAGATGCTCCTGGAGGGTTCTAAGCCCAATGAAGTGACTTTTATAGGCGTTTTATCTGCATGTAGTCGTGCAGGCTTGTTAAATGAGGGGCGCAAAATGTTTAATCTCATGGCTCGTGTTTACGGGATTCAACCAACAGTGGAGCATTATGGCTGCATGGTGGATTTACTTGGTCGACAGGGATTGCTAGAGGAGGCTGAGGAACTTGTGAGAACAATGCCAATAAAAGAAGCTCCTATAGTTTGGGAGTCACTTTTGGGTGCTTGTAAAAGGCATGGTAACATGGAACTGGCAGAGTGTGCTGCTAGGAAGCTCCTTGAGTTGAACCCCCAAGATAGTGCTGGCTACATTCAGTTGTCAAATATGTATGCATCTGTTGGAAGATGGGAGGATGCTAGGGAGGTGAGGAGTAAGATGAAAGTACAAAGAGTACATAAGGAGCCTGGTTGTAGCATGATAGAAGTGAATGGAGTGGTTCATGAATTCTTAGCTGGTGAGGGAATTATTTCTTGAACAAACTTTGCCCTGGAAAAATGAATAAGACAAATGAAAATGCAAGTTCGTCTTGGTAAATCCTCCCAAGAAATTTAAGTTGGGCATGAGATAGAGGGAACTACTTTCCCTTCACTGAAGCTGCAATTATTCGCTTTCTTAATGTAAGCACAAGAACAAACAATGTTGTTTGAGAGAAAAGAGTCTTCAAACCCTTGAATTGTGTATAGAAATTAGAAAATGATAAATTTTTTTGATGGGTACGAATCATAGACTAAGACCACCTCCTAACTAGTTAGAGATGTAGGATAAAATGTTTTGTACTTTGGAGAGATTGAAACCACATCATCTTTTGTTCATGTATGATGTAACATAGGAGTGTAAGATATTGGGGGGAGCCATCGAGAGATGTTTCCACATTGTAAATAGTTAGGTTTGTACTTTTTACCACCTCAAAACTTCTTTTCTTTTAGCATATTCAGATCTGCCATTAGTCAACTTTGAAGATACCGATACAAGGTGTAATTTACTTATGCACAAACTCACACATGCTTGAAACGTTGACACATATACACACATGTTATCCTTGAAGATGATTCTGGCGGGAAAGTTATTAAATATTTGATTCCGCTGATAGACCCTACAAACGTATGACAAATTTAAAGCTAACATTGCAATGTAAAATTGAAAGCATAATATTGTAACATTAGTGCTGCAACTTTTTAACAAGATGATTAAAGTTTGCCTATCATTGGTTAAACACTAGTTAATCGTGGAACTTTTCTTCCTGAAATTCATTGTCAAAACAAGTCTGCTTCAAGTCAAACCATACCTGCCTGAAGACCTTGATGATGAGGTCATGATATTCATCAGGATTCAAAGTCAGATAACAAGCCAAGAGCTCCTCGAGTTCTTCTGGCTGGTTGATCTTTTTCTCCTTGATCATCTCATGCATTGAGTCTGTAAAGTCCTTCTGGGGATCAAATGAGCATTTTGCGACTGCAAAGCTCTCCAGGCCTATTCTTCCCTCCATCGTTCTCTCCCTAACCTTCTTCATCTTCAGTTTAGCCTTTTTCATGTCTTCAAGAGCCTTTATTCTTGGAGAGCTGACTCTAACTTTGTTGTTCTGCTTTGTTCTTCTTCCCTGTAGTTCCCTGCTTATGTACAAAGATTTCCTCTGGTTCTCACTCTTGGACTTAAGCTCTCTGATCTTCATCTGTTTCAATTCTTCCCAATCTGAACTCATTTTTTCTGCAGAAGAAATTCCATAACATCCATTTGAACTCTGTGCAGCTATTATACCTTCTTCTTCAGTTTTAAAATTAGAAACTTTTGACTTTGTCGGAGAGACGTAAGGGTGTTTCTTTAGATCAGTACTGGTTAACTTGTAATTCACCCTCTGCATCCTTTGACTTGCTCTCAGTGGTTCAAACTCCAAGTTGCCTTTTCCAACTGAGTTTCTTGGATTCTCGTCTGCTTCATTTGAATTTCTTTTCAGTTCTGAACATTTCAATTTTGAAAGTCTTGGATTTATTTTCTTCAGTTTCCGTTCCTTCTCAGTTGCTAAACTTGTCAGTGCTTCCTGTCCGCTTCTAGCTGTATCCATCTCAGGCAAAATCTCCAGTTCTCTTTTCTGTTCTCTCATCTTCCTTGCATCCAAAATCAAGTTGTTGAACTTTTCAATCTCTTCTTTTCCCATCACTGTTGTAGCTCTTGATCCACAGGCACAGTTCTGGCAAGTTGATGGTGGAATGTCAAACTCTTCACGAGAATCATACCAAACCCAGCTCATAACATCCCTACTGCTCTTCCCTTCAACACCCTCCTCGCCAAATGATAATCTCCAGAAAGCATCATCTTCCCCACCATAGAATCTACCTCTTCTAGCATTAGTACGTGTTGGTGAACTGATCATGCAGGCTGTATTTCGCTTACCATCTCGCTTCACTTGAACAGCTTTTGCTTCAACGTCCCTGCTCTTTTGCTTGAACTTTGAAAGCCATGAAATGGGAAACACATGAGAGACGAAAGAAGGGCCAGAAGTAGAGGGAGAGGACTTTGAAGAAAGTTTTTTTCTTCCCCACTTCATTATGCTACGAACTCCAAATTGTTTTCCTAAATTTTGCTTATTTTGCTGTGAGAATTGTTTGATATGTCAAGGTTTTTCTGGGGTGGCAGAAAAAGTAGATGATCACAAAACTGAATTGTATGATAATGGATGACTGATCGTGGAGAGTTCTAGCAGTTATGGGACAGTTAGGATGTTAAATAGGAACGTGGATTTCTTACTTGTTTTTGTGATATAATAATCTTTATTTTAGTTTCAAAAGAAAGCCCCGCCCTCAATCCTGTGACCACTTTGCCAACCTTTTTCTACTTTATGGTTTGTACTTGGAGAGAAATTTATGCCAAGTAGGGGACCCTAGTCCAACTTCTCTTGGTTAAGTAGCAACAAAAGTGCACATATGGAAACTCACTTGAACCCAACTGCCCTGCTCAACCACTAACTTCAATATTACCACAATCCTACTTGCATTGCAGTAGCAGTCCAATTTGCGTTAATGACTCTAACAGTAACAGCTACTTGGCTCGAATCCGAATGCAGTGTTTTTATGTGCTCTTTCATCTGGGTTTGAAGTCGTTTGTAGGACTTATCTCTTTTTTGATTTCCTTGCTTTTCTAAGAGATATTATGTGGTTTTAGTGATTCAGGGATGTGTTCTTTTTAATCATTTCCTACCACTTTTGTACTAAAAATCAAATAAGTGGTTGTTCCTTCTTTTGCTTTTTGGGTTTATTTGACTGTCTATGGCAGTAGCCAAAACAGAAAATTAAACTATATGCGCACCCCTATTCTTTGGCCTATCCGTCATGTCATATGTTGTTCAGATAATGATAATGATACTCACAGTTTTTGTAGCATCGCTAGAAGAATAATTTATTAATTCATACCAAATCTTCAATATAGAAGCAATATCACTCTGGGTTACCTTTTTTTTTTCCAATTATATGATAATAGAATCATTAATTTTTCATTACATTATCATTTAATTTTGCTTCCATGATTCGACAGGTATTTCTACGGCGCTGGTGTGCAAGCTTTATGGTGTTAACACTAATTTTGCCCTCTATTATTATTATTGGTGTAGCTATACCAACATCTTTTAATAATGTTCATTTGTCACCTAACCACTCAAATGCTCACACCTCGCTAGCAAGTTCTTTAAAATTCAAGATGGTTACATTATTTGCCACATTTGGCAACGAATACTTTTTCTTGGAAGACCCCTAAAAGTGGCCTAATCTTATAGATGCTATTTCATGATCAAGAGGCTGTGCAGGAAAGAAAAAGAAGGAAAAAAAAACCCATCAAAGTCTTTGGTCTTGATTCCTGATGATCTGACTCCTCCCAACTGATTTGCTGTTTTCATGATAGATTCTGAGCCCAAACAGCGATGCATGCCAAGCAGTCAAGGCCTACCAATATGGAATTTTCATGTACCAACCCCCTAGGAAAGGAAGGATTGCACCTCAAGTACAGAATCAACATACTTGGCTCTTACTTCACAAATGATGAAGGGAAGGCAGAAACTTTGATTGAAAGAAACCAATATATCTTAATCCTAAAGCTCACTATTTACCAAGTCTCTAAACTTTAGGTAGGTCTTAGTTTTATCCCAACGCATTTGCATTTTGGCAGTGTGAAATAAGTGACCCGCGAAACTGATTGTACATAACAAAATAATTCTAAATTAATTGTGAAATTATTGAAAAACTAAGGGTAGTCTGCAGCTTGTTAGACTAGGTTACAATTCCATTCCTTCTCAGGTCCTAAGCTAAGAATAAAAAGAGGTACCTTTTCAGATATGATGGCTATTATTAGTATCACATGCAATACACAAACTATATAAAACAGAGAAGGAATAACTTCATGGCAGAAAATTGAGACTTATTTCGGTTTGTCCTTTTCTTTTATGGTGGGAAAGTCAAGCTCCAACCAAAAGCTTCATCATCAAACAATTCTCCAATTTGCACCGATTAAGTGAGAACAATTAGTGCTTGATTTGACTGAATAATACCTAATATTCCGCAGGGAAAGAAAAGAGGCAGATGAGTTAAGGAGTGATTTCATTCAAACAAGTAGTAAGAATAATGTAAAAAGCTAATATTAACTTGTTTTTCCTTGCTAAATCTATGGTCTATCGACACTAAAGCAAGGGCTTCATTTTCAAATTCATTTAATGAATGATTTGATCACTGTTTTGTCACTTGTAATAGGGTAAAATTCCTTTGTGAAAAAGTAGGACTTTCTGCAAGATTAATTGGGTTTTTCCCTATCTTTTCTGGTAGAAAAGTCAAGATCTAACAAATACTTAAGCATCAAACTACCCTCGACGAAACAGAATTTGCAACCAACAGGAATTAGGAAAAGAAAAAATAATGATAATTGACAGGTGCAAACCTTTACTTACACCTAATAAGCAGCATCAAAAAGGGATATAAGATAGAGTAAGTTATATGCATTTCAAAAGCAAGAATATATAAATAATTAAGCAATTGAACTTCCCTTTCCATGTCAATTGAAGTTCATCAATTCTTTCCCACATACAAAGCAGAAACTTGGATATAAAAATGTGTATCATCTCAAGGTAGCTTGAATTTCATCAATGGCTGAACTTAAAATACAATGTACCTTCTCTTTTGGTTATTTTCTACTTGTAGCATTTCTTTGTAATGGCTGGTATGCAAGGGCTGAAACTGAGTATACATCAGCAGTAGGTGATCCAGGAATGAGAAGAGACAGTCTCAGAGTGGCCATTGAGTCATGGAATCAGTGCAATGAGGTTGGAGAAGAAGTTCCTCACATGGGCAGCCCAAGAGCTGCAGATTGCTTTGACATATATAAGGCTTCTCCTCAGTCAAATGGTAAAGTTCCCACTTTTCCATTTTGCCTCCTTTGGTCTATAAGAAATTTGTTTATCTTCTATTTTATTCGAATTAAGATCAATCATAATCTAGATGAATATAAAGTTAGTACTAGAGGCATTGCAATAACTGTGAGTGATTCTATTCCTTTCCGCTTTGCTTTCTTGTTCATAGAGGTGATGAAAAATTTATCTGTTTTATCTTTCAATGCTTGACAATATCATGATTATCTAAGACTTAGCATTGTGTATTTCTGCTTTTCTCGTGTGAAAATGAAAATTGTAAAAATGCTACTTTAAGCGCATTAAAGATTGAGCAAAACTGCTTTCTAGAAACATAAATCAAATATATTTTTTTGCCAAGTGTAAAACAAGCAGTTATTATGTACATTATATACTTATTTTTGGTAATTAATTTATCTATAGAAAGCAAATGTTCAATTTGCAACATGCTACCCTACGCATTGGTCCATAGAGTCACAGAGCAAGACAACAAGCTAGGGGTTGGAGACCCTTTTCCTGGAGTGCAACCAAATGCCCTTTACAATGTAGACCTTTATGCTGCAGACAAGGAACTCTATCTGGGCTCTAAATGTGAAGTTGAAGACCACCCAAATCCTTGGCAGTTTTGGATGATCATGCTCAAGAGTGGCAACATGGACACTTATGCAGCCAAGTGTCCTAAAAACGGCCATAAAGTTGGGCCATTCAGCCCGGATGGCGGATTCCCATGCTTTGGAAAAGGGTGCATGAACCAACCATTGATATATCATGACTATACAACATTACAGGGGCCTAATAGGACTACTCTTAGGGGAAGGTTTTATGGCTCATGGGACTTGAATGCTGATTTGAGCAAAGGATTGGCGGGAAACATTTCTTACCATTCTGTGGCTTGGGAAAAGGAAGTTGGTCAAGGAAGTTGGGTCTTTCATCATGTCTTGAGGACTTCAACAAGGTATCCGTGGCTGATGCTTTACTTTAGATCAGATGCTACTCATGGATTGTCCGGTGGGTACCATTACCCCACCAGGGGAATGTCCAAAATTGTAAGTAATTTCTCACTTTTATATAAGATTTTCGTGCTTCAAATATATTGTACAACTAAGATAAATAAAAAAACCTGGAAAGCCCTCAACTTCATCATGCTTTTTATGCAATTTAATTTTCTTATAAGCTAAACAATATGTTGGACAATCATTAAATTAGTCAACATTTTATATGCATTTTGCAGATTCCGGAATCACCAAACTTTAAAGTAAGGTTCACTCTAAATGTGATCAAAGGTGGGGGTCCAAAAAGCCAATTCTACCTAATGGACATGGGTAGCTGTTGGAAGAACAATGGACAACCTTGTGATGGCAATGCAACATCAGACGTTACCCGATACTGTGAAATGATCATAAATCCAAACACGAGTGCATGGTGCCAGCCTGACCATCTCAGCATATGCCCACCTTATCATACTTTCCCCAATGGAACACGTGTTCACCGCAATGACACTGCTCGCTTCCCTTATGCTGCTTACCACATGTATTGTTCCCCTGGCAATGCAGAGTATCTTGAGCCGCCATATACTTTGTGTGACCCATATAGCAATCCTCAGCCTCAGGAGATTTTGCAGATTCTGCCACACCCCGTTTGGGGTGATTATGGCTATCCTACTACTCAAGGAGAGGGCTGGATTAGTGATTCAAGGACCTGGGAGCTTGATGTTGGAAGATTGTCTCAGTCACTTTATTTTTATCAGGTTTGATATTCTCCATGTTAATTTAACATTTTTTTTTATGCAAAATAGTGAGATTGATTTGAAATTAACAATGGAATATGGGAATATTCTTGCAGGATCCAGGCACTCCACCAGCAAGAAGGCAATGGAAGTCAATTGATTTGGGAACTGAAATTTTTAAGGACCCTGATCAAGTTGCTGAGTGGACTGTTAGTGATTTCGACATTCTTGTACCAAAGTAATGTTGTAATGGTAATGAATACCCACAGCACATTGCAAGAGTAGGTGGTAGAGAAAACACGAAATGTTTAGGCCCTCTAGGAAGTTTGATCAGTTTCAATACAAAAGAATCTCGTCATTTTTTCAACCAAGAAAAAAACCTGTGTTGAAATTATAATATGGGACTTTCCACGTTTGTCTTCCGTTCAAGGAACCTTTGTATGCACATGACATTGCACAGTCAACACGAGAAGCAAAATCAAAATTCACCATATCCGGTCCTAGAGATTTAATGAATAAACCATGTCCATACCAAACGTAAGCTTTGGGACACGGAGAAAATGAAATCTTGCATACAGGAATCTTACGCGCAAGAATAGATGTTTTCGTGACTTTGGCACTAATAATTAATAAAGTTCCCGAATTCTAACCTAATGGCCCAATGTTCCTCCTAACTCTAACCACTGCCACTGATCTTTCGCATGAGTGACCGTAGATTTGGAGTTGTCAACAACCAGACGTAAGCTTTCGGACATAAAAAAACAAGGAAAATTTCCAAAAAAGCCCTTATGATTTTTTAAAATAACTCCCTCTCCAAAAATTTGCATGCTGTGACTCTGTCCAATGGATGTGTTCGACAATATCCAATGTTGTCCGATGAGTACATCCGACAGTATCTGATTGTATTTCACACTCGATAAAGGTACATGATATGAAATTTTCAGGGATAAAGTTATTTTTATAATTTACACTTAAACTTGAGACATTCTTACAAATTTGATGAGAAACAATATCGTGCATATAAATTACTTGTTTCAAGTAGAAAATTTCCAGAGATAAAATAAAATGTTGTAACTTACATACAAATTACCATCTAAGGTAGGAAATTTTCGAAGATAAATGTTTTTCAGTTGCCAAAAATTGGACCCACTTGACATATCGCATATAGTAAATCACTAACAATTGGCGTTTAGTGTAGCTTTTGAAAAGGTTGGGGGGTTCTAATTTTGGCTGAATAGTGATTATTTAGTTGCTTGAGTGGCACAAAGCAATTTTTTAATAACTAAAATGTTTTAGGTTCAAATCTAAGGCTCATTATGATATTGACAGTAATAGGTTTAAGCATTGGCATATTCTAATTAATAAGTGATAAAATCTAAAATTATCTATAGATATATCTATAATTTTTGTACACATGTTTTTAGATATCCAAAAACATATAATAACCTCATTATCATTAAAAGACATAAAATACTAAAGGAGTTTTTATTAATTGAACATTAAATATTATTAGATTCATTATTTATTTCTATATTTATATTGAATTGTGTAAGTTACAACTTGAACATGATTTATTAAGATGTGTAAATTTAATTGAAACATATTTTTTTAATGGAACTATTTAATTATATTTATTAGCACTAATCGATATTTGATATATTTAAGGAAGGTTATTTTAAGCTTTAATAAAAAAAATTATTTTAAGAATTGTGGTTTTTTATTTCGAATTTGGTTTAGTTCATTAGGACAAATTTAAATTGTATAAACTTTTAGAGGCTTATCACTATCATATTTGCAAAATCCTCAAAGCTGGGGGGAGGCAATTGCCCCTTCCGGACTCTACATGGCTCCACCTTAAGGATGTGTATAGTTACAAGAAAAGAAAAGTGCGAGGAAAGAAAAAGTGAGTGAAAGGAAAATTTGAGGGAAAGGAATGGGCTTATGAGACATTTTCTTATTATTATGTTTGGTGTCCAATGGAATAATGAATGAAAAGTACTAGTTTATAAATTAGTTAGACATAAATACCGTCAACATTGAAATATATAATATCTATTATTAAACTCATATATTAAATTTAAATTTTATATAAATAAAATAAAAATAAATAATAATTTATTAAATCAATAGTAAAACAAATTTTTTTAAACCTAAATAGTTAAATTCTAATTTTTTCTCTAAAAATAAATAATATATTTTAAATTATAAGAAATATTATTAAACTCATGTAGATTTATTTAATAAATAAATAAATGTATAATCATTTATTGAAAATTAAATAAAATTTGTAAAAAAAATCAGATTATTTAAAATATTGTTAAATTAATATATATATTTAAAATAAATAATTTAATACATAAATTATATATTAAAAATTAAAAAATGAAAAACCATATATTATATTATTTATATTAATTCTACATAAATTATTAAATATACTTATTAATTTAATTATTTAAAAATATAATTTCTGAAAAATGAAAAAGGGGCAACCAACAACGATGACGGCTGTCCTCCGGTGGCCCCTTTCTCATTTTTCAGATAATAAAATTTAAAAAATAAATTCTAATAAGTTTATATTTTATAACATATTATTTAAATAAATAAATATAAAATTTTACTATTCAATGGTATTTTTGGATTTTAAATTATTTAGGGGAACAATTTTGATATTTTGAATCACCCAAAAATTTTGTAATTTTTATTTTATTTTAAAAAATATAAATTTTTTTATTTTTCAAAAAATAAGTCATTGAATTATATTTGTAATTTTTTTAATTATTTATGAAATAATTTAATCAATTATTTTAATGAGATTAGACATATATAAAATATAAGAGGTTAGTTTAGTAATTTAATATAGCATTCCTAAGAAAACGAAGTATTCCTAAAGAAGGGGAGTGAAAAATTTAAGAAAACTTTTTTCTTGGTCAAAAGCTTCAATCAAACAACAAACTTAAGATTTATGAGTCCTTTCTCCCTTGAATTAACACAACCGAACGCACCCTAAGGTTATAAATGATTCGCATTACTATTAATTTGGGGTTTAGTTTAAATTTTGAAAGGGCTGGAGGGTCTAATTTGTCCAAATAATGGGCGTTGACAAAATCCTAAAAAGGCAATAGAGAATATCGCTGATTGTTGATAGAAGATCACTTATGGTTGGGGGTTTGGTGTAATTTCTGAAAGGGCTGGGGTGAGTTGGGAAACATTTTTCCATTGCCGATAATCAAGCCCGGGTCTCCTAGGTGAAAGCCAGACATCCTAACCGCTGGACGACAACAAATCACTTGAAACTTATGGTTGAAGGTTTAGTATAATCTATATATTTAATAGATTTGATTGATCATACTTATGTTCACCATGTTTGTAGCGACCACCCTGGAGTTCCTAACCCATGCCCCTGCGGTGAGCCAATCAATCAAGAAGTTAAGGAGACTCTTTCCGCTTAGGGAAGACAATTGTTCCCGTATGATCCGAATACCCAAATTTTATCCGGTCAATCCAGGTTAAAAAAACTCAGATTTTGTGGAGAGAAAGTCCAAGTGCCGCACCCCCATAACTCAAGCTATTAACCATTTATCCAAACAAAAAATGTATACACCCAAACTTCAACCCATGACCTAGAAGTTGAATTTAAACTATTAATCTCCAAACCATATACCTTTTTATTATAATAATTGATAGACAAATATATATAAGTTATTTTTTATATATTTAATTAAACTAATGAATCAAGTAATGCATTGTTATTTTAACTTGGTTTTGAAAAACACATTATACACGCTTTTCTATAACTGCCAAGTACATCTTTATGGCATATTAAGCAATCTCATTTTATTTTATTCATTTAAAAGAGTTAAAAAAATTAAGAAAAAAAAAAGTGGACAAGCTGGGGAGAATTCGTGATTTTTTCATGTGCGGTATGTATAATCCCAAAACCGTAAATACCTACACCGAAAAAATCTAAAAAAAACCGAGGATTTTATGGGATTCGAGAGAAAAATTTTTTGTTCGGTACAGGTGTGTAAACGCGGCACCCGCACGCGCACCCAAATTTTACCATCCCTTTTTCTGCTAAATTCCTCATTCGTCGTTGGTGTTCTTTCCGATCTTTACGCATTTCACCGCTCCATCGAAAAACATTTCTTAAGTATTACATGACGTTGAGGGACCCAAACTAAGGTTTTCAGCAAAGAAGTATTTGGGGTTTCATCAGCCAAGCGCAAAGAAAGCAGTTTGCCGGGTGCACTACTGGGATAGTTTACTCACTCGACTGAAAGGAAAAAGCTTGGCTTGCTTCGCTCCCACTGGTACTATTTCTGTGGCCGCCGGCCAGCAACTTTCGTACATAGATATAGATTCATTCTTCGTAACTGGTCCAACCTCACAACCCTTCGCGGGTTGGTCAGAAGTCAGTCTTGTTTGGAAAGACGGAATTGCTTCTATTGATACAGAAGGGAGACTTGGGATCACAGATCGGATTAGACGAACAGTTTCTCAATACCACATGGCCAAGCGGCGAAGCAAAGAGAAAGCCATTTTTTAACTACTTAAGTTTCAGTAAACTTGCCTCACCTACAGGGCTTTACAGCAAATGATATTGGTAGCTTGAACTAGAAAACCTTGGACAGCGGGGACTGATACTGGTGGTCGGCTTTAGCAAAGCTAAAGTACCCTGAGCAGACTGCGGGTGATAAGCCGAAGGAATGTCAAGTCATCATGCCCCTTATGCCCTTTGAGCCACTCAGAATAGAAAATCAACTAAGTGGTAATAAAATAGAAAATCAACCCAGTGGTAACAAAATAGAAAATCAACCGGTGGTAACAAAAAGAAACCAAGTGATAAGATGAAAACAGCGTCAGTCATGATTGCAACTATTATAATTTCACAAGCTCTTGCTGAATCCATTTCGCGGCATGGTAAAATTTATGAAGAAAACAATAATTAATAAAGATCTTTTTGATGTACTATGGGGGACAAGGGTTAGTGCAATTTGTAGGGAGTTAGGAGAAAAAGTTCAATTTCTGAAAGCTGCGGGGCTTAGTGAATTTCTCACAGGGCTGGGAAGTTGGAAAAAGACGTTTCCGTTGCCGGGAATCGAACCCGGGTCTCCTGGGTGAAAGCCAGACATCCTAACCGCTGGACGACAACGGATGACTTGCTGAGTAGCATATAAACTTCATTAAATAACTAACCCACTTAGCGGTCATGATGCTATCTGTTGATTTGTATTTCGCTTTCTATGCCATGAATAGACCCTAATGAATTCTAATTTCTATTACTCCATCTCAATATACTTGCTTCATCAATTAAAAAAAAAAAAAAACCTTTATAGTCAAAATGATAACATCAACATTATGCTCTAAATTTCCTTGTCAGACTTTTTCAGGAATCGGAAATCAATAACATTGCAACAACTTTATTTGAATGAGTAAAAGGAAACGTATAAATTCTAAATATGTAACATAAAAAACAAAGGGAATAAATATCTGAATAATGCATAGCCGGCCAAGAAGTAGAAGTCACAAATTTCGAGTGCGTGGTCCATTAAGGCTGTAGCATATAGCTTGCTAGTTTGCTTTGGCAAGAGGGAATCCGTGAAGAACAGGCCAAGATAAAGAAGCAAAATAAAAAATGAGAAGGATATGTACAGGACACTGCCTCAGCCTCACCCTTGTAACTTAAGATTAGGGGAATTGACTTCTACTCTTCATAAATTTTACCCAACAACCAACCCAACTGATTGTTGTTTGGAAAATTGGAAACTCTTAACACTTCAACGTTTTTGTTATTGACATCTCATTTTTCAGGTCAATCTTTAAACTTGAGGACTTTCGGGGAAGTAATCAAGCTTGCAATAGAAAATCAATGAAACGAGAGCATAATTATGTCTTATTATTATTATTACTACTACTGTTACTGGCATACATGATAACTCCACCTGCCCATTACTCCACTTGAAGATAGCTCAACCAACCACCACCAACACCACAACCACATTATTTCCAATCCCAATTCTCAAGCATCTTTCTGCAATCTCCAATTATTTCCCAAGTAAATGGCCTCCACTTCGGCTGCCTGCCATTCATTCTAATTCGTTAGAGCACATGGATTATGGTGAAGCGTTGCCCCACCATTTCTAGCGCTCTCAATTACAAGAAGATTCGGCTTATTGTTAAATTCTTAAAAACAATTACCATCCATAGATATCCGACACCCACAAAACTCTTTTTGAGATAGTTTTAAGAGAGACCGAGACCAACTACAATGTGCCAGGGCCAACTTTGTTGTGGTCAATTCTCTAAACAGAATAAAGTTTCCAGCTTGATTATAATGTTGACCATGCTTTATTAACGTAGCTTTTTGGGGCAACATCAGCAAGGTGATGCGGGGTCTGGCGTGCACCTGTGCTTGGAATCTAATAGAGCAAAGTGATTTGCATCACCTTAGGATCCTAATAAGTCGGTGACAGGGAACCATTATGGAAAAGATGAAAAACTTGATCAGGAATTGCACTGCTGACAACGACAAGCACTAGCTTGTATCTCCAAGACTTCTCCATTATCTATTACCTTTACTTAGAATCTTCATAAAGGCATACTTCGAAATATGCCTTATTCTTCCGTGCTTAGATCTTTCTCTTTATGGACCCCTAAGATTCTGTATGCTTCTTTCATTACATCACATGTAGGTTAACTTAAATAGAATCTGCCATTTAGCTCATAACATACGATCTTTTTCTTTCTTGAATGAGGAAAAATAACTGATAATACTAAGATTTCAGTCCTGTAATATGATAGAAATAGGGATAACCAAAAGCTAGACCTTGTAAATTTTAGTGTCACGACCTAGATATCTGCATTTTATAATCTACATTCAGTTGTACAATCAACCAGGATACACAAGTAAACAGCCTTACGGCACCGTTTTGCATCGAAAAATGAATTCAGGTTGAGTTGCTGTAATCATCAAGTTTATGAGAAAAAAGATAATATTATAGGTTGTACTGTGGGAGTTCACAACTGAACCTTCCTAACAGGTTTTAAGCCCTGTATAAGGATTTATTACACCTTATTCTACCTGTTACTGAAGTATCACAAATCAAATGATGTTTGCTGCTTTCTCAAGCATATATAGTGCAAAAAGTTACAAAGCAAAGCCATATAACAGCCCAAGAAAGTACTTTTTTCTTGAGCATCTGTAAACGGTCTGACATTTTACGTTAAATACTTTCTATTTTACTTTCCTCAATCACCAGCATTACACATAAAATTTAAAGTAACTACTCTGCCACATCTGTCATCCATTCAACACAACTACGGTATTCCTATAAGTCTCCTTTTTTTTTTTTTTTTTTATAACCTGAAATGTCAGTGAAAGAATTTGTAACTATTACCAACAAAAATGGGAACATATGTAACCAGGGGGGACACCACCATAGGAGTGGATGTTACCATTACAAAACAGGCACAGAAATGGACATAGGCACTGAGACATCACCAGTAAAACTCGAATCCCTGTTTGCAGCTGAATTTCCTGCGAATGCATATCCAACACCCAATCCACCAAAATGTAAGGATGCATTCTCACACCTCTGGTACACTCTAACAAGTGAAGCTGCCTTTCTTCTTGCCCGCTTCGTACCAGTAAACAATAGAGTCTGAAGCAAACCACCCAATGCTGGTGCCTTCAGCACTCTCTCAGCCGTGGCTGCCCCACCACTCCTGCACAACTCAAGTAATGCTGCAACTGCATTCTCTTTCCCCCTAGGTGTCCCACACCTCATCATTCCTATCAACCCTGCCACTGCCATTTCCTCTTTTCCCACAGCTGCAGCCCCAATTTGCTGTCTAACAACTAAGGCCAATGCACCTGCTGCTTCCTCAGCAACCCCTTCATTTCCCAACGCACCCACTAGTGCCGCAACAGCTCCTGCCTCTATCATTCTGAGACAATTGTCTGTATGTGTGGATAGATTAAATAAAGCTGTGACGGCATCCTTCTTCCCTCTTGGGGTTCCAACCCTCAACAACCCTGCTAAGGCTTCAACGGCCCCACCCTGATCTGCTATTCTCTTCTTATAGTCATGAACCGCAGAGAGGCTAAACAACGTCGCTGCAGCATTTTCCCTAGCTTCTGTTGTGAGTCCAGACCTCAGAACTTCAACAATAGATCCTAAACACCCTTCCTCATCCATGATTCGACTTTTGTTCTTATCGTAGATTGATAAATTAAGCATCGCGGTAACTGAATTCTCCTGTGCAACAGGGTTTTGAGATGAAAGCAGCTTTCGGAGATGGGGGATTGCACCTGCTTTTGCAATGAAAGCTCGATTTTCTTTCCCTGTTTTTGCTAATAAACGTATCTCCCGTGCGGCCACAGTCTTTGCACCTTGTGACCCATTGGCAAGCTGTTGAATGAGAAGCTGTGCTGTGGCTCTATTGGCTTCAATTGCAGCTCTACTAGGCAAAGCCGCACCAAAAGAATCTGCAGATGCATCTGTAGACTCTGGAGCATCATAAGGAATTCCATTAGCAGCGCACCACTGCATGATCAAATTCCTCAAAGCTCGATTAGGAACAAGCCGGGTGTGGACAAGCATTTGGCCCGTCTTTGGACAAGAACAATGCCCTTCCTCCAACCACCTGGCAATCGAACTCCTATCATAAGTCTGTCCAGTTGAAATTATCACCGGATCATGCATCATATCCAACGATATTGGGCAACAAAAGTCCTTAGGTACAGATAAAAAGGTCTCCGCAATCTCTTGTGTAATCAAACCTTTTCTTGGCTTCTTCTGATTGCCAATTCCCGAGCACATCTCATCTTCCTCAAATCCGAAAAGCAAAAACCTGCAATACCGTGTCATCGCAACAAAGCCATTAAGGACTGAAGCAGTGGGCTCAACATCTCCCTCATGATTAATAATTTGCTCCTCCAAGAACTCAATTTCAGCTCTACAACTCTCTGCATCCTTAATCCCCAATCTCTCCACAAAGAAGGACCGCAACTCAGCATCATTTGGAACATTCCCAATTTCAAATTCATCAAGAAAATAAAAGAACCGAACCCTCAATGAGTCATCATGTTCATCTATATACAATTTGGCCTTCCTAGCATGGCCCTGCATAAGGTCAATCTGCTCCCGGACATCCTCACTCAATTCAACATCATTAATAGGAAAAACATCCAAAAGGGTTGAAATTTCCTGATTCAAATCATGAAAATGCCCTGAAAGCGTATGATTCTGAAGCAGAAGCCACAACTTACTGGATTGATTGCAATAATCAAGCAGTATTTTGCACCTATAAAGAATCAAATACAGCTCCTTCAAACACAACATGGCAGCCGAAGGAAGAGTCGAACTGGACCCCGAATCCCTCAAAAACTCCAACAACACAAGAAACACCTCGATCTTCCGAATCAAAGAACGAGAATTCTTCCTCAAGAAGAAGAAAGTTTTGTTCGAGAAGCAAGAAACAAGGTCAGAGGAAATGGACAAAAGGGTTTGTACAAGAGCCACATCAGTTAAATCAACCGGCGCCAGAAACGCTTGTAACGAAGGTGATCTCCGTCTTCTAAGGGAAGAAAATATGGCCGCCGTCGCCATACTATGTCTTTAAAAGAATAAACTTTATGAAAGATTTTGATCTACAAAGATCCACCACTCTTTGTACACACAGCAAATAGCAAAGCAAAGCAATACAACGAATGAAGAAACAAAGAAGAATGAAAAATTTAAAAAAAAAAATTATATCTTACTATTGTGGGTTGAATTGAATTGAATCTTCAAAGGTTGGAACCAAACCATATAAAGGGCTCCTTTTAAGTGATGGAAAACTATTTTCTTTATCCCTTCGTGATGTTTGTGCCGTATCCGCGTTTCTTGATAGAGAAAGAGAAGATGCAATAAAGGAAAAAGAGAGGGATTTTCCAAAGACTTTTTTGTTTCTCCTTTCTTCTCTTTGGTTTTGGTTTGGTTTTGGTTTTGGTTCTCTCTCAGATAAATTCAATGCAGTTCTGGTGAAAACGACTTGTATGGTTTTAATACGTTAATTAATTATTATCCTTATTTTTGTCCTTCTTCACCTCCTTTTTCCCATACTTAACTCATTTAATTTTCTTAAATTTCTTTAATTGTAATTAGCCTTTAACCTCTCACTAATTACGCACTATTTTCGAATTTAATTTAAAAAAAAAAAAACGTAAAATGACTGCCAACTCAAATGAAGCAAAGAGTTTGCCAGAGACAGAAGCGGAGAAGAAGGATCTAAGCGTGTATTCGTTTTGTTTGTTTCAAAGTTCTTACCGTTTTTAGTTTGTACTCGTACTGACTGTAACGAAATGTAAGATCTTGACTTCATGTAATCGTATTTTTTTTTCTTTAACTCAAAAATCAATATAAATAAAATAAATGTATTGCATTGAATATCGATTGATGAAATTGGTTCAATTCAAGAGTTGACCAAAATAAAGGCAGTGGACCCACGTGAGACTGAGTTTTGTTTAGTTCGGTTTCAGGCGCGGTGGTGAAATTCCAATTCAACCTTGGATTGGATACTCAAAGGTGAAAGTCACCGCCGGTGCGGTGGCGTGGGTGAGGGGTGACATCAATTTGTAGTTAAAATCTGCTATTGCTGTCCATCTCATCTGCCACCTCATGTTTCACTTTGACTAAAAACAACTTAAAATCTCAAACCAAACCCTACACCCACCCTAACCCAAGTTGACCATTATCGCTTACTCCAAACACATCTTATTCTTCTCTGTTTATTTATTTATCTATTTATTCAATTATATTAAAATTCCTGAAAACCCATATAAATCAATATTTTTTATTTTTTAAAAATATATGATTTGGAAGCTATCAATTGAACATATTCAATTCAAAAGCAAAGCCTGACTACTGAATTTAACAATGAGTTGAAATGCACAAGGACCGGCGTCCTTACAAATAATGCAGAAGTGACAAATGGGATCATGACAAGTTTAGGTAGAGCAGAATGCAATTAGAATTAGATATAGATTTTACTTCTTGGCTTAGATGCTTGTTTTTCTTCGTTCATTTCACTGGCCTTAAATGGTTTAAATTCCTTTGATTGCACTCCAAAATGGAAGATTTGGTCACATTCTTTAAGTTTAATTTCATGTGGATTGAAAATTAAGATTCAGTTACAAATAATATATAAAATTAATTAGGTGAATCAATGATTAACCATAATTTGTCAAAATAATAACATTAATTAAGAAATGGGTTTTCTTCGATCTAGGTGTAACAGAAAAGTAAATAAATAAATAGAGAAATAGAGAAGCCTTTGGCCTAACCGAAAAGTAATTAATTAATTTTTTTATAATGAATAAATTAAAAAAAAAAAAAAAACTTCACCACCACAAGGCAACCACAACTTTGGTGTTGATGATCTAGGGAAAGTCGAGACATGCAATAACTCTCCACGTGATACGTGTCATCTCGTCATGCATCGGAGTGATTAGTCAACCTTGAATTACACGCCTCCATCTGTCCCAAACTGTGATGGCAGGCACGCCACGTAGAGCATAGTCAACACACAAACAAAGTCAAACAAAGAAATGGCCCAAATTCAAATTGGACCATGACTAGAGCTATTCTAGCCCCGTCGATATTACTGCTGACTGATTTTCCAAATAAGTAATGACAGCAACAACGGAAACGAGAGGAAATCTGTCATACAGAAGTTGTATTATTGATGTGACACAGTCGGTCAATAAAAAACAAAAAAAAAGTGAGAGATAAAAATTTAAAAAAATTACTGTTTATTATTTTTTCGCCCTCTTACTAATCCATTATACTATTCACCATTATAAGATGTATGACAGATTTTCACTGAAAATAATGGCTTGACTTGATTACGCGTGTTTTCGTTGTTTTAACCATTTTTATTTTTTTTGGTTTGAATATACAAGAATTTATACAAAAATTATTTATTTAATCATTTTAATTATAAAATAAAAAATATCAAATTTAGATACAACACATATAAAATATTGTTTTTAAGAAAAATAAAAATAGATCGTTATACCTAATTTATTTTTTAAATAATTTTTATCTTTTCATTACAAATCATATTACTTAATAAAATATTATTTTTTTGAAATTTTATAATATTTAAACATAAAAATTATTTAAAAATTATAATTCAAATTGAAGTGAAAATTTTAAATAAAAATAAACAAATATATTTTCACACAATTTAAATTTCTCATACAACGTATAAACATATATAATATTTTCATATTCAAATAAAAATTTCAAAAATAAAAACACGTAGTACATAATCAATCGAGTTATATATATATTTAAGTTAATCTTAATCTTGATCTTCCGCTTAATCGATCACGTGGTTAAATTGGTAATTGCAAGCTGGCGTTTGGTAAGAAATTTACAATCCAAATAGAAAAGACCGCCACGTAAGAAGAATGATTGGTGGTGGCAAGTCGCAAGTGCCGGCCATTTCGCGTGTGGACTTTTGAGTGTGTAGGCTGCCTCCATTTTCAACCTGCAGAAACAAGTGGCTGCTCCCCTTCGGCCCATCTCATATATTTATTATAAATTTATTATTTACCCGATTAATTAACCTCATCTTCTAATCTTTTAACTCTTTAAATTTTTATTTTTTTTTACAATCTTATAATATTTTTAATTTATTGTCTCTCATATTTGTCAACGTATTAGTTATAACACAACAGGAAACATGCCATATAATGCCAATCGATTTGTTCAACGAATACATAAAGGGTTTTTTTAATTCTTGATGGATAATTTAGATGATTTGATAATATTATCCACTTAATTATGCGTTTATGATAATGATATGGATGAACCATTACGTGAGAAACTGTTAAATGTACTAATTATAGTAATTAAAAATTTTTTTTCCTTATTATTTTCTAGATAATTACATGTTCTCTTATCAATATCATCATAACTTAGTGGTTTATGGTCGGGTCGGGACGGGTCATACCCGATTATTCATCGGATTTGAGAAATAATTGAGTGGTTTTTACTTCTTTTATACTCTGTAATTTTCTGAGTCAAAGATTTGAAATCATCTATGATTAGTAAGTTGATTAATTTTCATAATTGGAATGTAATATTACTAGCTGGTGGCTACAACTTCATGTAAATTGCATAACAAATAAATTTGATTTGGAACAGTCAAGATGTGTGCTCTAACAGGGTTATGAGTTTATTTAACGATACTATTTTAGTCCAAAAATTTGAAGGTTCTAACTTATTCTAAGGAATTGAAATATAAATGAAGCAATTGTTGACTTATTCTAAGGAAAATTCAATATCTGATAGTTTATTTTATTTTTAAGGATTAATTAAGTTGATTAAATCAAACCATGAGCACTGCATGTGCGGCACGACCATTGAATATAAAATTTTAGTAATAATAAAAACAAACAAATAAATTGACAAAAAATTAACATGTTTGACTATTGACCAAAGCATATATTATAAGAATTTTATGAACAGATTATGAGAATTTATCTTCTAGCTAGCTCGACGGTGCTGTGATATGCAGCCTGCAAGATCAATGCAAATCATTTTTTAATCATTTATCACCCATTATAAGTTGATAATTTTTAAAACTTTTCAAAGTTCAATTAACTTATTTAAATCCATAAAATTGATTCACACCAGTCTGACTGATTAAATAAAAAAAGGAATTTTACAACCTTGTCTTTTTCGTTTACAATACAATTACTTAACTGTCTAATAAATAATTAATAATTTGTATTCATATTGTGTTTATATCGTGCCAATGTAGAAGATCTAATAGAATTTTATTAAACTCTAACGCGATCCATTTATTAAACGACAAAACATATCAAACACATTCAACTTTTTTTTTTTTTCTAAATGCAAATTCATGCTTTGATTGATTAATGCAATGAATTTGTATAAAAAAGCGTTGCCCCTTCTAACAATTTGTAGTGTAAGAATAGCCGACAAGACAACCTCAATCAAAAAAAGAAGCCACTTTTGGACAGCCTTATATTCACACTTATAAAATAAACAACAAAGCAAGCTTCAGGGTGTGTCCACACGCACGCTGATATCTTTTGTTAAGTGGAAGTGGAAGTGGATGGAAGCTAGCAATCATGCGCAAATCGCAATCACTAGAGTGTGATCACACTACTTTCAATCGAATCTCTTTCCATAAAATTGCAATTACAAAGCAGCTTCCTGGTTTATAAGAAACATCTTTAGCTGGACTTTTTCTTCTTAAAATAATGACCAAAAAGCTTGCCTTTCAGCAAAATACAAGAGAAGTTCATAGCTTTCTAGGATCCGAACAAGCCGACAGGAAAAACAACACGGAGTTTTAAAATATGACTAATCTGGGTCATTTTGCTGATCAATGACGTTAAACATATTTCTATCAGTTCATACATAGCAGTTGACGAGAGCCTTCCAGGCTACTTACAAGTTCCAACTCTTTATTGCTTTTGGATTATGGAGGGTTCTAAGTTGAAACTTTTTGAAAGTGTAGTTTCACATCTTGTTAAATTGCTTCATTTTATTACTTCTATTTTATTGCCTACTTGGTCGTGGTTTCACATTTGAGATGGGTGGCATTTTGGAAGTGATTTTAATGTTGCCTCAAAGTAAAAGTCACATGCAGAATAATAATGAAGGTAACGTGCATTTAGGGTCATTCTTACTCTGCTTTGTCTTTGATTTTTAGGAGCATCATCCATTCGTGAACTTGTAGAAAATGGTTGTGCTTCAAATTCCAAAATCATTTCTAATTAAAGAAATGGTCTGAGGAGATAAATCCCATGTGTGATTTGAGAAATTTATTACTTTTATTAGTCTTTTATAAATACATATATTCTGCAACAGACAAAGGCCAACCAGAAGCTAAGTTTGGGGTATTCATCTTACATATTACACATTATATTGATTTGACTATGAAGCTTAATCTCACAAAACACTATGTTGAGTATAATGAAATCAAAAGAGAAATGAACATGTGCATGATTGGCATAAAGTGCTACTACTGCAAGCCATTAAACGACATTAGTTTCCTGAATTCCAGAGGTTAAATACCTGTACAAATAAACACCTCTCGTGCTGCTAGATGGATGTTGAAGCTAAACATGGCAATATGCTAAATTTTTGCACAAGGAAATACCAACTTCCAAAAATATAAGAAACTGGATATGCCAAAATATATTTGAAAGCAAGAAAGCATTATTAAAACATTATTCTAACTACCAGTTTAGCAGTTTGGTACTGCCCCAACAGGTGTTACAGACGTCCGTGAGGGCATGCAGCATGCCCCATTAGTCCATTTCGTAATTTTTTAATAGACATGTCCCCATCATAGCTATTTTTAGAGGTGAAGTAACTAGGAAGTCATCAAAATCAAAACCAGAAACTCTTTAAAATAGATGACTTCAAATGGAAGAAGGCCAACCAATATGAATAATTATATGAAATTCATTAAAAGAAACTGCACTATTTTGATTTCTTTCCTACATTTTCTTAACAGAAATAACTTACATTTATTCCAGGATTGACAGATAGAATTAACCTTGTAAACGGCAAGAAAATGGCTAATTACAGGAGTCCTATGAATGAGATTCACAACCAAACCGCTCAAAGCCATCCCAAAATTTCTCGTCCTACCTTTGAGATTTAGAAGAGAGGCACTTTCCACAGGAGACAAGTTTCAACAATGAATGTGGTTTCCGCGTCCTAGTCTTCAAACGAGAAAGCTGCAGATGCATACATGAAAATTTTATTAAGCCGAATCACAACGAAATAAAATTTATCAAATTTTAGGATTGACTCTTAAGTCCAAATCTTGAGCTATCTTGTTAAGATGATTATGGTATATTGCAGTACTACTCCAATAATAAGAAACTTAGGCCAGCGATTACATGCAGTAGTTATGATGATCTATTTTGCTAGATATTGGTTTTATTATTACACTTCAAGACATTCATGGCCATATCATGAACAATAAATAACTACAGAGCAGGGCATACATGTTTAATGTTGTAGTACTTTCCATCCCAGATGACAAATTCCTAAGTCTCTTTGATTGAAGTTAACATAGACTACCGTGTAGGTACTGAGTTATCAAGAAATCTTTATTAGGTTGATATGCCTCTTAGTTCCTTCCTTAAAGAAAATCAATTTCTTGAAATTTTGTCACTTTTGATTCTTATTCTTATTATTATTGTTAAATTATATTTTTACGCATAGCTACCATATTTAGCAAGATGTTGCCATGACTTACTATTATATCACCAGTTAGGCAGTTACAATGAGTACATTTATGAGGCCCCCCATAACTACCAAAAGGGGAAACACAGTCATAATGTTTCTCTCTTCTCATGAATGTTAGAAGTGGGATTTTTTCCTCAACAAAAGATCTATTAACTTTACTCTTTAATATAAAAGCATGCATTTGTTTCACTTAACTCATCCTGAAACCATTAAGCCTAATGAGAATGAATGGCAAAAAGCAATCACTCAGTCTTACAAAATTCAACTTTCAGAGGTGGATGGAGAAAAATTAATTGTAAGATGAATTACCTTCCGACGAGTTACTCTAGTTGCTTTCCAGCAAAGCAAGCTTCTTGATCTAGGCTCCAGTCTCCTGTAAATTTACAATACATTAGAGCCACTTCAAAGTTTGAGGAGATACTCATTAGTAGTCTACATACATAAATAACCTCCATGAAACAGTATGGCATTCAGCGTTCAGTGAATAGTTTACGAGTTTGGATAGATATGGTAAGGTTTACATCAAGACAAGACTTCAAGCAGAAACACTTACACTCTACTGCCGCTCCACATATTTGTATTTATATATACTCACACACAAAACTATGGGAAGTTTCACACAAAGTACATGATTTTACAACATTAAAGAAACAGTCTTCAGTTGTTACCATAGAGAGAAAACCACTTTCCGACAAACTGTACAGCTGGATTTTTCTAAAAGAAGATTTAATTTTGCTTAAAATCACAACTTTTTATTTTATTTTTTAAGAAAAACATGTAATTGTACTTCTAGAATTAACATGAAAATTATGAAAGACCAGAAATACTTACAGATTCTCTTGTTCAAGCTTTTCAGCAATAGAAACTGCTTTACGTCTTGACCATCCACTTCGCTGTGTACATCCTTCTGCCTGTTGAATTACGTGTGCAAGGGAAACCTTGCTTCTCACTAGGCTCTGACTCTGACTTTGTTCCCCAAGTTTCCTTCGTTCCGAGGTAGATCCCATCCCTGATTTCTTCTGTGAAGCTGAAGCTTCTCCCGTCCAGTCACTTTCAATACCTCTCTTATTATATTCTGCTTGAATCTTTGCATGTTCATTGACCTTGGTTTCCCTGGGACAAGCTGGCACTTCAACAATTTCACTCCTTCCCATTTCAAGGGGTCCAGCATGCAAAAACTGTGCTTGGGTGCTGGCCCCATTCCCTTTAGGTGAATAAAATCCACCTCTGGAGTCCTTCTTCGATTCACATCTAATTTCAATTGTCACTGGAGACCCGAGAACAGATTCAAATGCTTGAAAAATTTGATCCTTAAACTTTTCTGCCCGGGACTTCGTCAAATGTGAGCTAAACACCAACTGTACAGTTGGAGCTGAAAGAAATAAATTTAATAGGGACAACCAATTAGACACCCAACAATTAATGAGTATAGCCAGAATAATTAAGAATGCAATACCAGGAGAAAGAAGATTGTTAGATAAGCTGCTGGTATGGAAAGAAGAAGAAATGTCAAGAAAGGAAAAGTTCCATTGATATAGTCTATAGACATACGATAGGCAATTCATTTACGAGACACATCTTCAGTATGAGTAACTTGCTAATGAAGCGCTTATAAGCTATAGACAGGATTCAACAACGGCATTAGCAGTTAAAAATCATGATTATGATAAAATTTCCAAACAAAATTTTGGTAATAGAAGTTTATAATTAAAATTTTTTTTGCAGCTGTGCCAGATGACCTACACTTTGGCCAGCAAGGTTAACTAACTTAAAGTCTTACTCCTACTTGGTAAAGTAATGCAAAACAATGCAAAAACTCAAAATTTTACTGAGAGTGGGCAAAACCTGGTTGTTACTGGAATAACAAGCAGCCGCTAAAAACTTGACACAAAAATAAAACACGTTGACACAGCGTCGCGGAGCCTCACCAATCAGCGAAAAACAGATATAGCTTTCTAGTACGCATTACATCAAAAAATGCTTTGAATTTTTGAGTGGGGATACGAAGCAATATTTTTAGTATACTAGTGGGGTGAAAATTCCTAGTAACTCTAATAGTTGTCCAGGAACGGTAGCGTGAACACTGAAAAGAGAATGTATTTGGGAGAACAAAATAATAATAATAACAAATAAAAATAAAAAGGAGAAACATTTGTCCTAAGTTGCAAAGTGATACCGGGCACTTGATTGCATCATGAAAGTGTTTTAGCATATTAACATTCTGAAGAGGATAAAATATCAGGGAAGAGGCAAGCATAGCTCGGTCCATTTGATTAGGGCAAATGCAAATAATATTTGTGAACCGAAAGTGCTCAGAAACTTCAATTATTGCATGAAGGAAAACGAATACTTTTGTGGTTTTCTGGCTTTCCACAAAAGGAAAAAATGGGAATTCAATGAAATAATGATAGAAGATCCCTTAGTGCAATTAGGAAATTAAAGGCATAGTTTTTCAAATGGGAATATTATCTGCATTTGCCTGTGTCAAATGCAGATAATATTTGTGAACCGAAAGTGCTCAGTAACTTCAGTTATTGCATGTTTCTCAGACCTTCCACAAAAGGAAATACATGGGAATTTGGGAAATGATGATAGAAGATCCCTTAGCGTAATTAGGAATCAAAAGGCATATTTTTCCACTTTGATTTGAGTTGACAAAAATAAAGATAAAGGCAAATTCTAATAAAAGCTGTAACCTCAACAACATTCCAACAGAATTCTAAACCAGTAGAACTAAAATTGGAAGACCTTGCTCCGGTTGGGTCAACACTAGTTCCAGTATCCATTTAGCTTCCAAGATACTAAGAATTCTCTCACACAAAATAGAAATAAGATGCTGAAACTTATGAAAAGCCTTCCAAGTGTATGATACAACAACTGAATGATCATAAGATGCTTAAAATGAGCATAATGCACATTAGGATGTACCTGCACCAAAACTGACAGAGATCAATTTTCCTTCTTGGTACAAGAACTCTTTTATACCATTATTTTGAATCTTCTTGAGCACCTCCAACCAGATTTCTTCAGTTCCAGTAATGCTTTTGCCTGAAATTGCCCTGCCGCTCATTCTAATTGTATCAGTGGAGAGAGCAGACGTTTGTTGAGTAGCCATCCCAGCCCCAACATGTCTTTGTCTATCTAGACTAATACCTTTCATCATGCTATCATTAATTAAATTATTAGAACTTCCAGCATGGATATTTTCCAATCGAACATTCATTGGCAAGCCTGTCTCTTTATTAGAAATCTTAGCGGGGTCAATACTTTTCCTGGTCATATCTCTTCCACCTGCATTATCTAGAGCCAAGGGACTGTGATTAAAACTGGTATCTGTAGAGGAACTTGGCAATGTATACTGCTGATCGGGAGCAAGCTGAAGCATTGCAGCTGTAAGCCATGTTAATTTGTCACTTGACATCCTCAGCTGCTTCTCAGCCTCAGACAAGGTTTTCAGAGCCTGCCGCAGTTTCTCCATATCTTCTTTTGACACTGGAACCAATAACTTGATGCTATTTATTTATAGAAGGAGAAGAATCTTGAAACATTTTGGTAGTGAAACATGAAGAAAAAATATACAGAAGAGCGACATTGTTTAAAATCTCAAAACACATGTTTCTTTATTTTTTTATTTTGGTTTTGTAGGTAACAGTGAAAGAAGCTAGACTAATTAGCAGAACTCAGAATTGAATGGATGGACTTATCAATTATTTGTTATTATGGTAACAAAGCAAGAAGAGGTTTTTGAACTCACATGGTTGCCGTCGAAAGAACTTCCTTCTATGCCTGTCTTTTGTGAAGTCATAACTGCCAGCAAGTATATCAGTTATAACTGTGGCAAGTTGTGACATCAAAGCTAAAGGCTCCACACCGGTTTCCATTATCGCTCTCAAATTCTTTACTGTATTGACTGTGTCTGCAGATAATGCTAAATCGAGAAGATCCACCAACTTTTCATCAGAGATAAGCCCAACCTATGAAAAGAATTATATTTCAGAAAACAATTGATGCATGCAAATACCAACAAATCAAATTTAATTAGGTTATATTAACAGAATATTAAAAGAATTAAAGAGTGTCATTAAGTGAAATACAAGAGACAACTTCTCCAAACAAAATTCTGGTCCTTAAACAGCAAAAATAAAGTTTTGCAAAGGATAAATAGATCAGCAGAACCTTGCTAAATCAATAGTAAGACTGGTATATCCAGAGAGAAAGTTTTGATAACCTTCCTCTAGTGCCTACTACTATATCTTATACATAACAAGAACATCGAAAACATTCCAATCCAGGTAGGTAAGCATAACAAGTCTCTAGCTACATAAGAAGCAATGGAGATTGTCCTACAAAACTTGATTCCTGTGAGTATATAAAATAACCCAACATACAAAGTGAGTACTACAAACAACTATAACATGATGCTGGTTGCAAAAATGAGAGAACTCACCAGTTCCTGAACCAGTGAAACTGAAATTCTTTGTCCAAGCAAACTCAGTTGCTCAAGGGTCATCTCTGCATCCCGCAATGATCCATCTGATCGTGATGCAATAAGTTTTAGTGCATCCTTGTCAATTTCTATATCTTCCTTGGATGCAATCCACTGTAAAGTATAGATAATATCTGCATCCTTTAACTTTGGAAAAAAGAATTTCTGGCACCTGGATATGATTATATGAGGCAAAACATCAAGACTTGAACTGACAAGAACAAAGACTACACGTCTGGGTGCTCGATCGATAACCTTTGATATAGCACTCCAACAATCAGCAGACAGAGTGTCACAGTCATCAAAAACAAAAATTCTGTATTGTGACGATAGCTGGGAGATAGACATATTGTCAAGTAGATCCAGAATGCTCTCAAAGTCAAAATTACTGACTGGACCAACTTCCCTTATATTTCGACTTTTACCCATATCATGAGAAACACAAGACTTACAAAAGCCACACGGTTTGGGATGTTCCAGGGACTGACAGTTCAAAGCTCGAGCAAAAATGCGAGCACAGGAAGTTTTCCCTGTGCCATGAGGTCCATAAAACACATATAGCAACCCAACCTTCCTTCTCATGACAGCATTAGAAAGAGCTTGTGCTACCAAATTCTGTCCCACTAGATCCCTGAAAGTTCTTGGCATGTATTTTTGTGTCAAATTCTGGTGCCTACCATTGCGGTTCCTCCCTAACTTGTGTCGGTCACCTGATCTACCTTCAGAAGCAAGGTCAGAATCAATATCATGCTTCAGTAAATGATCAGCAAAGATACCTAGCTCCCCAGAATAGTCATGCACCCAAGCATTGTCAGTGCTTTCTAGAGATCCGGACGCCTCAACAAGTAGAGGCAGTGCCTCTGCATCAGATTTAGTTGATGATGTGGAGCGATCAGATGGCACAGGCATATCAGGAATATCTCTTCCACGGGAAACTGCACCACCTTTCCTTAACTTTGGATCTGACATTCCACAAGAAGTCAAACTCCTTCCAGCCATGTCAAGGAATGTCTTACCCCTATGATGAATTCTCGACCAATTCCATGGAATCCCGCAGCCATTTCTAGGAGCCTTGGTGACATTTTGCCGAGCATACTCGTCTTCCTCCTCCTCTATGTGATACTTTGGACGTGATGAACCCTGAGCTAATGAATTAGAAGCCACAGACATTTCACTTTGACCTTTGTTATCCCTCAAATTTGAAGCAGCCCGAGTCCTTCTAGCTCCCCTAAACTTACGCCTCTTGACCCTATTCAATCCATTGGAGGGACCACGGATGCTGGCTTCTGGTTCCTCTCCTGTTTTCTCCAGTCGAGAATTTCTACCACGAAATTGAACATTAGAAGATACTAAGTCATCACTGTCCATTGCAATATCATTCAACTGCTCAGAGAGGGTCTTACTTCGGAAATCTTGTGATTGCTTCCCCTTTTCTTTACTCTTTCTATTTTTAAACTCAGAGTTACCAGAAGCGACATCATGAACCAAATCATTACCATCCCCATCTTCTGGAGCTTCCTCATTGCCACCCCAAAAATCATTCCTACTCTTCCGACTTGATTCTTCTCTCCTAACTCTTCTACCATCCCGATTTCCACTCTTGCTACTACGTTCACTGATTGCTGCTGCTACCCTATCATTAAGTCCACCAGCTTCAACAGGAGCAACTTGTGAACTAACAAAATTTGGCAATGGAGGTGAGCTTCCTGACAACCTACTACTATCCCTCCGGCGGTCAACGCCAACGGACCTTCTCCCTTCCTCACCCATGACATCCTTGTCACCTTTCTTGGGAAGCAAATCAACAACAGAAGGTGAATGCCATGATTGAGGACTGGCAGAGGGGTCCCTAAGAGACCGTGACCTCTGCAGGACTATAAGTTCCCTCATAAGGGACCTATCAGCCAAAATGGGGCTGTGCTTGTGCATATGATTTTTCAAGTGAATGCAATTGGTTAAATGTATGTGGTTGCGTAGATGATCACTAATATCACCATTTGCATCCTTGAGAATCCTATCACGAATAGCCCTGGTCATGATCAGAGTATTAATCCGTCCAAAAACAGATTCTCTTGTAAATTAGGAAACGAATCAAGCTATATTGCATTTTCTTTTGACTCTAACCGCACCAAATCTTCACAATTATAGCATTATAAAAAAGGAAATAAAAATTCCTCAGAAATCATAACTGGTAATAATAATCCACCGATTGAATGAAGAAACCAACGATATTGCCACAACTCATGCAATTAAAAGATCCTCCATCAAAAACAAAAAGCTATAACAACCCCATTAGCTATAATAACTTCACTAAGTTTCGAAATCTCCTTTAATAGCAATAAAAATTCTCCAAAACAACAATCTTTTGCCACTCAAAATGCGCAAACCCATCAGTGCAGACAACTAAAGAGGAATGCATAAGCATAAGTACCCGAATCCCATGTGAAAAAATCAAAAAATTCAAGCTTTAAGGTTCCCATATTGCAAACTCACCCCACAAGGAGCAACAATGGCCAGACCTCTCAACTCCAACAAGCAAATGATGCAAGACGAACAAGCTAAGATCAAAAAAGCCGCCAAAGATCATGGCTTTTCACAAAATGAGGAGTCTTGAGAAACCATGTTGTAACATCACATCAAAATGGGGCAAAAACAGAAGCAGATAAGAAGAGAAGCGAAAAAAAAAAAAAGGATGCAAAAGCAGAAAGCAGAGAATGAGTTATGAGTTCACTCAAGTAAGGTCACCTGCAAAAATCCCACAAAAAAAGTGACGGTCTCGACCATTAAACCAATTAGATCTCTCTCTCTTTCTCAACCAACTTCACATGCACTTCACCACCTGGGGCTTCTTTAGAAAGAAAACGACAGTCCATAACAACAACAAACCCACTTAGGAACAGCGACTACACAGCAGGAAAAGCGAGTGAGTTCTTGAGAGAGCATGTTTATCAGCTTTTGTTCAAGCCTTAGCGAGACTGAGAGAGAATCTTCAGCGAAGGAGGTGTAACGGGTGAGATCTGTTACACTCGCAGACAGGACTCAAAGAGAACAGGACACATGTGTCCGTTTGTTTGAGCATGCAATTTGGTTTCGGTTCCATATGCAAAAATTTTTGTATTTATATTTTTCTCTTTTCATTCTGAAAAGAGAGAATTCTCGGAAACTATTTTCTTATTTCTTTAATTTTTGAACGGGGACCAAAAAGTGCACTCTGTTGAATTTTTGCCCTTTTACAGTACAGTTTCGGTTGGACTTTCCCGACTGCCACTATTAAAAATGCTGATGGGATGGGCGCTTACAGAATTATTTTACAGAAAAAGAAAATATCACCTCATATTTGATTCGATTAGTCTTTTGGGCTAATGGTTTATGTTTGTTAAATGCAATAGGTTTCTTATGCTTTCACTTAAAATAGCCATGGATACGTGTCAGAGGTTTTGTTCACTTTTGGAATAAAATTTGAATTACGTGCTGAAGTTGTGCTCAGGAATGCCACAAAAGAGAGACTGAATGGTGATCAAGTTGTATTTTGCAGGATTTGGTAATATCCTGGAGTGAGATACTGCTGCCCACTCGGTTGCTGAGTTAAGTCATTCATGATTATTGATTCATGCCCCACCACTTACAGTAAAATAGAATTATATAAATCTCAGTGTTACTAATGCAGTAGGTTAATGTTAGTCCAAAACGAAACAAGCTGTAAATTTTAATATCTGATATTGCAACAACAACAAACATCAAAATACTTAAAAAAATTATTTTTATGTTTAGAATTTATCGATTGCTTCTTGCTCTTCATATTGACCCTTCTAAAGTGGGATTGAATATAAACTATCAGTGTCACAGTCACGTGCAACTGTTCAAGTGATGATGTTTCTGATTCTGATTCTTGTGATGCTACTATGTTAATTGCTATGGGCCATAATCTGCCATTTTCGTGACTATCACAACCTACTCTCACATTTCAGTTCATGTAACTACAGCCTTTTCTGATGAAATTTGACCGTTGCATTCGTCATGTCTCAGAAACACTTCCCAAAAAAAATAAATAAAACTAAAAAAACAAGGTGGGTGTTACTTATATTTAGTTGAGCAATTGGATATAAGGCTATGTGTTGACCAATTGGTGATAAATCATTTCAAGGTTGAGGTAGGGATGCTTCTCTAATCACTTCACATAGAGCTGTACAATTGTTCTCTTCACACTGACATCATTCATGTCCCAGTGAGACTCATTTCCACAGAGCATGAGGCTTGGGCCTTCCGAAATTTGTCAAATTTGTGTCTTATCATGTTAGTAAGCAAAGGGAAGGGATGGCAAGAATCTTTCATTAAAACATTGAACCAATATTATAAACAACATCCCAGTCCTTGCTTGGCTTAGCAGCTTCCTGTCATGTGGGGTACAGGAGGCAATAGGGAAGCATCAAGCGTGCACAAAAAGACATTCCATGTCATGTTGGTGCTCTGCCAACTTACAGAAACATATCCAAAATTAATCACAGAAGAGAACCCACTTGCTCCAACAATAATAGTATTAATAAAGATTATTTGGAGGCCAAAAAACTTTGATCAATTTTAGTTTCTGATGTTGTTAAGAAGATTACCATTTCTTCTGTAAAACATGAAAAGATTAATTTCCAAATAATTTTCTGTACCATTTTAGTAGATAAGATAACATATAGGTTCCATTGAATTAGACATCCAATATTATTGTTTTATCAGGCTTACATGTTTTATACAATCTGTTCAACGCTACATAATGAAAACATGCCCTTACTAAAATGCCTATCCATGTGAATCCTCTTGGATTCTCAGTACAAATAAAAGAGCCCAGAATGGGCCACACAAAATTTGTTTCCTCGCTCACCGCCAGGGAAAACGTACTTTGCATTATTAATCTCAATACATGCACATATAGTTAAGCTTAGTTTTTTGTATCTATATTGACGCCACAACTAAGAGAGATGTGCTTTCCTGATATCATTGTAAGAATTGAAGAGTCCTGCTATATTAGGTTGAATATTGCACAGAGGTAATTAATTTCTTGTCCGTTTTAGCTCAACCCCATATGGATTATGCAGCGACATTAAACATACCATTTGGGGTTTAGGACCATTATCGATATTATCTCTAGCTAGGTTCCATCTTTTTATAGATCTCACTCTCTTAAGATTTGAGATTTGAGCCTTGATGAAAGTGGCCTTTCTTTTTCCTTTCGGTAAGTATCATTCCCCAATTTTAATGTGAATGTCCCTTTCTACAAAACAGGTTTTACCTTATAAAATGTGGCCTTGGCAGCATAAAAGTAGTAACATGTTATATCTTTGTCACATGGTGGTTGGTTCTTTACTTCTTTAATTTCTTTGCTTCTCTATCTTATTAACGAATTCTTGTTTTCTTGCTACATTATGACATGGTAGAAGAACTCTGACTTCCAGCTTTGAAAAGAAATCAATCAGAGTAGTTGGACAGGAAGGCTAATTTCGAATTCGGGATTTGAGAAGAAAAATGAAAAAAAAAAAAAAAAGGCAAAAGGAGAATTGCCCATCTAAGTGTAAGCTAAGCGATTTGGCTCATCCATAGGCTTGTCACTTCTTTTGTCCTTTTTTAATCTTTTCTCTCCTTTATACTCATTGTTGACTATAGTAACCCTTTTGGCTTTTGCATAATTGAAGACAAGGATGACATAAATGTACAACAAAAAGTAAGTTGAGACTGTTGAGTTGAGAACTATATAAGCAGTTGAAAGGCAAGTGATTCAATATATTAGCATGAAGTCCATGTGCTTTTGCGCCTTTTTTTTTTAATTTTTTTGCAGTTGTTTTACAACTCAATTGCAAGCCCTCTGTAGGAAATAAGAAGACCGGTTTGTGATTCATTAGTTCAACTGCCTGACCAGTTACCCGTGAAGCCAAACTCATAGCAAATGCACATTATTGCGGAGCCGCTATATTAAGTTGAAAAGCAACTTTGATCGAAACCCCAGTGGAAGTGCTTAAAATATTTTATCAACTTACTCAAAAGCTGAATAGAAAACTTCTTCCAATGCAAATGATTAGGGTACCCCTATCTGAAAATAAATGCGATGCCCTTATAGGAAGGGCATGGATCTTAGAGTCCAAATAACGTTAACATGGATATAACAATTGCATAATTGGCTTTTAGATTTTATAAATAGATATTATATAAAGATAGTGGCTGGATCTTTGACTGGTTGGCCCTCCCAATCTCTCCTTATGAAATTAATATGTAAACGAATCCTATGTAGCTGACCTTGTTATAGATTCTCACTTTATTTTGACCTTTCATTTCATAGGAAGTGTGTGAGTCCATAATTTTTATTCATTGGAAAGGGACCTTTATGTCTAGTTCCCAAGAAGCAATAGTGTGGTTATGTGTTCCAATCTCTCTATCTTTTCTTTACTTTAATGCAATCACTAATCTTGATAAAAGGAGCTGTTAATAGTTGTTTTCAGTGATTAGCTTAGCTAGCCACTTAACACCACGTGCTAATGTGCCACTTTGCGGCGTTTTGGCACTCCATTGCTTCTCTACATGGAGGCTACGGCTAGCTAGTAGCCACTATAAGCTGTGGCAAGGATGCAGAGTTTGGTGCAGCCCTCATGGACGCGTGCATTTCAAAGTGCAATACTACAAATACAATCATACACTACATTTTGTAGCCGAAAAAGGTGCCTCAAAATATTTTAATGGCATCACTAAAAGGCCAACCCAACGAAACCCACCAATATGGCAGTTTAGTTCTATGTTGTTCTTGTTCACGTTTCACAAGGGAGCACATTTATGAACCAACTCCAATTCGAACCGAGCTGGGCTTGCCGAGATTTGATGGACCCCGTTACCTTCGGAGCACAAGAAAAATTGGGTCATTAAAGCAGAAAGCCGAACACAAAGCTAAGATAATTGCCGTTTGGTCGCCGGGCCTCTGGGATTAGGGGTGTGCATGTTATCCTCCCACCCGTCTGAACTCAACATACCTACTATGATATGGTGGAGGTAAGGTAAGGTATAAAATAAATATAGGGTGTGGTATGGTAAATATTTTGAAAACCCTGTATGGTATGGTATGTTGACCGGTATTTTTGCAAAAATCCGAAAATATCATACCATACTATACTTTTTTTAAAAAATAAAAATTATGCCACGTGTCAATTTATAATTGGTTATGTATAATTTGTATATGTGAGTGTTATATACACTAATAGATTATATAATAAAAAGAGTAACTCTAAATCCCTAACCCTTTATCATTTTTTTATCACTTTGCTTGAATTTTAAAGTAGTAAATAATATAATTGTTTGAGTATTCGTGTTGTTATAGAATATGATTTTTGTATTGTTATAGATACGATATTACTTGATTATTTATGTTATTATAGAATATGTAGTTACTTGATTATTTGTTTTGTTAAGGATATGTAATTTCTTAATTTTTTTATTTAGTACAAACTTTATGAATCATAATATTAAACAATGTCAAAATAAGAACTTAAAGTGTCAAAATATTAAAAAAATTATAAATAAACTTTAAAATCATTAAAAAGACATGGTAAAATATTATCCAAATTCTGGTCAATTTGGTCAACCACCCGAAAAATATTATACCATACCCGCCCTTACCCTACCATACGGAGATGTGGTACGGTATTGTATTAAAAAAATGATATGATATGATATAAAATTCAAAAATCTGACATATATAGGGTAGAAAGATGGTATGATAATACCACACCATATCCTACTATATGCATACCGGATACGAGATCCCACCTGTCCGCTCTCTGTCACAAAGAAAGATGAGAAGTTTTACTGGGCTTCATTTAATGAGCTACTGAGGCCCAGTTGAGGTTTAAATAGGTAGGTTGGTCCACAAACGCAAATGCATGCTTGCTGGCGGTAGGGTATCACCTTCGGCATCAAAATTAATGGCTAAAAAGGGTGAAAAGGGCTAAAAGCTGCAAGATATGCAAGACGGGAACCATCTTGGATTGGTAAACACTAAACAGAATACTGTACTTGTGGGTTCGGGTTACATAAAAGACTGATCGCCAAGATAGTTTGTTCAGGCCTCGAGATTTGAGGTTAAATGAGCATGGGTCTCCATGCCCCAACAAGATACGAATACCCATATTGGGAATTGGACTTTGAAGTCATATTGGTAATTGGAGTACGAGATGAACTTGGAGATTATAGAGATTGATGCAAAGTTAATTGGGCATTGTGAGGCGTCAGAATCCATGCAAAGGCCGATGCTCTCACAAGGTAAAACGTAAAGGCAATTTGGACGACATCCTGTCGAGATCATAATAGATCATCAAGTGGCATTCTTGTTCAGCTACTATGTTCTTGACACTGAGTTTATACCCACAGTGAGAAAGCTCCTTCGCAAGTGAAGGGAGTGATGATATATGATTGGTTAAGTAACCTGTGGATTTTCAGACATAGGTGTATTGAATTATAGTGCACTTACAGTAGCCTCCTTTGACTGTAGAGTAACTTTGAAATGAGAGCCATTAAAAAAATTGCACTGCCACATATATCCCTAGCAAAAATATGTCGGATACTTTTGAGAAGAAAAGCTCCACCAACACATTTGAGTAGAAACTTTGCTTTTGGTTTGTCACAATTTAACCTCTCTTGCATAAGCTTTTGATGTAGTATATAATCTTTGACCCAGATAAGATTTCAAAATTTAAAGGATGACGAAATTAATTTACAAGATTTACAGTCTAAATGGAGTGCTGTTCTTAACTCTATAGGGTCAATTTTCCCGAATCAAGTTGGTTGGCTCACTTAAGACATACTTCGGTAGTTCATATTTCGCCCCTGCAATAGAAATTCCGTTAATGATAAAATTCCGCCAAAGAAAAATTGTAGAATAAGAACATCAATGAAAGAAAATTTGGAACGGCAATAAAGGATGGAATGATTGTCACCTCTCTCATCGTAGCAAACTGTCAAATCATCATTCTGAACGATCACACCGGCACTATCAACAATTGCTTGTGCAAGGGTTATTTCAGCTTCAGCAGCAGCTCGAAGTGCATCCCATATCTCTGATAAGAACAAAATATTTATTCTTCAGATGCAGTCTTTCTCCCCATAATATTATGGAGGTAATTGCACAACGATTACATTTGCACACCTATATCAATTGCACAATAATTGTTTTACATATAAGTTGGACTCTCACACTATTTCCATCACAAAAGAGGCAAGCTCTCACGAATGAGAACAAGTTCTTACTTGTAAGTCAGAAACTCAAGAGTTGAGAGATTGCTACAGCCTACAGTGTGCGCTTGCATATTTACTCATACAATATCCACATAACTGGGCATGAGTGGTGTACACCGCCACATCATTTCAACATTTAATTCAATTCAATTACCCAGAGTTTATTATCTGTTTATATTCTGGCAAACTACATTTTTCAAACCATGTTTCTAAACTCCATCTGCTCACTCTAAATTCAAAAGGGAATTGTCCACATAGCTCTCCACAGCTCATTGTAGATTTAACTGGTTGCTAAACAGTGAGAAAGTGATGAGTTTAGTTTCTAAATTTAAGTTCTAAAAAATGTACAACCAAATAAAGCGTTATCAGTGGCTAAGGGCTTTTTGATATGAGGTATGCATTTGAACCCACCAGGTAAATGTAAACACTCATGTCAATGGGAGATAAATCAGCAAAATCTTTCAGTTTACCAAGCAACAGTCAGCTTAACAAGATCCAATAATCCCAAAGGTAAACAATCAATAATCACTTCGATTTAAATGTATTGTTCTCTGACAAGAAACATTTGAGTTCAAAATTTTGAACCTAAAAAGTGGTTCCTATCAGAACTACAAATTTGCAGGATAATCATAATCACATATTATATAAAGGGCAGGCACACAATTAGCCAACATATTACATAAGAACATGCTAAGTGTAAACCAATGAAAGCCACTAAGCATTGCATTGAAAAATAAATATCTATGAAACTTAGCACTGAACTAATTTGATCAGTAAAAAATGGCAATGATCCTCTAAGCACTGTCCAGATGAATGGTAGCTTAATCCATTTAACTAAAATTACCAGAAAATAGTAATTTGCTAATGGATGCAGAAACCTGATCCAAGTGAAAAGGCCAAGAATATTATGTCAAGTTTCATACAAGAATCATATGTCAAGTTTCATACAAGAACCAAGAGATATGGATCAAAGTTCTAATTTTATGACTTCAAACTAGAACAGAAGGAGCCCACAATTTATATCATAAGCCAAAAAATTGGGTTTCATTGTGCCCCTTACAGTCACTTCTTTGAGATTTCTTTAAGTTCTACCCTTTGAAAATTCTTTCCATTCAATGTCAAGGTGGCAGTCATGGCAATAATGCGATAAATCTTTCTTAACACTTCTACTTATTTACTTTCTCTTATGCAGAATAGCTATTCCCTATTCACTGCTCTCCTGCTACCATCATAGTATTCCCTCTGCAAATAACAGGACCAACTACAGATAAATAAGCATTTACTCCGCAATCTAAAGTTCATACTCCAGCATTTTATTCTGTTAACGATTCCACACTTGAAAATGCATATGTGCTTGCCCACATTCTATGTCCACATCCCAATCAGAAAGATACAAAGCAAATGAAAGATAAAGACGACTTTACCAGACAGACGAAACAGATTCTGCAACTAAATCCCGACAGTTGATTCAGGAATTCAACCTTTAACAAATCTCAACAAGATTGTATGCAGTAAAACTCAAAGGGCACACACTCTCAGACATAACGCAATTGTTATTAATTAGCTCGAATACCAAAAACACTCAAGTATCAGAATTTTTTTTTTCTTTTGACAGCAAATTAGAGTGATGGAAACCATTACCTTTCCTTCCACCATAGTGAGGAGCAGTGTCCCAGAATTCATCACGCATCTGCATGAGCTGCGTCCTTGTAATTGCTTCAGAATGTTTCCAAGGTTTCGGCTTCCTGATTTTCTTTATACTCTCTGCAAGCACCATCAATTCCTTAAACGTGTATCAGGAATCCAAAGCTATGCAACCATTAATTCAGCAATGCACGATTTCATCATCATCACAACCATAAAAGCAATATAAGCAAATCATTTACGAATAAAATTGATAAATGACACCGATTCTCAGTTTCCAACCATAACGGAGACAAAAACAAAAAACAAAAACAAATTTTTTTAAATAAAAATTGGTAGAAAATTTAAGTTTTTTTATACCATCTGCTTTGGCAGGCCTGGATCCCGTACAACCCATGGAAGAAAAATGCTGAAAGTGCGAGAAATCGGGAGAGAAAATCCAGAGGGACCAAAGGAGTGAGCAAGTTGACTAATACATTTATTTATTTTTCCCAAAAAAAAAACGAATAGATAGAATATATCGTTTAGAGAATAAATGAATGTAATTGTAGTTGTAATAATAATAGTGGAAGCGGTTTGATTTGAAGTTTTAGAATTTAATTAAAATTATGCGTGTTTGGACCTTCAAGCGACAGCTATTCTGGTTTGTTACTCCCCCACTTCTTCTGAATCTTCTCAAACTTCTCTTTATTTGCCTTTCATTGTGGGACCCCACCTCTCCCTCTTCTATCTTCTCTCTCACTCATTTTCGCCACGTCACCTTTTCTTTTTCATGTTATTACTCATTTTCACCAATTTGTCATATTAAGACCTACTAATATTGAGAGGTTACATTATTTTATAGCTCTTAATTCTTGATCTTGGATTATTGTATATTTTAATATCTTAACATAGAGCCAGATAATTATCTTAAAATGGCGCTTTTAAATGATTTTTTTAATGCATGAATTTGGAATTGTTTTATCTCAAACGGCAATATATTTTCCTTTTCTCTTTCTAAATAAAACTGGCGTCGAATTAAATAACTTAAGTCAAATCCAAAATCGACTTGGCAACCATTTGTAAAGTGCTGATTTACCCATTCCACCAAATATACATACCATTAACTTCTGAATTGTAACTTGTGACCAGATTTACTTTGATAATCTTGTAGATAAATTATCAAAATTATTTATCTATTTGATTCAAATGATAATTATCAACTCTCTATGTAATATTATCGCTTATGAATAAAATGTAAAAAAAGCTTATATATCTTATAAGTTTGATAAATTGTTAACGGCTTTTTGGATTGCAAAGCTCAAATATAAAATCGTGATAAACTTTGCATCCAAAGTGAACAATATTAAATAATAGGTTAGGGTGCTAAGAAACCACGTCTCGAAGGTTGCCACATACTGCACATGATGTTACAAATGGACCATGTATGGGCAACCTCTCAAAGATTGCCACCTGTGAGACAGGACTTTGTAAATGCTATCAGAGCCTATCCTATCCTAAAGTCCTTTTGGGTTCTGGGTAATGTCTCGACGCATAAAACGCAGAGATGTTACAAATGGTATCAGAGCTACCTCTTGAGATTGTGTAGTGGTATCAGAGCCTATCCTAAAGGCTTTTTGGGCTGTGTGTCGACACATAAAATGCATAGATGTTACAAATGGTATTAGAGTCTATCCAAAAGCCTTTTAGACTATTTGTTGATACACAGTGTAAAATACTATATGCGAGAGTAAATGTTACACTCTATCTACTTATCAAAATCCAAAATTGATTCTTTTTTGTGATATTATGCATTATAACATGTAACATTTATTTACTGTTTTATTCCTTAGAAAACTAATTAGTATTTAATATATTATTTATTACGTTATATTGGCGGTGATAGGAGAATGTAGTAATGTTTAGCTGCAACTGCAAAGAGGAAAGGATTGACGAGTAGGTGAATGAATAGATCGGCTGGAGCCTGGACCTGAATGAAAGCGTTGAAATTCGAAAACGTGCAAGTTGTAACGTACATATAGTCCCATCAAACGACACCGTTCTAAGTCACCTTCAAACTTCGCCCGGTGGTTTGCCCCTCCTTCACGCTTCATCATCCGGAGGTCCACTCTATAAAACTCTCCCATCCTGCGTGGAGGCAGAAGCCGTTGCCAACGTCCACGTCATCTCGCCCTTTCACGTTATTCGCAAAACTAAATTAAAAAGAAAAAAAAAAACTTTTGTTGCATTAATTTCCCCCTCGCATTTTCTGTTCTGGTTTCTTCTCCTCTTTTATCTTTGAATTTAGGGATCAAAAAGCTCGATCTCCATTTTTCTTTAAAACTCAAAAGAAAAAAAAAAAAGCGCGAGTGAGCGAGCAAGCTTTGGTGAGCAACCATGAATATCTTCAGATTGGCAGGAGACATGACTCACTTGATGAGTATTTTAGTTCTTCTTCTCAAAATTTACGCTACCAAATCTTGCTCAGGTAACTTCATTTCTATTCTTTTCATTTGCCGTTTGGTTCTCTAGAAAACGCTGGAAACTAGTGGAAATTGGAGGATACTAAGAGAATCTGTGTTCCTTATTTTTTCTTTTTAGAATACAGTAGTTTTGATAATTTTAATTTCGTGTTTCTTATTGCTTTTGGCTGAAGTTAATTGGAAAATTAGGGTTTCGTTCCGCTTGGTTGTTCAGAGAATTAGCAGAATAATAGAAAATTAGATTTGGAATCGTTCATGCAAATAAAATTGATAACTTAATAAGTTAATTGTTTACATTGGAGTCTCTTACAAATCATCAAATTAACGAGTCATTGCTGCGTTGAAAGGAGATGTGTTAGTGGTAGATTTCATTTGTATTTTTTCTGAATTTACTTTTGGTGATTTAGGGATTTCACTTAAGACTCAAGAACTCTACGCTCTGGTGTTTTTGACGCGGTACTTGGATCTCTTCACCGACTTCATCTCCGTGTACAACACTGTGATGAAGCTGGTATTCATTGGGAGTTCTTTAGCTATTGTTTGGTGCATGAGGGGCCACCGAGTTGTGCGGCGTACCTATGACAAAGAACTTGACACATTTCGCCACCATTTTCTGGTTGCTGCTTGCTTTGTGTTGGCACTGCTTTTTAATGAGAAGTTTACATTTCAGGAGGTGAGAGTGTTAACTTCACTCAGCAGATAACAGCTTCTTTTATAAACATTGAGGTTCCCATTGTCTGTGCAAGGTAAAGAGCATCGTAACCGGTTTTGGTTTTTGGGGTCATTGGGTCCTCCAAGAAAATGCCATGTTGGACCAGTTTGTCCAAGCTGGTTTGAAATATTATAATAAGTTATGTAGATTTGTTATACACTTTGTTCATTGGCTATGGTTACACAGGGGCTTTTACTTCAAGTCTAAGTTCTTGTTTCATACTATAATAATACTTGTTAGCTACCATTTTTTAAGATTCTTGTTTACTTGTTGAAGTAATCCCCAAATTTTGTAACTGAAGCCATCTACCTTTTTAAACTTCTTTTACACTAACAGAAGAAGTAGGCTTCTATGGAGTCTTTATGAAAGAATAAAGCTATTTGAAAAGCTTGCTTATAATCAAATCAAAATATGTACCTCTTGCTTTATATTTTTCATTAAAGTATAAAGCAAGAGGAGATATATCAGTTAAGTGATGAATATCAACTTCTTGTGAAATCTATCATGGTTGTGTGTCATACACAAGGGTACCATTTCATCTTTGTTTTTCTTCAAAACCTGATCCGCTCTTCCTGGCAGCTACTAAGAGCTGTCATTTCTTTTTCTTACTCTTCAAACAAAAATAATGATTGATTGCTAATTTAATCTTGGTTACAGTGAAATTTCTTCTTCACATCATCCTTATGTCATTTGAGAAAATTTTGTTCATTGTTTTTCATTAGTTCTTTTTTTCCAAGTTGCAGCATCTTTTCTTCCTGTTTTATTAATCTTTAAATCTCATAATTTTTATCTATTTGTCCGAAATTTTTATTCAACTCTATTGCAGGTATTCTGGGCATTTTCTATATACTTGGAGGCAGTTGCTATTCTTCCCCAGTTAGTTTTGCTACAGAGAAGTGGAAATGTTGACAATTTAACTGGGCAATATGTTTTCTTTCTTGGGTATGTATGTGTGTCTGTTCTATTATGTACATATAGAAAGTTCTATATGTATTTATATATGTTGACATTTTTCTTTTGCCAAAATATGACCCCTTTTTTTGTCAAAAGGAAATTTAGGTTACTGTTCTTCATTAAGATAAAACATTAAACCCAAAAGAACAGTTTGTCTAAAGTTGTTTTTTTACAGGAAAGAACAGTTTCTCTTTTTGTATTTTTTTAATTTTTTTTTAAAGCTGTAATCCATTCTTAGTGTGAAAGTGAACTTAAATGGAGGCATATGAGGAAATCAATTTTCGTTATGTGTGTGTTTGCAAATTTGACGTCATGGTGAACTTACAAATAATTTGTTGACATACAGAGCATATCGTGCCTTATACATTCTTAACTGGATCTATCGCTATCTCACAGAGCCACGTTTTACTCGGTGGATTGGTAAGCTTTCTCATGAATCAAAGAGATAATATTTTGGTTACTGCTGCATGTGTATGTTTACTAACTTCAATCTTTTGTTGTTGTTTTCTCAGCTTGCGTCTCTGGTATTGTCCAGACAGCTCTATATGCTGATTTTTTCTATTACTATTTCATTAGGTAAGGATATGATGACCTACTTGATTATTATCTTCCTCAGCATTCCTGTGAATGTTTCTAATTGGATTTTTCTTCTTTGCTTATTTTGGCAGCTGGAAAAACAATGCGAAACTTCAGCTACCAGCTTGAGCCAAGCGGGGATGTGTTGGAATTTTAATTTGTTGTTCGGTCAAGGTCGATCTTAAACTTTACTGCTAGCTGATACTTGTGCAAGGGAAGAGGATACTTCAATCATGATACATAGTTCCTACTTTTTGGTTAGATTAAATACCCATGTTTATAAGAGGTTATAGTTTTTGGAAGTTTCTTCAGCCTTCTCATTACTTCTAACCTGTAAAGATGCTATTGAGAAGGCAGAAATCCTGATCTGGCTAACATCATAGTTTGAAGTTTTAGTGCATATACAGTTGATCAGATTGCAACATTGTTCTTTTATCTGAATGGCTTGTGGTAAGGAGTTTGATTACTTGGACATCCTGATGACAGTGTTGAAATTTGTTGGATACTTGGACTTGAATCCTCATTTCTACTTGTTTGCTCTAGTTACTGCTGTTGAGTTTGGAAAACAGTAATATGTTATATGCTTGTGATGTTTCAAAGTTGACGAATTTCTCAGTGAAGATACTATTCAAAGTTTCATGTTAAACAGTTAAAAGTAGCAAATCCTGTGTGATGTTTACACAAAAGAATAAGAAAAGAAAAAAAAAATAGAAGGAAGAAGAAGATATAATCCTAGTAATGGATGCGAAGGGGATATTATTTGAGACCGACACCTGCTCAAATAAATTTATATTTGTACTTAAAATAACATGTAATTGAGCTTTCCTAAACCCGAATAAATATATTTGTCATCGATCAAACCCCAAAGGCTCCAATTATGGCCAAAGTCAATACATTCAAATGTCATGTGGGATGAATGCAAAATTAACTGGATGAATAAAAATAAAAACATTAAATTAAACGAAATGTATTTTAGTCAATAAAAGGGTAATTGTATAAAATAAGAGTTTTTTTTTTTAGGTGTTAAGTAAGGTAGGGTATAATTTTTTATAAAATTAGATTCTTCTTTTTTTTTTTGTGTTAAATAAGACAAGGTTGAATAGTTCACCGATACAATAATTGTGTATAATGTAAGATTTAATGGATTAAAGTTGAAGTGTATAAAGATATTGTATACATAAAATTATTATATGATAAATTTTTTTAGGAAAATTTAAAAAATATTTCTAAGTTCAAATATGAATTATAAAAATAATTTTATTTCTGTAAATTCAATATCATGACCTTCTGTCGAAAGTTGGATATTGTTAGTCGTACCTGTTGTATATCATTGATCATTATTAGATGTTATTCAAAACATAATCTTATAAATTTTGAAGAAGATGGTTACCATTAACAAGGTACCTTAATTTGAGTTGTTTTCTCAAATTTTCGAGAAAAATTAAGGTACAGTTGTTGTACCGGTATAACAACTATTTATTTGTGTAAAAATCGTAAACATGTTGTAAAAGTCATAAACGAATGAATAAAAGTTGTATATAAAAAAATTATAAATAAAAAAATGTAAAAATTATAACTACGATATTTTTCATTCAGATTACGATTTTAAATAAGCGTTTACGGTTTGTATATGTTACAATAAAGCTAATGGGTGGCAGGACCCAAATTTTCCGGATATTTTAATCGTCTGATACAGCAGCCGAAACATTGTTCGCACACGTGTCAATAGATGACTGGAAGAGATATGTGGCAACCATTTCTGACAACGCGGGTTGGCAACGCCACGCCGACAAGCAAAAATATCGTCGGAGTTTGAATACAATTTAAATCGTGCGGAAAACTCCTCTTCCTCACCTCACTTTGACCTTTACAAGGGTTTTAGTTTTTTCTAATAATCGTCAACTTTTTATCTCTAACAAAACCACTCGTTAGGGGCCTTTGCTTCTAATCAAAGCTGTCCCCAACTTTTCAGATCTACTTCACCATCTTCACGGTAAGTCTATCCACTCTTTCTCTCTTATTATTATTATTATTATTATTATTATTTTAGATATCGTTGTATGCTTGCTGATCATAGGGTATTACTTTTTGCTCATTTTTTTTTAATTTTGTTTTTGTTAATTTCTAAAACAACTTTGCTTATTTCTATTATTATTTTACTTTGATGTTTAATTGTATATTGCCCTCAGCATAATTTAATTTAATTCGAGTGCATGTTCTTACTGGATGTATTTAATCTTTGTTATATTAGTATTCATGGTACCGGTCCGGTACTGTTACCGGCCAGTTTCAAGTCAAAACGGTACAATTTTCTCGATAATCCGTTGTATGTTTTCTGTTACTTAACTGATGTTATACACACGAGTAATGTTTTGTTAACTTAAAATTTTGTTACGATTAATCCCAATACAAGGTTGCTTGGATAACGTATTTTTTGTGAATGGGTAGTGATAATGGGTGGATGCATGCAGGTGAGGTTTGTGTGATTTGTGAAGATGGGAGGAGGATTTAGAGTTCTGCATCTGGTGAGGCCGTTCCTTTCGTTCCTGCCAGAGGTTCAGAGTCCTGACAGGAAAATTCCCTTCAGGGAGAAAGTCATATATACTGTCATTTCGCTGTTCATCTTTCTGGTATGCAGTCAACTTCCACTTTATGGTATACATTCCACAACTGGTGCTGATCCCTTTTATTGGATGCGTGTTATTCTTGCATCGAGTCGGGGGACTGTGATGGAACTTGGGATTACACCCATTGTTACATCTGGACTTGTGATGCAACTCTTGGCTGGGTCCAAGATCATTGAAGTAGATAACAGCGTTCGTGAGGATCGTGCACTCTTGTAAGTTGGATGAACTTTGTTATTCTTTCGTTTAGCAGTTTCGGTTCGAAATCCTGGGGTTTCATGAAGGTCTTTTACACCTCCATTATAGTATATTCGGATGCATATTATAGTAAATTTGGATGATATGCATGGTCATGTGCTAATATTTCTCGTTTATTTCTTTGCTATTTGTTTTCAGAAATGGGGCACAGAAGTTGTTGGGCATCCTGATTGCTGTTGGTGAGGCTGTTGCATATGTACTGTCAGGGATGTATGGAAGTGTCGGTCAACTTGGTGTTGGAAATGCTATTCTTATAATTGTTCAACTTTGCTTTGCTGGAATCATAGTAATATGCTTGGATGAGCTTCTCCAGAAGGGATATGGTCTGGGCTCTGGGATTTCCCTGTTCATAGCCACCAACATTTGGTAGGCTGTAAATTTCCTTTTTGTTTTAATGTCCATTATGATATCGTGTGTGATTTTGGAATCCTTAAATCTTTTTCGCTGATCATGTAGTGAAAACATTATTTGGAAAGCTTTTAGCCCAACAACTATCAACAGCGGCCGGGGAGCTGAATTCGAGGGTGCTGTTATTGCATTAATCCATTTTCTGATAGTTAAGCCTGACAAAATTGGTGCTCTGCGAGAGGCCTTCTATAGGCAAAACCTTCCAAATGTTACCAATCTACTCGCTACAGTCTTTATCTTCCTTATTGTTATATACTTCCAAGGTTTCCGTGTGGTATTGCCTGTCAGATCAAAGAACGCCCGTGGACAACAGGGCTCATACCCAATTAAGCTATTTTACACTTCCAACATGCCTATCATTCTCCAATCTGCACTTGTCACGAATCTTTATTTCATCTCCCAGGTACATAAGTTCTTTGAAGAAGGATGAAATTTAATGGTGCACTTTGTCTGTGAGTAACAATAAGCATTACATATTTTATTTTTTGACAGTTGCTCTACAGGAAGTACAGTGGTAATTTCTTTGTAAATCTATTGGGGACGTGGAAAGAGTCTGAATATTCAGGCCAGTCTGTTCCTGTTGGTGGTCTTGCTTACTATGTCACTGCTCCAGCAAGGTGTGAAAACTTCTTGTTTTTATTCCATTTCATTATCCATTTTGTCTGTCAATTCTGTTCAAGTCAACAATTGTGTTATCATTGTGATTAATATATGTATGCTGTACTGTCATTTCTCTATACATGTTCTAATCTCTAGTCTTCCTGTACATTGCAGCTTGGCAGATATGGCAGCAAATCCTTTCCATGCTCTATTCTATCTTGTTTTTATGCTAACAGCCTGTGCACTGTTCTCAAAAACTTGGATTGAAGTCTCTGGGTCTTCTGCACGAGATGTGGCTAAGCAGCTCAAGGTATTTAAAATGGAACTTTTGGTAGTATCAGGGATAATAGACATGCTAATATGTGAAAAAGTGAGACATGATACGCCCCTTAGTTCTGCAGAATAAGAAGATTGATTGATGATTTGCTCTATCGTAATATAACTTATTATTGATTTAATATCTTGTCAATTTCGCTGGTCAGATTTATTTACAATCTATCTACATTTGGATCTATGACCTCTGTTTTTCCTTTTATGTAACTATAGATAAGACTGGCAATCTCAAAGTCATCGATTGAATAACTGTGGTTGAAATATTCTTTTCTGGTTCTGTAGGAGCAAAATATGGTGATGCCTGGACATCGAGACTCAAACCTACAGAAGGAGCTGAACCGCTACATACCTACTGCAGCTGCCTTTGGAGGAATGTGCATTGGTGCATTAACAGTCCTGGCGGACTTCATGGGAGCAATTGGATCAGGAACTGGGATATTGCTCGCTGTTACAATCATATATCAGTACTTTGAGACATTTGAGAAGGAGAGAGCCAGTGAACTAGGCTTCTTTGGTTTTTAAGCTCTTGGTAATCTGCTCTGTTGTTGGGAGATGGCTGGTGATGGAGAAAGTTTTAGTGAGTTCAAATATTTATATAGTTCCCACCCCCGACATCCCCCATGGAGAAAGATTCAGATCGATCTTCAGATTGTAGTTTGCTACATTTAGTTAGCGTTACTGCCAGGAAAACGTTAGAATATTGAGCTGAGGATATAGAAAGAAACAGTTTCTGCCGAAATACTTGATTCAACATTTTTTTTTTAAGTTAAAAAAAAAAAATTCCCAATTGTGTGAATCAATAATGCTATAAACAATTACAGAATGGAGCTCCTTAGGATTGTGCTGGATGAGAAATAGAATCTTAGATATATGACAAGAATAATTACTCGTACCTTTTGGACTTGATGTGCTTTTAAATCTTTTTTGCCAAACAGTCGGCTAGTGAAAATCAGTTTTTTGTAGGCTTGTTAATTAAAAGGTAGATTACTAGAATGGCTGGCCCAAGTTTAACGTTCCCTGGCTACAAATGAATAGCGTTGGATTTATAATTTTTATGTAATTTAAAATTTATAATTTGATATAATAATTTATATGATAAAATCTTGTTAGAGATATAATTTTTTAATTTTTTTTTTAAAAGATTTTTATCATTTAAATTATCTTATAAGGTGTTAGAGTTTAAGTTGCATAAAGATTATAAATCGAATTTAAATTGTATAAAGATTATAAATCTAGTATTAGTATTAGTAGTTCGCTTTCATGCAGAAGCGTAATAAAAGATGGTTAACAATTGATTTATTGTTCTCCAACTCTCAAGTTATAAAAGAGGGTTAATTTAATTATACCGTATCATCCGCTGTCGTTTCTTTCCAAGTTCCACTTGGCAGTTTGAGATTTAAATGGCTTTCTACCAAGCAAAAGAAAGTTTCAGAGAATTCAAAGACAAGGAAGAGATATTCGGTTTATTAAAAAAAAAAAACTTCTTACATGTAAAAGAAGGCCTTTGGCTTTAGACGCCTGTGCACTTTATCTTCTTGTTTATCTGCAAATGCGCTTTGTTTTGTCAAAGCATGTTCCATTCAAATGTGACACGAGAGAATTCATAAAATATATTATATTTAATGACTAGACGAGCATAATATCTACCAAAAAACTGCTTTCTGATTGATTTCTATTGAGACACTTAGAATTGCGTATCCAATTTAGTTAATGGCTTTATTAAATTGATACGGTCCAAGTCTAAGTTTCTTTATGGCATAGCAATGATGGTGTATCGTATAATTGATGTTCTCAAACCTTTTTTTTTTTTTCTCACTGACATCTTTATCTCCCTCGTTTTTGGCTATATTCTTTTGCAATTTGCATTATAGTTAGCTGAAAAGATTGACTCCAGTGAATCATAGATTACAATTACATAAGGCTTCAAAGAGTCCTCTGTTCTCACTTTGAGCTTATCATAAGTCATAAGAGGATTTCACACTAAAGAAACTGAGCTGGGTTTCTTTTCCTTGTGGCCATCATTAATCTCAGCTCATTGAAATTGAAAGCCTTCCATGAAAATCAAAATTTGTCAGAAAAACAATCTCTTATAGAGAAGATTATTTCAATTGTTGCAATAAGATACGAAATGGGTTGTTGATAATGATCAATTCAATGGTTATTCCCTGCTGTGAAACACCACACCAGGGCCCGGGGCAACATTTCTGACGAGGTTGGGTTTGAGCTACATGTAGATGCTGACTTATGGGTAGCAGACTATATAAGACTTTGGTAAACCTATACAGGAATAATAGCACATGAAAATTTGAGAAAATTTCGGCCACCCACAAAGAAATTACGCTCCCCGGTAGGGCCTAAACTGCACACTGATAACAGTAAATTCTGCAGCTTTATTATGGCCGTTGGATTCCCATATCTATGATTAGACCCGTAGCTTTGGCAAGGCTGAAAAGCTGGTGGTACCAAATAGAGGGATAGGAGAGCGTACCAGCAATAATAATAATTATTTTTTTTAATAAATGGTTTCTCAAATTGTTCCTTTCCCTCTGCCCCTCGTATCTCATTCACAGCTGAGTCTCTGCTTTTCGGGCAACTTCTGTAGCTAATAGCTTTCCGTATAGGCCATTTTTTGCGGTTTTTTTTTCTGTCAGTGAAGGTAATGTGAAAGGCCGAGAGGGCCTACACCGCCGAGTCATATCAAATTGGGAATACGGGAATGGGACCTTCAATTCTTTGTTTTTATATATTATTGTTATTCCACTTTGAGATTTTGGGCTCTTTGGCTCGTGACCAGATTCTACATTGTTGAGATTTTTAACTTGGTGAGAAAAACGTTTTCATATGATGCCACCCCTTGCAAATTTTACTAGGTTCTTTAATGATTTTTAACGTTTATAGTTGTTTTATGCTTTTAATTTCATATAGCAAAGATATTTTAGATATTAAAACCATTAAAACATTACTCAAAATTTTCGATCCGTATTATTTTTTTGGACCCAAACTAAAAAATTTTAAAAATTAAAAAAAAAAAGACAAAAGTTGATCAGATTATATTATATAAGTGAACAATAGTGCTACACTTACAATCTAAATATAATATAAAGCCTGCAACCTAATGTAACAAAGGAAATAAAAAATGAATGAAGAAAATTACATCTCCAGTAGAATTTTGTCATATAAATTATAACATCCAATTGTAGACTTTAGATTGTATTTGAGTTATAAATATAGTATTATTTACGACTGAAAATACACTTTATATTTTTAATGAACGGGAACATAATATATATTCGTATTAGAAGCCATCAGGTAGGGGTGTCAATTTTTGACACGACACAGAACACGACTTTGACACGACACGGGTTTAAGCGGATTTGAGTTTTAGCATATTTGTGATCGTGTCGTGTTCGTGTCGGAGATATCAATCCGTTTAATAATCGTGTCGTGTTCGTGTTGAGAGTCTTCAACAAGCGAACACAATTATTACACGACATGATTATGACACAAACACGTTTATGATACGAGTAATACGAATAACGCGAATATATATTATACACGATTGACATGATAACACGATTAACATGAATATTGACACGATTACAAAATAATATTAAATTTAAAAATACTAAACTTAATATTATAGTTTTAGACATTTTAGTCCCTACATGTATCCAAATTAAAAAAAATAGAATTTTAAAACCTAATAAATTTTAAAACTTATGATATTTTTGTCATTTAACAAAAATTAGAAACCTAATTTTGTAACGTGTCATAATCGTGTTAACGGGTTATAATCGTGTCAATCGGGTCGTGTCAATCATGTAAACGTGTCTTAATCGTGTTAGACGGGTTATATTTGTGTCTAACACGAGCATAACCCGTTTATTATTCGTGTTAGTGTGTCGTGTTGTGTTACCTGTTTAATAATCGTATCGTGTTCGTGTTGAGTCTTAATGACACGAACAATAAATGAATCGTGTTAATATTGGATCAATCTTTATCGTATCATAACTCGGCATGATACGAACACGATCCACGAACAGAATTACCACCCCTACAGTCATGACACTCTAGCGACAACCGAAGTTTGGTACAGTCTCGGTGAGTTGCTTCACTTCTAAAATTGGTAACTAGAATACATGAAATGAAATGAAATCTACTCAGAAAAACTCTGAGCTTGTCGTATGTAATAAGAAAAACCATATTCAATCAAGCATCATATTTCTCCTTCTATACTCCAATTGGTCTTTAGAAAGTACTAGACAAAAAAAAAAATCATTTATAAGATAAGAATTATTATACAAGTATTGTGTATACATATATATGGTGACAATAATTAGAAACATAGAAATCATTATATTCTCCCCATTCATTCATTATTCATCACCATGCAAATAATTAAATTCATTAAACTTTGCTTCCATTTCTTAATCTAGACGCCTACTTAATGTCATCTAAAACAGTGTAATTAATCTGTCTTCATTTGCTTTACAAATAAAATTATTATTGCCCATTAAGGCTACTTGTTTTCTTGCCTTTTATTTTTTATTTTTTTGGACTATTGATCTTGCATGCTATCATTGAGGGAGAGACATAGACTTATTTCGTAAGACTCATAGGTCCACATTGTCTTATAATTAGGGTAAATTAACTGGGTTGGTTTGGTTAAGAAATAATTAACAATATTGTAATTGTTTTAGAGTCATCAAAATGGATCTATTTGAGATTTTTCTGAACATTCATCATGCTTTATAAAGTTAAAACAACATGATTAGAAATTTGATTGAAGGCAAAACCTCCCGGCATATTGGTTACTAAATTAGTATTTTTCATGTTGCATGCCTAAGAAAGAAAGGTGAGAGTTTGTCAATTGAGGACTCGATAGTGCCTAGATGAATCATTATTTCAATTCTGTATTCAACAAACAAACTTGGGTTAGATCATAGTCATAGATGTGCTTTGTTTGTGTGGCCCCATTAATGGATGAAATAAGTAGGGGACAAAGCCCTCTAAGAAGCTTCATTTATGTAACAACACTAATTGCCACAATAATTTTTAAAGTGAGCATCTTATCTTTAGCTCCAAGTTCATATAATTATTTACAACATTAATTTTAACTATTTCATATATCTGATCAACTGATCATGCCCAGTAAACCCATTAATTATATATCCTAGCTATACCTCATTCTAGTGGGTTATTATAAAATCAAGTATTAATTATACTATCACTAATTTTGAGTCAATCTAGGCATTTGCCTCACTTACAAAACACACAATCTAATATTATAATTCAAGACTACTTCTCTACATCAGTGAATTTGTTCACTGATGAGAACATAAAACCATTTTTTTCCTTTTATTTCATCTTTTAAAAATGCCTATTAGCTTATGGGTCACATCTCTTGAATTTGAACACTTTTTAGGCTCTCCTTTAATTTACCATCAATCACAAACTTTCTTTGTGTCTTATTGTCTGCTAAATGCTATTGACGTCAGTGACCACTATCACTAGTCAGAAACAAGTACAGTCTAGCAAATTGACACCTATTAATTACACATAAATTCCCATCACTTAAATTTCCTAGATTGGGTTAGGTTTGTTTTAGTTAGGTGGCTTAAAAAAATATAAATCATGATTAAGGATGGACTAATTTGTTTCCCATGTTTTAATCACGTTGGTCCACCAAATGCTTCTAGGTCCAACTTTGGTTTAAATTTAAAATATCTCTAAAGCAATCCAAGACATCTATTGTGTACTTATAGTCTTTTTCATGCCTTTACACCATCATTCCGTATGTATAATCACGCTTGATACAATATTTTTATCGTTTTCAGAAGAATTTTTCTTCTCTTCTTCCACCAAATCCGTTTATAATTGATAATCTTATGTCATTTTGGTGTTACCCATTTGATAATTGTCATTGGTCATGTCCCACACCTCAACGTTGTTTTGGTCACAATCTTCTTTCGGCATGTCCTTTTATAAGATTTTCTTCATCTTTTTTCCTTAAGAGTTTTACTAAATGAACTAATAGAGTTTTCCCGATCAATAAACAAAGCTTTTTCAACCATAATTAATGCATTTTATGCAAGACAATGCATTGATTTGAAATGGATAAACAGTTAGCCCACAAAGTGAATTCTGAATGACGAAGCACTAAATCATTTTGGGATTGAAAAATAATGCAAGTGCCAGCTGCTTTTTTGCTAACTGAGCTTCTCTTCATTGAATATTCTCCATCTACTTCGAACCTGGAAGCTTCTACTATTTAATTTCCAGCAACTTCTTGTCTTCCGATCTAACTCTTATAATAACAAAATCTAAAAACTCTCTCAAAAACATAAATTCATCTAAAATCTGATAACCGGGTATTGTTGTAATTTGGAGGATCAAATATTATATTATTCCATTCTAACTATTAATTGTTAAGAAATGCAGCCCCCATTTATTAATTTTCAGTGGAAAAAAGGTGCCAACGTAAAACACTGTACTAACTAGAATTAAAGAGAGAATATGCTAATTACAGAGCCAATTGCCACAGTTGGCAGTATCAGATTATGTCACAGTCCAAATCTCAAGTGTCAGATTATCTGAACTGAACCTGCTTTCAGTTCCCTGTGTGCCCACCAAGAAATCAAAACACAATCAACTGTTCCCATATTCTGTCCAACTCCAATCGTCTGTGACCTGCTTACAATCACCTAACCTTCACTTCCACACCGACTCATACTAAATCAAAGAATTTCCCATCATTAATTGACACAATTAACTTAATCTACAGTTTACTAAACCGTGCAACATGTAGTCCAGCAGCTCATTTTCTGGTATACATGGCATGTCAATGGGGTCCAACTCATGGTGGACATCAATCAATCAACAAATAGAGTAGGGTCCACGTACATCATCACCATCTCTTCTCTGTATAGCAGTGAGCCAGGACTGCAAGATCACATCAAGAAATGCGTCCAGGCTCATACTCATTCGATTATTACAAATATGACACTTATTCTCAGTAATTACCAACCCTACTACAACCGTTCACACCTTTTTTTTTTTTGATTTCCCGCGCTTTAAATCCCACTTTTTTATTATTTATTTATTTTTTATTAAATCTATCCCCACCTCTCTCTCCGGCTCCAATCCGATAGTCAAAGTTGTTTGCTTTGCTTTTCTTGTCACTACAGTCACTTTCTATCGCAACCCTTCTGTTAAGTTTTCTCCTCACTTTTTTTCTCACACTGTAAAGTACTTACTCTCTTTATCCTTTGATAGATTTGTTTCGTTTGTTGATCGAATGGAAACAATGGAGACAATAATGAAACCCAAATCAGCTCCCAACGGGAAGAGCAAGCTAGCCAAGACGTTTCAGAAAGTTATCAACTTGAGGACTGCAACGAAAAATATTGCATCCAACAATGGGATTGGGATTTGTATGCTCACCTCGCAGCGCAAGTTTGAAGAAGGTGATTCATTCTGCATCAAAAGGAGTAGTAATAATCAAATAGACAAGCATGGAGATCCTAGGGCCAGGCACAGGGCGGTGATGGAAGCCCTGGTGGCGAAGCTTTTTGCTGGGATCACTTCGATCAAAGCTGCTTATGCTGAGCTGCAAATGGCTCAGAATCCTTACAATAGTGAGGCGATTCACGTTGCAGACCAAGCAGTTGTTGATGAGTTGAAAGCCATATCTGAGTTGAAACGGAGTTTCCTGAAGAAAGAGCTTGATCTTTCACCTCAAGTGACTATAATGTTAGCGGAGATTCAGGAGCAACAGAGTTTGATGAAGACTTATGGAATCACAATCAAAAAGCTGGAGGCTGAAGTTGAGACGAAAGATTCGGAGATTTCTGTACTGAAGAGACAGCTTGAACAGTCTATTGCGTTTAACAAGTCCCTGGAAAAGAGACTGAACGCTAGTGGACCTATAACAATCCTGGAAAATCTTCAGCTTTCAGCTTTGAATCCTAGCCACTTTGTTCAGTTCCTTCACTACACGTTAAGATCTGTCAGAAGTTTTGTTAAGTTGATGAATCGAGAAATGGAGTTGGCTCAGTGGGATATGGATGCAGCAGCCAGAGTTATTGAACCTGAAGCAATTTTCACCAAACCAAGCCACAGATACTTCGCCTTTGAATCCTTTGTCTGCAAGACAATGCTGGAAGGTTTCGATTCTCCGAATTTTTTACTACGTAGCGAGTCTCAGTCTTTCAACAGTGTCTCCCGGGACCAGTATCTGAACGAATTCAAGAGACTCAAATCAATGAATGTAAAGCACTTCCTCGCTCAAAAGCCAGACTCTGCTTTCGCCAAGTTCACTCGCGCTAAGTATCTTCATTTAGTCCACGCAAAAATGGAGTGCTCTCTTTTTGGTAACTTGAACCAGCGAAAGCTCATAAACGCTGGAGAAATCCCAGATTCCGCTTTCTTCACAGCGTTTGCTGAGATGGCGAAGCGGGTTTGGCTTCTGCACTGCCTGGCGTTCTCATTTGATCAAGAAGTTAGCATTTTCCAGGTGCCGAGAAAATGCAGATTTTCGGAAGTTTACATGGAGAATGTGAGTGATGACTCGGTTGTTTCCAGCGAAATAGCTGATTACAGTGATGATTTCCGTGTTAATTTCACAGTTGTGCCTGGGTTCAAGATTGGGAAAACTGTGATTCAGAGTCAGGTTTATTTATCTCCGGTGACAGTGATTTCCCCTGCAAGTTGTTAGCTTGTTCTTAGAAAAAATATACTTTTTAAAGTTGTTGGTATAATTGTATATTGTAATCAGTTCAGATATGGAAAAATGAAAAACTGTTGAAAAGGCTCAATTTTTACAAGCTTGAAAATGGGCAACTTGGTCCCGTAATTTCATTGTCCAATTTACAAACGAAACATATTCAATTCCCATTAGTGCTTGCCTGAGTAAAATTTCAACCATTCTGATGCACTGGATTTGGACACAGACAGAGACAGAGCATTCAATTTGGCCAAAGTAATTGCAATGGCAATGGCGATGCCCCTTTATGTGGGTCAATTGAACATCTTAGCGTCCCTACTTCGCCGAAAGGATTTGGGCAGAGATGTTCACACGCGTGCCTCTGCCGCAGATTGTTTGGGGCATAAAATAATCCATATCATATCCATGTAAAAGATGCTAGTCTCTATCATCTTCGACAATATATTATTATGTCTCATTTGATATTAGTCCTCTCACACTGATTAGTTAACGATCTTTCCTCATTCTTCAACCTAAGGTACATTTTTGGTTGTTGGCAGATGGCAACTCACCCCTTGATCACTGAAGAATTATCCCATCAGCTTTCTTTTAGAGTAACAATCTGTGTGCAAAACAATTCTACGCATATTTTGATGTGATATATCACTAACTACTTACACTGGTATAACTTTCTATCACATACACGACATATACAAAAATTAGGTATAGCATAATCTTCCTTTTTTCTTTTACCGTTCTGTTTCATTAAGTCTCTAAGAACTTTGCCTAAGCTTAAGATGTATTCTACCTTCTGTGTACCTGCTCAACATAAACTATCACTAATTTCTTGTTTGGAATTGCGTTAGCACTTCCAAGCTGAAGACAGTGTCTTCCGAATACAAGAGATAGAAACGAGGCAACAAGAAATGTGGGCAAGTTGCACCAACAAATAAGATAACATTGGAACCGCTAAATTGCAAAAAAATTCTATAGAATTTACAGGTTTATTAAGCGAAAGAATTATCAAAATAACAGAAAAAAACTTCACCCAAAAGATCAAAGAGAAAGAACCAACAGTTGAAAACTATAGAACCACCCGATCTTCATCTCCCACCGTCAAATTGTTTACTTATCAAGGCCTGAAGGCTCATAAAAATGTGTCACCTACGTGGTTCACGAAGCTATTGCTAAGATAAACTTGCTCCCTTTACATGTATATGATGAAAAATTATTCGAGAATTTCATCCACTTCCAAGTCAACCACCATAAATGAATCCAGTATGTTCCTTGAACGATCTAATTGTAATTTGTACCAGACTGACACTAAAGATTCTGTTTTCAAGGTAAAATCCCACTCCCCATGTCAGCGAGTTCTATGGCACAGACAAAACAAGCTGCCCATGTTTCTCAATTGGCCATCAAACGATCAAAAACTGACATACACAATTTTTCTTCAGTTTGCTACACTCCCAAATTGAGCAGAAAATGATCGGCACCCGTACCTTGATTCACAGGCCAGTATGCTATTCTTTCCCAACTGACTTAATAAGAATTAAGCCACAAGTAGCACTAATGAAGGAAGAGTTCAAGAAGAGCCAGGGGGGGACCCAACTTCTGGCGAGGGAGCAGGATCCGAAGCATCTGCCAGTGCATCAAGCATGGTTACAACCTCTGTTGTGTCATCCAAATAGTACTTAGCTTTGCTTGGTTTTTGTCCAACAGTGCTGGCAAACACAGATGTATTAGACGAGAGGATGCCGTTCGTCACAGCATTGCTGATGATCTCAAACATGTCCTCATCAGATCTGTCATCGCCAATACAAAGTACAAAATCAGCAGGCCTCCCCCGCTCTGCCATTGATGAGAAGATCTTTTCTGCAACCAGACCTTTGGTGACTCCCTGAAAGCCACAGTAAAAATTTGTTTGATACAATGTGTTTTCTCACAATAGAGAAACGTTGTCAACAACCTAAAAACATCAGAACAGCAGTATGACAAGAACATAGTACACAAAACAAATTCTTTACACCATTGGCTTTAAGAGCTACCAATTCTCCATGGAAAGTTAGCTCACTCTAGAAGGATTATAATCTTCGTGAGTTGGCCTGATAATGTTAATTTTTGCAGTGTACAAACTACAGATTTATTATTTACTTTTTTTTTTTCGAGAGGGATAAAATATTATATAAACCAAGAATCTGACTAAATATATTTAAGCATGTAGCATTGATGAATATGCAGCTTTGTTGTGGCCCAATATTCAACAGTTGAAGAAAAAGAAATTGTCCCCACATTGTATGTCTATGTAACTCTGGGCACCTTTTTATTTCCTGTTTCCATTCAATTAAGGTTTGAACCTAATATTTACCCCACCCACCCTCTCTCAAGCCTTTAACACGTAAGCCAAGAACCAAAAAAGTTCTCAACAATCATGTCTAAGCAGAGTTGAATAATGGTTAAATTTTTTAAGAATTCCGCAAAAAATACACCGGATGAATAGTTTAGCAGCATTGTCACCAGCATATGACAGCTCGAAGAAAATTACTTCCAGATAGTCTAAAATTTAAGTTGAAATATGTACCTGTGGCTTTACTTCCACAATGAACTGACCCCTTTTTACAACAACAGGTTCATTTGCCAGCACACTTTCTAAATGTTCCAACATTTCTTTGGCTTGACTAGATCCAAAAAGTGGGTCCGCATCACGATGGTGCCAAACCAAGGCACTTTCCTTGGTCTCAATAGAAGAGCCATCAGTGGCCTCCGTATACAGTTTCATAATAGGCTCAGCTATCTGTATCCAACCAGCATCACCACTCTGACTGGTAGTTTCCCAGTCTTCAGTCGAAGGCCACCTGACAACCACTCAATTTAGTGCTAGTTCAAATGGCTAACAACAACCCAAGAACCAAGATGTGAAAATAAATAAAAAGTTGAAAAAGAAAAGGTTGATAATTCAATACCTCAAAAAATAACCATGTTCAGCAGCAATTCCAAGTTTTTTGCACGAAGAAAACCACTTGCCTAGACTATCCCTTCCTCTCCCGCTAACAACAAAAACAGTGTTCTTGACATCATCACACAGAGCATTAATAATCGAGATCACTTCTTGACTTGGGGCCTTGTTGATAGATGTTTGGGGCATTACAGTACCATCATAATCAAACAGTATAGCCCTATTTTTGGACTTCAAATATGCAGAGACAATAGCATCAATTGACAACTTTCTGAAATTGGGATCCAGTGCCACAACTCTAAAACCGAAGCTTAAGCCAATTCCCCAACAACGTCTTCTGAAATGATCTTTGCAACTCCTTTCCATATCTTGGAAGAAGCTACGAGCCCAGTATGCTGCATCATGTGTACTGACATATCTGTAATGCTTCTCATGACGCAACTGCTTCTCAGAATCATGCATTGAAATTGCCTCATTCATTGCCTCTGCAGCTGCTTCAATGTTCCATGGATTGACTCGAATTGCACCACTAAGTGAAGGAGAGCATCCAATGAACTCTGATACTACAAGCATGCTCTTCTTTGGCCCACATGATTCTGAAGAAGACTCTGATCCAGAAACTCCTTGCCTGCATACAACGTACTCATAAGGGGTAAGGTTCATCCCATCCCTCACAGCAGAGACCACAACACACTCAGCAATGGTGTAATATGCAGCTCTTTCACTAAGAGATACTGGTCTATCAATGAAGACAATTGGTTCATAACCAGGTTGGCGAAATGTATCATTAATTCTCTTGCAGGTTGAATGTATTACAGCCTGTATTTCCTCAAGATCCCTACCCCTTCCTCTAGCAGGGTTTATAATCTGTACCAAAACTGCCCTTCCCTGCCACTTCGGGTGCTGCTTCAGCAAATGTTCCATTGCCAATAGCTTCAAATCAACACCTTTAAAAATGTCCATATCATCAACACCAAGCAACACAGTCTTTCCTTCAAACTGCTGTTTAAGCTCCTGTACTCTCCACTCTTTATCAGCAAGTCCCAAGACAGTCTCAATCTGTCCCATGTGAATCCCAACTGGCATAATCTTTATCCCAACAGTCCTTCCATAGTACTCAAGCCCTATATAACCCCTCTTTGACTGATACTCCAAACCCAACATACGACTACAACAAGACAGAAAATGTCGTGCATAATCAAAAGTGTGAAAACCAATAAGGTCTGAATTCAAAAGTGCTTTTAGAATCTCTTCCCTCACAGGCAAAGTCCTATATATCTCTGAGGAGGGGAATGGACTATGAAGAAAAAACCCCATTCTCAATCTATTAAATCTTCTTCTCAAGAATGTAGGAAGCACCATCAAATGATAATCGTGAATCCAAACATAATCATCTTCTGGGTTTATAACCTCAATCACCTTTTGAGAGAAAATCTTATTAGCTGATACATATGCCTCCCACAAAGACCTATCAAACCTCCCTCCATGAGTAGCCGAAAATGGAAGCATATAGTGGAAAAGTGGCCATAAATGCTGCTTGCAAAATCCATGATAAAACTTCGTCAAAATGTCTTGTGGCAAAAATGCTGGCACACACTTAAACTTATCCAACAAAAGCTGTGACACGTCATCCTGTTCACTCAATTCAACGTCTACTTTCAGTGATCCTACATATATAACCTCCATATCTTCAGGCAAACCATCTTTTATATGTAATAACAAAGAATCCTCATCCCAACAAAAGCTCCACCCTTTATTATCTGGTCTACGCTTAGCCTTTACGGGCAACTGATTCGCTACAATTATAATGCGATCTTGAATCACAGACGACGGTACATCCGAACTCACACTGTTAGCTTGATCATCATCAAGCTCAGAAATAACACCAGGAACAGTCATTACTCTTGGTAATCTTTTCTTATCACGACTTTGACCCATCACAGGAAAATTACCAGAGGCTAGATCTAAAAGATTGGTATATGATCTTGACATCATCTTTAACAACTTCTTGTTATTACCCTCAAATCAAAAGAATACCTCTACAAGATGTCAGGATTCTAAACCAGACCCAAGATTGGTTCCCTCTGTGAAATGACTATAATTTCTCAAGATCTGTAAAAGAGTATCAAGGAAAACCACATCATTACGAAACTCACCAATCAATGATCACATAGAAACACTATTTACATTCAATCAATGAAACATTACCGATTACAATCCATGATTACAATCAAAATACATCATCTTCATCACACACACACACACACACACACTATATATATATATATATATATATATATATATATATATATAACAATCTTAAGTCAACTTGAAAACTATGTATACGTATATTCGTACATATATATTAAAATTTAAAAATGATACATAAAACACTGACCTTTGCTCAGCTTTGAAAAAGAGAATTGAATCCTTATCCCGCACAGATTGGATCAAAAAATTAGAAATTGAAAACCAAAACCACAAAAAAAACTAATTTTTCAGAGTAGCAAGGAAATGAAATCTAGGGTTTTGTTGCTTGGTTCTCCCTTTATTTCAAGAGTCACATTTACAATCTCTCTCTCTCTCTCTCCTTTTCTCTGGCTCCCTCTACAAACAAAATGCTTCTTTCTTTAGAAATTTTTTATTTTTTCAGGATAATAAAATATTAAAGATTTTAGAATAATTTTCCTTTTTTTTTTTTTCAAAAAAAGAAGAGGATAAGGTCGGCCAGTAGACTATCCGGTGATGCCAGCTGGCAATGCCAAGTTTTTCCTCTCACGCGCCTCTTTCTCCCTGTTCCCTAGGCAGCTGCCGACGTGTCACTCGTTTAACTTCACCCCCATTACTTACTAAATGCCACCTCGTCCCGCACGTCACCCTACCAAAGCCACCACATGTTTCACGCACCACCAAACATCTTCTGCCACCTGCCACTCGCCCCGTAACACGTGATCCAATGTCCACCTCGCTTGGCACGTGTCAACGAACGAACTACAGTGACTCGGGGTAGTTTGTGGTCCAAGTAGTACCTGAATACCAAGAGTGGGGACTCCTGAACTAGTTGTCCGCTCAGGATGTCGCCACGTGGATCGATAAATAGAGGATAAGGTGGAACAAGTGGTGACCTGTTTAATGAATTACGTCACGTATGACAATCTTGATGATGTGGCAACATATGGTTTTTTTGTTTTTTTTTTTTTGAAATTTTCTTATTGGTTACAGGTTGTGGACATGGTTTGGCGATAGTTGGTGGTATATATGTAAATATATATATATATATAAAATACTCTTGGTTGGGGTGACTCTGTTCTGAAGTTTATGCGTGAAATGTCATGTTTGTCCATCCAATTTTCTCTATATACTATTACTACCCTTCTTAAATTTTCTTCAAAACATTTTATTTTGACCCATTTTCAAACTATGAGAAAATGCTATAACTGGATCAAAATTCTTCTCTTTAAGTAATTGTAAATGTGAAAATTAATTAAGAAATAGGATGCACACTATTAAAAACAGAACAGGGTAACGGGGATAAACAAGATAGAATAGGTTAGATGTTAACATGTCTTGTCTAGTAATTATAGAAGATTAATGATTTATATAAATCTAAAACTCTCTTTTCAAACAAATATAAGATAAGATATTTTGACTAAAAAAGATACCCAACAACGGATAATGGCCAAATCTGGTGAACAGTAACGAGGCTGCATTGCTCAATTCATTGTTGCTTTTGCCTAATCTGAACATGTTGCACCGTGAAAGTGACAGGGCATATAGTAGCTAGCCAACTAAATCTAATCATCAAACTATACATATGGTGGAGAAATTTTCATTTCTTTAATCGCATACAGAAAAAAACAACTTGAGAAGAAGAAAAGTTAGATCAATAATAAAATGAAATTTATTACAACTTGAATGGATTTCCACATTTGGAATGCAAATTCCCTTGTCTGTTTTCCCACAGATGAAACCCATGTTGGGTTTTGCCTCACCACACAAGTTAAGTTGATAATAGATATCTTTCATAGCTCCCTCTTTTTGTGTATCTTAAGAAATAATAAAATTAAAAAAAAACTCAAAATTATTTAACAATATAAAAGTAATGCTTTATTCCTCATTTCTTGTTTTTTAAACAAAAGTAGAGAGCAAAATGTTAATGCAACTAAATTATAGGTCTAACACTACTATTGTAATAATCGTTTGTTAATGAAGTGCATGATTAAGAAAGATGGAGATAATCACCAACTGAAAGCTATATGTCATCAGGATACGACTTGCAAAGGTTGATATATATATATATCTAAGCATGGGCCCTAGCTATTAGAAGAGAAAATAAAGCTACTCTTGATTCTTTTGGATTCGAAGAAAACAAAGTTGAGATGGATACAGAATGTACATGGACTTGTTGGGACTCTTGGGAGGGGAAGAAGCAAGGCATTGGCTTTGCGCGTGCAATTGTAACTTTCAGAAGCCATTGTGTAATCCAGCTATGTCTATGAGGTGCTTGTCCAGCTTCTTCTAGGTGGACTCCACCTCAAAAGCTTTTGCTAGCTAGCAATACATTTTGGACAGATTAACTATTCTCGTGATCTTGGTTTGGAACTTCTGTATTCTTTTGCTTTGTTCATAGATATAATAAACAATATATAGTTAACAATGATATCTTTTTGGCTCCTCTTTGTGCTAATAAGCATAGTACTTCCCATACTAAGTTTCAGACAAATAAATAAAATTAATCAGACAACCCAGGCTCCTAAACAGCTTTTTCCCTATAAGACATCAAATTTCTGCACTAGCTGGCTCTACATTTGTCTATTTGTTTATTTCATAATAATAATCATACTTAATTTGGTACCCACATTGTGGAATCATAATTTTCAATGAATTTGGTCCCAGATGCTGCCATATTCTTTTATTTCAATGCATTGTACCTGCCAGAGCTATCTCTAGTTTAAAAAGAATAGAATCAAAATTAATAAACATATTTCAAGGAGTGATACAATCATACATCTATGGAGAAAAAAGTTAGGGAAGACGTGTTTCCCATTCTTTTGTGGCCACAAAGACAGGAGATAATGGGGTATGCATGACAGTTCCAATGAATTCTTTTACAGATTATTAAATTGATTAAAGTAAATGTTACCTTTGGACAACTATATATATATATTATAAATGCTCAACGCTTTTCAAGCTAATTTGTACAATTCACATCATTTGGCATATTCCTCGATAAGTTCTACCTAGAGCTTTACCTCTTTATTACAAACCCATCTAAGATTGATGAGCTTCATGCCCATTATTAATCTCTCTCCTTCAATGAATATATGCCACAGAAAAAAGTGATAAAGGCCATCAATCTATATATATGGTGAATATATTAAAGTGATTTTACGGAGCATATGTAAACTCGTTGCATTCTCATTTGCTCTCTTTCTCCAAAGTGTTTTCTTTTTTTTTCTTTTTTCAATCAAATATGGTGGATTCGAGCTTTCTATATCTCATCCTTAGTTGATTCCTAAATGTTGGAGCGTCCAGATTTAATGACCAAGAAAGTTCTTTGTTGAAAATAACGAGGAAAACAACCATTATCGTCAATTCAAACAAACAAGAAAAAACAATAGATAAGTACAAGAAACAACATATTAAACCAATCAAAATTAATCCCTGGTGATATATCCAATGTAAAATTTTTAACAAATTCTAATGCTATTTTTCTTGGACATAATTGTTGCCGGTTGAGACTCCGGCTGACACAATCATGACTTCAAAGAATGAGAAAATTTCGGTTGAATTTGCCACCAGGATGGTTCGAAAGTGGCAGGAGACTTATCAGTGGGTACCAATACTTGGAACTGTGGCTGCTGTTGCAGTGGCTTTTGCAGCCGGTGCCAACAATCTTCCAGCTCCGGTCTGTTAATTTCTTTCTTCATCATTTCATATGTAAAGCATGATCCAACAAATTAAAAAAGATTTTAAGGAAAAAGTCAACTTTGAAGCTATCAGAAAGAGTTCACATGGTTAGGCTTATTGCAGTACCATAAGTACTTTAGTGTTCATAATGATGATGAGTGTCTAGACATAAATGATCCAAGCACGAGTCCACTGCATGACCCTAGTTTACTTTTGCATTTTTCTGTAGCCTCTGAAAATGTTTTGTTGTTGAATGGCAGTTCTCAACACCTGTAGGGTCAGGAGCATTGACCCTTCTGAAGGCCTCAATAACGGCTTGCCTAATCTATGTCCCTGGAGCAGCATTCGCGAGCAACAGCACTGTTAATACCTTATTTTCTGATGTAGGGCCACAGGCAAATGATTGTGTGCTTTTGTTTTATTTTATTCACTTTTATGGTCAGAAGAATATGTACAATATAGCACAAAATTTTGATCAAGTACTATGAAAATATTGCTTTAGGAATTAAATTTTAATGATGAGAGCTGAAAATTTATTTTGTTGTCTCAGTTTCTGAAGGAAAATCAACCAAGTGAAGGTTTCTTGATGTGGAGTATAGTAGTAGTTCTCATCAGTGCAAGTACTTCACAGCACTTTGGTCCTTAATTGCATGTATTGTTTATTTTACAGAAATAATCAGCTCAATGCTATAATTCCCTTTAGAAGATAAAGCTATTGCAGTAATATCTTTTTTCTAATGTCCCCTAGCCTATACTTTGGCACAGCAATCTGGCTGGCAATTGCAACATACTTGGAGTTACCAGTGTCGTCTCAACAAGCGACACAGGGTGCTTTGCTAGGAACCATGCTAGTTACTGAAGGTTTTGACTACATTCCCATGTGGAACAAGGTAAAGACAAAATATTTAAGCACTATTTGATTTTTGCCGAGGATCGATTCCTTCTTCTGAAATCATATCATGAATTGAGTGTCATATTTTGAGTTGGCAGCGTAAATGTTCCTAGTGTTTATATAAGGATTAATCAGCATTTGATTTTTTGATGTGCATATGGAAATTGTAAAATTTGACAATTCAGTTCTGAGTTCTGATTCTTTAGTGATGATGTAATGCAGAATGAAAATCACAATTTTAACGGTGGAGGACTCCTCTGGATATTTCTCGAATGGACTGTAGCTCCATTACTTGCCTGCATATGTGCATATATCCTCTTCATTCTCTTGAAGGCTTGTCTACTTCGCCGGGAAAATGCAACAAAGAGGATTCTCATTTTCCTCCCTATTGACTTTGGAATATCCGCAGGACTGCTTTGCCTCTTTCTCATGTATCAGGTTGTTTACACTTTACATTAAGCTTTATAATGTATGCTCTTTACCCTTCTCTCTAAGAATCATGAATCATATTTCTTTGATTGAATTTCATATACAAATAAGTTCATATTTCCTGCATCACATTTTCAAACTCATTTTGCTGAAAATAATATGAACTCCACCTAAAGAAGGATTTCCACTCCTGTTTTACAGTGCTTGTGCAAGGTGGGGCAGAGCGTGACAAATTATGACTTTTATCCCCCGAACCCATCTTTAGAGATCATATAATCACAATGTAGAAATAATCACATTATATTTACCTTAGACTAAGAAAACGAAGAGTCTTGACTTACGAGAGCCTATGCATTACTTAAGTGTGCTTTTCATTTTAAGGAAACTGAAACTTGATAAAGCATTTAAATTTCATCAGTAATCTTAATGAAAAAACTGAGATAGGCTAAATTTTCACAAGGTAAATTATTCAGAACTTTTCTTGCTTCAACATTTTGATTATTCTACACATAATTACTTGCATTGCCTTGGTATTTGGATAACAGGTGATAGCAAAAATAGTGAATGTTCCCACTTGGGCTGTCATAGCTGCCATTGCACTGGCCACATTCATTGGAGCGCTCTTATCTTTGGTAAATAGTCTAAATATATTTGGACTTCGGATCCATTATAAATCATGTTGTTAAATCAATCATGTCCACTTTATTTCTTCTTCTTCTTGTTTAATATTTGAATTTGGTTTTGCAATAGGTTGTTGTGGTCCCTTTAGCTATAAAAAAATTTGATGCCACTAAAGAATATAGGAATGCAAAGAAAAACACAACTGAAAAGCAACAATCTGTTGAAAGTCAGGAACAAAACGGTGATACAAAAGGGGAAGACGATGTTGAAGAAATGTTGAGGGACTTTATGGAGATGAGAGTACTTGAAACAGTGTATGAGGAGGAAGAGCGAAGCTGGGCCTCACCGGATGGAATCCAAACAATCAAAAATCCTGACCAGGCTCAGCCAACATCCCATAATAATTTGACCGAGCAATGTACACAATTTAAACAATTGCTTGAATTTACTCCAAACCAATTGGTTCAATCAAAGAACTTTCAGAAGATTGAAAAACCAAGATCGGTTGAAATTCCCTACAAGTTCTTCAAGAATTTAACAAAATCCACTGTGTCTCCAGTAAGTAATGCAGAAACTATTGAGTATGATTTTGCTTTTTAGGCCAATATTTTTTTGCTACTAAGTCAAGAAATTTCTTGACAATTATTGTTAAATTATGTTGGCTCTGCGAATCTGTACATTTCTGTGATGAAACAGGTTTTCGAGTATGACAGGCAAACCCTCATTCGGCATGCTTTAGCAGAAAAATATGATGAGATAGAAGAATTCTTCAGTTTTCCACAGCTTCTAGCTTCTAGTATCTTTGCGTACGTTTACTCTTGTACTTAACAAAAACCACCAACAGGAGAAAACATATCGCAATTCATGGAATAAATCGAAATCACTAAATTTTTTTATATATGTGCAGTCTCATTCAATCTGCAAGTGAAATAGCTGCCATTGTGAGTCCATATGGAGCTATAGTTGACATTTTTAAACATAGAGCAAAATATTCTGGGAATGGGGAAGATTTGGTGAGTTTGCTTTCTATTCTTCTCCAAGCACACGGCTTCCACCCTGTTTGCACTTCAAATTCTTAATAAAAAACATCAACTGCTTAACCAAATTCTTGGGCATTATATCTGTTACTGCATTTTATGTAGTTCATTACACTTTAAATTCTTATACTGAGAGAAATACAATAATCACAAGTAAGATGTTTTCAGAAGTCTATACATGTTAGCTGGTGGTTTAGAGCTGTTGGAGGACTTGCTGCAGCAATGGGGTTCTTTGTGTTTGGATGGAGGCTAACTCAATGCCTTGGCGGCAAGCTGACATACATGAGCAATTCTAGAGGACTGGCAGCACAATTGTCCACTGTGGCGGCAGTGATCATAGTAACTAGGATAAATCTACCTGTGGCAAGTGTGCATGCTTTTGTTGGATCTTTGGTAGGAGTTGGTATAGCAGATGATGTTCAGGTAAGATTCTTTAGCTAATATATATATTTTTTCTTTGCTTGCTTTCATTAACCCAAATGACCCATAAAATGATTTTACCATACCGAAATTTCTGATGTTAAGACTTGTATCTTGGCTTTCCAGAATGTGAACTGGAAGCTACTATTGAAATTCCTATGTGGATGGTTGATGACCATAGTATTCTCTTGCGCGGTTGCTTATATGATCTTCTCTGCGACCATTCACGCACCAGCCTATGCAGTGCCCTGATCTTATAATGTGGCATCATTACACTAAATATACACACCATTCAATTTGTAATATACTTATCGTTTGTATCACAAATTTTTTGACATTTCATTATGTTTGCTTCCGTGAAAAAAAAAAGTTATACCATACCAAATTATACACACCAATAGGAACAAATAAGTAGTTTTGGAAATATATAAAATGTTACTATTTCGTACTATAATTTTTTTTCCTAAATATTGTAATAGCTTCTATATCTCAGTTACAATTTTTACATTATTTCTTATACAATTTAATTTTCTAAAGAAAAGTAGAGCCACTAAAAACCCACCCCAGCTCCAAAAATTGAATTTTTAGTTCTGAAAATGAAAATTGACTTTCTAGGTAGTTTCTTTTCTCATTCTTAATGTTAGGAGATAATTGGAAAACATATTAAACATGAACAGTAATAAAGTATGAACAAATTGCAAATCACATGCATAAAGAGATACAATATTATTATTTATCTTCTAGAGGAAAGAATAATACTAGATTTATAACATTCATATAATTTAAATTTTACAACGTGACTTGACAGCTTATATGACGAAAATTTACTGAAGGAGGAAAAAAATAGGTGAAGGAATTACATCTCCAATAAGATTGTACCACTCAAGCTGCTAAGTCATGTTGTATGAATGTTGTAAGTGTAATATTATTGTTAGAAGAAATCATGTTGAAGAAGAAAAGGAATTGTAATAAGATCATAATCATTGAACTACAATGACAGGGGAGTCGAGCTGAATGGAGCAATGTCTGGAACAATGGAAGCCACAATTGCATCTTTAGTATTTGTGGATTGGGTTCTCCATCACAAGCCTGAAGCTTGAATCTTTTGTTCAAATTTGTTAGTGGATAGTGGGACTAGTCCCTAGCCTGAAGTTAACTGAAGAAGATGGCTAAAGTACGTGTCCTTAACATGTGAATTTGGTGAACAAGATCTAACCCAAAAGAAAGCAAAATCATAATCAAGAAATTGCGCGGCAACTAATAAGTACTTGCTAGGGAAGGAAACAATTTGCTTTCAGCACGTGAACAGAAGTGGCCTTGGGCCTTAAGTCAGAGTGAAAGCATGGCAAATTGGGCCACAGCACATAAATAATGGAGAAGAAAGTAGCCAGTGACTCCAGCAAAATGAAGTACTAGTAAAAAGAACCTGCTTCTCTTCCTGTAAAATTGTCACATAATAAATTGATAGATTTGAGACATAGACATTGTCCCATCACATTTTTCAGCTTTCCAAAACGTAAGCTTTTCAATTCATTAAAGTCAAAGTGAATCAAAGATATTCTTTGAGCCGACAACAATATTTAGAATGTAAAATTAAATGATGGGTTCCAATCAGTTATTTTCCTTCAAATTTATTTTTTTTAATAAAAAACATAAATTCAAGTTTTATTTCAATCAGAATTAGTTTGCTAAATGTACTACTATTTTAACATGCCAAAATTATGCTATCATAACGTATTCTTGGCCCAGAGCGAGAAACGATTCTGTACTAAAGGGTTGGCCCTGCTAAGATAATATTTCACGATTTTCTATGATCAATCAGATTTACTTGGGATAATATCGTTAAGTACCCCTAAGGTTTTGTGTATTACATTCAAAATCGCACTATTTTGTGTATTATATATCATTTCAGTCCCTAAGTTTGATATATATGTATACTTAGCCCCAATTAACAGTTTACGACAAGTTTTCCATCAACAATATATTAAATATGACATTTTTGTCCCGATTTTTATTACCCTCTTTCCTCTTCTCTCACACAAAAAGTCTAAAATCTAAACCAAACTAACTATACAACACAAGAATGCAACCATCACAATTTCTTGCCACAGACCCACCAAATCATGATGTTGCAAGCCCACACACCGCGATGAATGGCGCGACTACAAGCTCTCAACAAAAAACCCCAAAACCCTAGCATAGCCACCATATTTGTTACTCTCACCACCTCACTCAAATTTAAATCCCCAAACTGTAAATCAAAATCTTTTTAGGTGCGATCAGAATATAAGAATTAATTTCAAGTGAGAAGGCATGTAGTGGGGCGTTGGTGAGGAGAAGTTGAAAATATTTGAGGGAAAATGAAGAATAGGGGGAGGTTCTTTGGAAGAAGTGGGAAGATGTTAGGTTATTGTTTGGGTTTGGGTGTGATGGCTGCTAGACTTCTTTTTTTATTTTTTATTTTTTTGGTTTAATAATGTTTATAATTTTAGTCAGTAATTGTCTTGTACAAATTTCCTATTTTACCCTCTTTTGTTAGCGTGAATTTTGACGGAATTAGTTAAGTGGCCCTTAATGATAAAAATATGTAAACCTTAAGGACCAAAAAATAGAAATATGATATTATGTTTTTTGTTGATAATCTATAAAACCTTAGGGGGTGTTTGTGTTATTATCCCACATTTTTAAGGTTTGTGTTTAATAATAAGCAAATCTAAGAGTAGCATAAAGGCCACCATGCATCTACACTATGGCTTCAACCTCAAGTCCGTCGTTTCCCTTTAAAGAAATTAAACGAATATATGAACATGATGGCTAGTTGTCACGAGCTTAGAGGTTTGCGCAGCACGCTCGTGTGGCATTTAGACAACTTGACTCCGAAAGTTGCTAAGTAAGCCTTGATGCTAGTCTTCTCGCTCAAAGAGAAGGAAGGACCGTTGAGCTAAAGAGCCTGTAGGCAAAGAAGAAAAGAGATGGAGACAAGAATTGCTAAGCAAAAGAGCTTTGTATTGAAGTAGAGAGCTTTACAATGCTTGAATACTATAATGTTTGTGGATTTGTGGATTCTTGTGGATGATTTACAAATGAGCTTGGAGGGGTTTATATAGTGAATCACCTCTCAAATGAATGGCCTAGATCTAATGCATCTAATGGTTCTAATTCATTCTTATCTACTAAGTTATCTAAATATGTACAAGAGAATATTATTTACTAAATAATCTAGATAAATAGAAGAGATAATTGTAGAAGTTTATCTTGCTAGAGAATTCTAGAAGATGGGCTTGGGCTTGGGCTTGGGCTTTCTAGAAGCTGGGCCAAGCCTCTAGCATATTTGGGCCATTCTAGCAAGTAAATTGGGCGGGTCGTGACACCCTCCCCCACCTAATTCCGCGACGTCCTCGGCGCGTTTTATTCCTTATTGGGGTAGTAGCTTGATAAGTACCATGTCTCTCTCTTGAAATACGAGGTGTCGTCTCTTAGTGTCCGCCCATTTCTTCCTTTTCTTGGCGGCCTTATCCAAGCATGCTTTTGTAATATCGGCTTGCTCGTGCCATTCTTTTGCAAGCTTGTAGGCCGTTGGACTCTTTCCTCCATAGGTTGAGGCTATGGCATGGGGAGTCATAGGTTATTGTCTGGTCACGATCTCAAATAGACTCTTACCCGTTGCCTCACTCCTTTAGAGATTATGTGAGAATTGGACAACGTCTAACAACTTTGCCCAATCATGTTGATGAGCACTCACATAATGCCTCAAGTATAACTCAAGTAAGGCATTGATGTGCTCGGTTTGTCCATCGGTTTGGGGATGGAAGCTTGTTGAGAAGCTCAAGTCGGTCCCCAACATTTTGAAAAGTAAATCGTCCTGTGAAGCGAGGGTCACGATCACTTATAATGTTTTGTAGGACTCCCCAAAGCTTCACGATGTGCTTGAGGGATGCTCGAGCGGCTTCATCCGCGGTGCAATCCGTAGAGACGGATATGAATGTGGCATATTTGCTGAACCAATCAACTACCACCATTATGCTTCCATACCCTTCGGTTTTTGGCAAGGCCATGATGAAGTCCATCGATACGCTTTGCCATGGCCTTTCTGCAATGGGTAGGGGTTCAAGCAACCCCGCTGGACGTTGGTGTTCAACCTTGTCTTGTTGGCACACAAGACAAGTCCTTACATAGCCCTCCATGTCTTCCCGTATTTGAGGCCAATAATAGAAATCTTGCAAAAGTGTAAGGGTTCGTGCCATACCTGGGTGACCAGCCCACTTGGAATTGTGGCACTCCTTGATGATCACTTTCTGCAGGTTTTCATGTCTTGGCATGAAGAGGCGATTACCCGTTGTGAGGAGTAGGCCTTCATCATGCCAAAAACGTCGTGTCTTCCCCTCACTTGCCAATTTCAAGAGATTATTAGCTATGGGGTCATGCTCTAGACCTTGTTTGATGCGGTCGATGAGCACACCTTGTGGACGACTTGCACTCAAGGTGGCAAGTTTCGCCTTGCGACTTAGAGCGTCAGCCACAATGGTTGTCTTGCACGCTTTGTACTTAAGCGAGTCTTGGAGTTGCTTCTCTAACTCCATGAGTTTGGGTGGTGCCATGTGATAAGGCACTATGGTTGGAGGCTTGGCATCGAGTTTCAACTCGATGGGGGTAACTTCTTTAGAAGTTCTTGGGGCATCACATCCTTATATTTCTTAAGGATGGCTTGAACTTTCCTTGGCATTGGATCCTCGGCAATGGCAATGTCCTCACCAACGTTTAGCTCTCGAACAGTGGCAAGATAACTTGGATCCCTCTTTGTCCCCCATTTGAATTGTAGTGCGAAGAGCATTTTGCTTTCAACCTTTGCTACACGTTCCGCCATAACTATGCATGATTGACTCCCCATCGAGGATGTGAAGGGAGTTAAAGGTTGGTATGGGGAAAGCATGAACTTGGTCGAAGAACTCTATGCCTAGCACTACTTGAAAGTCATCCATTAGGACGATAGAGAAATCAAGCTTACCGTTCCATGTGTCAAGTTGTACCGACGTTGCCTTGGACACTCCCAAGATTGCTTTGGCGGGTAAGTTTACCGCCTTAATGGTACCTCCTTTATTGGTATATTTGAGGCATAACCGTTTGGCCTCTTCCATGGAGATGAAGTTGTGTGTGGCTTCCGTATCAAGCATCGCACGCACATCTTTGCCGTTGATTATGGCGCTAACATACATTAGACCCTTTTGAACATGGGTGGGTCTTTCAAGTGAGCCAATGGTACAGAGAGAACCCATCTCCGCTTGAGGCTCCTCATTTTGCACGCTCTCATGTTGAGCGGCTAAGGCATTGAGGGCCTTCCTCTTTAGGCAATCACGCACCCAATGAGGACCATCACAAATAAAGCAAGGACTTTTAGGTTTAGGGGTATCGGACTTACCTTTGTTGGGTGTGTGACGCTTATCTCCCCCGGATGGTTTCCGTGCACCACCTTCCTTTCGGGCATGTTCTTTCTTGGTATTCTGCTCTCCCCCACCTTTCCCTTGGTTGGTCTTCCTCTCTTTGGATTGGGATGTGTAATCAATGAGGGATTCGGCCATGGCTATGGCATCATCAAGATTCTGCACGCCGCGCCTCTCAAGCTCAACCTTCGCCCAATCTTTGAGTCCGTCGAGGAAGTAGAAGAGAGAATCCTTCTCAGACATGTCCTCGATCTCGAGGATGATGGTAGTGTACTCTTTGATGTACTCTCGAATCGTGTGATCTTGCTTCAAACGGCGGAGGCGACCCCTTGCCTCCTTCTCGGCATTGCTAGGAGAGAAATGCTTCCGAAGTTCTCTCTTGAAGTCCTCCCATGTGCGAAGGGATAAGATGCCTCTGCCCACGTCGTCATGCTTGCGACGCCACCACAATTGGGCTGCATCTCGAAGGAATGTGGGCGCAATGCCGATTCTCGAAGCGTCATCATTGACACGTTTGGCTTCGAAATATTGCTCCAAGCCAAATAGGAAGTTCTCAACTTCCGTGGCGTTGCGAGTGCCATTGTATATGGCAGGAGTAGGCACGTACATGGTGCTTAGCCCACTTGGGTAAGAGGGGTTACCATGTCACATTGATGCTTCTCCCATTCCGTGCGAGATTCCTCAACTTCGTCACGGATTGCTCGCAACTCATGCTCCACAAAGGTCCACAATCCCACGATCTCTCGTGTAAGGTTGTGAAGCTCTTTCTCATAAGCCTTGCTGAACTCAAGGATGTTGGACTTCTTTGCTTGGGTGATCTTTCCATAATCCATCTCTAGGCCTTCGAGACGATCGGTGAGGCCCTCAATTGCATTGTCCATCCTCGATAGAGCTTGCTCCAAGCTAGCAGCACGAGGCTCTAAAGACTTCGAGGGTGGAGCTTTGGACTTACCTCGTTTTTCTTGTGCACGTGGTTGAGGTTGCTCCTCTCGTCCGCGAACTTGCTCCTCCATGGTCACTTCAAGGTTGGATGCCATGCTCTTGTGCTCGAACTGAGCTCTGATACCAACTGTCACGAGCTTAGAGGTTTGCGCAGCACGCTCATGCGGCACTTAGGTAACTTGACTCTGAAAGTTGCTAAGTAAGCCTTGATGCTAGTCTTCTCGCTCAAGGAGAAGGAAGGACCGTTGAGCCAAAGAGCCTGTAGGCAAAGAAGAGAAGAGATGGAGACAAGAATTGCTAAGCAAAAGAGCTTTGTATTAAAGTAGAAAGCTTTACAATGCTTGAATACTAGAATGTTTGTGGATTTGTGGATTCTTGTGGATTATTTACAAATGAGCTTGGAGGGGTTTATATTGTGAACCACCTCTCAAATGAATGACCGAGATCTAATACATCTAATGGTCCTAATTCATTCTTATCTACTAAGTTATTTAGATATGTACAAGAGAATATTATTTACTAAATAATCTAGATAAATAGAAGAGATAATTGTAGAAGTTTATCTTGCTAGAGAATTCTAGAAGATGGGCTTGGGCTTTCTAGAAGCTGGGCCAAGCCTCTAGCATATTTGGACCATTCTAGCAAGTAAATTGGGCGGGTCGTGATATAGTGCTACCATCAAACAGTCATCACTTTTCATCTTCATCATCACTCTAGTGCTTACCTTCATGGCTGCAAACATTTCTGCGATTCGAATCGATTCACAAATTTCAGAAATTATAAGTAATAGGGTTCTGTTTGAAGGTCATAAAGCTTCATTGATCAAGTTGCTAAGAAGGGTGATGCCCCAGCCCTATGCACCAAACCTACCTCTTACAGCACGAGTCTGTGCCAAGCCCTGGTCCCGGTCATTAATTTGAAAAATGTCAAATAGACAGATTATATATTATTTCATTATCTTGTATTTGTCTTTTTGTACATAATAATAGGCTGATAATTTTCACAATTTCTTCTAATTTCTACTTGTTTAGATTTCGGAAACACGTTTCTGCCTTGTCATGGTAGCTCTCTTTTTCTAATCTTATACCACGACTGATTGGTTAATTACTTGCCGTGATAATTGACTTATGATAATTAATAATTTGACAGGTTCTCAAGTTCACCATAGGAAAGTATAATTTTAGGACAATAATGTTTTCATATCATGACAATTAAAGTAATAATAATCTGAAAATATTAATATATATATTAATCCACTTTTAGAAATTGTACTTATCAATTACATGGATAGAAGAACATGATATCTATAATCTATTTATTTTAATAATAAATTAAAGTGTGATAACTTTCACGATTGCTTTCAATTGTAGAAGCATATATTAATTTTTCAATGACAAAACACGGCACCTCAGTAAGATAAGTGTTCAGGTTTTCTTCCAAATTATAATGAAGCTAACGATGAAAGATTACGAAATTTCACTTTTAATATTCTATAAATCACTAATGATAGTGTAGATCAAAATTTCACTAAATTTTAAAGCTACAGAACCAAGCATATTATGCATATCAAGTGAACCAAGGCTGAGGCTGAGGCTGAGGCTGAGGCAAATTAAAGCAAATTAATCCAGTCTATATGTTGGAATTTAAAATTAATTAACTTAAACCCGAAGGGGAGAGCAGTATAAGAAGATTCTGAAGATCTTGCGTGGAAAGGTGAGCTATGACAGACTTTTCTTTAATTAATGAGTCACACGTAGTTGCTGTGAAACGTGTCAAATTTGTTATCTTCAACAAAAGTTAATAAAATCTCCTCATCTCGTAGAAGATTTCCCTATATTATTGTCAATGTTAGCCATGTTTTCCCAGCAATGTCTGTTTAGTTTCAAATTGCGAGCATTTAGCCGTCAAGGTCTCCGTAGAGCATGAAACTTCTTCGAAAATACCCAGTTACACATTCACATTCACATTTCTACGAACGTTTGACTACGGAAACACGTGGGAAATTCAAGGTTGGAAAATGACACACGTGTGGTCCGACCCTCAGAAGTCAAACAGTCAAAACAATTAATTAGTTATCTGCCGCTAGGCTGCCCACATGACGCCCATTCCAAGCTGCTGATTCTTCTGCTAGCGGCATTCACATTACTTGATCACCGAGTTGATTTTACGCATAAATCTAGTTAAAGTTACCGGCTATAATCTTTTGATCATGTATGCATGTTTCTGGTGATCTGGTCATTCTCTGATTACTGATATTTGATTTGTCCCCGTTTAATAGGATCAATTAGTGCTTATCATGATGTTCTTAATTTAATTTTGTTAAATCAACGGGCGGCGTCATTGCTTTTTGCCACCCATTCTTGGACCATTAATTGCGTACACTGTATATATATTTCTTTGAGAATTGATGGATGCTTCATGTGACTCACATCGTCCAACACTCCAATTCCTCTTTGGTCTAAGTCAATGAATTGACAAATATTATCAATCTGATTAGGATTCCTAACCACAACAGGTGTCCAATAGTTAAAGCGTTTGATAATTACACTTGTTGAGTTTAAGCTGATAATGAAATCTGCACAACATTTAGCCGGACGAGAAACGCCATTCGATTAATGAATTTGCTTTACAAAGCAAGATTTGGAACACTCCCTCCACCTCAACTACACATTAATTTTGTACTTAAAATATCGCCCCAACATTGACAAATTATGCGTAAAATATTTCAAAATATGAGCGTCCAAAGTGCGCAATACGTGTGTTTGATCTCGATAAAATGTGTTTAGAGGTAGCTCTCAATTGTTTTACAGTGAGAGCAATCCGGGATTTGCTCTTCTTTTATCTTTGCGTTTCACGTTTCAACACCCAATCAATGCCTGGAAAGTTTCAAACAATTTGGTATGTTGATAATTGATGTAGATGATTGCACGAAGAGGTAGAAGAACAAGGCATTTTCCTGAACATAACTTGCGGCAGTGGGAGTCTTAAAATATTCAAAATCGAGCTAATTTATTCCACAGAAAAGATTGGGTGACAAACGAGGCGTAATCGATTTGATCATATAATCCCAGAAGCCATAACTTAAAAAGTCAGGAAAAAGGCTTCTAGTGGCATGTGACCGATCAATTTTGGGTCAATTTTGATGGCTTGGAGACATTAATTTTTGCCTTTTAAATCCCACTTGAGTGACTGAATGACTGATTTCTCATGACAGACGTTTATTAATGCACGTCTTATCTCTGTCTCAGCTATCTTGAAATCGTCCAATTAATTTTCAGTACGCATAGTAAAATCTCAATCCGAAGTATATACTTGCGTGAGAGCTTTGAACATGATACGTAATTAATTACTTTTAAATATTTAACTGTATTATATTGGAAAAATACAAACTTTACGCTGTATTAGAGTCACTTTTTATATTTTTACTCAAATTATGCGATGATTTGATTTGAATATAGTCAAATTTATTGAGATGATGCTGAAATGCTATGGCAGTATAAATCATTTGTCATGCTAAATAAACAGAAGTTTTTTATTAATTAGAAGAAAAGTAATGAGTATTCACTCTCTTAATAACAATTTCTTTCAGCATTATATCAGTTGTACTTTAAGAACAATTAATGAGAAAGGACGATAAATTTTGTGGAAGGCCTAATCATAAAATTATCAAGTGCACAGCCCATAGCAACCAGAGTACATGAAATCATATTGATTCAGGCAAGTAAGAGGTTGTCTGTGCATAAAAATTAGCTCTTAATCATAGAGGAAGTGACACTTGTAAATGGTGGAAAACACCGACACTGAAATGACTTAATTTGTGCAATTAAAAGATGGGTTGTTGGGTGTTTGAGCTTTGGCTATGGCTATGGCCATCGCCATGGACACATAAATTAAGCTAGCGGTGGGTCTCAGCCTTTCTGCATCATCATCTTTTTGCAAAGCAACCGACAGACAATTTAGCAATTGTGATGGATTGGATGGCATCTATAAGACGCGGTATTTCACCCTTTTAAGATTTTTTTTTTTTTTTAATTTTACCAAATCAAAGCCTAAGTGGAGTATACTTTTACACATGACATGCAGACCTCAACAGAACCGTATCGTTTGTTATTATTATTATTATTTTTGACCTTTCCTCTGATGGGTTTGATGCTTTTCTTTCCCTTCGTTTAATTATTCTTTTTCTTTTCTTCGTTCCTCTTTTCTGGAATCCAAGATGAAAGGAGGAAAATTAAAATATTCACTTGTCACAATATTGCCAAGAATTCGAATTTAAGAAAGAAAGAAAGATCGATCAAACATTCCCCGGAGTAAAGATCTTTGCTTTCTGGTTTGCTTCTGTAACGCTCTGTGATGTATTCAATTAATACTGATACAATATCATATAGATAGATAAGGAGAAAGGAAAGAGAGAAGCACAATATTACAAGTTTACTTTAACGAACTCATGAAAAAAATATTCTCATTATAATCTAAAGGGATACATATAATAAAATTTATCCCATGAAGAACAAAAATTAACTGAAAAGAAAAAAATAATTTAACACTCAGTTTCTCTATACACTTTGTATGTGTACAATAGTATAATAATCTAACCCCATAAAAAAGAATCAAAGAAAAAATTCAAACTCTGCAAAGTACGTGTACCAACAACTGTGGAAACTTGATGGATTGGAAGGACTAATGGCCAACTCCGGGGCTTGGAACTGACCGCAGAATCCGATCAATGCTAGCGAGGTGCCGGGCAAAGAGCTTTTCATCTTCGAGAGTCGCATGAGTCTTCTTGCTCGGAGAAGAAGGTGGAACTTTACCCTTGGGGAGGGCGCTCAGAACCAAGCTATGAAACAAAGAAGGAACTTTGAATTTCTCATTGCTCTTCTCTGAATTCAAGAGCTTTCTCGCTTCCAAAGATGGCGCAACCGAGGCAAACACAAGGAAGAAAAGGATGAGGAAACTAACCAAACGAGCCATGAATAATGAATATTTTGCGTGGCAATTCCACAGAGGAGAAAAAGAGACAAAATGGGATCTGGGATTTGTTGTTCTTGTTGTACTTTGAAGTAGAGAAATGAAAAGAGAAGGCTTTAGTTTAATGAGCGTGATTTCGGAAGCTTGGGGTTGGCATATATAGGCAAAGCACATAAGAAATTAAATAGCGGAAATAAGTCATACACTGTAGTCTATGCTCTCTGCTGGATCTCCGCGTGAGAGAGCGTGGGCTTCAAGTTAGTAAACTTGTGGGATGCCTAAGTCAAGATCGAAAACTTTGAAATTTATTTAAGAGAGGAGAAAAAATAGGAATCAACGTGGTCTTCTGTTGGTGTGTTTTGTCAGAAGGTATTAAGTTGGTATACTAAACAAAGTGTGAATAAGCCGCGTGGCAATGTTAGGTGAGAGTGGGATATAAGCCGCCGGCCACGGTTTCTTTCTTTGTAGTTTCAGTTTCAGTTACTGTCGATGTACAGCTTTAGCTACCTCCTTCAGCTTTCCCAATTATTACCATTTTATTGGTCTAGGCTTGGCTATGTTACCGACAGCCGCTGAATTGCTGGCTCTGGCCTTTGAGCCATTTACTTTTCAACTGCAAAGAATTATAGCAGATGTCCTTTTGCAAATCTTCAGAATGTTTCCTAGCCAGCCTTTGTTTAGAAAAATCTGGATGTAACCCATTTGCGGTAACAACTATTTTGGCCAGGATTTTAATTTTATTACTTAATTTGTTGGCTTTAGCTGCAGGATTTGGGTATCAAGATTCAGAAAAGCTGTCATTATGTCATTTGCTTCTGTCACTTACCTTCCTATATTCAAAGTGATCATAAAAAAGCAATAGAGATCACAATGGTCATTGGTCAATGTCTGATTTGCTCAATAGTTCTTACCAAAATGCTTGTCACCGTCAAACCGACCCAGCTTCGGCCACGAGCCATGAGTTGATGAAGCCAAATTGGCTGCATGTGATTCCAAGGACAAAGTCAAAGCCGTAAAGCCAGAGAATAAGATCCAACTGGTCCTACTACGTTAAATTTTTGTTCAAAAGAAGGGCTTTAATGTCTTCAAAGAAATAAAGCTTTTAAATCTCTTCCAATACCTTAAACCAAATGGGAATGTACCATCACTTCTTTAATGGTCTCACATTCTGTGTCAACACCCACATTAACATACTGCTCTTGTTTTCAGTGTTGCTTTGCTCCCCCCAAATAGCCACTATTAATTAGTTTTCATATATATATATATATATATGTATAGTAGTACTATAGATACAAATTTATGGCCTCTCATGCCTTATCCTTTCAATTCATGCGTTATGTTCTTTAATGGGTTTCATATCTCTATGTTTGCTTTGGCTGATGGCAAATCGATCTTTGATTTTCTAGCGTTAAGTACCTTTTTTTCTCTGTAAATTTTCCACGAAGGCTCCATTTATGTTGGCTTTGAAAATTATCTATATTTGGACGCATTTAATAGATGGGGTTGAATTTTACGATCTTTTCACTTATTAAGTCGTAGAAATTTGATGCAAAATCGTTATCTACTTTACTCTTTCGGGATTGGATTCAGAGCCATGTGATATGATAAGATTTTCCTCAAAACAATCAATACATAATAACTAGAATACAATAAAATAGATTGAAATCGTCAAATCAAGCTTATATATATTGAAATTCCAAAACGAAGTGTTTCCATGGAGACCAAGATCCTTTTGAAATTCTATTGGTATTCTTTCTCAATGGCTATTTTTTCTATTCAAGCCAATGCAATACATCTTATTCAACTCTGTGCAACTCCTAATTAATCACAACATTCGGTTCGGCCACATTCCTAATCACTTGTCACCGACTACTAACATGGTCCCCTCCCTTCATATTTGCTTTTCTAAATTTCCAAACAAAGCTATCATTAATTTTTCTTGTTAAGTCAATCTCGAACTACCTCTATTACATCAAATAGTGCTGCTTAATTAAGGAGAGTTAGGCCAATTCAACAAACGTAATACATTTATTCCATTGTATACAAATTACAAGGATGGCAATGTGGGGTTTCGTTTGATTTCCTTAAAATTATCTCAAGAGACAGAGAACATAAACGCCAAAGTAGAACAATATTTTTGAGCCCCTCTCTCGTTGTTTGGTTGTTAGATTACAGTCGTCCATATGCTGCCGTCACTGACCCCTTCGCCGCTTAGCAGAAGCAATGCAACACAATAATGTTTTGAATTAACAAAATCATCAATTACTTGTTTGATTCATTACATATAAAAACATAAGGTTATTTCATCATTTTTGTTTTCTTTGTATCATACATTTCTGTGTCGATCTTCTCATATCCAGCAAGCAGAAACTTGTCCATACTCAACTTTTCTCATGATCTTTTTGGCTTCTTTGGCAGAAAGTAACATAGGTAATATCAAGACGAATAACTTGTTTATAATAGTGTCGCTTTAGCGGGATTTCAACTCTATTGGTTGGTCTCCAAACTCGGGAATCAATCAATTATTTCTACTATAATCAGGTACATGATTGAACTTGATTTGAGCAAGTCTAGTGTCTAAAGTTAGGAAAACAATTATAGCGCATCTTAATTAATATCAAATCCCAGATATAGGTACATGGCACTATCAGCCACATGCTGTGTAACATTACTACATATTCTCCTTAATCACGCAATTAATTTATTGCCAAATTTGCAAGTCATCACTATCATGTACACTTTTCATGGTTTCATAGTCCGCACAAGTGGGTAATAAATAATAGGAGGAAAACCAGGCCACTACGAACAGTAAATCATACCCGTTTATATTCACATGATAAGATTTGAAACGTCCCACTTTTTGTTCACTCTTGCGGCTGCCAAATACTATTGTGAACTTTTCCTTTTTAAGCAAAAAGATGAATGATAAAAGAAATCAAAACCAAGAACCTCACTCAAAATGTTATTTAATATGTAAGAGCGGTTGAAAGCATTTAATGCATATTTGTCTGGTAGGCATTCTGATATATAAGAGATACTGAACAGGAGAAATAAAGTAACATTGTAAACTTTTGAAATTTTAAATAAATTGCTAACAAAACCCTAATAATATCTTCACTTGGGTTACTAATTATTTAATTAACCATGTAACTCTTCCTTTTATCTCTGGTTTCTGTGTGTTAAATCTTTAGAGTACATTTTGTGTTAAACTTGGATTGTATCGGATTTAGAGTCATGCAATAATGATGGAGTTGTTGGGGACCTACATTGCATTATGCGTTAAAGTTATTGCATAACCATAAAGAGATGAAATCATTTTTCAAATGTTGATACGATGCTATCATCAACAAACGAACATCAATAATTAAGATATTAAAGAAAGCGTGTGTCTGAGCTCTCAGCACCAAAAGGTCAATGGAAATATACATATGCTAGACGTGGACTTTGCTTTAACTACTATCATTAGCAACTACGATTGACTTATAATTTTTAATAATGTAAAGTTTAGATATACATCATGAACAACTACCTGTTGTTTAATAAACTAACTAAACATACCTCGTATATATTGAAGAGAATCATGAAATAGAAATAGAAGAGGAGGGCTTTGACTTTGATATATCGATCATTATCTTAACTAGTACTCCAATAATGCTTTAACTGATTGTCAAATTTAAATATGCAGATATGGGGTTTTGATCAGCATTTGACATTTTATCACTTCTGACTTCGTATATAATCTCATTATGATTACATTCATCCCTATGCCAGACATGTATGTGAATATGGTCTTGGTCACATTGGCCTGATCCTATATATATTTAATTTAGATGTCATGTTTGAATTTTATGAAGAAAGTTTCAAATATCAAAACGAGTTTTCAGCAAGTGGGAAGCTATATAACAAAAAGGATTAAAAAATTGTTCTACTCAGAAACCATATGGGTTTAGTACTCCTTCTTTGAATGAATTTTCTGATCATGGACCATTTAGTAGGTAGAATGTAGGACCCTTTTGCCTCCTCTGATTTCTTTATTGTTTTGCTCCATTAATTACAGTGTAAAAACATGAACATGCAAGCCTTATATTACGAAATCTAGATCTCCACATTGAGTTGAGCTAGCTTATGGTGGAAATATTTAGCTCTAAGCTTCAACCCAATCTCATAGATCTTCCCGTCCAATCAACATTTCCTATCGTGGATTACAACTGGATGTGATATAAAATGAAAAAATATGTATATCTTTCACCTCAAGTATCCTTTATGATCAGCATTTGTGTTCGTGCATGCATAAATATAATAAAAGTGTGTTCCATGAGTAAGCTGCCCATTACCATTTTTAACAAAGTTCTCCTCTGGTGGATGAATGAAAACAATACAAATGGTCGACATTATTGACTTGATAAAACATATTAAAAGATGGGAATTGCCAACACGATAGACAAAGATTAAAATCCGGATACCAGAGAAGAGAGAAGTCAGTGGGCATAATAAAGTGGTCTAACAATAAAGAAGATATTGCTGGGCATGAAGTCTACAAAAAGGCCCTCGAAAGGCTTGAATCATTCATCCATGTATGCAGCTCAGGTGTCTGCTTTGCGACACAAATTATCCCTTGCCGTTGCCGAAAGGTTCCTTGTCTCATTACACATAAATCTTCAACTACAGAAAAACAGTCGACAAAGGCACTAGGATGTGCCTACAAGATGCCTAACCAAATACGCTTTTGTTTATTTTGGCTCAAATACACACCATTTCTTCCACTCAATTGAACACCTCCATGTGAAACATTATCGCGAGTTATGATATATATTGTTTATTATTGAAATTTGAGGCCCTGAGACTTCATAGTCCCATTCAATGGTATATACAAGTGCTTAAAAAATGTTCAAAACTCATATTAATGCATCATCATCCATTGGATAGTTAGACTCTTTTATCTTGAACTTCAATTATTGAACTTGAGCATATTATATTATTCAACGGCTAACAAAAAAGTACGTTGCAATCTACGAAATAGATACGAAACAGTGAAGGGTTTCATGATCTCTTCTCATGGTCGTGGAATGGCCCAGCACTTAAATATGGAAGCTGATGGCTCATCTCCAATTTCACAATAATATTGTTATAATTCCCTCCTACAATCAGCAAGCGTTTGTAGTCCAACGGTTAGGATAATTGCCTTCCAAGCAATAGACCCGGGTTCGACTCCCGGCAAACGCATTTTTATTGTCTGTTGGGTCTACTGGCCCTTGTCACAACCCTTTTTTTGGTTTGAATGGGCTTGTTTGGCATGGGTTCCATTTGAGTTTGGTGGGCCTTGTCACGCCCTATTGAACAGGCGTTTGTAGTCCAACGGTTAGGATAATTGCCTTCCAAGCAATAGACCCGGGTTCGACTCCCGGCAAACGCATTTTATAATTCTCATTTGGGTCTACTGGGCCTTGACACAGCCTTTTCTTTTATTGAATGGGCCCAATTTCTCATTGGCTTCCAATATTTGTTGGGCTGATGAAGCTAGGTTTTAGCCCATGTAAAACCCAACCCATGCTGCAGATTCGCGCAATCCAGATTCTAGAGAGAATAGCGCCTTTTCTCTCCAACAAACTCCGGGAAACGACTGTTAAGAGTAAGCTAAGCGGGTTTGTGGTCTGTATTTACTCCACCATTTCAACTATCAAATCAACCTACATGCTTCCATAAACCCTTCTCAACAAAAAAAATCTTTCTTCCTCCTTCTAATTTTAAAAAAAAAATGCAGTGTTGTTGTCCCACCAAACTGTCATCACCTTCGTATCCCTCCATTCTCAACGTCCAGGTAACATCTATCTCCATTCTTTTCAATTTTGTATTTTGTGATTATGTTTTCATTCCAAAGTCCAAACTTTATTCTGCAACTTTTTTATATTGATAACTAATATATATTGCATGAAGGGTTCTTCGTCTTCATCAACTGTTGGTGCAAAAGTATTGCCGAAAGCGGTTCTTCAACTTCATAGTACACCAAAAACTTTTCTTTACCGGAACAGCTCAGTTAGTCTCCCTGCAAAATCGTATAGAGGAATCATTTCGGCTGAGTCTTGGGATCTTGGCAGATTCGTGAAGACTTTATACTTCTTCAACGGCCCCCCCTCTCCCGCTAAGGTATGCCAAATAGTTCTCCCATTTTGATTATGGATGATGGTGATCGGTGAAGTTTGTTGTGTGCTTAAGCTAACTTGAACTTTGTTGGGAAAGTTTGTTGAGTTTCTAATTGAGAAACTATCTGCGCCATCACCCCAAGAACCGGCAAAGGCTATGGGAACTTCGGACATAGTCCTGGTTGCTGGAGCTACTGGTGGTGTTGGTAGAAGAGTGGTTGATATTTTGCGGCAGAAAGGAGTGCCCGTCCGAGCATTGGTATTCTGGTTTTTTTTTTTTTTTTTTTTTTTTTTTTTTTTTTTAAGTTGTCTGCTCTTTGAAGTTGTGGTATGAAAAAGCTGCTTATGGGAATTATGTTTCTATCCCATTTCTCAGGTGAGAAATGAAGAGAAAGCAAGAAGGATGTTAGGCCCAGACGTTGACCTGGTAACTTTGCTAATTATATAAATTTAACTACCTTGATTGTGATCCCTTGCCCTTGCCAGATTTCTGGTTGCATTTTCAATATATTCAAGTAATTTACCGGTTTTAAGTCCTACATTTGTCTTTCATTGACTAGAAGCTTCGTCAGGTGTGATGCATCTGATAAAAGATAAGATTTTGAAGTGTGTGGCATTGAGCATAGTCTTTGAATTTCACGTATTCTCCTTCATTTCATTCAAACCGCTTAGTTTATCCCTATAATGTGTGTGCATATGTCATGCTGCAATATCTAACTATATTTTGGATTCTGGCCTGGTCATGAAGTACTTATGCATTCTTAACTTTTCTCTTTTTAAATACTAAATAAATTTTTGAGACAAAATGGTCTTTGGTTCCTATGCATCCAAAGGTTGTAGTTCGCAATATCTGTCAACAAAACAAAGCATAGGAAGTTGGAATTTTACATGAAAATGAAGATGCTTTGCTCCTGTAATTAAATCTGTTGATTAGAACTGTTGATCTTCCCTCAATTTAAATATGGTAAACACTGATTCACTATTTCTTTTGTGTGACTTATAGTTTTGAAATGTTTCTGATTCATGTTTGCATATAAAGCTCGTTGTCAAAATTTGTTGCACTTTGTCAGCAATTTCCATGTTTCCAATTTTTTCTGCATGCATGGAATGCCAGATTGTTGGGGATATTACCAAGGAAAGTTCTCTGAACCCTGAATGCTTCAAAGGAGTGAGAAAAGTCATTAATGCTGTTTCAGTAATTGTTGGTCCAAAGGAAGGAGACACTCCTGAAAGAGCAAAGTACAGCCAAGTACGACCACGAGCATTTAACTCATGAAATTTATTTACTTATTCTGTTACTTAAATTTTATTAGATTAAAAGATTTCCTGCCCCATATTCCATTTGTGTATTTCTTACTATTTGACATTTATACATGGTGTCATCCAGGGAATCAAGTTCTTTGAACCAGAGGTATGAACCTTCTTATCGTGCTCTTCCTAGGAATTTCAATCAAGAATTTGCTGTTCTTGTTTTGTTTTATATTTTTCTAAGCTACAAATATGTGTTTATAATTATGAAACCTTATTTGCGTGATAAAAACAGATCAAAGGTGATTCACCTGAAAAGGTTGAGTATTTGGGAATGAAAAATTTGATTAATGCCGTAAAGGGGAGTGTTGCACTTCGAAGTGGGAAATTACTATTTGGATTTGAAGGTACATTTTTTAGTCAATGCTAATTGCCGATTAAATTCCTTTTATCTGTTTTATTACATGATCCTTTTTCATTTTTAGTTATTACAAGCTATAAAATGTTTATTAGAATGAAAGTCAGCTTTAGCTGAAGGTTTATCCAAGAAGCCAAAATTCTTGCTCCTGACGGGCAATTGTTTTATAACATGCCAATTCATGTGAACTGCAGAGCTTACACAACACATTGGTGAATGTTGTTATGTACATTTAATACTCATATACTACCATAACCAAAGTCGATGAAGCCAAAATCGACATTGATGTTTGTTATTAACTCCTGTTCTCAAATTAATTTCAATTGAGTTTCATTTGTCTCAGTTGCATTGTGCAGATGGTAGATTTAAAGAACTCCCTTGGGGTGCTTTAGATGATGTTGTGATGGGGGGTGTTAGTGAAAGTACATTTCAAATTGATCCAACTGGTGGTGAGAATGGAGGACCAACGGGGCTTTTTAAAGGTTTGTTCTTGTTATATCTCACTGCCTATATCTTTTCTACTGGGTAATTTTAGTAGAACTATGGTGATAGCTTATTTATTTTGTCTATGTCTTCTGGCTGTCTCCTTCAGGTGTTGTTTCCACTGCAAACAATGGTGGGTTTACCAGTATCAGAACAAGGGTAAATAGCTTTTCTTTTTTTTTTCCTCATTTTCTTTTGCTACTGTGTGATGGCTTATAACATCCCTTAGAAAGTAATCTAGTGTGTCTCAATTTAAACCTTTGTAATCTGGTTTAACATAGTTTTTCAATTGAGTACCTTAATAGCAGTAAAAGTTAAGTGAAAAAAATGTCTTATCTCATAAATACTGTTATTCCTACATGGCATCTGGGACAAAAATATGAAATCGACTCATGGTATATGAATCAACCTTTATCATAAGGGATACTTCTGTATGGTATCGGAGGTTTTGAAATAAACTTAATTTATGATTACACTTTTGTGAGAAAAAGTTTACCTTTTTGTTTCAGAATTTTTCTGAACCAGAAGACCTTTCTGCTTATGATGGTTTGGAGCTGCGGGTAAAAGGTGATGGTCGTAGGTATAAACTTATAGTTCGCACTAGCCGTGATTGGGATACTGTGGGTTATACAACAGGCTTTGACACTGTTGGTGGCCAGTGGCAATCAGTAAGTAGCACACTGACCATGATCTGTAGGTTGTCTTAAATAGATTCTATTTTTAATTAGTCATTTTCTTTTTTCAGATACGTGTGCCATTCTCTTCTCTGAGGCCTATATTTCGAGCACGAACTGTATCAGATGCTCCACCCTTTGACCCAAGCAATGTCATATCATTTCAGGCATGTTTCTGCTTTAACTATTTTCACTTTATGTGGTTTTGGGAGAGCTCACCATACCTCTCACATAATTTAAAACTGTTCCAGCTCATGTTCAGCAAGTTCGAATATGATGGGAAACTAAATCCCACTTTTGTGGAAGGAGCATTTCAGCTTCCGGTGTCAAGCATACGGGCTTATATAAAGGAACCTATTACTCCAAGGTTCAATACGTTTGAATTTTTTCGGTTAAATTTTATGTTGTTGAACATAGTTAATAGGAATTTGTCATGTGTTGCATCACTTTTAGGTTTGTCCACGTGAGCTCTGCAGGAGTTACCCGTCCTGAAAGGCCTGGCCTTGATCTAAGTAAACAACCTCCTGCTGTGCGCTTGAACAAGGAGTTGGGTTTCATTCTTACATTCAAGTTGAAGGTTGGATTCTACTTAAAGCATGTAGTTTGACCAGAACCACTTAGGTCTACAAGTTTCGTGAACTTTAAGAGTGCTAAATTGATGTTTAAAATTCAATGCTGAGTTTTAAGACTTCAACGGGGCATTCCAGAACATTGGCCTGGTGTAAATATATGATCAGGAGAAATCTAAACTTGAAAGAACTAAAGGAAAATGAAGAGGTTTAGATGATTTATGTGGAAAGTATATTATATACAGGCTATAAAATAAATGCTAAGACCAGTATGCATTTAGATATCAAAACTGAGAATTTACAACACTGATGAACTATGAATGTAGTGAATGGAGAATTGCCTAAAGAAACTTAGAATTAAACATTTATACACTTTAAAAAATCAAACTATCACTAAAGAAAGCACATTAAATTCAGTATAAGTGATAAAAATGTGCTTACTTATGAGCATGAATCAGATAGCAACAACTAGAAATCTAGAAAAACATGTTGTTGGGTTTGACATTTTTATTTGATACAATTAAATTCAATAATGCATTACATAAGAATTCTTAGATAACAAGAACCGATGCCTTCTCTTGGATTTTAATCAATTCTACTTATTTGATGAGTTTTCTTTTGCACTTCTTAATCATTAGCCATCATGGTGGGCTTTTCTTTTAATTTTTAATTTTTGTGGTTTTTAATGCCTTAATTTGCTCTCCCTCTCTTCTGTGATATTATTTACTGGAACTATATATGTTTAGATTGTCAGCCATCTGGCTAGGGAGTGTAGTTTTGCATGTCATTTCCTTTTAAGTGGCTTATCATATGCACTTGTTAAACAGGGAGAGGATCTACTACGAGAAAGTGGAATTCCTTATGCCATTGTGAGGCCTTGTGCATTAACTGAGGAGCCTGCTGGGGCAGATCTCATATTTGATCAAGGAGACAACATAACGGTAATAACTTTAATTATGGAAATGAATATTGCATTTTATTGTCAATATGTTATTCACTTTTTGATGATGCTCATGACATGATTTGAAGAAACAATGTGACTTGCTCTTTGATATTGAGTTACTGTGTCGGATATAATTGGGTTAAACTGAAATCTGGAGCTTTTCTGAAATCTGTCAACATGACTTTTCATTATGCCATTTTTTGCATACAGGGGAAGGTATCAAGGGAAGAGATTGCCCGCATATGCATTGCTGCCTTGGATAGCCCATTTGCATGTGACAAAACATTTGAGGTTATACAAACTTTTCCTTGTATTAGCAAAAAGCTTGGAAGTGCCTGTTAATCAATTATAGCAGTGAGATGATGGTTGAATGATTTTATTTTTTTGCATTTTTTAAGTCCCTTAGTTTCTGTTGCAGGTTAAAAGTACTGTTCCATTTAGTGAGCCATTTACAGTGGACCCTGAAAACCCACCTCCAGAGAAGGACTACAACATTTATTTCAAATCCTTGAAAGATGGCATTACAGGGAAAGAAAGTTTGGAACAAACTCCTGTTGCAGTCTGATGCCCATACGTGGAAGGTCCATCTTCTGCTAAACCTTGTAAGCGCGGTTCTAAGGTTTCATTCTTTTGCTAAGATGGTTATTATAATGTACTAAAAATATTTTGTATGTTTTATGCTTGTTATGGATGCTACACCTTTCACTTCCCTACGCGGTTAACAAGTTTAGGAACATGAGATTTTGCATCATTGTCTTGTTGCTATTGCACTTGTTAGAACCATTATATTCAATATTATTTCCTTATTTTTGATTGCAGGAGTATACATATGAAGCAGAAAAAGATCAGAGGCTCGAAGAAAAGTATAGGTTGGGAAGAGAAATTTGGCAACATCGTTAATTAGATTAATGTCAATACATGTAAATGAGTGCTGTGCAATATTGGTTAAGTGGAATGACAATGGGGTCTCATATTGTCATCAGTAATAGTCTGTACATTTTCATGTATACAAAAGCATATTATACTCATCAGTCATCACACATGAAATGAAATAACTAGTGTCAAGCGTATTTCTCTTAATCACTGATCGACTCTTCCTTTTCCTTCTATGGGTTTTCTTCTTGACAGACTTACAGAAAGTGATGGATTCTTTTTTTTTTTTTTGTCCTTTTTTTATGCAGCATGGGTTATTTTTACATTACGGATAATTGAGTCTTTTCAATAATTTAGTTATTTAAAGTTTAATTGAATTATGAATTTTATGATTTAAGGATTTTGACTCAATTAGGGATCTTGACTTTTGTTAATTTGATTCAAACCCAAATTGTTAGTTTAGGGATTTTGACTTAAATAAGGAATTTTACTTTCCTAATTTGACTCAAATTCCAATATGTCTTTGATTAGTATAAATATAGGGTTTCATTATTATTTTGTTAGACATTATTCAGACAATGATTATTTGATATATTAAAAGAAGAATTCAGATAGATTGTTAGTTGATTGTTGGTTGATTGTATGTGAGCGTGAGTGATTGTTGAGTGTGTGTTTGATCTTGGTTTGTTCATGTTACGGGTTTCCCGTCATTTTCCTTCCATGCATGGAAATAACAATTTTCCTTTAACGACAGAGAAAGCTCTTACCACTATTGCAAGAGTTCCTCTTTTCTTTTTAGCTTAAAAATATTCGGCACCTCTCACCATTTGTGTTGAGATAATAATTTTCAAGTAAGAATATGGCAAGAGGGGTAATACATAAGATAAATTGACTTAGAAGGCAAGGTTTTTTTCGTATTTCCCAAAAAAAAAAGGGAGGGGGTGGGGTGGGGGGTGTGAGGGTGCTAAGAATTTCTTGAAATTTGATGGGTAAGCTGTAAGCTGAGTACTAGAGAGCAATAAAAGGTGAAAGTGTAATTAAATTAGCTTTATTGGGACAGAGGAAAGATCGAAATGGGTAGTGAAATGTGAGGTAAAGAATCACCAGAAAATAAATCTTTGTTGGCAAGCAGTCAGATGCACAGCTGTCTTGGTCTTGGCCCAAAAGTCCAGACGTATCTCATCTGCCTGCCTGCTGGCTGCATGCTGCTCCGATCCCATGCTCACGTTACTCTTCATAATCATCTCTACTGCCTATGCTTTTCTTTACTTCCAAAGTACACTTTTTGAATCAACATCCATACCATCCGTAGTTCTACCAAAGCTTATCTTGAAGGAATACAACACAGTATGAAAGGTTTTAGTTACAAAAACTTAACTATACCAAGAGTCCCAACTGGATTTTTATGAGCTGCTGAGCTCCATCTATAGTATTAAAGTTTCAACAACATGGTTTATTCAAATTTCAGTTAAATAGCAAATTGCCAAATCCCATATTGGGTATGTAGTTGAATGTGAAAAGGGGAGCAGTAAAGTTAGACTGTACTAGAAACTAGCAATCTTGCAGTATATCTGACCACCATCAAGCTGTTAAAAAGCTAACAATTATAATTACTTCCCTCACTGCTCACCTTGTTATACTAAATGAAGGAATCTAGTTCTGAAGGTGAAGGTACAATTTGGATAATAAAAAGCCTGTCTATACGATCATGAAGCAGTGCAGAAGTGACCCAGCTGAGCTGACAGATATGCTTCACAAATTCTTGGATTCTGCGAGCTGATTGATACGTTTGGTTGGCTATTTCTAATTTCTCTTTCTTTATTGCTGCTTGTAAATTGCATTGTAGGACCCATCACATTGCCTATGCGAGTTGTGTTTTGTCGGACGGATACGCAGATATTTTTTTTTTTTTGTTTTTTGGTTCATCTTTTATCTCTCAAATAGCTCGCTATGTTATAAAGGCATAAGAGACAGGTCATGAAGCAGAAACTGAATTTTCCAATTCGGATCAATTGCTGATTTAGATAAATTAACATTCATATCACTCAAATTTGTAATGTTATGACGTATAATTTTTATTTTTTTTATTCATCTGGCTGGACAGAATTTCTTTGTAAATGAATGACTTTTTAAGAAACAGAATGAGTTAATAGAGTATCTGCACCCATGTGCTGCGCTTACTTGATTCACATTATTTGCGTCACCTTAAATTGGATCTGGGTTGAAGAAATAATAATAATAATAATAAATTCTGACATCAAGCAGTTGTCAGAACTCATGAGATGCTAGCTAAACATGTCCTAGGATCAATCTAGAATTATATCAGCATATATTGAATACCTATTTTCGCTTCTTTATTTTTAACGTATGTAGAGAGTTTAGAAATAGAAAATAGAATGCTAGCTCAAATTTTTCGACTTCTAATGAAACAGTTACAAGCTGACATAACTATTATAACCCAGGCAAATCTTCATCAATCCATAGATAGAAAGAAAAGGTAACCTGCATGCATATACAGAAAGATCATCGATTACATATATAAGAGACTTGAAAAGAATATATGGAAATGAAACCAGATAATATATGAACTTCGATTAATATTTATCTATAATATGAAGATATGGATTTCTATTTACATCATATATCCAGCAGCAATGGAAACTGAGACATATAGAGGACTCAAAAATAAAAATAAAAAGGAGAGATGAAAAAGAAAATAGAAGAAAATTAGAAAAGCTGGCTAGCTAGAAGGGAATCTTGACTGTAGTTTTAACCCGCGAAGTAATCAACAACTATTCATGTAATCAGGTTAGGATAGCTTCAACTTTTCCATTTTGTTTAACAGCAAGAAAATGCCTGCCAGGGAAGAAATTAAAGTTTAGCAAAATTGAGTTGCTAAAAGCTCAATATATAGAAAAGAGAGAGAGAGAGAGAGAGAATTAATGGCAAGAGAAAGTGTTTACAAGTCTTACAATATTGAAGCAAACTTTATGTCTTCTTCTACTACGAGACTCCAACACCCTTCTAAGCTTCGCAAGCATTTCTTTTTCAGTGAATATTCTTCCGGGTGAGCTCATGAATACACTCCTTCTGACCGGAGGAGACCACAATCCACTTTGCTCGTAATCGAAGTCAAATTCGGATGCATCAAAGAACTTCTGAAGGAGTCGGTCCGATACCGACTTTGAAACGTGTTGAACCTTTTGAGGAGAGAACTGGGGCATTGAAGGTGAAGATGATGAGATTTCAGAGTTTGACATTGACACAAAATTATCGTAAGAAAATAAAATATTGAAAACACAAGGGTACAAATAGATAACGAAATGTTGGGAGACAAAGCTTTAATGCAGGGCTAAAATTTGATGATGGGAACTGCGATAAAGACGTGTATGGCTGTATGCAATCATAGAGAAGGTCGTGGCTAGCATAACTAAAGCTTTTTACTATTGGCGTTTGAATTGCAGACATATATTTTATGTAGATATATGAAAGCTGCTTTGGAGAGATTCTAGACTGAACGACTTGTGAGCCATAAAAAGCTATTTTATTTTGAAGTCTTTTTGAGCACCTTTAAGACGTAAATTTAAAAAAAAAAATCTGGCTTTCTCAGACTCTAATATTATTGATGATATCTCTATATCTGAACCTGCATATACCGATCCCTTTTATAATTTCTATTTGAAGAATTTTTTTGGTGGGTAATAGAGCATATATTATATTCTTATGTGGACCCTCCTATATTATGGGTCCTGAATTCTAGTTGAAATGTTTGATCAATAATCTTTTTGATTGGTGTGGGATTCATCTAAGAGATCCATCTAACGTCAACGATTAATTGATAGCACGTAGTTGATATGAAACTTGACATTTGTCGGCAATATGATCTGTTTACACCAACTTATATTATGATCCGATGTCAAGATTGGCTAAGACTAATTTTCTACTCTGCTGGCTTGCTATATATGTTAAATTTAAATTATAAAGACATCTATGCATGCGCAATGATACAACTATCATTATTATTTAGGGATAATTCTAATTTGCCCCCTGAGGTTAGACATAAAAAAAATTGAGGACCTCAGTTTTCTGAAATCTAAGATTGCCCCCTGAGGTTACTGTATCACCGTTAGATTTAACGGAAAATGTATTAAACCGTTAGATTTAACGGAAAATGTATTAAATAATAACTTAATGTTAATATTAGATTTAACAAAAAATTTATTAAATAATAATTTAACGCTAATAAGTAGTAAAATAGACTATAATACACTTTTCTAAATGGTTTGTAAAGCGTTAAGTTACTATTTAATACATTTTCCGTTAAATCTAACGATGATACAGTAACCTCAGGGGGTAAAATTAGATTTCAGAAAACTGAGGTCCTCAATTGTCTTTACACCTAACCTCAGGGAGCAAATTAAAATAATCCCTATTGTTTATTGACTTGAGTTGAGTTGAACCACATGGCCATGGGTGACTTTAGTTTAGATTAACCAAATTCTGATAATGCTAGCCGGCGTCTGCAGATTCTTAATAGGAAAGCAAAGGTGCAATAACTTGTCTCGATCTGCTCTCATGCATTCTGCTGAATCTATAAGGTTTTGATGTCGATCAAGACATACAGAAACTATCACAATAAAGCCTTTTCTTGGTTTCCCCCACTCTGCAGTACTTTTTGCAGGGAATTGCATGCCCTAGTCTAGGCCCCTCATCGCCTAACCAACCCAAAAAATGATTGAGAGGTCATGATCAGAAAATTTCACTGTAATTATGCATGTGAATAAAATGCTCTCTAAAGACTACAACATAAGTGCTTTGGCCTTTGGGGATTGGGAATTTAATTTGTCCTATAACTTGGTAAATTTATGTCATTCGATCTCAAATATTACATATTTCATTACTTATGCGAATCTAAAATGTGAAGGATCTGTTCCACTTGTGATTGCTAAGAATGGTGATGGAGCCAAAAAGCAGCTTGGAGATGCTTTACACGATCAGTTATTATTAATTTCCTGCAATTCATTGGATAGATCATCATTTCATATGCAAAAAAGTAGAATATTGCTACTTTTTCACAACTCTATACGTGAATTTCATGGAGGAATCATCATGGCGCATTGGTAATTTATAATTACCATATGAGATGTCTTTATATATTTAATTGCATTTGCATACAGGGGCTGTGGTGGCCACCAGCCTGCTAGCTCCGACATGTGACATTAAAGAAAATTATTGAGTACAGTTACCCATGAAGTTCAATCATATCAGTGTTCGACATTTCCCATCCTCTTTATGTCAAAGCAAGCAAATGTTTGCAAAAGCAAAAAATAAAAATGGCATTACAGTGTTTTGGAAATGGTGTATGTTGGGCTGAAATCGAATTGACTAGCTAGAAAGAAAGAATTCACGAGTATTTGGATTTAAAAACAATGACTTCGCTAATCTCAAAAATTTAATTCCATCTTACATTACTTTCACATTTGAAATTTTAAAATCATTCCCAATCTTGATTCACCTTCGAATAAATTTTTAATGTTAGAGGGAGATGATGAATTTATTACGTTAGAGGGAGATGATGAATTTATTTGTTTTCAAATACAAAAATTTACTTTTGATAAATATATAACAAAACCACCACTAACGACAAGAGTTTCAATTAATAATAACCTTTTTATTTGTTCGATGAAAAAGAAAAATGAAAATTGATCAAATGAAAAGGTTAGCTTATGCAGTGGAAGCTTAGAAGCATATATGTATATCTTCTTTAACTTTTATTTGTTTATTTGTTTATTGATTTTTATTTTTATTTATTTTTGTTAATATCTTAGTTGAACTATTGAGTAGATTCATTCAACAACTTGAGCACATTTTCTTATACTCATTTCATTGTCTACATATTCTTTTTATATTCATCTAACAAGCTGTTGATCAAACCTACTCAACATGTGTTGGATAACTCGATAACTTGAATGAATTAAAAAAAAAAAAAAAGAAAGATATGATAATTTATCAATTAAAAATAAGGTTCGACTAAAACTCAAGACACTTAACTTCACTTTTTTTTTTAAGTTAATAATAAAAAATAACAAATGATATCATTGTTGGTTGAAATTTTGATATACTATTAAAGCTGAAGGTTAACTATAATCTTAGATATTCTTTTTATTCATTCACAATTTCTTATATTGATATATATCGAAATTTTATTAAAATATAATAATAGTAAACAATCATTAAATCAAAATTAAAATCTTATGACACTTGTCAATGTAAGAAATAGGGAATGAAAAAACGAAAAAAAATGTCGCTAAAGTATTATGGGCATTTTTCCTTCACTAAATTTAGGTTTGTTTGAGACTCTCAATTCAACAATGAAATAAAAAATGTTTGCACATTAATTAAAAATGACGTGGGGAGGAGGACAACACAGACACATGGGTTGTATGTTCCAGTAGCCCATAATTTAAAGATTGGTCCAGGCCCAAAAAACTGAGAGGACCAATCGGCGCTGGACTTAGGAATATAAATAAAAGCCCATTTATAGATGGATCAAATATGGTCTGTAAAAGGTCCAGGCCCAAATTATTTTCTTCCAATGTGTTAGTAGAGAAGGTTAATGTATTAAGATACCAAATCAACTACTATTATTTATTTATATGGAATATGTAAGAAACAATCACTTCACTTGTCTGTCTATATTAATATTAACTTAAAATTTCTTAATCCAATATTTAAATATTTATACAATTAAAACTTTGAGACACATTTTTTTTATTGGTTGAAGACTTGAAGTGTAGTTTTAAGTTTTATTTTTTATTTTCTTTTAAATAGGAAAGAAAAAGAATATTTATTTATTTGTTATGAGACACATGAATCCTTTTCAGTACTGAATATTAAAACTTAAAATCAAAATATTTTATTAAAAGGAGAACATTTTCTAACTATATTTGCGCCAAATGACTCGAATCCTGTCCTTAATCTCTCTCATAATTACTCAAGGACCACTTATATCGTGCCATGTAGAAAGACAAAAATACCCTAACACGGTAACAAATGTCCGGAAAGCGAAGGGAAAGAATGAGGAAACAAGAAAGGAGAAAAGTGTAATTTCGAAATGCCAGGAACCGAAAAAGACATCCTCAATAGACTAGTGGTAATATTGGGCGTGGAGTACAGCCAGACAACATCACTCATTCTCTTATTACATTTCCTTCCAAACTGTCAAAACCAAAATAAAATAAAATAAAATAAAAAAGAAAAAACACGCCTTCGCTTCTCTTCTCCACTTTACTTCTTATTATTATTTTAAATTTTGTTTTTTTGTTTGTTTAAGAAACTAAGATCTGTTGAGATCTTAAAACTCAAAATCAGTTGCTGAAACAAAGCTTCATTTTGAGCACGAGTGTGTTGTGTTGTTGTAATAGACAAGGCAAAGTTGGTTGCTTCATCTAAGCTAATGGCTGGCTACAGAGCTGAGGATGACTATGATTACCTTTTCAAGGTGGTCTTGATCGGAGATTCCGGTGTGGGCAAGTCCAATCTCCTGTCCAGGTTCACCAGGAACGAGTTCAGTCTGGAGTCCAAGTCCACAATAGGTGTGGAGTTCGCTACTCGTAGCTTGAATGTTGATAGCAAGGTCATCAAGGCTCAGATTTGGGACACTGCTGGCCAAGAGAGGTCTGCCATTTGCTTTTCCTTTTGCTGTGATCTGGGCTTGTTTTGCTGGAGTTTTGTGTTTTCTGATCTGTATGTTACATGCAGTATGCTTGCTTGAGGTTTTGTGTGGATTTGGAGTTTTTTGGTTGTTTGGTTGCTGGGAAAAAGTGAGGGAAAATGTTTTGGTTATGGATCTTTTGTGTTGTGATGTCTTAGTTTCTATGATCTGGGTAGTTCTTTTTCTGTCTGTTTTAATGAAGTTTTAGGCTTTTGGGTTGCTGAGCAAATTGTTGGAAGAAGAGAAATTGTAAAATTGTTTGGAAAATATATCTCAAGTTAGATGTTAAACTTGGGGTAAGAGAGATGCTTTCAGTTTTACTCGATCTAAGAGGTTTTGAGTTTAAATGATGTTAGCTTACTTTTGTTGTTGTTAAATTGAGATCTATTGGGTAGATTTACTTGTTTGTGTACTTAACATTATTGGTTTCCGGCAGATCAACTTGAAAACTTTTGTTTGACGGAATTGATTGGTTGATCTCTGCTGTAACTTCTTGTGTTACCGTGTTGTGAAGTGAAATTCAAGCCTTGCATCTGGATCACTGTTGTTTTGAAGTTGTTATTAGGCATGGATAATTGATGCAAAAGCTGGACTTCTTTTGGTCTATCTGCTGAGCCTTCACTATGAACGCTGAGTTATGTGGTACTGGTTAGGAATTTGATTCATATGTTGTGGTTGAAGTTGCATTCATAATGTGCACTTTGTAGCTGATGGTACATGCAATTGGTTTTATGGGCTTTATGAATAGCTGTCTGTAACTTAGGTGTTGAATGTAGTCCTATCTAATGATTGGTGCTTCGTATAAACTCATGTTGTTTTGTAGTGGTGTGAAGTCAAACTGGCCTTGGCTTTGATTCTGCATTATTATAATTTCAGATTTGGACACTCACCATAGGTGTAGAATTTAGCTAACATCTTCGTTTTTTATTTATGTCCATTTCACGCCAGATGCTACCTAAAAGTCAGTATGGCATGTGAGGGAATGGATTTGCACACTGAATAGTCTTGATGCACTGAAGTAGCTTTACGTACTTAAATTCCATCAAGGCCACCTACCTGGTATTATGCATATGACCCACATGTTTCATTGTCGCCAAGCTTGTAAGGTGTGGAAGTAGCCTACAGGTTAAAACTTAGTGAACAATGGAAGGATTGATCACAGGAATACCAGTTACAGTACCTATTATCCAAAGAAGAATCCTTCCAGTAGTATCATCCCGCTTCCCTCCACATTTTGTCAAGTGGTTATGCTAGAGATGTAAACAGTCATAGATAATTCTTAGATGTGATCCTTCTGAAGGGGAAAAGAGAATTACTACTATTTTTTTATTGTTCAACTGCTCTCTTTTCTTCGCTTAATTGAAGAAATAATTGGAAAATAAAACAACAAGTACAAAAATGAGTAATAATCCCCTGTAGAGACTGGTGCAATTCAATTCAACTTTTGCTCGTTCCGGTTTGATTGTGAGAGGTTTTTGTGTAGAAAAGAAGTTTTATTATTCTATGCATAGCTGTCTGTAACCTATTCTTCGAACATACAAATTTCTAATGTTTGATGCTTCATTTCAAGTTCATGCTGCTTCTTAGTGTTGTGAAGTCAAACTGGCCTATTGGGCTTGATTCTTCTTTAGTATATTTTGAGAGTTTGGATCAGGTTTGTTTGTTAGTTAGTATCTCCATTTTTGCTAAATGTTCATTGCACTTAAAAATAGCTAAAAGTCAGTATGGCATTTGAAAGGGAATGGGTTTGCTGCTGAATTTCTCTTGATGTATTATGACAAATGCTTCTTATCTAACTTAATTAGAACTGATTTGCTATGTTTGAATTGGAGATTAATAGAAAAGACAGGCATTTTCTGTTCTTGTACATTTCTGTTAATCATAAGGTTTCCCCTTTTCTTAAAAATTTAAGTGCATTAAGGTTAAGAAGATTGTTTGTAATTGGAAATTTAATATTACGGAATTTTTGAAGGGTTTCTAGCCATAAAATTTAGTTTCATCAAATGGAATTTTACCACAATTTGGATCATGATGTATGTTCACCACACACAAAGATTTTAAGCCGTTTGTGATGCTGATGAAATTGTTGGTTCTCTGGAAATTGGTGCAAGAAAGTCTTCCTACACTTCCAATTTTCATTTTAGGAAGACTTTCATCAGCGTTAAAAGAAAGTGTCTACACTTAGCTATGCCACACCAATGCATAGTGAATAATGTTGTTTAATGTTTAATGAATGTGGCACTTTAAGAGGGTTGAAGAGTGGGTATGCTGATAAATTGATTGAGGAGAAAAATATTTTTACATGTAAGGACTATCCTAACCTCTTTCATAGTTAATGGAGATATTTGACTTCGTCACTAATTTTTTATGGGAAAAGACCCATCCTTTCTGCAAACTTTATCTTTTGAATTTGAATTAGAAACCTTACCTTCTGCACTTGGCTTGTTTCAAGTTGGAACTTTTATTTTATTTAGTTTTGAATGGTGTTTGGAGGCTTGAAATTAATTACCTGAGAAACTCTTGCTCCTAAACCCATCTAATACATTGTTAGAAACCTGATGAACTATATAATAACAGGATTCTCAGTAGTTTTCTGCACATGATTGACGAGATGGTTGCGTTTGATGTCAACCGAATTTAAGAGTTGATTGGATAATGATGTCCATTTGAGTTCACAGAACTCTTCTTGCTTTTGAATGAAGTTCTTTTTATTGTGGTTATGTTTACGTTGTTCATAAATTTCAGTGTCTTCTTCTCTCCTATCGCCTTGTCTTGTGAACTCAATCTCTTTGACTTCATAGGTACCGTGCCATAACCAGTGCTTACTACCGAGGAGCTGTTGGTGCACTTCTTGTTTATGATGTCACCCGCCACTCCACATTTGAAAATGTTGAGCGGTGGTTAAGGGAATTAAGAGATCACACAGACCCCAACATTGTGGTCATGCTCATTGGAAATAAATCAGATCTTCGTCACCTTGTGGCTGTCTCAACTGAGGATGGGAAGTCTTTTGCCGAGAAGGAATCTCTCTTCTTCATGGAAACTTCTGCCCTTGAAGCTACTAATGTTGATAATGCATTTGCTGAAGTGCTGACTCAGATCTACCGAATTGTGAGCAAGAAGGCTATGGAGGCTGGTGATGATGGAGCTGCTTCTGCTGTACCCTCCAAAGGAGAGAAAATTGACGTTAGTAAAGATGTTTCTGCTATCAAGAAAGGTGGCTGCTGCTCAAGCTAGGTTTTGAAATATTTTTAGTGGATGTAGCCACTTCGTATGGCTGCATCTGTTATCTCAACACCATTATTGTGTAAAATTTTCTGAAAGATGCCTACAGTAGGAGAGAGGCAGGGATTATTTTTCCTTTATATTCAAAATTTTTCCAGATGACTGTTGTTTTTGGCTGACTAAGAGCTTAAATAGGAGCACCAAATTATAGTTGCTTTTGTTTAGTTATTGAGTGGAGATAAAAGAAATTGGCACTGAGAAATTGTTTATTGAGATTCTTGTTCAGAACCAGTTATGTGATTTAAATCCTATTAGTCTCAAATTAGCCGTGTGGGAATTGCTTATCAATATTAATCTGTCACTTGTGAACTCGAGCAGACGCAGACAAGGTCATCTTGACTCTTGTCACTCTTCCGTCTCCTGTCTGTGGTAAAAGGTGAATTGTGTTCAGTTTGATTGAAAGAAAAGCTATTATGCAAGATTTTATTACGAGCATGCTATGATTTTTCTTCACTGCAGCATCAATACGTGTTTCCGGGTCCTCGGATTTATGAATGTAGAAGATAATATCTTTCCTCTGCTTTCTAAATCTTCAAACCTGATGTTGATCCGTCCAGCTTTCTAATAGAATCCATTCAATGTTACATTTCGTTAAATGGCTAAGCAGGTCCTTGTCAAATTACTTTCTAGAATAATTTTCTTTGCCATTATTGGTGTTCAAATAGAAACTGGATGATAACCATGCAAGCTTTAATCTGGTTGGTATAATTTAAGGTATATTTACTGAAGATGGATGAAAATTGTATTAATTGTATCTCACGAGCCATTTTCATTGGTTTAAATCTGATTATTCCTGCACTGGTGGCAGGCACATCGATGTCTTTGATTAGTATGTTTTTTCCAATTTATTATTTATTATCTCATCCTCCTATATCAATTGAAGGAAGGGATCTTTTTTTGACACAATTTTTTTTTCTTATATATAAAATTAATATAACCTTTTTATTTTCAATCTCAACTATTTGATTTGGTAAGATCAAGGATTAGAAAATTGTGTTAACGAATCATGTAAAAAATGTTAATTTATATCTAAAAAAATTTCACTAGTAGTAAATGATCAGATTATTATTATCATAATTAAATAAAAACTTCAAGAATACATGTGAACATGAAAAGAGGGGGAAAAAAAGTTTTCAAGTGGTTTCGTTTTCCACAAGGCAATTTGTTCAATAACAATATAGAATATCATTTGTGCAGATAGTAGTGTCGTGCGAAACGCAGCAAGATTTACTTTTGTGGACTTTTTTGAAGCAGACCTGAAGTGGGCAGTTAACCTAACAAAAGAGCAAAGATAATGTTTCTTTAATTAAAATGTTGATGGAAACAGTCAAAATTCTCAAACTGGACTTCGTTTGCACACGCTAATTTATTCTTCTATTTCCTCATCAATTTTGGCTTTTAATTTCTAGAGTGGTCACTCACTTCTAATCCTAGTGGGCTCTTCATCACATTTAGAAACCAAGCTGGGTTGGCTCCATCTGCAATCTAAATCTCCATGGTTTGTCTTAAACGTGAACAAATCAGAAGGCAGCTGCCAGAGGGTATGTACAAATAAACAATAATTAATATCGTCGGCTAATAATGAGAGCTTGCATTTACATGTAGCTTTCAGACTTGAGCAACAGACAACCCAGAAGACCTAGCTGGCGCTTCTCTTAATTTAATGCAATTATGGATAAGAAAATAGGCAATCAAATAAAACGTAGCTGGGAACGCAAGAAATAAGGTGGACATTTTTCCAAGCTCGTGTGTTGACTCTAAAATCCAATTCTTAAATGATATAAATATAATAATTGACTACACCGCAGCTTCAATTATCAACTAAAAGTCAAACTTTTCGATTGGTTTGACTTTGTGTTACAAAGCCTAAGTGCATGGCCGGCGATTCATTTGAATCACATCGAATCAACCCTTTAAATAGAATCTTCTATAATCAGGCCCGTCCATCATCAGAGTTGTTTTGGTAGGCGCAGGATGTTAATTATTGAACAGTTGCCAGCCACAAATAATAGCACACAGAAATGAGAAATAGCAACAATTCAAAATCAAACTTTACTAGATTGATACAATTTCACATCAATAAAAAATTTAAAAAACCCAAAAATTTCTTCAATTTTTCCTAAAACGAAGAATTAATGAATTATTTAGCCTAAAATAAAGAATAAACGAATAATTCAACGTTTAAAAATTAGATAATTGATGCAGCCTGATGATTTGAATAAAAAAGAAGGATTTGGTATGTAGTGTAATTAAATATTAATACGGACAATCGACAATTTGAAAATATGGACAAGAAACGGACGGCTGTGATGCTATTACAACAAATCACGACAGAATTTGGAATCGATGGATTTATTTTTATTCATTTACTACACTGAAATCAAGGCGAAGAAAGTTATAAAAATAAAATAAAATAAAATAGAACTTAAAAATATGAAATTATGAAAAAAAAAATTTAATTTCTTTTTCCGTTATCTTGTAGTGCACGATACGCAGACCGTTGGAATAATTTACCATTGACGCGTGTCAGCAGATCTGGACCTCCGGTCCAAGATTTCTATGGCGAAACACCGTCGAGCACTCCGGCAACTCTCCGAGATCGGCGAACAACGACTCGTCCTCTTCTCTCATCGGGAAAAACATTGCCACGTTAGGATCGCCCTCAGTCCTCTCCGCAAAAATCGGGCTTTCCAAAATGGTGGACGTCGTCGTTTCCATCTCCCCGAACCACGTGAACTCATCCGCGCTTGAGCTCATAAGCGTGTGATCACCAAGATCCGCGAACTTCTCTTCCGGCTCAGGCTCCCGCTCCGGCTCCGGCTCGGGCTCTGGCTTGGCGGCTTTCGTGTTGTGATTGTTGTTGTGGTTGTGATGGTGATGGTTTCTAGAAGGAAGCGGCCAGGGATGGTTGTGCTCACAAGAGTAGGTGATGACTAGCATGGAGGGGTCCACACTACTCCTCTCTACTTGCTTTCTTGCTGGACATCCTTTTGAGCTGCTACACCTATAATACCCTCTGCAACAACAGCACCAATAAAAATTCACTAAAATTCAAGATCAAGATCAAAACTTTTTGCTTCTTGAAATATTCATCGAAATTATCGATCGATGTAACAACTTACCTCGGGTAAGGAGAGCCTTTGATGGGTTTCTGGCCGTATTTCCGCCACGCCCAGGAGTCGGACGGTGGAGCACTCTCGCCTTTCACTCTCGACCCTTCCACGTCCTTGATGGGAACCGATACAACTCTCTTGTGCATGGCTCTTCTGCTGAAACAAAGTTAAACAAAACCCCCATACAACGTTAAATCTACGTTCAAATATCATCCTACTCGTTACATACCAGAAAGTTTAAGCTGATAATTAATTAAAGAGGAATGAATAATATTGGAGAGTTGCGAAAGAAGCTAGCTAGGTAGAGCTAACTCTAACCTTTTCTTGGGAGAAGAAGTGGAGGTTATCTTCATGTCGTTACACAGAGAAGAAGGAGGCGACTCCGCGCCGCTCTCTGGCGTTATATCATTCTCCTCTTGCTCACCGATAAATGGGTTCGTACTCAACATTCCATCCATGACTCAAAACTGAAATTTTTGCTCTCGCCAACGCCAAGTTGCAGTGGACGTGGATCCAACTATTCAATTATATACCTATTGATCCTCTAAAAAGGTGTTGATGATATATATATATATATATATATATATATATATATATATATATATATATGTATGTATGTATGTTGTAGAATAAGAAGCAAATTGAGGGAGTGAAGAAGAGATAGATAGATTTCGGGAAGAAGAGAAGGAGAAGAAATGGGAGAAGGTGATGAAAAGGAGGGTGGTGGTGCTTTAAAAATGGGGTGTCATGTTGACAGGTGGATTATAGAGTATTATAGTTAAATATTGGTATTAGTTTATAAAAGGACGTGCAAGCAAATGTGATATAATCCCTTATTATATTATTATGTTAATCAACTTGAAAACAATCTTTTTGTTTTTGTTTTTAGTTTTAGTTTATTTTAAGCACAACTGATTGATCAATTCTCATTTCCCACTTCTACCTCCTCCTCAATTTTTTGTTTATACCCCAACCACTCAAAAGCTCGATCATGCCGCCCTCACTTTCCATTTCTTTAACATTGTAAATTTTATGATCAACCCTTTTTCATTTTTTTCTAATTCTTTCTTCTTAATTATTAAAGTTTGAATTTTTAGCCTTATAATATGTACCATATAAAGTTGTGTCATTTTGTATATTCAAATATTATTTTTATAGTTTTTTTCTATATTTATGTCAAAAATAAGATGCAGGTAAAAATTGTTATTGTTATGGTTATTTGTGTGTGATCCCAACAAGGATAATATTATCTACTTAATTAAATAAAGGGTTAGGTACTGTTAATAATTGATATTCAAATATCTGGTACCAAAACCAGTTTTGGCTTTTTATAATATGTTTAATCAAAACAAGTCGGATACTATGTGACAATCAACATAATATTACAATTTTGGTTGAGCTTATCAACTGCCTCTCGCTCTGGTTCTCTCTTTCTCCTAATCCAAAAAACTTATTAAACAAAATGTTTAATTAATTGTCTCTCTTTTCGATGAATTTATGACAACCACTTGTATTTTCCTGTGGTCCTTTCCTTTCACTTCGAAAGAAGGAGATCGAAGTTGGTATAAAACATTATCCATTTACTTAATCAATTAGTTGTTAATAAACTACTAGTTATTCTTAATGATGATTAGCTCATCCTCTTAATCTTGCCTCGTTTTCTCCTTCATTCAAGGGCTAGGCACTTGTTACTTTACTTAACCCTCCCCACCGTTTACTCTTATCTTCATTTCCATAAAGTCAAATTGATTCCATTATTATAAATTACTAAAAATCCTTCATATATATATATATAAACTTCTTTGCAATTAATGTACAAACATCAATCTAGTTAAACCACATTATATTAAACATATGGAACTTATGTCTTCCAAGATTATGTATATAAATTTATTGTAAAAAGATTTTCTCCAGGCATTGATATAATGTGTAAACAGTAAAATTAAGAAATCTTTAAAGCTATTGCCGGCCAAGTAATTGCTCTTGTAAACTTATTAATTTCTTTCTTTTAATAATACTTACATATATATTAATTAATGTGAAGAGTTGTATATCCAGTAACAAATCGAATGGATTAGATTGGTAGTAGAAGAGTACTGTTGTTTGAAAGCTGAAACTCATATATAAGATTAGTTTGCAATGATGTGAATGAGCTTCTGATAGTCAAACTCGTTTTAGTTAAATAATGTTTTACATCCAAATCATGACGGCAATTAGCTGCATAAGCAAACACATATTCTATCATGAGAAATGCCGTCATGAAAATTTCCCAGAATCACTACCCTCACTACAAGACATAATTTGATCACTTGAAAAATAGATAATCCTTCCTGACCAAGTATATGTCTCTTTATAGTTAAATTAATAAGAATTTGCATATACACCGTTAATTTAAAATTTGTTATGAAGAATGGTTATCCTGATAACATGATATCATCGCCCAATTAATTACTGATTTGTTGGTTTATGGGGTTGTATATAATACACATGCTACTACAGTACCACTAGTATATATGATAATCTGATAAAGAAAAAAATGATCAACGCATCTCGTTTATAGAATCCTTAATCTCAGAAACCAAGAATAAGATAACAAAAGAGACAAAATAATGCTTTAGTTGGCCATCAATGGTATGGATACATTGAACTGCTAATTAATCATGAAAGAAACGTTTCAACTTCTATACTCAAAAAAATAAGAATAAGAATCTAGAAGTCTGATCCCATCAACAGAATTATTCATCATCTTGATGAAACCTATATGATCATTGCATAAGAATCCAAAATTAAAAAGATTATATTATAATATAGTACACAGCAATTGACTTGGTCAGTCATTAATTTTTCTGTCTCTCTCAAGTGGGGTTTAAAAGGGTGGCAAGAACCAGTTAGGGGATTTCTAGCTTAAGAAAATATAAATAATAAAAATTTTAAGTGTTCTACGGTTCACTGATGCGTGAAGCAATGTGAGTGATACAATATTTTCTACACTCTGGCAGATTTTCTAATTGGGATCATGAATGACTTCTACTAATAAAATAACAAAATTAAAATGTTCCCATCTCTGACTTTCCTTCAGCTGCGGCATCTTTCATGCTCTCGTTCATGACTTATAACTATTCTATATTACATTTTCAATTAAGGAGCAGAAACTTCGTCATAGCTTCTCCTTTCACAATTGAATCTCTCTTGAAACTCCCCCCTTATGACACCTAACATAAACTTTTCCTACACGACATGAACCTACTTTTAACTCAGTTTTGAAGTGTAATTTGGTTCAAATTATTATCCTTCCATCTTACATCCAATGGAATGTACTTCACATGCTGTCCTGATCCGTGTTATATGGGATTAGAACCGCACCAATCCTATATATCCAAGGGGCGGGCTCGAGGTGGATATAGAGACCTTGACGCCGGCCAATGTGCCATTAATAAAGATATTATATTTGTAGACTTTTTTGTCCTGAGTTGGTTGTATACTTAAAATTGGTATTTACGAGAGAATAGATCTTTTAATACAAATTTTTTAACATAAAATTAAACACAAATTTATGATCATTAATTCACAAAATTCAATAGTTGATTGAGATGATTGATGAATTGCATAATTAAATACAACTTTTTGACTTTCAATTTCCATTATTAGATTTGATGAAATCAAATATCATAAATTTATGTCAAAAAATTATGTTAAAAAATTATGTTAAAATATTCCTTCCCTGTTTCTAAATAATTTATTAATGTTTAATTAGGGTTGAAACTTGACCAAATTCCATTTGAGAATTTTATTCCAATTTTATAAATTATATTTGTTCACATAATTTAATACATAAGTAGAAGTGACAATTTTTTATGCAACATGCCGACACGATAAAAAATTAGCAAGTTAGGATTGAACTTAATCATATTTGTGTCATATTAATGTTTAGGATACTTAACATGATTATTAATCGTGTTGTATTCATGTTGAAGACGTTCAATATACCAATACATTGTAGTGAAACTAATATTATGTTGAAAATTTGTTAATTATGTGTGAATGGGTTGAGGAGTTAGATAAGTTGTTTAAGTTTAGGGGTGTTCAAAATCCAAATCAATCCGCCAAAAAAGAGCGATTCAATTTTGATTAGATTTTATCAATTGGTGGATTGAACTAGATTGAAATTTTTGAAAATCGAATTTTGGATCAGATGATGGATTCTATAATAAAAGTTCATCGTAAGCCGATTCAATCTAAATAATAGGTAATAAGATTAACTATGTAATATCTAAAAATTAAAGTTAACTTATATTATAAATTTATAATTTTAATAACTTTAATGTAATAAAAGACATTTAGCCCAAAAGTAAGTAATCGAAAATTACACATTTTTTTCTCTTCCATAGTCAATAGTCACTGTCTCTTGTATTTCTTATTCTCAACAAGCCAACAATTTGAATGAATTAAAAGGTAAGCATTATATTATGGTTTATTAATATTTTAATTTGCACAAGTAACTTCATGTTATGATTATATTTATATAATATCATATTAACTTGAATCTTTATTGGATCATATTGGAATTTTTTTTTTTTGTAAATTTTTTAAAGTTTAGATTCGACCGGATTGAATCAAATCAAATGATTTTTTATATATATATATGATTGGATTGGATTGGATTGGATTTCAATCTTTGATTGGATCGGATTGGATTAGAAAATCTATGAACTGATCAATATTGAATTTGATTGGTTATTAGCTAAATCCATCGGATCCAAACCGATAAACACCCCAATTGAGTTATTTATGTCGCAATTATAACTTATAATGAGCTACACGTTTAACAACCTTATCATTATGTGATTAAAATTCTTGACTTGAATAATTAAATATTCGGTATCTGTGTTGACTAAAATTTCATTAATTCATATCCTAACATAACACGACTACGATAAGCCAACACAAATTGCCACCCCTAATAGAAGGTTGGATCAAATCTATATCCAATTTAATCGAATTCGAAGGATTTATTACTATGGTAAATATTAATTGTAACATGATCAATAATACTAGAGCGGTGGACTAGACAAATAGATTAATCAAACGTCTTATTCTAGGAACCAAGTTATACCATATATTAGCAAGTTGGCTATTACTTATGTAGGGTCTCTTGTAAGCTTACAATAATATTCAACATATATATAATGTATATATCAGAAATTAATTTTCGTAATCTCATAACCTGGAGGGTAACATCAGTCGACATTAAACTAAAAATAGACGGTCAAGATGATTATGACATCTAATCTAGACTTTCATTTTTATCTTTAACATTTTAATTTCCTTTAATTAAATAAATAAATTACATGGGAACTGCACATTCTTGAATCTAGATTAATACCCTATCCAATCTCATTTTATTTATTTAATTCAAACTAGAAGTAAGCACTTGCTAATAAGATGCCGCAGCCCTTGCGTAATTGTCATCGACAATTAATGGTTGCTGTGAATCTTCCATTAATTATTCGTTAACAACCCACATCTCCTTACACATTCCACATATGCTAATTGATTAATCAATGTAACGAGAGTGACCTTTTTTTTTCTTATCTATTTTTAATTAACTTATAGCTTTTCTTCCATCATAAGCGTATCAAAATTCGGGCAAACCAGATTAAATTATTCAATTATCGATTACTCTTATTAAATGCATGATTTTGTTATTGATATACATCCATTTTATATATTGCAAGAGTTTCCACTCGAATTTGGTCAAATATGTAGAGCTAGCTATATATGTTTAGACTTTAATGATAAAGGTCCATGGGGGTATCACCAAATGGTTTGAAATTAAGGTGCCCTCAAAGTGAAATCTACCAAAACTTGTAGAAAATGACACGACCCAAGTAACTTGCTCGGCCTGATTTGTCCAATCAAATTAACTAACCACGCTTTGCATAAAATCTCTAATCTCATTTAATTAGTGGTTAATTACGTGATAAACTATCTAACTTTCTCCAATAGGTTTCTAAAATAGTGGATAGTAAATTTGCTACTTCACTAGTTGTTTTGTTTGATACAATATTAATAAGTATTATTTACTCTTATGTTAATCAAACTGTAATGTTCAGTGAGCAGATGATATAAAAGAAAGAGAATTCAGCTCCATGTCACAAAGCAGATGGATAGGGCTACCCGTGACTGATTTTTGTATTTTAATAACTCAAACTAGCTCTATAATTTATATGCTTTTCTCTCTCTATCATCTTTCTCTATAATTAATTTATTTTCGTTTTGTTCTTTCTGAAAAATATCTTTAGCTCATCAACAAAATAGAGGGTGAGAGAAATGTGGGAAGCAATTAATAAAATCAACCTTTTGTTATTGAGATTTTTTTTATTTTAATTTTTAATAAAAAGCAACTTCCATTTACTATGTATTCACAAGATTTTGGGATTTGAACCTTGGTCCTTTAAAGTTAATGAGGAGAATTATTTGGTCTCCCGCCCATTAAGGCAAAAAATTAAGTCCGTGTTTGGCAAGAAGGAAAAAAGGCAGAAAATGTTAGGATTGACAATAATGTTGCTCCGCCTAAAGAGGTGTCCAGAGGGGAGATAGAGAGAGAGAGGAGGCGTGACAAATTAAGTGTGTGCAGAACTACTGTACTGGGGTAAGCTTAAAAGGTTTAAAGCTTTAATCTTTCTTCACAATCTTTATCATCTCTCGATGTGTGTTGCCAGAAAAAGATGATCTTAATGTGTACTTAAATATAAATACATAAATATTTTTTTTCATCTGATCCAGTTTTGTGACTTTTCTCTTGGTCTCGGCTTTAAGAATTATATACGACAGTTTTTTATCACTCTATTTGATTTATGTCAACAAAAAGTGAAAAACAAAAATCAATATGAAATTCCTAAACATGGATCGTCTCATTACTAGTCTTTTCTTTTACATGCCTTGATCAGAAATGAAAGAGAGCAAAGTACAAAGTCATCGTTAAAAGATAAATATATTTTCATCAACAAAAGCTTGCTAGCTAGGCTGCTACTTCGAGTCATCATTCACAACTGAAGGAACCTCTAAGCTTTTGAAAATTGGTTCCTGTTCATTTCCCTTGTCAATTGCTTTGAGAATAACTTGAGTTACATCTCTGACGTCCAGAGCCAGTTGTTGGTTTTGTGCAACAGCAATTGCTTCCATGGCAAAAAAGTAGTTGCAGGAAACACTAGCTTGCAAAACATTTAGACCCATTTCATCAAACGCCTCTAGAATTGAAACCAGACTGTTCCCTCCCTTCTTGCAGATGACTCTTATTAAGAACTTTTCGCCAATCTTCTCTACTTTCACCTCCTGCAAGTTGGGTTCCGCGCACACAAAAAAGTTAAAACCTGTATGTAGAAATAGGGTAGCTAATAGCATAATACGGGCAATCTGCTGAGAGAGGGAGATCGAGAGTGAACAGACCTTTGGAACCTGAATGTGTTTCATTAAGTTTAAGTACTCTTTTTTCATTGCCATGAGATTTGAGTACTCTCTTTCGATTGCTTCCAGCTTGAGTTTTAACTTGTAAATGTAACGAAGACTGTCCATGATGATGGAGCTCTTTTTCACCTGGAGGAACAACGTTCAAGAGTCAGAGTCAATCTGAAAAGCCTTGAAAACAAAAAAATTGAGTGTAAATCCAAGCAAGTGTTAATTGACGCGAAAGAAATTAAGACTATAATTAACTAGAGGAGAAAAAGCAGTACAGAATAATAAGTTTAAGTTTATATTACAGATTTGGAGTTGGTGAGGGTTCGCAGAATGTGAAGCTTTCTGCGCATAGCTATTCTCCTTTGTAGGCTGGAGTACACCATCTTCCTCTCTCTTTCTTTCTCTTCGTCTGTTTAATCAAGTGTTAAGTAGAGATTTGTTAACGGTGGCCTTGCTTATATAGCATTGGAAATGAGGTGGGCGTTGAGTAGATATTTCTTGGGATCTTGTAATGCCAAGCTAGCCACCATCTATCCTCTTGTCCTATATGTAATTTGACACTGAAAAGAGAAGAAAAAGAAGGAATGGAGAGAGAAGGATAATGCTGCTTAGGCAGTTAGGCAATATTCTAGATAGGTTCTGAAGCCCCATCCACTGATTTATGTAATCCAGTGGTTGTCTTTAAAATTGATAATAACTAGCTAGCTTGCTAACTAGGGAGTAGCATTGTAGTGGGATGTCTTTGCGATAAGGAATAAAAATCCACATATTTAATAGAAATAAAAGACCAATTTCTGGGTACAATAAAGTATACGTTATTAAACTAATGTTATATATATCTACAGCCAAATCCTATAATCTGAGTTAACAAAAATTCATTAGAAGACGAAAAAATAAAAATGAGTAGTGAAAGTTATAATATTTAGTAAGATTTTATCAATTTAAATTATAAAAAAAGTTAGTTGTAAATGGGTTGGAGGGATAATATTATTCATGTTGTTATTTAAACTCTGGGAGTGAGTTATTTATTTACGAGTGATAATGTGATTTTGATTCAATCTAGTATTTCATGAAAAGAATAGTTGTTAGAATTGCAATTAATTAACATAAAATATAGAATAGTTGGGTAATAGTAATTATGAAGAACGTACAACAAAGACAGGGAAAGTCATAGAGTAAATATTAATTGCATATATAGTGTGAATTTTGTCACGTACCAGTTATATGTATGCATGGGAAGGGATGCGGGAATGAAAACAGTAGAGATGGGCAAGGTCAGAGTCTCATTCAGAAGCAGTGAGTCAGTCAAGACATATATGTACGTACGAGACATTGCAGACTTCACGGGCCTCTCGTTCGGTTTCACTTTGTCTCCCATTACAGATTACAGCATATACATACCTTCCTGCTCATGTAAGTGGCCGTAGGTCACATGCTCTGACACTATAGCTTCTGTTTTATTCTTTATCGTTCTTTCCACTCTTGGGTTCATGATATGCTCCCCTCGAAACCCATCTCTTCACTTGAGACAAATCCATCTGTCCTCAATTTATACCACTTTTCATCACGTTACCCCACTGTACATCTGCATGTGTGATCAAGTGAAAAATGTTTACCATCCACAACGCATGACATGAATTTATTTCAGATTGAATTCGTGTTTCTTTGTGAACAAGTTTGCTTTTTGATTCGTACTTTGCTTTCTTTTACATATCTTGCTGATTTCTTGAGATAAAGGGTACTGTTCAGTTAACCTATGAAATTTTGGTCATTTTATAGAAGTGGATAAATTAACTCCTCTAATAAAAGGGTTCACTTATTGAATAGAGCATCTCACGCCATGAAACGATATAAACTGAAAAGTCTAAGGCTTAAACTATTGATAGGGGAAACCGTTGGGTATAAACAGTAGTAGTGGAATTTTTGCTTTGCTCAATATTCATTCCCTTTAGCTACAAGAAGCCAAGGATATAGCAGCTCATTACCTGCATAGCTCGTATGATGACAAGACATATCCGCTTATAAAATTTTGTCATTCTTCATTGCACAGGCATGCATGCATGCGCACAAGCACATAAAGCTATAAAGGTCTTGCACTTTGGATTTTAGTACTTGCATACCTCCTTAAATCACTCTTAATATATTTGTTTTGTTATGTGTACTAGCCTCTCTTTTGAGGGTCATTAAGTGTCCTTTTCTGTCGCCTTATTTTGTGATATTTCAGTGTTATAAGCCCATCTTTCCATCTGTTTCCTTTGTCCCTTTCTGCGTGACATCTCTCTCTCATTTGGGCAGCCGAGGCTCAACTTTCTACCATATTCTTGTCTATGTGTTGAGGCTTTTTCCTCTTTATCTGCTCGTCCATGGAATCAGGAGTCACATGGCTAATTATAACTGGTGCTTGCTGCCAGCCCCAACAAAGCTAGCTAGCTATATGATGGATAAGCTTGTTTTTTTAATCAAAACTGTGTTCTGTAAGTGGTTTGCTCAACTAATTTGGTGTTTATTGTGCGGATAATTTCCCCAAAATTATAATTAAAATATGCGTGAAAGATTCAAACAGTAACTTAATTGGGCAATGCAAGATAACAATAATTTTGTTAAGAGAACTATGAGGTGTTAGACGTTATTATATAGTAGAAAAATGATCCTGGAGTCGATCAGGTAGAGACTCGCAACAAGACAAGCTTAAATGCTTATTAAAATAATTTGAGTTAATTAATACAAATAGGGTTATGATACATACATTGAATATCACCTTAAACCCAGACAAGTTCAGGAGAAGAGGATCCTGATCATGCTTAAAATTATATAGGCCTCTCTCTCTCTTGCTATATATATGTATCTTTTTGATGTGAGACTCTATCCTTACAGGAGACCTTAACATTGAAAAGTGATCATTTAACAACTTTTTTTTGCTAATAATTAATTATAACTGGGCGCTGATCAAGAAGAGAACAAAAATTTAAAACGTTGATACCCAACAATTGAATGCTTTTTACGTAGTATCTTAAAGATCTTCCGATAATTAGGGGAAAGTTTAAGAAATTTTTTCTCTTTTTCTTTGCAGAGAAAAAAGAAAAAAAAATGAAATCGTACAAAATAGTTTAAAAATACATAAAATTTTCGAATCTAATTTAGTTTTAACATTATATTAATAAAGTAATCTAGAAATCCATAATTTAGCCTTGGATTTGATACAAGGAATATATCTGCTCACCTATGACATATATATACATACAATTTAAAAGAGGGAGAGAGAGGGAATTATGGCCATTACAATTCAGATTTTTCGATTTGCTTGTATATAGAAAGGGTGTGGATCTGCAAGACATTATGTGCAAGATGGTAGGGGGCGCCGGCTGTCACGATGACGATGGACAAGCCTTCAACATAACATGTATGCTGTGTAGATATATATAAGCTGTGTAGGACCAATCCATGCAACGACACGTAAAGTGAGATATAAATAATTCTTCTGACAAATTAAGGAGCAATCTAAGATGCCAATATGATTGTATGCTAGGTCAAATTCCTATAATTATATTTACCACAATATGATAGCAGTTGAAGACTATTAACAAACAAAACAAGCAAGGGAAAAACAAAAGACGTCAAAGCCTGATTGCAGTGACTTTTATAAGAAGTTATTGGTACTTAAACTGCAGCATTTGCAGTCTGGTCGGTTTAATTGAGAGTTAATTAGCAGGAAACAAGCTCAAGTAATTAAACCATATTTCTAATTATGAAGCTTAAGTTAATTGTGATAGAGTTGTCCTATTCAAATCCCATTTTCCAACTCTTCTTTCCGACTTTCATTTTTATTTATTTTGACAAATTTGCTCTAAGATTGAATTACTACATAGGACAATTATTTCATTTTTACTTTGACAATTATTTCAACCATTTGCATTCTTTTCACACTTTTAACTATCAAATATGAAAAAAAAAAAAAAAAAATCAAAGGCTAAAGTGAACATGGTATTTATCTGCATGAACCTTGACTGTGAGGCGTTTGGTTCCTTTTCTTTCTTTTGGGTTTTGGCCATGATTTGTTTGTCTTCATAACTCAAATCAATTAAAACTGAAAAAAAAAAAATGATTTGCTATGAATGTTTTAAGTAAATTGTTCAATTAATCTTAACTTGACCACTACTAGAATCAAATCCCACTGTTAGCTATTCATTTGTCAAGGGACCCGTCTGATAGACCATACAACATAGAAATATGGCTTGATAATCAGCTCAGGTACGAGAACCAGAGAAATTAAAATGGCACTATAAAATCTGATGAAACTGAACAACACCATATTGTACCAAATGGAATTCGATTGCAAATCTCAAAATCAATTCATCATGGTCGAAAAAACACAATTTAGGACCTCTAACCTAACAGCCAGAGGAGGATTTAGGAAGGGACCCGGGTGGGCCTGGACATCTCCTAAAATTTACAATATCAGCAGTACTCCTTTTATTTTTATAAGGAACATTGAACCCCTTCTCAAAAATTAAGCCCAATCTCTTAGTTTCATCTTTTTCCACTTATTAGTTTATCAAATATTCAACAATCTTCTCCTTTTACTCTAGTATCACATACAAGTTTCATATAATATAATTAGAAATATATTTTACAACTGACAATGATGCAAGTTTCTCTTGTATTTTAATTTTATTATTTTATTTCATAAATTGTGTTAGTTTTTCTATTTTTATTTAATCTAGTATAAATTATATCTTTCTATTATATCTTTCATATTTTATAATACATCAATTAGTTTTTTAAAAAATTATAAATTCAAAGAATTTTTAGTGAATAATGGTCATAACCAACTCTTTTTATAAATTTTAAAAAATTATACATTATATTTGGGTCATGTAAGAGATAAAATTTACTATATCCACCTTACCTAGATAGAATCTTTTTCATATCTAGTTTAATAAATTCCCTATTACTATTACGATTAAGATTTATAAAAAAATTATGATGTTATAATATTTATGACATCGAATCGACCCATGACTTCGTTGGGACCAACACAATTCGGCCACAAGTTTTGTAGGGCACAGCACCAAGTCCAGCAGATTGCTATCGTCCCTCGCACCACGGGCTGCGGCGAGCCAAGGCAGGCCGACCCATTTGCCCCCAAGTTCTGTGTCTGTCATCTCTGAAGCGCGTCTTGCTTCCACCTCCACCTCACACATGCTACAGCATTTTTTAAACCTTCAATATATACATATTTGCCGTAACGTTGAATTTAGATTACAGATTTAGCATATTGTTGGATATGCTATATAATGTTATATATATTTCATTTTTATCTTTGTAATTTTTTTAAATCTCTCGCAAGAATCTCAATTTAAACCTGCAAATTTTCATTTGTTTTCTTTTCTCTTATGGTTATATCTTGTTAGAATTCGGGATATTATCAAAAACTACTACTATAATTTCCCCGAGTAATGCTACTCATACAAACTACTTATACAAACTCATACATACAAACTGATGTGGCATTCCTATATGATTGCCACATCACCTATGTTAATTAATGTCATTTATTATTAATATATATTTTTCAAATCATTGTATTTATTTATCAAATCATATCATGCCACGTCAGTTTGTATAGATGAGTTTGTATAAGTAGTTTGTAAGAGTAGCATTACTCAATTTCCCCTATTATCAGGCGGAAAGTCTCGTTTACGAATATATTAATGTCATTCCTGACTTTTGCATTTTGATATCATCTAGGTCTAACTAATAGATTCTATTTAATTCTGAACTAACAAAAAGATTAAAAAGATTATTTTACCCTCATTTTATAACCTTCCTCCATCTCTTTCTCTATCACTGAACCCTAAATCCCTCCAATCCTCTTCTCACTTCCTCCACTCTACAACCACCGCTCTCAACTCCACCACTTTTTTTTTTTTTTTGAAGGCAATAGACTTTTTTCTTTTACCAAATTTTTATCTTTTTATTTGATTACTTTGTGAATTTCCTGTTACCTTCAACCATTAGTTTAAAAGTATATGGAATTCATTAACTGGACGTGGATGATATCGAAATGCAAAGGTTATAGATTGCACTGATATATTCATAAATGAGGCTTTCCACCTAATAATAGGACAAACCACAGGAGTGGTTTTTGATAATATCTTGTCAGAATTCTCTTCTAATTTACGTTTCTCTAGTTTACCTTTATCCTAATAAGTTCATAGTACCATTGATTAGTAACAATATAATATTTAAAAAGATTACTGTTTTATATATATAATGATATATAACTAGGTGAAAATTGAGAATTGTTTAATCAACATATTATCCTAAAATAGAAGTGATATTTTTTTCCAAATTTTTATCTCAAATTTTATCTAAATGATTTAGAAAATGATGTGTTATTTACTGTATGGATTATGTGATAAAGTGTTAAGTGATATTGTATTGTCACATCACTTACCGCATCATTTAGAATAAAATTTAAAATAAAATTTAGGAAGAGTATCTCACGTTACTTTAAAAATACATAACAAAAATAGGATTAGTTTGTATCACTGCTGTAATCCTTCTAAAGATGCCCATAGATAACACAATCATTAATTGTCGATTTATTAATTATAGTTAAAGCCTGCTGTTATATAATGCAGGGCAAAACGTCCGTTCGCATACTTGAAGAGACAATTAATATACATTAGTTGTCAAGCATATTACAAAAAAAAAAAACATATATATCAAAAAAAACAAGAATCGAACAATATATATATGTATATACAGGCTCGAGTTTCTGCGTATATCTAACTTTTTGGGTCCAATCAAATGGTCCTGAAATCGTTGCAAAAGAGAGGTTACGAGTTAAAGATTTTGAGAACATTCTTTGGATCTTCCATATGTCAAAGCGCCCATCAGCACTTGCTCTCTTTATTCTTTTCTTTTCTCTTCTTTTTTCCAATTAAATTATTAATTAATAGAAATATATATATTCTGCAATTAGAAATTAACGTGAGGAAAGTGAATGTGTGGTAGAAAGGCAATTATTCTTGTTTTCACTCATGAATTACAATATGCTAATTAATGTTTAAACCCACTTGACTGCTTCACTAATTAAGTCGAATAATATGTGGTAGAAAGTTCAAAAGCAGGACATAAATGATAGATCAGTTACTGAAGATATTTATTCGTGGTCATGAGCTGAATCGAGGTTAAGATTATTGACAGAATATTATAAAGTTATGAAAGCCAGAGGCACTCCACAAAGCATTGTTCCAAGAATATGCTTGTTCTAGGATGGCATAAATAGCTGGACTCGAGAACATCTCTCTGCAACAGAAGCAGCATCAGGTGCAGTTGCATTACAGGGCAAATCTTCCTTGTCAGGCAGCCACCGGACTCGACATAATGCATAGCATTGCATTCATCTAGTGTGCCCTCTGCCAAGGGAGATTTGCCCGGCAATTCCTCTGCATTTCATCATTTTGTTTCAATATTGACGTCCATGAAGGCTCTCAGAGATGCTGCAATTTGTTTATATGTCATCGATCGAGATTAATTAATTCTCTGTGAAAAATGTAATATTGTTCTACCTGAGCAACAGCATGAAAGGTTAGTTTACATTGTGCTAATGCAAATGCACATTTTGATTAAAAAGTTACTCCATGGAACATGCATTATTACTACCAAGACATATCAATGCATGACCCCTCACGAATTAATAATTTGAATTGCTGAAACTAGGTACGTACGTACTGTTACTTCTATTCATTGCTTGTTTGTTTTACTGCCGGTGCCATCTGTCAGTATGCTATTAATAAGATGGCTATTACTTAGAAGTCACTTGGAGGACTGATAATTGTAAGGAAGTGTAATTGCCCTTTTTTAATATTTAATTTCTGTTAATATTTTTTATCCTAGCATTAACTTTGTTAACTCTCTCCATCTCTAACTCATGTTGTAGGTATAGTGCGGTATCGTGGTCATGCGAATTGTTCCAATTGAACAGCTAGCTTTCAGATTAAGTTCTTGCATACTCAAATACTTCTTTTTAAACAAATTTTGTGTGGATGCAGTTATGATTTAATGGCGCCTGCTTTGCGTTTCAGAAGCCGATCGATCCCACATAGCTGACGAATGTTTTGAGCTTAAGAATAAGCCGATATTCATCAAATGTACTTGATGTTTATGAGGAGAAGTAAAAAATCATTAATTTGTATAGTTCATGCACTTCACAGTGGCAGTAGAAGTTAACTAAGGCTTGAATATAAGTGCAGTTAGGGTTAGAGAGAGATGGCATGCATCTTGGATCGGAGGTGCTTAGAGCTCCTGATTTTGAAATGGGTGAACGGAAAGCCAACACAGTGGTCTTTCAGGTTAATTAATTTCTTCTAAGCAAGTGTCAAGACTATCAATCAGTAGAAGTAGCCACGTACAAGACATGTATTCTTTATACGCGGCTGATGCATTTATGAAGTTTCATGAAACAGAATCTCGCTCCTATTTTGTTCTTGGAACCAGTACATTCTGTGTTCTATAGTTACTATTTATCGTAATTTGTGAGGCTAGAGGTAGAGGATCAGTACATTCTGTGTTTTAGAGTTACTATTTATCGTAATTTGTGAGGCTCGAGGTAGAGGATCAGGAATCCGTGCCCCACCATATCCGACTCCAACCGTTACTATGGAACATAAATGACTCAATTATATTCGTGTTGAGAACTTCATAATACAAGTACAAAGACAACGTGATTATAAGATCATCGGCCATAAGTACAAACGAATGAGCACATACGAGTTCCACGACCACATGTAGTACTGCAATATACAGAACTGCTCTCACGTTAGTTTATTAAGAAGAATCCCGGCCCATTCCCTCTAAAACCAAATAACAATCGTGAATTAAATCCAAAATTGTATAGGCAACACATGAGCCTAAGATTAATATAAATACATGATCGTAATCCGATGCTTCCGAAGCTATACTATTTTAAGTTAATATAAAGCACGATCATTTATAATAACTGAACCTAAAATAATGTGATGAAACATGGCAACTTTTTTGTTTTCACTGGATGGTGCGTATATAATAGCTTCTAAGATTAAATCGTACTTATGGTTCGGACGTGCTTTCATTTCATTGATCAATGTACGGCATATATCTCTTTTCGCTTAAACGCCAAGGAACATATGTGTGCGCCTGTGTGTGTGTGAAAGAAGAGTAACATTTTTTTTTTTTTTAATAACCATGGGTCACTGGATCAAGCCTTGGTGGAAACTTTTAAGTTTTAAAAGAAAAGCACACCAGATTCGAAGCCCCTCAATTAACTAGGTTGCCTCTTTGGGGGTTGTAACCAAGATGTCCGGGCTAGCCCCTCCCACTTACCTCATAGGGAAAGGTCATTGCAGAGAGTCGAACCCAAGATTTCATCGTAGCATTATGAACTCCCTTCTGGGCTATCCTTGCCACTTGAACCAACCCATAATGGGTATGTAAGAATAATATTACACAGTGCTAACATACAAACACATGTAAATTAATGTTTCTTAGTTTTGAGTGTCCTAAAAATCATTAGCTAAGACTTAGACAAGATCTTCTGCTTTTCAATAGAAATATATTCGCCCAAGAAAGACTCCAAAAGATATTAATCGTAAATGAGAAGATTGGTTACGGAGAAAAAAGAAGATTGATTCATATTCAAATACGTAAGAATTATATAGGAACAAGAATTAATAATCTTGGATTACTTTTTTAAAAAATGGAAATAGATTTCTTTGGAGTAATAAGACTATTGCAATTAAAATATTCGTGTCGAAAGAAATGTAATAAATATAAAGATAGTAAATTAACCTACAAGATCAATTGTTATACTTTTGCTTCCATTAATTTGGCCAACCATGAAAGCTACTAACATGTATGGACTACATATAAATTAGCATGATGTTCTCTTATCTTCTATTTAATTTAAGGCATCAATTCCCAACTTCTCTCCACCTTTTTTAAATCTTGAATATATATAATTTTTCTATCAATAATCTTACATATATAATTAACTTATACAATCTTATATATAATATTATTCATTTATTTTTTATTTTTATCATTTATATAATTTGTATAATATCACGTTATATGGATTATATTATATAACATGGTTATGTACATAGTATTACTCTTTTTCTACTGATAACTTAAAATAGGTGGGTACCCTTATACTCTTCATTTAAAGAGATGATTAATGACATCTTAAAATAAAATTGAAAGATCTCTACCGTATCCACAAGATATGATATCAGAAAATTAAGTTGGAATCATTGGATTAGAAATTATATATATATATATATATATATATGTATATATATGTATATATATATATGTATATGTATTGTTATATATATACATATACATATACATATACATATATACATATATGTATATGTATATGTATTGTTATTAAACATTAATAATGCCAATATATATATTAGCTTTCCCTTTTAGTTTTCTTATATGATATAATGTTCCTTTCTTAATTAGATTGCAGGAAACAAGTTTTTAAGGTTTCAATTATATGCTGGGTGTATAACATTGATCTAAAAATCCGCATTAGTTGCACTTTATACTCTTTTGAGTACTAATGATGATATTCATTAACTAATGTAAATTGTATAAGAGTAATACTATTCTTACAAACTATATATGCAAACTTACTCATAAAAGCTTATGTGTTATGAATATTTGATTAGATGAGTGAATTTCAAATTTTAATTACATCAATTAATTGGCAGTCATTCAATAATGCCACAGATTTGTATATATGAATTTGTATACATGAATTTGTATAAATAGTTTGTAAAAGTAATACCACGCATTATGTAATGCAGGCTCTACAAAGAAGGATAAGTTGTTCTACCTTAAACGGCAATCGACCCAAAATACAATGACTCGTGCTTGTCGTTTCAATTCAAGTACAAGGGACCCTCTTCCTAACCGTCAGAATGCATCTATTTAAGCTGCATTTAAGTTTTAAGTGGTATGATTTTTTAGATTGAATCTATTTTAGGCAGCATAATCTGCAATAAAGAATTTGCGTTCATGCATGTCCGTCTAGATGAAAGGAGCTCATACATGTAGATCAAGATATGTAACATGACTACATGAATACATACAAGAATGCAAACATCGCATATCCAATATTAATGCTACTTCAAGCTTCTGCCAACTAAAAATCGAACTTTTGGATGATCAGTTTTTGAGCACTTTACAGCCATGAAATGCATGGAGCATATATATATATATATATATAGATAGATAGATAGATAGATAGATAGAGTGAGAGAGAGAGAGAGAGAGAGAGAGAGACGATAATGATATCAAGAACATTCTCCCGAATCTACCATTTTAAAGCATCTATATATCTGGCCTATTCTCTTTCACATTCTTGTCTTTTTACATCTCTCCAGTTCCGTACCTTATCAACAATGCTTCAGCGAAAACAAAGCCTCAAAAGCTGCTATTCACCTACAACTCAGAGTTAACAAATAGTTATCTTTTTGAGTCACAGTGTGACATATCTCCCTTGGGATTTTATTCCCAAGACATCGATATTTAGTTTCAGTTTCAGATGCTACATCATTATCATCTAATAAAGCGGCATATATAAAGCAAATCACTAACCCTCTCAATCTTATTACTGAAACAATTTTACATACGATCTAATTAATGTTGTCAAATCAATCTTCAATACAAGTTGATTCTGGGAAGGTGAAACTTATGTAAGAACAAGTGATTTGACACATGGAATAACATTGCGGGCCTTCTTCCAAACAGTTGAAGGCATTTTCAATCGCATATGCTTATTTCGGGAGAGTTTAATTCATTAAACAACTGTAGCTTGGAGCCACGGTCTGTATCATTCTGCCACTTCATATGCTAGCTAGCTGTTGAATATATACTTGCACTAAATAAAGGGCAAATAAGATCTCTTAGGCAGGCAGACTATGATGTGCATCTAAATTACCAAAGGGGATTTGCCAGCTTCAATTCGCAAATGAAGATTTCACCATTGATTTTCAACGAAATATATACTGAGACGCTTAATTTGAAGTGGGAATCATTGGCTAACCTTTGAGCTATTGATTCAGTCAAATATGTTTAAACTAGGACTAGTATTGTAATTGATTTAGCGTCTAGTTCACTTGTGGACTATAATTAATTGTCATTGACCTTGTCATTAATCGTAACTATCTATTGGTGAAAATCTTGCATTTGTACATACACATCGAACTGTAATGCTTTTCTTGCAAATCAAAGCTAATTAATCATCAAACCATAATTGAATTGAGACTTTGCATCTTCAAAGCAAAATCCATTGTGTAGGCGTTATTTTGAAGCAACGAGAAGTTCTAACTAGTGGGGATCCATTAATAGTTATTACGAGTGATAGCATTTTCATTACGAGACGGTTCGCTTGGATATATCAACATAAATTGGACCTTCAGCTGGTTCACTAATTAATTTGTGAAAACAATGGACGTAAATCACTGGTATATATGCTCACCTGAGTGTTTCTGAATCCTGCAAGACTCACTGCTATGTTCCTTCCTACTTTCTGTAAGCAATTTCATGAAACAATACTTTAGTACAGTTTGAACGATTAAACTTGCTATCCGGATTTCTTTCAATCCTCATCCCCAAGCTATTAACAGTCGGTATATAGGTTATCTAAAAATTAATTTAGAAATATAATCATTCTTGATTTCCTCTCATTGATAATTTAATTAGGACTTATAGGAAATAAAGTACCAAGCATTCCAAAATATAGTAGAACTTAATTGACAGCAGAGAATGAACATATATATCAGAGTTAAGAGCCAATGCAGGAATATGGTAACAATGTAACATATTTGAATCCACTGTTTCTTTTTCTTAGTCATTGTTCTTGTGATAGTTGTCCCAAATCGAATAATTGTAAAGAGAAGTCTTAATTTCTAAAGAAGATTCGTCCATTCACCTAATAGATTAGTCTTTTTGTTTAGATATGCTTGTTCCTGTAACGGTATATATATCATAAGTGTAGTTGTCTCTCAAAACGAATAATTGTAAAAGAAAGTTTTAAAATTTATAAAAAAGCTAGTTGTCTCAAATCGAATAATGAAAGAAGGTTTTAAAGCTTACAAGAATGATTAGTCCATCCACCTAATAGGGTGAGCCTTTTGATTAGATAATTATCCTGTAACAGTGATAATTATAAGATCTCTTGCATGATAATATATAAAAAGAAAAACAAACATTGATAAGATACGTAACATCATTATTTTTCATTGTCAATGCTACAATAATCTAGGGCTCTATTGGAGGATGTTTGACCTCTTGTTCCTGAAACTGCTGTTTTAAGAGTAACTCCAACTTAAAATGTCACAACTTCATTCACTCTCTCCAATGACAAAATTTTGGTATACTGTAGATATTTGCGAAAACTCATGACTTAAAAGTTCTTCAAGTAGCTAGGTCGTCAATGCCTCCACTTCCTTAACCTGCCAGCAGATACAAAAAACAATAGCGACAATTAATCCGGATATATCAATGAAGAAAATAGTACATAATTGGAAAGTGGCACCCTAGAACAATAATGGTAGTGTAGTTGAATGGCAGGGCAATTCTCCTTTGGCGGCAAATAGCACCTGTGCAAAAGCGCAATATTTTTCTGCCAAAGGAGAATTGCACTGTAATTCTTCTACCCTTAGAACTTTCTTTTCCCTCGGGATGCGTTACCGGAATTCCTGTAGCCCCGACTTTTATTGGCGCATGATTCGCACATAAATCTGGATATTCGATGAAAAGCAACTGGTATATGCCAAGGATCATTCCTCTTGCCCTTTCCTTCACTTCTCTGTTCCCGTCATGGTCCCCCTTCCGTTTGAAAGGACCTCGTGAAACTTCCTTTTCTTATAGCTTAAGGCATATTTACAAGCATATGAATGGGGTGATGTGATGTTCCAGTGAGCTTTCCAACCCACTATCGCAATTTAATTTTCATTTAGCTCTATTATTTTGAAATTGTTGATGTAATTAGAAGGAAAAATCTTTGTTGCAGCCGCTTCACATTCATTCCACCAATCATAAAATATCAAATCAGTATAGGTGATTGACACACACCTTAAAATTGATAAGATGTATATACCGCATATTATGTACCAAAGATTTTATCTGCATTAAACCCCCCCAAAAAAAAAAAGACTATAGATAAAAAGCAGATGGGCTTAAACTATATCCTCAATTATATTAATTATAATCTTAGACTTGGAACATTTGATATATACATATTAGTAAATGAACGAGTCAAAAGCATGCTTATGAGTAAAACGTTATACGTTATTGTGCCTCAGATTGGCGTACCGATTGATGCAAGTAAACCAATTCTTAATTTGCCGACATGGTCACAGCCGTAGAAAGGTAAAGGTAATTTTAGGTACAACAGATCATAGGATTTTTGAGAGAAGATGCTAACGGATATCTCCCCTTATTCTCCTGTTCATCTTCTATTTTATCCTTCTTCTTAGTGGCTTCGCCATAATCCTCAAGTAAAGCAAACCACCTGTTTTGATTCCCATCTTAAAAGACTGAGTTGCTATCTATCTTATCTTGACCTTAATTTGCAGGATTTTAGATTACCTTTCGCCGGAAGGACCACCCATATTGGACCACATTTATTAGGAATTTTTCTTCATTCTTGTCATTTAACATCTTCTCTCTTATGTTGTGCATATGACGAAACTATTATATTGAATGCTGTGTTCGTTGACACTTACTATTCGGAGATGTTACATTTCAGCATTTTATCCACGCAAGGTGTCGCGCAAATGATATCCTTGCAAGATTTTGTACGAGGATGCATTCAGGATAAGAGAATAAAGCTAGAAATATTTAACGTATTTATTCTATATCTATCAACAATATCTATACCTCTCCTTAATGGCACATTGAGTACTCCCTTAATTTATATAAATTTGGGTCAGTCTGATCGTATATAGTATTTACTTCTTAAACGTTGCAGTGAAACTACTGAGCATCTCTCCTTTGGCGGACGGCTTCACAACAGCTTGCGCAGGGACTAATTTCTAAGAAGCAGAAATTGTTGTATGCCGAAGGAGATTTGCTCTCTAATTCTGCTGCAATATCTTCGCCAAACTCATGCAGAGACAATCTTCAGAAAAAATGTTCACGGAATATGAGAAACCAATTTCTTGGACTTACTTTTTTGCTTTCTGAGAATCAAATGGAGATTTAAAAGCTGGTATGCTGATTTAGATCGATCGCTACCATTCATTCCAGACAGCCAAGGTACATACAAGAAATTTAATATAGCTAGAGATTCATTAACATGAGAAATTTATTACTGTGCTTTGCAAAAATAAGTTTTTCTTCACTAATTAAGTTGAATCCGTCTTCTATTGATAGACATTTTCACAAATCTGTTAAAAAAAAGTCTGCATGAAGCAGCGATTGCATCAAAAAGAAAGAACTTTTTGAAGGGTAATGATATGTTCGCTGCTAGTCTCCTTGATTCGTAGTTTCTAAGGACTCAAGTCAAGATGCTGCGACAGGTATGTTTATACACTCGCAAAATTGTTTCATTACAAACTCAAATTCTGAAAAACAGAAGTAATTGAAGTAAAAATCTAAAATCTTAATTTTATCGAACTAGTTTAATTTCTCTACACTCTAGAATTATTTATACCTTCTTCATCATACGTATAAAGGTAGATTTAAGAATAAGGCATATGAATATGATATCTTAATTACTTCCTGATTAACATCCTGAAGATGATTTGTATATTTAATTCGCATCTTATCAATAACTGATTGTTTTGCACTCAATCATCAAATATGCAAATTTTTTTTTTGGGTGAAATTAGAGCACTGCAAAAATTTTGGCACATTCTTTCGCACGTCTATCAAATACTGTATTTGTTTATTTATTTAATTTTTAGCGATGTATTAAACTGAGATCAACTTGTTGCTTAAGAATATCTGAGTGTAGTACTGGATAATCACAGGCTTAGGTAAAATTATACGGTCATCTTAAGTGAATTCTTAACACACACACACACATATATATACACACTATTTGAGGAACATGTAAGGCCTATTTTAATTATGTTTCTGATTAAACATTTATATTTCCTATTTTCTTTTGTTTCTTTTGATCGAATTTTCCTTCAGTTAAGTTGAGGTTTAAAAGAAAAAGATTGCATTTATTATTAGTCATTTTAACTTTCTAATTATTATATTTCTTTAGAAGGCATGTTGAAATTATCAAACAATATTACCTCAGATATTTGGGCTCACTTATGGTGAATTTATATCGAAGACAAGAAAGCGAACAATTATTATTTGGCAATATTTGAATTTTTAAGTATAAGATTTCTTGTGTAATGTGCGAGTAGTGTCGAGCTCCATCAGAGTCATTTCAGCTCCAATCCTCACCCAAGCAAAAGCCATTTGCTAAGCCAACTTACTTCTCAAGCTCAGCCGTTTCCTATGCAAGAGAATAGTCAATGACATTATTTTGAGAGATGAGACTTGAAGAGAGTTAGAAAGTGAGAGGAGAAAAGCTATATGAGAGTTGACAAGAAAATTTAATTTAATGAACAAGAAAATTTTCTAAACCATGCAACGAGCTCTGAGTTCGAGTCTTGGGCAACCCATTATAATTGTCATATTGAAATCATATATCTATATAAATTGACATTCCCTTTTCCGAACTTCTTTCATTTGTTAAAAAAAGAAGAAGATTTCTTATCAATGTATCTACATAATATCATAAACATCGATAGTGGATATTCTATTCATTAATATGGCGATATGAGTCATGCTCTGATATTTGAATAACAATTCCTCAATTATTTATTTCTGGAGAATTTGTGTGCTTGAGAGTGCTTATGAGGTCGCTTATCTAATTAGATAACCAACACTGAAATTTGTCATGTCAGGTATCCGTTTAGGATCTTGTCTTCTTAGGACTAATATATATGGATATAAAATTCTATTTCGGAAATAATATTAATATTCCATTTCAGTTCTATACATCATTGCAGGCTAGCATGCATTATTATGTAACTAAGGGAGTCAATTCCCATATCCAACAAATAATGAGCTCTTAATACGAAGTAAACCATGCATACTTGACATGAACATAAAAAATGTACTTAATTATTAACAAAGTGACGATTGAAAAGTATAACTAAGCCAAGGCCTCAGACTAGAAATTAATTAGAAGATTTAATTTCCACAGCCTTCAAAATTGAGCACCGGCTCACAAGGATTCGATACATTTACCAAATGCAGAAACTTTAATGCGAGGACAAGTAGGCATCTGTATATCTTAGGGAGCAAGAACTTCTCCTCCTATACGAACGCCGATAAATTAATCATCATGAACCTGCAGCTGCAAGAAAGACCACATATAGCTGTAGGAAAATGCAATAACCAGAACAGAAAACTGAGAACAATCTGTTTTAATTAATCAACGTAAGTGAAATTTCTGAAAATGATGTTAACACACGCTGGAAGAGGAAATGAGGCATCGGTCGTTAAGAACTTATATTTTAGCAGCAGCTCGAACAAGACATGTAGTAAAATATCAAATGACCGATTTGTGCGAGTGAATGGCAGGGCAAATCTCCTTTGGCAGAATAGAAATATGCAAGAGCTTGCATAGACATTCTGCTAAAGAAGATCTGCCCTGTAATTCCTGACTCCACATCCATGGTTTTAAAAACTCAACATCATTCTTGAGTCATTTCCGAGATCCAGGAACCCTTTATATACTACTCGATTTGCTAGCTAATGCATATTTATATATACATTTCCTTTTCCTTCCAATCCACGAAAAAAATTGGATATTCTGTGCATATGCCAGGGTCAAAACTGTGAAGGTTCCCTTTCCCAATCATGGAATCGTGGTCCCAATTTCCTCACTATCACCTCATTTCTTGACATCTTTTAACAAGCGGATTGGATGAACTTAAGAAGAAGTAAACACGTAGCTTTGAATTTTTTTTTTCTAAGTACATTCAAATATATGTATGTCACACCCTTGGAAAGATGCATGGGGAGCTCCAGCATTGGCTAATGCTTCACATTAATTTATATTGTTTATTTCACATCATTGAAAGAATAATTTCAGAGGAGAATCCACTTGTATAGGCATACATAGACAAAGATCGAAACACAAGCAGTGAACGTAAGAAATATTATGCATCACAAGAAGATAGAGGTTACCCTTTCTTCAAACATAAGAGGCAAACACAATGAGGAAAGGATAACATGCCACTGGATCTTCCTTCTTCAAATGCTCTCTTTAGTTTTCTTGCTTTTCCCCTTTTCCTTTTCTCTGATGGGTATCTATCTAAATTCTTATTGTTGGTAAAGAAAGCGAAGCACTCATATTTGATGCTCCCCCTTTTGCAAGAAAATCCGCTCATATTTTGACCCTTCGAAGATTGAGGGGGTCTCTCATGCAGAACCACAAAAACCAAATTAAACACGTTTTGAGTCTCCATAAACTAAACAAATTAATTGAATGCACTTTATATGCTTAAAGATTTTGCCACAACAAAGCATAAGTTGGATTAATTTGAACATATTAATTAAATATGATAGTTAGATGCTGATGAGTAATCAGAAAGTGTTTGATTTAATTAGGTGGGAAAATCTTAATTGGATTAGGAAGACCGGACCGTACCATAAAAGTACCGCAAGGGGACGGTAGAGATCTAAATGTTTTCCCGAAAAGGAATAGAATAGTAATACTCAACTTATGAAGTTACAAGGATTAGCAAATCACTCTTATAATATATGTTAAATTGTGACTTTCCTGGCCTTTCTTTCTTATTTAAACTATACAGAAACTTTCGTTAGACAAGTCCAAAGGTTTTTGACACTACATAAATATATCATTATATGCTAGCAAAAAATTATTCCCACTATCGGTTTCCAATTAAATTTTAAATTATGTTACAATAAAATTCACCTTTATCAAGCTTTTAATAAGCAATTATTCGGATACAACTTGTACTTCACCGATGTTGGATGTACTTTCGAATATGCTAGCTTTTTGTATAGAAAATGCTAGACTTTCCATGACCTATAAATTATAATCAAACCTTGAAACTGTTCATTGGGAAAAAACTAATAAAGTATGGGTGCATTACTGGGCAATTCTTGGTTTGGCAGTTGGCAATTCGTACTGCAGTTATGTCAAAAGCTGCAGGATGTGTGAGCTCACTGCCAAAGAAGATTTGCCCCGCGATTCAGCTCTTGCAATTATCCATTCTGCTCATCTTACATTATTTTTGTCCTTAAAATGTCTAAGTTTGCGATTCATGCATTTATCGTACTCGCACAATTGACATCAGAAGAGTTATTTCTTGTTGCAGGGATATTCGATGCTTAAGTCCGGCTGTCATGAGAGGAAAAATGACAATCCGGGACCTTCTCGGAAGCATCGTGCTTTTTATTATTCAATATTGTTATTTTTCTGCTCATATAATTGTTTCCAGATGGGAAGCGAACCTAGACAACCCACGACTTGAGATAGGCTAAGCAACACATTCACCCTCAATTAAAGTTTCGAATAGTAACATGAATACGTCAAATTTAAACCATTATCGGAAAAAAATAAACCTAGTAAAAACATTATGAATATGTCGTACAATGATTAGGTGTTGATTATTATATTATTTTACTTGTTTAAATTTCTATAATATCCTTACGGTGTTCATCTACAAAAGTAAAATTATTGAAATCAAATGGTCATATTTAGATGTCCATATACCCTTATGGTGTTTATCTCTTTAGAAGGTCTAAATTTGAGGTGTTGTTGTTATGGACAATGATTCTCCTCCTTATCTCATTTCTACTTTTTTTTTTCACAAGAGTATTTAATAATTATAGAAATTATATAAATGAGGAAGGAGAATAAATACACATTTCAATTATTTACTAATATGAAAATTCACATGTTGATGTTCACATATTAACAGATCCTCAAAAGCTGAAGCAAAATTAGATGAGTAGAAGATCGTAATTCTTTTGTTATTATCCGAAATTAGATGAGTAGAAGATCGTAATTCACTTAACCTATCTCATGTGAGTGTGATGTAATTATCCCTTCCAGAAGAAAGAAACTATATTATAGATAATATATCCATGCATGATTGCGTTAGAATAAGTTTGTTGGGGTTGCAGGATTCTCTGAGTTATGAAAAATATCTAAGGGTATATATAGATTTTGGGCTCCATTTTTAATTACGAAATAAAATAGAATTTAAGTACTCGACATATATAACTTGGTCATGCAAGTGATGAATTTCGAGGGTTCATTTCATGAAGGCAAAATCGTACTTAATTAAATATTAATACAACACAATATTTCAATTTTCAAGGCCGCTATTGGTTAGTTTAGCTTAAGCTAGTAACTAGATCTCTGTAACGTTTAAAACCTAATATTTCTGAAATAGATTATAAACTAACCTTGATGCATGGCGAGATTCAATCTAGTCATTAAGTTATATATCAATAGTAGGAGCAGGTAACGTTACAATCTCAATTAATGGTTGGATGTTAATTGAGACTCCCAATCAACATATATACATTTGTTCTGCAAGGAATATCGTGTTCTTGATCTCTAACGAAAAGGAAGTAGAAAATAGCAGCCCCAAGAGTTAGATATGTTCAATTAGAAATAAGTATTATAGGACTTAAATTATTAATGTTAAGCCTAATTCTATAAGCTTAAACTTCTAAAAAAGTAATAAATTTAACATGGTATTAGAGCCATAATAATCCCATTGTCGCGGGTTTGAACCTCCTTAGTGTTATTTAAAAATTTAATTAAAAAGTGTATTAAAATTTTTCTTTAGTTCTGTTGATAACTTGATATGTGAAGGATATTATAAAAATCGAAGCATTATCTGATCTCTAATTAAAAGCTTCTTTGCCCCTTGCTTCATTATCAAACATTTGCACAAGTTTTAACAGTAGAAACGTTTAGCTAATTACAGTTAAGCCAGAGAAATTAAGAGAAAAATAAAGGTTGCAATTTTTTTTATATATATATGATTTACATACAATCATACATCCCCCTAAAAAGGCCAGGTTATTGTCAGATCAGGTGGTAAGTTAGAGTAATAATTAACACTTACCAATTTTGGATGCTAGAGTAGCTAATTATTTAATCATTAATTTCACCCATCGATCATCGATTAGACAAGGAGGTGCACGGAATTAATTCTAGCAATAGTTAAAAAAAAAAAAAAAGACGATAAGGAGATTTTCAAATTGATCTGCGCTGTTACTTCTGAGATTATACATATTGAGAAGACAATTCCATCCGCCCCTTAAACAAAAATCTGCGCGCATCTTTAGCAATCTGGACATTACTTGGCCTATCAAGAGCATCACCTCAACTGTTGGCATTAATTATATTCCTCGTGTTAAGTTGCCATTGAGTAACTGCATGTATTCCTTGTGGATGGACAACTCTCGCTCTAAAGAACTGATTCTGATGTATTATATCTGCTCCATGCACCACATTGAAACGGCATAATTAATCAACACAAATGATCGAGCATATACAGGTCAGATATATATGTGTATATCCTACACAACTTTTACATAATAATTCTATCAATGTACACTAGTACCATATATATATTATACATATACGTATGTTGCTTGAATAAATTTCAAAAATTGTGTCACTTTAATTAAATTATGACCATCTTTAGCCGCTAGACAGTAAGTGCCTCGCTAGCTATTTGCAGCATTTCACAATATAACCAATCAGCCATTTTATTACTTTCGATCTGTCTTTAATTACTTGGACAAAATTATGCATACCCGTATTTGCTAGAGTTCTTTGGAGATTCAATTGAAGCCACTCCCAGCAGTCATCTCTGAGCTCCTGGGGCCATCGATATCATCAGCATTTACCTAAATAGAAAGAGAAGATAATACAATTTGAAAAATAATTTATAATCAAATGAGAGAAGGAAATAAACTAGCTTGTTTTTGGTAATTATTTTGGCGACAAAACTGAATTAACGATGAGGAATGGAAGGAAGGCAACAACAGTGAGAGTGAATGGCAGGGCAATTCTCCTTTGGCAAACAGAAGATCGTGCAATGCATGCATGTTTTCTCTGCCAAAGGAGGACTGCACTGTTATTCCTCAACCACACATCTGATCAATTTCTTGCTTCCAATTAACATCGATGGCCGAGTCTTCACTGTAACCCGAAAGCCTTTTTATACCAAATGATTCGCACCTGAACATGGATATGCCAAATAAAAGTAATAGCATATGCCAGTGCAATTCCTGAAGATGTTCTTTCTTTCGCCTTCATGGTTTGCTGGTCCCAATCCCTCTTCTACACACTGAATGATCTATCAACGGGTCTTCGTTTATGCTGCGAAAATGAAGATTTTTTAAGAAAAGTTTTCTACGTATACAGGATACACTGTTCTTTATACTCTATTGATGATTAGACTAGTCAAATTCTGTATCCAACTTTCTTTTCTGGATTATTATTAAATTAAGTAGCACTGACTATTATTATTTTAAATAGCAATTAATTAACTGCATTAAAGTGAAACAAAGTTAACCTTTATTAGAGAAGACAGATATCCCTCAACCTGGCTAGCTAGAGTAGCTAGAGTATTAATACTTTTCAATAGCGACGTCCTTCTGAAAATAAATAAATAACAGAAATATTTGGATTATAAAGATAAGACAAAGAGACAGCATCTTCTCGATCTTCAGGATATGCTGTTTTCCCTTCAATTTTTCTACTAATAATTTTTCAGGAATTTACAAATTATACTGAGATCATCGGCCGGACCAAAATACTTTGTTCTGCATATATGAATTGTTCTCACAATCTTGCATGCAGAATTTATACGTACATAAACACAGCTTATTGAAGTTTTATAAATATAGAGCCTTGAAGGAAAATTATGCATGATATATAGCGGTAGTTATCTCTTCAGTGATTAGAAGAACAATGCTGGCACAAAACCTAGTATAAAATCAAGTGGCTGAGACTGAACGAATAAAATGCACAGGACCACTTAATTAGCTTCCGCTATTTACCAAAATACGTGGGATGTGCTGGGAATATACTGTTTGCATGGGAACTAACAGACTTGCATCATGGCCTAGGCCTATATATAGATTCACATTCTGAGAACTGTTCATCAACGCAATGAGTTAAGTGTACGGGTGCATTACTGGGCAATCCTCCTTTGGCAGTTGGCTGCTACTCGTCTGACCCGTGATTAGTTTCACGGAGTGGAGTCGGAGAGGCTAGCTAGCTTGCTCACCGCCAAAGGAGATTTGCCCGGCAATTCATCTGTGCAAATTGCAATCATCCCTGCAGCCACCAGAGGTTAAATTAAGCTAGCCAGCCGCCGGTTGGTGCACACATGCATATATATATATATATATATATATATATAGACACACACACAGAGAAAGAGGAGCCAGATATATATATATATAGACACACACACAGAGAAAAAGGAGCCAGCATAGGCCCAGGCAGGGCAATTCTTTATTAAAATATTTTTTATTTCTTTTCAATTAATAAATGCATATTGTTTTATATATAATTGCTGTTTAAATCTTATTTATTAAACAAATTCTTTATATTTTTTTCCAATTATCACTTATTAATTTGATTTATTATTTTCTTTTTAAAGAAAATCTGCTTTTGAATTAATGAATTTATTTTAATTTTACTTAATTATATTATTAATTACTTCATTTTATCAATTTTCTTTTCTTTAAAACTTAAAATTGATATAATAAACTTGAATAAATACTTTACAAATAATATTGAATGAAATTATTATAATTTTTCTCGATATTTACCATTATATTTTACTTATATTAAATTATCTTATTTCATTAATGTTCAATTTGTCTCCTCTAGAAACAATTCCCGACTCCGTCCATATACATGCATTCTTTCTCTTTTTATCATAAAAAGTTGTGTAGTTGTTTTTGAAATCTTCAAGTATAGTCGAAGTCTCACAAATGTGAAATCCTTAAAAGAAGTTACAAATTGATTGTTTGAGATGAAAGGGGAAGATAACCCCATTCTAGCCGTTAATAAGTGATTGTCTCAACCGAATATTGTACGATAAGTTAAGAGTTTGACGTACAGTAAAACAAAAACAACTTTGTTGTCATCAATTATCATCAACTAATCTGGTGCATGCAGCTTGTTGAATATGTATACAACTCGTACGACTTGTAGTCCAAAAGTTGAGGAATAATTAACCTCTCTAACTACAAGTCGTTCCAAGTGATGCCAGTTTAGAAGTTTGAACGCAATTAATACAACAATATAATGATATTGATTTGTCCTTTTTGATTCTTTTTAATTAATTTCTTCTGATCACAGATAAAGAGTTTTTCATATTGATCATATTTGTAATTCTCCGGATTATTTATGATAATAAGATCAAAAGGTGTTACATTTACACATGATCCATGCCCATGGCCCACGAAAAGAAAACAGTGATGCAAACTCTTTCGTCTTTTATATTCCACTTGGCAAACAGTTATTGGAATATAGAAATCTAGCCTATACACACGTGGGCCAACAGGACAGGACGCGTGGAGGGTAACAGTCAATTCAACGCACTATTATTTGACTTCAGCTCTGCCACCAATCCATACACGCCTAAATTATCAGATAACTCAGATATTTTGGTTCACATAAGAGAATCGACATTGGCATATTCACTGAACTATTAACCTATTTACCATAATGCCCCTGCCCCCAGGTTAACTGAGAGAACATGAAACTGCTTAAGAGTTGACAGTTGACCTCGACAAATTACTCTGCTTTGACCTTAATTTTTCTTTCATGATACGTTTTTTACTTTTTCTTTTCTGCTTAGCTCATCCCTCAATAATTGTTTATGTTATTTACCATGAAAGTGCATCTGCATGTGCATGTTAGAAGCTTATAGGGAGACGCTGAAAAGTCCAAGTGAAAGTGGAGAAAGAGTGAAGGGGAAGCAAGGAAAGGAGTCATTATTGGCATGTTGATTGGTGCATGATTGTTTGATGGACACGGCACTCATAATTTAACAGTAACACAATCAGATGAAGATTTGTGACCACCAAATAGACAAGATGTAAAGGAGTGGAGTAATCAATCATGATTATGGGCATCGGCATGTGAAATTGATAAGGATTCACCCACAAAAACCCATGTTCACCGCACGCAATAATTTGGCCTTGCTTCTGCTTAAAGCAACGTCATACCCAAAACATTACCTTCCAATCCCAATCCCTTCACTTTCCCGGAAAACCAAACTTACTCGGAATGTTCTTTAAATTGATGAATTCAGCTTTATATTTTAATAGTGCGAGTAAAGGTATGGGTTTTTGTGTGCATAATTAAAATTGATGGGGTTGAAGGGATAATTTTCAAATGACATGGAAGGGTAGAATAGAAATTTAAGGGAGGAGGTGATTAACTGGTAAATAAAAGCAAAGGAGCAATAAAGATCATTATAAATTTTCCAAAATAAGAAGGGATGGAAAACGTGGTCGAATTTTCAATGTGAAGGGTATCGTGTCAGAAAGTCAGTTCAGTCGTCGTATATAATAAGCTTAAGAGGTTCAAGACTGCTCTCAAAACACAATTTAGAGATTCTATTTATTCTAGTTATATATATCTGCAGCAGCCATCAATCATGGACATGGAGAAAGTGATTGAGCTATTTGATTCTTGCTGGTTTCACATGGAAATCTTAAAAACACAACCAAGATCATCAACTCTGTCAACTCTTGAAGCAAACCCAGATGGCCAAAACGAAGAAAAGCCATCAAAACCAGAGGTTATGCGCATCCCAACCATCCATAGAAGATCCATGAGTGCCCAGCTGATCTCCGACACATGCTTCAGTTCTCTTTCCCTCTCGCCCGACTCAGTTCTGTCGCCACCTAAGCTTAAGACCGTCTTTTCCGGAAAGGAAATCACGGAAGAAGAAGATGGAGAGCCAAAACAAGCTCATATTCATCCGAAGAAAAGAGTTTCTAAAACTAGATCAAGGAAGAAGATTAGCGAAAGTAAGAGCTTGTCTGAATTGGAATTTAAAGAGCTAAAAGGGTTTATGGATCTCGGTTTTGTGTTCTCGGAAGAGGATAATAGAGATTCAAGATTGGTGGAGATTGTTCCTGGCTTACAAAGGTTGGGAAAGAAAGATGAAAAGATTGAGAGTGATATTGATGAGTCTGCTATTTCCAGGCCTTATCTCTCTGAAGCTTGGGAAGTCATGGAGAGAAGACGGACAGAAGATAAAAAATTGATGAATTGGAAAATTCCAGCTTTGAGTAATGAAATTGACATGAAAGATAATCTCAGATGGTGGGCTCATACTGTTGCGTTATCTGCAGTTAGATGATGAAGAAGATTCAATTCAATGATTGAATTCATAGTTCAGATTTTTTGGTTTTTGATTGTATTTTCTTTTTCTTTGTACGATAAATTGTTGCTTCTTCTTCTTCTTTTTTCACTTTCTCAAGTTGTATCATTTGTATATTGTAAATAAAAGGTAAATTGACTTCGTCTTTCGACAACTTCTCGAGTACTAATGAAGCCTAGTTTGATTGCAATGATCCAATATATAAATACTTAACACAAAGTTTTGATGATAAGATCAAAAATTAATTATATATGTAAAAAGCCAAAAGCAGCCATATAATTATGTTTCTGGAGATCTCTGGAGATCATGATATGTTTATGCATATATTAAATTTTACGCTATGTTTAAGCACAGTTCTCTGTCGCTTGTTGAAAACACGTGAATCGAAGGGAGAAAAAAAAAAAAAAAGCCTCATGAACAAGTTCCAAAGTGGAACTGATTATGGGGAAGTGAGTGTGAGTGTTTTCAAGCACCCGCATGCAAGTTCTTGTTTTACTTTTATTTTTATTTTTATTATAATTATAAATTTTTTTTAATTTGTGTGGTCATCCAAGGTCAGAAAAAGAAAATGCATGCAGTTGGGCTATCACAAATCAAATGATCTACATAATCCCGATCCCAGACGTGTCGGGGACAATGAGTTTGACGTTTGACCTTCCCCGGAACCACAAAGATGAATCACATTACCATTTCTTTCTAGGGAACACCACACCATTAACCTTCAGGTCCAGTTTGACTGAGATAAAAGACAAAGTTCCTATTTATATAATACAACGCAATACAACCCTCGTCAATACGGTATTTCCTCTGTATACATACAGAGCAATTAAACACGTATGTAAAGGAGGAACCAATAGCAACTAAGAAAATTTGTAAAAATGTCCTTATTTTAGGAGGTCATTAAAAAAAAATGACCTTTTTTTCCAACATTTTATATATTATGATCTTGTCTAACATCCGAGAGTGCTTAATACCATCCGGTAGTGTTCGACGAGTGCATTTGATGATATCCGACATTTGACAAAGAATCATGACATACAATTTTTTTTTTTTAAAAAATGATCATTTTTGTAATCTACAATTAAATTTAAGATATTTTTGTAAATAATTCTCTAATAACTATCGGTTTTGACAGATACAAACCGAACTGACCACACAATTGAGGAAAAACCAGGGCAAACCGCCCTTTTAAAAGAAAATCTATTGTACAACCATTGCAAATGTAACAAATTAATCAATTATGGTACATCGTCTCAGCACACGCATCCTACGTGTATTCTTATTGACTAATTATATGCACATTTGATACATGATGAATATCCTTTTTAAATTATCGAATTGGTTTGGTTTGATTTATTTTAGTTTAAACTTTGACTAAGAAATATGTTACCAACCAATCAAGTAACAGAGGTCGTTGAGGATGTAGGTTTGGTTAACGCGTTATATAATATATAACATGAATTTGATTGTTTCTTTGCGCATCACTAAATAATACAGAATGCAGTCTTATCTATTCATTATATGATATATATATATATATGACACAAATAATGTGTCACATGTGAATAGACGAATAACAATAATAATAATAAAGAAGTAAAAATAGCGATGGAATATTCGAAGTCATAGAAATAGACGTAACATATATATAATTTCATGGCTCATTCAATGGCAAACATAAGACAAGAACAGCATACAAAACTAGCGACGAACTTTACACCAAATACATAAATAAGTGTCCATATGTATTATGTAAATGGAGATGAATAGTCTTGTCTGCCGACACTAGCTAGTAAAATAGAAATATAATCCAGCATTCATATACTTAAAAACTTATAGTACTTCTAAAGCAAACACAGACGAATAAAAGTCAAGCAATTGTATTATATATAGGTAACCAAGTGGAACTAGTTCTTTATTTAGATTAAAAAGTGTTCCTCCTTTATATGATTAGAAATGGATCACCTCACAGTCAATGTGTACATAATTTATACAGGTCCACAGAGACAGAAGCAGTGGCGAGGCGAGTGGGGGGCATTGGGCGACTTTAAGATAACATTTATCCTTTTTGTCCATTTGTGGCCCTTCACAGTGTCATGTACTTCTGTTTTTAGTCACACTGAAGTAACATCAAAGTTTGTACAAGTAATAAAACGATCTCTTCCTATGTTTCAACTTCATAATTGCTTGTACAATATTAACGGTTCAGCACTTCTGCTGCTACTCTATCCATAATCCTAATCCCTAAAGTGGATGGATAGAGCAAGGGACTCTAATCCTAAAGTGGATGGATAGAGTTAGGGTTTTAATCCTACTAGATTAGGTCATAATCATATAACTCTTTATCATATATGTATACATACTTATCTTTTCCAACATGTTACTTATCTTTTTCAGCATGTTACATACTTATCTTTTAAAAAAATTGAAAAAATACCGCAAATTAAAGATAGATGATTATGTTCTTTAAAGTTTGTATGTTATGATCTCTTATAACGTTCAACAGTGTCCAACAAGTACATCAGATAATATCTAACAATATTTGATAAGTATTCGATACTCGACAAAAGATCATGATATGTAAATTTGTAAGGATATAATTATTTTTTCAATTCACACTTAAATTTTAGACATTTTTGATGAATTTTCCCTTATCCTTTCCCGCATGTTACGTACTTTTCTTTTTTTCCCAAATCAAGAACACTTTCGTATATATTAATGAAGTTCATCCTATGTCACATGTTAAAATCATGATAAGATAATTCATTAAAAATATACTTTTTTGGTAAATCTTATATATTACCCAAATTTGATGTATTTGTAATCTAATCTAATTTTAAACATAATTATTAATACCTTCCTTACGCATTGATAATATCTTTATGTTAATTATGTCAATACATATGCCACACGACAAGAAACTTGAAGCAAAAATAGTAAATAGAGATTTATATATAAATTATATTAACATATTTTTTAAGTTATTAAAATGACATTTTTTATCAATCCAAATTGTTGCTGATTTTTTTATTAACCCCTTGAATTCAACACATCATTGACCATAATCTTCACTAAAATACAACTAACATATATTGCTATTTTTATTGATTTGTAACTAAAATATTCTGATGTAAGGTAAATAAAATCCTTTTTTTTTAATAGTTATTGGCTTTATCCACGTTATTTTGTCGAGCGTTAGATAGCTTTTTGTTTGCGCTCCCATGTAAATGGATACAACTCCACAACGCCCACTGTCTATTGCCGTTAGTTTTGCTGAGAGACCAAACTACCCCATCTACTAAACCAACAAATCGAGAATAAGTTGGGGTAATCTGGTCATTTCAGATAGAGAAAATGAGAATATTGCGTTTACATTCCAGTTTTACTCCGTCAATAGAAATAGAATCCGTCCACAAAAATCTGCAGCAAAATACAAAGCCTTCCTCTCCGCCTCACTCTCATACATTCTAGTATAATGCTACGCTGATAGGTTAGGTTGTCTTTGGATCTTGCTTCTCATGGATGCTTTACAAGTCATAGACAGCTTAGACTCACTTTGGTTCTTCTCCAATGTGCTGTCTCCAACAGCTGATCAACACTTGGATCATGCTAGTACTGCTCATGACCATGTCGTAGTAGTCCCCTTGGGAACAATTGAAGAAAATAAGCGGAAAGACTCTCCTCTTGCTCGGAATTTGGGCCGAAGGTGTTCAAATTGTGGAGTTTTTGCTCCTGAACTCCTGCAATATCAGGTAGTGCAACAACAACCAGTTGGAATGGAAGCACCAGTCGTGGAACGTACGGAGCCACGAGAGAATAGAGAGAGTAGTAGAAGAAGGAGGAGGAGAAGAAGCAAGAGAAGCGTACTTGAGAGCAGAAAGATTCTTGGGGAGCTTGATTTGGGATCTGATGAGCGTTCTTCTTTGTTGCGTTGGGAAACAAGAAATGGGTATCAAACGCTTGGAAGTCGACGTTATGTGAACATGGAGATGCCTTCATTGGATGATAGAATGGCCATGAAAAAGCATCTCAAATCTTGGGCTCAAGCAGTTGCCTGCACTGTCGTCAGCAGATAGACAAAATGTGGACTCTTGCACTTCACTTTCCAACTCTTTAATTAACTAATCTGCCCATTCGTTGATAGTCTCAACTAATTTATGTTTTATCTTTGTTTTTTCTGTTAATATTAGTTTGTGGTTACAGCAGGCTTGATCTTTAGATGTCCATAATGTCAAATTGCTCGCATAGGTAGTGCATTGCAGAAAGGCCTAATGTTGATCAGTTTAATTATTAAAAAAAGGTATTTTTTCTCTTCTGTTCATTGTTTTCACCCTTTTAATTAGTCTTGTTAATTTCTTTGATTTCAAAGCCTGTGATGGGATGGTTTCACAATTATTTACAATATCAATATTTTGTTGATTTATTCAGTTACGTATAGTAGCCTCCCAGATCGATAAAGATAACGTCAACTTCAAAAATTCAAAAATTTCCAGGCTTCGTTTTGATATAATAAGATAATTAAGATATACATTGGTATTTGAAAAGCTCATCCAAATCAAGTCATTCCTTTATTTTATTTATAATTGCCCTATAAATCATGTGTCCTCTTTCCTCTTCAAGCTTATATCGATTTTATAGGGTAGAGAAAAATATGGGAAATCACATCGGACTCGGAAAAGAGATCATTATAAGAATTTTGAGACGAGTGAAAATTTAAAATTATCTTTCAAATTTTAACATAAAAACATTCATTAATGTATCTTGACTTTCTCTATTGAAATGTATGTGCGACTCCATACTTGTGTTTTGTGCCCACTTCCCTTCCAAGAATGAAAAATGTTATACACAGTCGAATTCTCTTGTAGTTTGAAATGCAATTTGAGTACAGTTCTGAGTTCTGAAAAAGTTGCTTGAACCATCCTGGCACTTTCTAGTCACGGACGAACATATATTGATAACCTATATTTGCTTATCAATCTAAATGGCTTGCTAACTCGATCTTGCAGGATTTTACATTTTAGCCCTTTTTGAGCTTTCAATTAAACCCATTCCCTGATTCACGTTCCAGTTTAGCATCAATTGATTCCAAGCATCCCTTTCAAGATGCTTCATGTCCTCACTACCGTCCCAGAATGTGAACCACTGATATTAATTGAATGGTGGCGTAGTTTTTTTTTTTTTTTCAACTTTTAAAAGATGTGTCTCGTCAAATTTATTTCGTTGGACAGAGCACAACGAGGTGCAGCTTTATTTCCTGCCATTGTTAACTGCGAGAACTCTCTGCATTAGCTTCTGCTCTTCCAATCAGGGAACCAATTTTGGAAGAAGTCAAAAGATACGACATTGTAAAGGGAGCTTTTTCCAAGTCCTGCCTAGTTATGAATGGTTGCATACTACAAAACTTGGTTCACATGCTAGCTATTCAGCACGTACTTTTGTCCTCGACGTTGAAACATCATAGGTTTCTTTGTGTGTTATTTTTGCTGTTCAAGATAGAAATAAACGGAGGGACGATTAAGTCAAAAGCCGTGATTTTTGGCTTCTTGTTTATCGCTGTTATTGATTTGTTCGGTACATGGGATTGGAATCTAGATTTTTCTTGACGCTTTTCATGCAGGTAAGACTCCAATAATTCATCATTAGCCAAAAAAGTACAATTATTATAACGGTAGAAAATAACCAAATTGAAGATATTGTTTTCAAACTTAGCAAAATCCAATTTCCTTTGATTGCCAAGTTCAATTGTCCTTAGATGCATTTAGAGATTAAATTTATTAGATTCTACAAGCATCCCACCACACTCATCATCAGACATCACATGACATTCACTTCACTTCAACGTATCTGAATGAATCTATCTAATAATTTATTTGAAGGGATACTTTTATGGCCTAAGATTGAATTTGATTATACAATAAAAAGAATATTGAATCTACTATAATATTTAATTAAAAGAGCCCTCTCAACTTGGTCGTTGCTGCATATTATAACTTTTTTCCTGGTTAATTTCAGCGCTTATTGATTTTTGCACAGATGGGTCATTTATGGATTAAAAAAATTAAAAGATCAAGGCTTTATCATAGAGGGCTGGTTTGTCATTAAAAGTTGAAAATTTTTTTTCAAAGTTAATTTTGGACAATCTTTAGGGGCGTTTGGATATTATACTCTTCTTTGGTCCTCGCATTTTAAAGTTGGGGTGGATTGGGTTGAGAATAGCCGGGTCCAAATTTAGCCCAAGCCCAACAACAAAACTGAAGTACACAAAGCCCACTTGTCCCAGTCCTCCAACTCCGGAACAGAAAGGAGAGCTGAAGCCTCAGGCCATGACAGAAGCAGAGCCGAAGCCTCGGCGGTTGAGAGGCCACAAGGCCACTGCCACGTGCTGCATCGCCTCACGTGACCGCCCCGGTCTTATTGCCACTTCCGGCGAGGTACTCATTTACCGTTTTCAATTCGATAGATAACAATGAGCTTTCATTAATTGGTTAATTAATGAAAATTAGGATGGCTGCGTTTGCTGGTTTGATTTACGATGCAAAGACGTGCAATTTGTTCTTGAGGTTGGGGATGAGCCTATTAGTTCGTTGTGTTTCAAGTCAGGTGAGTTTCTCATATTCTTGCCTGCCTGCCCTGATCATATGCTTTGCTTTTGTAGGGAGTATTTTCGCGTAAAAGCGCTTTCTGGCAAAGCATTTATTAAGTTATTTTAATTAAAAAAACAGTTTTATCTATAATTAACACTGCAAACGAATAGAGTAATTAATGATCGTTGGCTGACACAGGGAATGAAGATATTGTTTATGTTTCCTCTGGAAAAGAGGTCAAGTCTTTTGATGTTCACATGGTAACACTTTTTGTCTAAATCATAGTTTTAATCTTCTTCTTTTTTTTCCCCTTATTATATGAGTTTCTTTTTTTTTTTTTGGGGTAAATTATCAATTTTTAGGTTCATTAACAGTATTCACTTCTTACTAACATATCATTCATTACACATTTGTAGGCGACCTCATGCAAGCCATTAGAGAGATACAGCCATAATAAAGAGGAGATAAATCAGGTAATACATAAATTAAATATAGTTTTGACTCTGTTATGCTTTTCTTTAATTATTTTGTTTCAAGTGTTGTTTGTTTGTGAGGTACCATCTCATCTTCTATCATAGGCCGGTATTTTGAGCTCTGAATATTTTTACCTCAGTAGTGATTGTGGAAAGCTGTGTAATTATTAGCTTGTTTTGTTATATTTGCAGATTGCATGCAACTCTAAGTCATCTTTTCTTGCTTGTGCTGACGATGGTGGTGATGTTAAGGTATGCAGTTTATGAAGTTAAAGATTTGTTTCTTTTGTGAGTTGCAGTTTAAGGGATTTACTTGCTGTTAATCATTCCCATGCAGATCGTTGATACTCGCCAGCATTGCCTTTATAAAACACTGAGAGCTGGCCATTCAAGTGTATCCTTCTATTTTGTTTTATGCTTACCTGGTTGATTGATCTTCAATTCCATGCAAGTATGAAACAGGTCCTTGGTTTCTCAACAATATATTTGCTGTGTGTCTGGTGTAATGATAGTTTTTTTTAATAAAATTAATTAATTATTTATTTATAATTGCATTTAACTGTGTGAAAGTTTCTCTAAAGTTGTATGGATGTTAGTGTTCTTTTAAGTGGCCCATGTGTTTAATTTAAATTGAGATAAGATAATTTGTAAAATATTCAAACTCCCATCTTCCTAGTCTAGCCATAATTAATTAGCCTGTGGTTTTCTAGTTCCATCAGAATGGCTATTCAAGGAATACTAGAAGACTTTTATGTTAATTTAAGAGAGGTAACAGAAAAATTAAACACTCGAGTTTGGAGAGTTCGAGTGATAATCGAACAACTATGGCTGGAGGTAAGTTTATGATGTTTAAATGTTTTACAGTAGATCCTAGCTTCCTAGTTTTGAGGCTCCTTTTCCAGTTTTTGTTTATTTATTTATTTTATCTAGGTATTTATGTCATTATTCTTTCCCCTTAACTCCATGTTATAGATCTGCAGCAGTGTGCAATTCATTCCTTGGAGACCTTGGGAAGGTATTCCTTGAGATTTTATATCACTCTTTGGAATGAAATTTCTATCTAGCTGTCTCTTATCTTTGTGTCAATAACAAAAATAGTAAAATATGTGTTTGGATTTCTCAGAGGCCATAGTGTAATGTGTAGTTTTCTTGTCATTGTTGAGAATGGAACCATATGTGCTAATTTTCCTCCCAAATAAGCCAAGTCTTTATTGGCATAATGTAGATAATATTTAACTACATTCAACCATTTCAGCACACCTGGTGCCATTGCTTTTTGGCACTGAGGCAACACTTCGTTGACCTAATGACTGCATGCCGCCATTTATGATAATACCCACCGTTTCATTGTGATGGAAAATTGAAGTTGTTTCGTTAAAGGGAATTGTAAGTGACAACTGTATGGTATCAATTCTAGTAGGAGCTTCCAGTTGTTGGAGTGTCCCTATTGAAAATTATCGACTACCCTGTACCTCTTTGGAAAGTACATAACCACTCAGAATATCATGGCAAACCTGAGAGACCTCAGCTTATGAACAAGAACTGAATTTAGTCAGTAGTCAACGAATAAGTTATTGCATGTTTCTTGACACAGTTTAATAACTGAAAATATGAAAGTAGTTGTATGATGGTGCAATTGCAGTATGTTGCTGGTCTTTTTTTTTTAATGTTTCTTGTTTTTGCATCTAAGACACCTTTTGTTCTGGAGTGAAAATAGCTTTACACCATTATCAATGGACTCAGAGATAGTAAATTGATTATTTTCTTTGACATGGAATGTCAGATGCCTCTAAATGATTATCATGCTATGCCATTATTTATGCAATTCTGGCTGTTAGTTGGATCAGTATTAAAGAGGTAAAGTTTGCAGTCTATCATAAGCCAGCTGGATCATTATATTTGAGTGAGCAACAGTGTAGTTATTTTGTTGTTTTTGTGCCTTCATCATATTTTTTTAAACATGCAACTGGATCTGTTATTCCTTTTGAATGCTATATTATTTGGGTGACTGCAGTCATTACTGGAGGTCTGGATTCAAAGCTCATCATGTGGGACTTCTCTAAAGGGCGTCCACTCAAAATCGTGGATTTTGGTATGTATATGTCCTAAGTTGGTTGTCTTACCTCTATCATTCGTAATGTACTTCTGAAAAGATAAAAGAAAATACAGTAGCTGTTACCTCTTCCTTGGACTTTAGGAGAACATTAATTTTAGATGGTGGAGTGAGAAGTCCTGTATCAATGGATGGGAAAAAAATAGAATAGAATAAAGAGAGAACAAGAACAAGCAAATATTTTAAAATGGAATAATAAACTAATCTAAAATCTAAAGGGTTCTCTATCTATAGCCCTGCCATTTCACTGCAGACATGTGGTATAATATTGTCAACTATATTGTCTTCTAATTTGGCATAAAATGTTGTGTGGGCTCTAAGCATAACAAATTTCATAGATATATATTTATGAAATATTTACAAGATGTCAATTACTTTAGTTGATGATCTAATCTTTTTCTCATTGCAGGCGTACCAGACTTGAATAATGGTAATGCTGGGCAATGTTACAACCCTGCTTTTGTGCATGCAATAGCAGTTCCTGATGCTGATATGTTAGACAAAACCGACAAGATATGTGTTGTTGCTAGGGGTGATGGTGTAGTTGATGTGCTTAATATTGAATCAGAATTCTTTACAATTAGGGCAAAGAATTCTACAAAAGCCCGGAAGGGATCTCAGTCGTCATCAAAAGGTACTAATCCGGCTGCAGAAATGGAAGCTCTAGATCAAAATGCCAGAAAGAGGCTACATTTGGATTTTTCTTTGGGTGGTCATACTGGTGCTGCTTCTTCTGTGGCATTTTCATTGTTTGGGGAGAAGGGAAAGTACATCATCTCAGGAGGAAATGATAAATCGGTGAAGATATGGAATTGCTCCAGATTTCTTCATGCAGGGGAGAATGGTATCAACAGTGATCTTCTGCATAGGAGCATCAATTTGAACAGAAAGGTCAGCTTTCATTGTGTCCTTTTGATTGAGGTATTGGATCTTTTGTTAGTTATCATTTGTGTTTGAAGTTTTTCTTTTTGCACTTTCCTCTATGGCAGGTCAATTGGCTCTGCACCAGTCCAACTGAATCAGAAAATCTTGTTGTCTGCGACACTTCCAAAGTAGTAAAGGTCTTTTCAGTTTCATAGATCAAAGCTGCATACATTGACTCCTGCAATTGACATTCCTGGAGAGCATGGCCCATTTTATGTTTTGAGAGAATATGGTGTTTTGGTTTCACTGGTGTTGAATAGTTTTGAAGATTATGATTGTTGATCTTAGGATCACAGCTAGCTAACTGATAAAGTAAGTTATATAGCAATTCAGCGACATCTATGGCAGAGCACACTTCTGAACCAAACGACCCCTAAACGTGATTATTGTAAACCGGTGATTTGTTTTACTGTGTATTGGATACCTGGAGGTGCTATTATCTTCTAGATGCACAACTTGTGAAGCCCATCAGCTAATGGGATTTTGATGCGAGAAAGTAGTCCCTATTTAGGTGAAAATTCTGATACTGGTTTGTCATAAAGTTGTAATTTCAAGTTACGTAATTCAACATCAAAGCCATTTTGTTTTCCCTATCTTTTTTCTCTGTAAAGTTATTATTAATGGATTGCTTAGTTTATAATTTATTCTGGTATATATATATTTTTTCTGGGATTTGCTAAAATGGCGGAGAGCCTGGTTTTCTTGATTGTTTCTTATTCTTTTTTTCCAGAAAAATGTGAGCCCTTGGATTTTGCATCCAGGGTTTGAAAGTACTAGGACCTCTTTTCTCAGATATCTACCTAATTCCGAAAGTCTTTTGTATGATAGGTGGCCAATCATTACTTTGCCCATAATTTTGTTCAAATGTGGCAAATTCTCACTTTCCATTTCCCTTGTTCTTAATTACCAAAAATAAACAACATAGAAGTTACAAAGGAAAGGAAAGATCCAATTTTTATCTGAATACAACTGTTCTTCAATCCTCGTATATTCAAGCACTGAAGTGACCCTCAATTTGTCAATTTTTGGCTCCCATCACAACCGACCATGCGGTACCTGTCACAGTACGTGTGTTGCATGTATTGAACATACAATATACCAATTTATTTGACAGAACACCTAAAAGGTAATAAAATCTAACTCGGAAATCCTCGTGCTAATTGGCTTCACTTTGGATTATCCGGTAGTGGTAGCTACCAGTTTCTTAGTCGATTCCTGTGTTAATGGCCATGAAAACAAGGTATAGAGGCAAACCTAACAGGGATTTTCACATGAAAATGGAACAAATAATACTTTAAATATATACGGTACTTCATACACAAGATACGTTAGTTAAAGATGTACCCCGCTCAACCGAAACCTTCCTTAGACTTCCCGCAATATTTCAAATCTTTCTCATTCACTGAGAAACAATACAGACGTTGCTTCTCTTCTCATCTCACTTTTGCCTGCAAAACATTGACACCAACACCTCAACCCGCCAACCACCACCTCCTTATTACCATTACAAAAATGCCAGAACTACCTTTTCTCAACAAACACCTGAACCCTCTAACTTTGGTTAGAGTGAGTCTTATAAAAACAACACCAAAACAAGGGTTTGAGAATACAGAGAGACCCTTTTCAAGGATTCTGGTATTGGGGTCTTTTGGGGAAGCGTAATCAGGATGATGCAATCGGGGGTTCCTGTGTGCAACACCTGTGGTGATCAACTGGGAGTTAATGCCAATGGGGAGGTGTTTGTGGCCTGCCATGAGTGTAACTTCCCCATTTGCAAGGCTTGTTTGAATGATGACATCAAGGAGGGTCGCAAAGTTTGCTTGCGCTGTGGTTCTCCTTATGATGGTAAATCTCAAAGAGTCAAACTTTGGCAAATTTCAATTTGAATTAGTGAAGTAGCTTTGATTGTTTCATTCAGGAATATGGTTCACTTGTATGTTGGTGTGTAACTCGTCCTTTTAATTGATTTTTCTTTACTGTGATACTACTATTATTCTTCACTAATTTGCTAGGCTTGTTAGCTGGACCTCTGTAGACTGAACCGATAACATCTAGGATGATCATATAGATAAGGACTGGCATTGATGAATGAAACTGTTAGAAGATAGTACCATTTTTTTTAATTATCGTTTGATAGTTTCTCAAGCACTAAGTTGGGATCAGGCTCAAAGATTTTCATTTTCTTAATTTTATCTTGGGTTATTACTAAACAATAGCAGTGGACTTGATGCCAAGTCATGTTGAGAGTTAGAAAGTATATAGGAAGAAATTGAAAATTTTCCATTAGATATAGTTTACAGCCGCTTCGGACATTGCTACGCTTTTAGCTGTTAATTGAATCTTGTCATTCTATATTCTAAGCCAATTGCATGATCATAAATTTGGCAGAAAACTTGTTAGATGATGTTGACGTGCCTGGTAATCGGTCCACAATGGCAGCTCAACTCAGTAATTCTCAGGTATGCATCAGAATTTTGTATTTATTTATTTATTTATTTATTTTTGAAGTTCAACCAAAAATCAAGCTCTTGTTACCTGTTCATGGGTAAAGTTTCAGACTATTACCATGCTTACAGTGTTCTACCTTTGACCTCGGTCTGTACAGGATGTTGGAATTCATGCCAGACATGTAAGTAATGTATCGACAGTGGACAGTGGTAAGTAATCTTAAGTTCTAGCATCACTACTGTCTCATTTTTCCATTTTTTAACAAATTGTGCTGATTGCGTCGAATCTGATGTTGTCATGAAGAATACAATGATGAGTCTGGGAATCCAATCTGGAAAAGTAGAGTGAATAGTTGGAAGGAGAAAAAGAACAAGAAGAAAAAGACTGCACCTAAGGTTGAAAAGGAGGATCTTCCCCCACCTGAGCAGCAGATGGAAGAGAAGCAGCAGTAAGTATAAGGACGATTAACAGTTCGCAAAGAATCCTTGAAAATATGTCAGATAAATCTGGTTAAAATACAAAAAAGGGTGGTTTTGAAGTCTTACTTTCAAATTCTATTAAGTTCTTCTAAGCCAGAAATGAAACGGAAGATTATTTTAGAAACAATGGTTCATATATATACTCACCCTCTCTCACTTGTTCAAGGCTTAAAGTTTTCTTGGATGGTCTGTGGCTGAACTTTTTATTGGATTAGTTGAGTACAGAGTTATGGCCTTTAAAATGAAAATCAGTTCAGTTTTTTTTTTTTTTTTTAATTATATTGGAAATTTTTGAGAAGATCCTATTTCCCACATTCAACATTGGTGTCAAAAAATTGTTTGTTATGTCCTGTGAACTGGTGATAATTGATAAACCATATAGTTTAGCATAGTGTCAAATCTAACCTAACGAAAGATCGAAAATCTTCTCTGCAGTATTGTTGGTACCATCTTCTAGTGGTGGATAAATCTCACTCGCTATGGCTTTAATAAAATCAGTCTAAAATGAGATTAATGTTTGCCTTCTGCAGGTCTCCAGACGGTACAGAGCCACTTTCAGTTGTGATTCCTATTCCAAAAAGCAAACTTGGACCTTACAGAACTATCATAATAATGCGACTGATCATTCTGGGTCTTTTCTTCCGTTACCGAGTAACAAATCCTGTTGATAGTGCTTTTGGACTATGGCTCACTTCTGTCATTTGTGAGATCTGGTTTGCCTTTTCGTGGGTGTTGGATCAATTCCCTAAATGGTCTCCCATTAACAGGGAAACATATATTGACAGGCTATCTGCAAGGTATTTCAACTCCTGAATGCTAATTCAGACATATTTCTAAAAATATTCAGTGTAAATGCTATAAGTTTTTCAGTAATGAAACAAATAGTTTTCTGTATAGCTATCTTTTTTCATGTTGAATATTAAGATGAGTTGGTTGAATTTGTTCATTCCAGGTTTGAAAGAGAGGGTGAACCCTCTGAGCTTGCTGCTGTGGATTTCTTTGTCAGTACAGTTGATCCATTGAAAGAACCTCCTTTGATCACAGCCAATACGGTTCTTTCCATCCTTGCTTTGGACTACCCGGTTGATAAGGTCTCCTGCTATGTCTCTGATGATGGTGCTGCTATGCTTACATTTGAATCTATAGTAGAAACAGCTGACTTTGCAAGGAAGTGGGTTCCATTCTGCAAAAAGTATTCAATTGAACCACGTGCACCTGAGTTCTACTTCTCCCAGAAAATTGATTACTTGAAAGACAAAGTTCAACCTTCTTTTGTGAAAGAGCGTAGAGCAATGAAAGTAAGCATTTGGAGTCAAAACTGGTTTTAACTGTTTGAATGCTCATGCCACTTCAATATTGAAGTTATGTATTATTAAATTGTAGCTGCATTCCTTATGTTTTCTTTTATTTTGGTTACAGAGAGATTATGAAGAGTACAAAGTCAGAGTAAATGCTTTAGTAGCAAAGGCTCAGAAAACACCTGAAGAAGGATGGACTATGCAAGATGGAACACCTTGGCCAGGAAATAACACCCGTGACCATCCTGGCATGATCCAGGTTAAACCATTGTGTCTTTTGTTTTACTTGTTTATATTTAGTATGAAAAGTAATAAACTTTAATTTTGTGCAATGCTGAAATCTGACGATTAGGACTTTTAAAATCACTTGGTCTATTGGCTATGTCATGCTGGAATGAGGAGTACTTTGCACTAATTTTCAAAGATCTACCAAATTTGACTGCACTTACAATGTGTGATTAATGATTTCATATCAGTTTGTATTTCATAAGATATTGAGCATCCAAACTGTTCTTTTGCCAAACTTGCTAGTATAGACTGGAAATAAAGACACTTGACTAATGGTTTGTTTGACATTTTCTAGACACTATGCAAACATATTGTAAAGTTCTTTGTTTATTAGCATCGGTAGAATTTGTTAGGCGGATAAGTTCTTGATGACTTAAGAAAAAGGTTTCCATGCATTTCTCTGAGTAAAACTGTTCCTTCCATTAGATTATTTAGGCAGTCATCAGCTATTAATCTAAGTGCATCGATTTGTGCACATAAATTTCCTCACAAAAGAACTTCACACCATTTAAGGTCATAGCTTTTCAACTCTTTTCAGGTTTTCCTTGGACACAGTGGCGCCTGTGACATTGAGGGAAATGAACTTCCCCGATTGGTCTATGTTTCCAGGGAGAAGAGACCAGGCTACCAACACCACAAAAAGGCTGGTGCTGAAAATGCTCTTGTATGTGCACCTGATTAAGATTATTAATATTAATAAGACACTTTAATTCCATACTAATACTTAACTGAATGGCTTCATACAGATAAGGGTGTCTGCAGTTCTCACAAATGCTCCTTACATCCTCAATCTTGATTGTGACCACTATGTTAACAATAGCAAGGCTGTTCGAGAGGCAATGTGCTTCATGATGGACCCACAAGTTGGTCGTGATGTATGTTATGTGCAGTTCCCCCAGAGATTTGATGGCATAGACAGGAGTGATCGATATGCCAACCGCAACACAGTTTTCTTCGATGTAAGCTTAAAGCTAGCTCACTTAATCTCCCCATTAATTTCAACTAGTAGTCATGTTGAACATAAAATGTTAATGGATCTATACTATTTTGTTTTCGAGAAAATAATGATAGAATGCTGCAACTCTTTTTAACCATAATCTAAAATTCATTTCATGGGTGTATCTCCACTTATTAAAAATTTAGCAGGCAGAATACCTTTGACTACTATTTTAGTCACATAAATATGTTTTCTTCTTTTGAAAATTGTTCCTTCGGAATGAGGTTCAGAAATACACTTGACTATTCAGCTATCAGCTCTCTTGAAATTCTCTCAAATTATGCCCACTTCAATTGGAAACAAACATCAAAAAATTCTTCCCTGGTACCTATTCCTGCACATATTCTAGATATACCAGAAAAACTAGGCGTTTGGTTAATGCTAAGACCATTTACTCCAGTATCGGTAGTAAATACCTTAATATCTTGAAAAGTTCGGAAGCAGCTGAATTCCGAGCCTTCTCAGTCTGATTATCCTTTTAATTAATCTCAGGTTAACATGAAAGGACTGGATGGAATCCAAGGACCAGTTTATGTGGGGACAGGTTGTATGTTCTACCGGCAAGCACTTTACGGCTATGGACCTCCAACAATGCCCAGCTTACCCAAGAATTCCTCATCCTGTTGCTGCCCCTCCAAGAAGCAGAATAAAGATCTTTCAGAAGTTTACCGAGATGCAAAACGTGAAGATCTCAATTCTGCCATCTTTAATCTCAAGGAGATTGAAAGTAAGTCTGAATTTTATAGGCAACCAAAGTTAAGCTACATTTCATAATTGGTTATTATTTTATGGTAAATGCTTGGGCTTTCTCCCGCAGATTATGATGAGCATGAGAGGTCAATGCTTATCTCTCAGATGAGTTTTGAGAAGACTTTTGGCTTATCTTCTGTCTTCATTGAGTCTACACTAATGGAAAATGGAGGTGTGCCTGACTCAGTCAATCCCTCAACACTTATCAAGGAAGCAATTCATGTCATAAGCTGTGGCTATGAAGAGAAGACTGAGTGGGGAAAAGAGGTAAGAATTCTGGTTCCTTCTCTTATGATGTACATTTATTTTACTGCATTCCATGAACCAGTACTAATTCTGAATTTCTTTTGGTGTCTTCTTTTCCTCAGATTGGTTGGATATATGGTTCAGTTACAGAGGATATCTTAACAGGTTTCAAGATGCACTGCCGAGGATGGCGCTCAATCTACTGCATGCCCTTAAGGCCTGCTTTCAAAGGATCTGCACCAATCAATCTTTCTGATCGTCTCCACCAGGTTCTCCGGTGGGCTCTTGGGTCTGTGGAGATTTTCCTGAGTAGACATTGTCCACTCTGGTATGGCTTTGGAGGAGGCCGCCTCAAATGGCTGCAAAGACTGGCATATATAAACACCATTGTCTACCCATTTACTTCCCTTCCCCTTATTGCTTATTGTTCGCTGCCTGCAATTTGCCTTCTCACAGGAAAATTTATCATTCCAACGGTAATTTCCTTCAATATCATGTTTTGGACATAGCCTGAGAACTGAGAACACTAGAATAATATGCCTTTTGATCAAAAGTTCTTGGAAATACTGCAAAACTCTGTGCATTTAGCTTCAAGTAGAGTAACTTACCTCACCACTTTTTTACTTGTTTCAGCTTTCAAACCTGGCAAGTGTCCTGTTTCTTGGTCTCTTCATCTCCATCATTGTGACCAGTGTGCTTGAACTACGATGGAGTGGCGTCAGCATTGAGGACCTCTGGCGTAACGAGCAATTTTGGGTGATTGGAGGTGTTTCAGCCCATCTCTTTGCTGTCTTTCAAGGATTTCTCAAAATGCTGGCAGGCATTGACACCAACTTCACAGTCACGGCAAAAGCAGCAGATGATGCAGAATTTGGCGAGCTTTATATGATCAAGTGGACAACACTTTTGATTCCCCCAACAACTCTTATTATTGTGAACATGGTAGGTGTTGTTGCTGGTTTCTCTGATGCATTGAATAAAGGATATGAAGCTTGGGGACCGCTTTTTGGCAAGGTGTTCTTCTCCTTTTGGGTGATTCTTCATCTATATCCATTCCTCAAGGGTCTGATGGGTCGCCAAAACAGAACTCCAACCATTGTTGTTCTATGGTCAGTGCTCTTGGCTTCTGTCTTCTCTCTTGTTTGGGTCAAGATCAATCCATTTGTCAGCCCCATTGATAGCTCAACCGTTGCCCAGAGCTGCATTTCTATAGACTGCTGAGTTACTGGGAAAAACTTCTGTTATTTGGATTCAAGATCACTAGCATACACTTTGTTATATACTTCCCATGAAAGTGGAATAGCATGTAGCTCTGTGTGGATCTACATGGTGTTTGAACTGAGTTTTGCAAAGTTTGGTTTATCTTGCTATGAGTGACAGAAATTTATTGTGCTGAGTTCAAGCATTGCTGTGAGAAATATCATTGCAAACATAGGTGTATTAATAATCCTTTTGTAAAATGAAAACGTCAGAAAGAGTGATTTAAACGACAAATGAGTCTTGTCCTTTTTTTATTTGTTTCATGTGCCATTTCTTGCATGAACTTCATAGCAATTCCTTGAATCTTTTAGTTAGTAGATCTCTTTCGTTTTATTTGAAAAAGACATGTATAGATAGCAACAAAACTTTGGCTTACTTGCTTTTAGGAAAAAAAATTATTGATACGAGTATCAGAAATAGTCTCTAATGGTCCCGTGACAACTAGGCACAAAATATTACCGTTTGTTCACCACCGAAAATGTGGTACCAGAAGCTTTTGTTGAAAAAAAAAAAATGGTCAAAATATATCATAAGTACATATGAAGGTCTCTTTGATGACTTACATGCAAAGTAATAGGGACCATTCTCACCCAATTACCCTCATTAAGTTGTTGTAATCACTTGTTAATACTATGACAAAATATTACATTGCTTTCACTGTCATGTCAAATAGCTAACAAAATCAAGGTAAAAGCTTCTACTAATCGTTGTATAAATATGCAAACATGGGACCGGAAAGTTAAGGCACCTTGAGTCAAAGTCAAAGAGATCAAGGGGTTCATCAATTTTCTAGAACAAGTCCTCGATCGGCAAATTATAGTGGCTTCCTCGCAACCTGGAAATTATAATTATTCTTTTCCCTTCCAAGAAATGAATTGTCGGGAAACGTAATAGCGAGGACACTATAAATCACAAAGCAATGAAGCACACATGATGTCTGGCTCTCCATGGATTTTTCTCTTTTTCTATTTGTTGTGTGAACAAAACGCAAAGGATTGCTTGCCTTGCTTGTCGATAGAAACTAGATTGGCATCTTCCAATCTCCATGACAAAAACATCAGATCATACTTAAATATATTGCTTGTAAGAGTAGAGCATAGAGTAATTACGAACAAAAGGTAACCAACAAGTACACTATTTTATAAAATCTAGCAATCAATTTCCAAAACCCGAAAAGGGTTGAGTTGTTTAACAACTGAGGATAATGAAAAAGGGTCTGTCCTAAAAAAAGTAAATTAAAAAGAGACGGAAAGGAGCTGGAAACCACGCGAGTGAAGATGAAAAAAATATTGATTCTATGCCCTTTAACGGACAGCTAATCTGAAAAACATTACTTTAATTGCCCTTTTTGATCGCTTAATGCCTTTAAGTCTCCTGCTGAGAGTTCAAAGGCACCTTGACTCTTGCAACTATATTTTAACAGAAAATGCTTAATAGAACTGCTGATTGTGTATTACTTTTATAGAAGACACGTGGCCGCAGCAGACTGAATCTTTTGCCCTTTGCTTACTCATTATTTGCATAATTTAAGCCACTTTTCAACGAGTCTTCCTATCACAAATTTCAACAGGTTTACATGGGTTTGTTTAAGTTCCAATATTTTGTTTTCAAGGAATTACCAGAGAGAGAGAAATAAAATTGCCATCCAAATGGCCTGTTCTTCCCTTTTGGCCGATGACAGAAGCAAGTGCAGTTGTGTACTAAGATCCAAGTCTAAGAGCTTAATCTTAACCGCAACTGTCATCCTGTCCGAAATCTAATCCTCGTTTGTAGTTACTCTCCACTTCCACTAGCTCTCACTGTTTAGTCACAACAATACATAAACATTACATTACCCCACACTGTTAAAAGCTAGTGATAGCTCACACTCACAGTCCTCTGAGCCCACTTCGAATCTCTCTCTCTCTCTCTTAGAAGAATGAAACCAGCACCATTTGTCCTCTGTTTCCTCCTTCTCTTCCTTTTCACCGCCACAGCCTCCGCCGCAAGCGCCGGCCACAAGACTCCCGCACCAGCTTCCTCCCCCACCTCTTCCCCAACTCCATCTAGCCCTTCCCCTATCTCCTCCCCAACGCCATCCAGCCCTTCTCCTACCTCCTCTCCAACCACTCCCACCAGCCCATCCTCATCTCCATCTTCTCCTCTAGACCCCAAACAACTTAGAGCTCTTCAATCTCTCAACTTGCCCACCAGAAACCCTTGCTCACTTTACAAATGTGATTCCTCTAAACCCTTCAGCCACCTCCTCTCTCTCCAGCTCTCCAACTGTTCTGATGACGTCTCCCTCTCCGCCACAGCTCTCAAATCTTTGTCCACTCTTCAAAATCTCTCTTTTTTCAACTGCCCCGTAGCGCCCATTCATTTCCCTAACGATCTATCCCTCTCTCTCCACTCATTCTCTTGCATTCACTCACTTCGCCACCTCACTGGTATCTTCCTTTCCCGCTTCATCAACCTCACAGATCTTACTGTCACCAATGTGCCAGTGAATACAAGTGGTCTCTACGTGATTCTCGGCAACATGCGCAAGCTGAAATCAGTCACAATTTCTCACGCAAACCTCACTGGTTCCATTCCCAAGCACTTGCATTCAAACCTTACCCATGTTGACTTTTCAGGTAATAACCTCAAAGGAAGGATACCCACTTCAGTAACTCTTCTTGAGAATCTTGAACTCTTGAATCTTTCTTCAAATGGGCTAAACGGGGAGATACCTGATGGATTTGGTGACTTGATTTCGTTAAAAAATGTATCTTTGGCTTCCAACTCGTTATCTGGGTCGATCCCTGAATCAATGACAGCAATACCAGGCTTAGTTCATGTTGATCTGAGTTCAAATCAGTTGAATGGTACCATTCCGAGGTTCTTTGCTGAAATGAAGTCGTTAAGGTACTTAAATCTTCAGAACAATGAGTTTCATGGTGTTTTGCCGTTCAATGCATCTTTCCTGAAGAGATTGGCTGTGTTCAAGATTGGTGGGAATAGCAATTTGTGTTACAATCATACGGTTTTGTCATCAAAATTGAAACTTGGAATTTCTCCCTGCGATAAGCATGGATTGCCAATGTCTCCGCCACCATCAAAGGATGCTTCATCAGATGATACTGAAAATGATTCGTCAGATTATGATGATAGTGATGATGACTCTAGCCAGAAGGACCACCATCATGGGCCAAATAAGGTTGTTCTTGGTGTTGCAATTGGGCTTTCTTCCATTGTCTTTCTCATTGTTTTCCTTGTTCTTCTCTCAAAATGGTGCGGCTAAATCTGATAATGATACCTGCTGGCAGGTTAGACTTAGATTAGGAAAAATTTGTGATTAGAAGTGAGTTTTGTTTAATTATTATATACATTGAATTCTGAATCATTATAGAGGGAAATTGGAAAAAGAGAGAGCTAGATGTTATTGAATTGGTGTGCTAATTTTCGATGATTTGATCATGCGATCGGGAAATAGCATTGTTTCCATTTTTTTACTATTAGGTGTGGCCACTGTGGTGTGTATTATTAGAAGCTGAAAAGAGGCTAAAGGGTTTGTTTTGGGATCTTCGATTATGTATTTTTCTTGAGCTACAAGCATTTACTTTTTCACACTTCTCATAAATTCATCCCATCTGTCCATCTTTTATAAATTATAATTCAGATCTATTTGTTATCATGCTATGTGCTTTAATTGAGTTTGGTTTGTTTTCTGTTTATCTGTACATGAAATAGAAGAGCTGAAGAGGGAGCTCACCCAAGCTCTCGTCCTCTTTTTTTTTTTTTTTTTTAATAACTTTTCATTACTGATATTCATTCATATGGCCAATATTTAAATGACTTGGTCTAGTTAATTCAATTAAAGAAGGAGAATTAGGTATGGTGGATAGAATTGATTACATATATTATGTGGGGTAACCGGTAAAATGAAAAAAATCCCCCAGTTAACCCTCTCTCTTGGACAAGCACATGGCAGCAGAAGCCATTTGCTTCTTGTCAATACTGGTCTTTTGTTACTATTTCTAATTATAACTTTTCCAATTTCCATTTTTTATCTGCAGTTTTTCTAATCTGTTGCATTTCTCTTTCTTGTTTGTATGTCTTTACTTTGTATTCTCTCCTACCCATAGTATGCACTGAAGTAAGTTTGTTTCCAGCTAGTGATATAGATGGTTAGGATTTCTGATGATCATTTTATGCTTCGAGGACACCCAAAGGCTAAGAGAATTACTTCTTCAATTATGAACTCAGAATGGAGATAGTAGAAAAACAAGTTGGATATTGTTGATATGGAAATTGCTTGAAAAAGAAAGTAGTAATCATGGTGTATGACAAAGCCAGCCGCAATCTACCTCATAGATGGTTGGTTCCAGCTGCCAGTTAGCTCTGTTTTGGATTGGAACAGAAATTTGATATTGAGGTTCTGTGTTTGCTTTGGTACCCAAAATGGACCACCCCATGTGGATAATTTGCAGGGCCATCAACGTGCATATTCTTCTTAAACTGCTCCTCTTTCTTTTTTCTCTTCGATAAATCCTTTTACAGGTCAGCTTCTAACATCAGAGCTAACCATTTCAAAAATCTGAGGCCAGCTGGGCTAGTTTATTCTATTTATTGAAAGTTTGAAACTGTGCATTTGACCGTTTGACCAATGTCTATGAACAAGCTTTGTTTAACAATTGTGTTTCTAAAACCATTATTGTTGCTAGAGCTCTGGCTCATTCACTCAAAGCTTAAAGCTTGAAGGATTGAAGATATTTTAATTCGATTTAGCTGCTTAACAGAGAACTTGTAGGGATTAGGCCTCGTGATGCTTTAGATGGCAACCACTTTCTTAACCTAGAAATATTGATGGTCAACAGGTTCTGCAGAGCTTTGTTGAGTCTATTTTGATTCAAAAAGCTCACAATTCCTTCTAAGCCCAGTCCTCAGTAGCTTATTTCCCCTCTGGTATTGACTGGCAGTTGTATAAAAAACGCTAAAGGGTTTTGAAGGCCACTCATATATATATATGGCCATTGTATCCACAACCATAAAAGAGATGCTTAAATCATAATGTTAAACATAGTAAGTGATGACAATCATTGCCATTTCTCTCTGCTTCAGGTAAAGCCAGCCCGAGGTTATAGTTTATAAGATAAAAAGGAATGGTTTTCATAGCATTGAATAAAGAAAATGAAGAACAAAGAATGCTAAAGACCAAGATGTCATTTTATGACCTGGCTAAGAGTATGCTTTTACTAAGATCAAACACCTTACAGATGGCTTAGAAGAGACCATTTAACATGGTATAATGTATACTATACTATTTAATTTAGTGAAAAGATCCTATGAATTCTCCAGCCAGGACTAGCCCATGAGTTAAGTATGTCTAGAATGGTGGTCCCTAAAAGAAGAAAAAGAGCATTGCGGAAAGACACCTCTGAAACTCGAAGCTATCTTTAGAAACAATTCACTTCTACATGGGCTGAAGCGCAGGAATGATTTCTATCTGATGGATGGACAGTCATCTTGGAAATAGTCATGAAAAGAAAAATGATGGTCCTCGATATTAGTTCTAGAAGATATCAGCAGCACAGATGATCCTCCGGAATATCTAAAGAAATGAAGTACCTGCTTCATTTTGGATATGCAACTACAGCAGTACATTATTAAGAGAAAATATGCATAATTCGTCGCCGTCATTGCTTTAGGGAACTCTAATGGCCGATGCAAATCAATATTTGCTCCATTTGCTCATGTGACAAATCATTTCAAAGCCTGCTTTGGCAAATCATATCCAATTGCTACCGGCGGTGTCAAGTACTTGCTTTGGCAAATCTTTTCTGTTGCTCTCCATTGGCAGTTATTCCTATATCTGGTCTTTGAAGAGAGTGCAAAATAACCTGTTCATGTTCTCAGCTGTTGAAACATATTTCCAAGAGCATGACTTTACTTGTCATCATGAAGCCACCACTGCTTTGATACCCCTGTCTAGAATAATAAATAATTCCACGAATAAAATTAAGTAGTCACCATCGTAGCAAGAAATAAGAGACAAAAATGACTAAACGAGATATGCCTCTCTTGGAGATGATGAATTACCATCCAAAGGCCCGTTAAACATTTTGATGCTTATATTACAAAGAAAACGCTCCATCCCTTTGAATGCAAGGGAGGACTTTTTTAAAGAAAATAATATTACTATAGATAGGTTGGCCACATAAGATTTACAAACTCCGCGAGAGTGGGAATCGGATATATAAGAATGCCTCCCAGTTAAAATACGGCATTTCAACTCGGTGTAAATTAGTATGTCTTTCAATTGGCGCATTATACAATGTAAATTCTAAAACTTAACTTCTCATTAGGGATAACAGATAAATTAATCTCTTAAAGAATCATAATTTACAACAATCTACTGATTAGTTTATGATACCAGCTAATGAAAGGTACGAATCTGCAACTTTGTCTAGATAATGAGCTTGTTTGAATGAAAACTTTCAAATGATTTGATTCACCAGAAGCCTCTGCAAGAACAATGGCCATCCTTAAAATGATGAAAGCGATTAGAATCTCTCAAAACAATCTCCCTCCTCAATGTTCTGGATATAAACTTGGCCATCTCATGACAATCACCGCATACTCTCAAATTCTTGGTGACCCGAATGGTTTTGCCTGGTGGCAAATTCAATATTCCAAAAGCCATTGCTAATTTCTCACTATGCCCACAGAGAGCCATTTCCTTCTCCATTTCATTAGCGTTAATCAAAGCATACCTTGTTTTAGGAAAGTAACCTTCCTCTTTCATCTTCAGTCTTAACCTCTTCAATAGAGACTCCACTTTTTTGGCTTGTGGGTGTGGACCACCTCCAGCGACAAAAATATTAACTTTGCCCCTGATCTCTATCCAACTAGAGCCGGGGTTCTTTTTTAAGCCTCGTTTGCCAATGTTCTCTCGCAACCTTTTCACTTCTTTCCACTTTTCGGCCTCAGCATAGATATTTGCTAAAAGTACATAGTATCCTGTGTTCTCTGGCTCTAGCTTAAAAACATGTTCTGCAACTTTCTCTGCCAATTTAACATCATGATGAACTCTGCAGCCACAGAGTAAAGATCCCCAGATTGTGGCATCTGGTGCAATTGGCATCATTTCAATAAATTGATATGCTTTTGATAGATTTCCTGTACGGGAGAGAAGATCCACCATACAGGCATAATGTTCCAATTTGGGCTCAATGTTGAATTCATATCTCATTAAATTAAAGAATCTCCATCCTTCATCAAGTAATCCAGAATGGCTGCAAGCATACAATATAGATATGAAGGAAACTCCATCAGGCTCAATACCTGCACGTCTCATGTCATTAAAGGTAGCAATAGCTTCTCTGCCAAACCCATGCATACCATACCCAGCAATCATAACAGTCCACGTAATGAGATCCTTTGGGAGAATCCTATCAAAGAGTAAACATGCAAGCACTAATACCCCACACTTCACATACATGTCAACAATTGCATTGGCAACATGTCTATCTGATGAATATCCATTTCTCAATGCATAACAATGGATCTCCTGTCCTCTCTCTAAAGCAGCCAAGCTGGCACAAGCAGGAAGAATACATGCCATTGTTCTACCGTCAGGTTCTAATTCTTGTAGCATTGCAATAAAAAGATTGATAGCCTCATTGGGGAAACAGTTTTTCGAGTAACCCCCAATCATGGTATTCCATGAGACAATGTCCTTCACAGGCATCTGAGAAAATACTAATTGAGCATCTTCCATGCTTCCACATTTGGCATACATGTCCATGAGAGCATTAGACACATACAAATTTGACTGCATATCGTTTTCCTTTATGTAATTATGGACATCCTTACCAATTTCCAATAAGCCCTCACAAGAACAAGCGTGAAGAATGCTTGTTATAGCAAAGACATCTGGTTTAACACCTGCCCTTTCCATTTGATGAAACAATCTGATAGCCCCATCGGATACACCTTCTCGGGCATAACCTGCTATCATTGAAGTCCATGACACAACACTTCTCTCCCCCATCTTCTCAAAAACTTGAACTGCACCATCTAAGTTGCCACATTTTGAATACATGTCCAACAAAGTATTACTAAAGGTGATTTCCCTATCGATACAAGCTTTTAGGGCAAATGCATGAACTGATGTGCCTAATTTAAGAGCACCACAACTCGCACAACCTGAAAGGACAGTTACCAGTGTAGCCAAATCCACATCAAAACCTGAATATAACATTACTTCGAAAATCTCAAGTCCTTTCTCAACAAGACCATTAGCTAAATACCCACTTATCATAGAATTCCACGACACAACGTCTCGATCGCTCAATCCATCGAACAACTTACGTGCGTTCTCAACTCTTATACACTTGAAGTAAAAAGAAATCAAAGAATTCACAACAGCATTATGACATCCAAAGCCCAATTTCAACAAATATCCATGAACCAATTCACCATCCTCCACACTTCCCATAGCCGCCAAACACTTTAAAACACAAGGAAACGTATAAGAATTCATTTGAATTCCCAACCTGATCATCTTCTTGAACAAATTTATACTTTCTTTAAAATTACCAATCTTGGCATACTCGTTCATCATTAGATTCCAAATGAAGACGTTTTCAGTAACCATCTTACTGAAAACATGTCTAGCTTCTCTCAAATCTCCACAAGTTACATACATAAACACAAGTTTTGAACCCAAAACACCATCCACTTCAATGCCATTATGACAAATAATTGAATGAACCCTTTTACCATCTTCTAGTGAGTTAAGTTCAGCACAAAGCTGAAGAACCATACAGTAAGTTTCTGAATCAAGTACAGATTTTTGGGAGCTGTAAAGTATTTCCATGGCTTTTTTAAGATTACCCACTTCACAAAACATACAGATTTTAATATTGCAATCTTTAGTTCTTTTATCAATGGATTTTGTGAGTGAAGCAGAGGTGTGACTTTTAGTAAAAGAACTAGGCGAATTTGACGGTCCAGAAATGGGTCTTGAAGATGGTGTTCTGCAGAAAAAGAAACCATTTTGAGAGCTGGAAGACAACTTTCCCCCATTGTTTTGATTAGGCAGAGACAAACAGAAGAAGTTTAGCGTAGTTTTGGAAGTGAAAATCAGCATTCTATCGACCCTCCAAGAACTGGTTGAACATCGTATAGCAACACAGATGTCAAAAAATAATAATCTTATATAAAGCTCTAGCTGGATCGTAAATCTCAGATTTTGGCACGTGCAGTGCACGTGGCGTAGAAAGTCGTGTGGACCTACTATTTTTAGTATTATAATAAGAGAAATCCAAAAATGATTCAACCTTTACATATACCAGATAATTAATGTCCTCTCTTTAACGCTTTGGAGAATCCGTGAATCTAAATCTAACCCATTTGCAGGTACAATAATCTCAGATTTCTCAGCAAGTATGGGTTCATTGGCTTTTTATCCTCAATCTTTGTTCTCTTTTAACAAGCAGCTGAAGCTGGGAAAGCCCATTTTCGTCCCAAGAGGTAATAATTAATCCCAAACTATAACTTCGCTACTTACATACAGAACCGCCGTCTCCTTGAATCACTTTGGATTTTTAGTGTTGAAAGTTTAAATCTTTGTGTGGGTCTCTGGTTTTTGAGCTAAATGAACGCCATATATGTGAATCTCGTTGTATCATTACGGTAATCTTAATGTAGTGCACATTTTAAGCATTTGATTGCATCATGATGCTGTTAATTTATGTTAATATTAGTAGTTCTTGGGCCCTAAAATTTTTTACACTAATCAAAACTTTGGTTAAGTGATTGTTTTCAATCAAAGGCTTTGGGATAGGTGTTGTGAAAGGATTTTGGAATAATTTAGCTCTGGTTGAGGATCGTAATTATTGTTGCTGAATCCGTGTTTTACTCTTTGATGCTAATCTTCGGAGTAAGAACTAGGGAACGTTTAGTTTATTTATTAATTTATATGGTAATCTTATTGAATGAGTTGGGATGGTATGACGCCATTTCAACATTCTCAATCGTCTTTAGTTAAAGGTTTTATAAACTGAGTAAAACATTTCTCATGAGAAACCTGTCTAACCTAAAATCCAGGGACCGCATGGTTGTTTTTTTTGTTATTCATGGTACAAAGGTTTCTCTCTAATTACGAGGAAAGAAATAGTTTTTTTTTTTTTCCCGGTTGTGTATTGGACCCGCGTCTGCTTTCAGCGCCTTTGCCACTAAAGTTTGATAGAGGCCATTATCTGCAGTTGCTTCAATTTTTAAGTTCAAATATTTGTTTTCTCGCTCTACTAAACGAGGAGCTTAGACTTTGTTTTCTTACTAGAACATTGTTAATTGGCTTCCCATCTATGTTTGACTTCCCCTATAGGCTGGACATCAGTTTGTGGATATGTTGTTGAATGTGATATTTCATAAACTACAGACTGAGAGACCATTCTTTGATGCAGCTTGTTGAATTTGGCAGAGATTGCAGACTGGTCTACAACTTTTGTCTTTCAGAAGAACCCTTGCGATTTTACTGTTGTAAGCATAAGCTCTGATGGAAGTGGTAGACGCCAACCACCCCGGAAAGGTTCTTCTGCTGGAACAACAAAGAAAGGGAACAGAACTAAGACACCACAACTATCTGATGGTGAAGTACCGAGTTCATCTAAACAGGAAGAAATAATTGCTGTGTTCAAACGGATTCAGACTTCAATATCAAAAGAAGGATCTGTGAGAACAAAGAAGAGAAATCCCAGTTCATCTGAAAGCAAGCGCATGGTTGAATCAGTTTTGGATGCTCTTCAACATGCAAAGAAGGAAGTAAAAGGTGATGCATTTTGATTTGATGATATATTTATAGTTGCGGAAGACTAGCATAAATTTAACATCATATAGTATGCTTACCGGAAGACAGAAATTTTTTCAAGTTAATCATCTTGTTGGTTTGGTGTGAAAACATGCAGCTTATTGCATTATTAGTCCTCAATAAAATTCAGAGTGTTCAATTTAATAACTCTCTTCCCTCAAATATAGCAGGAAAAATCATGGAAAAGAAAATTGGGTTCACCACTGCCACTTCTGTACACCACAGTTACTATAGCTACACTCTCACTAAAATGCAATGTCTTGCATTCTACCATTAGGCCAGTGAGAAATTTGCATTCATGCGAGTAAAATGTTTATTTATATTGCAATTTTCGGTTCTATGGAGCATAGAAGGAAAGTCTCTTTCCTTTTCATTTTGTTTTCTTCTTACCATTATTAAATTCAAATACCTGTAATGGCAGACACAAGCTCAATCAAGGATGAAGAGGTGAAAGAGCAGGAGATACAGAATAATGAGCCAGTAGCCGATTTCAAGTTGACTCGGTTGCCATCTAATTTTGTTAAGAGGTCTCCCATACCATCTTCTTCAGCCCAAAGAGTGAAATATCCTGAGTTGAAGAGTGAAGCAACACCAAACATCGCCAGCCACGAGCAGTTGAATTTGCCTAGAGTAGAGGAATTGAAACTTCCTGAGCTGAAAGAACTAGCAAAGGCTAGAGGGTTAAAAGGTTACTCAAGGCTGAAGAAGAGCGAGCTCGTTAAACTGCTCAGGTCCTAAAGGACCGTTGAATCTTCCTGACCTATTGATACACAAAGCATACTGACCGCGATTTTTTTTTTTTTTCTTAATGAGAAACTATCTTGATTTCATTTCTTTTCGCTTTTCTCCTTTGTTAAATCAACTTTACTGGAACTTTATTGGATTTAACAAAGTTGTTCAAAATGTCACCATTCTCAGCCGTATAATGTAATTTCAAAAGGGGCTGTAGATTATAAGCACAAATTGTGCTTGGTAACGGAGTTGAACATGTCTTTTTAATCAATCTTCTTATCAGATTTCTTGGGCACTAATAAGGACACTTCTTACAATAAACATTCAACATCAATCATCACGGCGTTCACAAAGATGAAATGAGATGAATGATTTACAACATGCAGAACTGCCGAACTGCACTTAAACATGATAGAGGCTTGCAGCAGCAGAAAACCTATCAAACAACCCTCTAATATAGACATCTGAAAGCTTAGGCAGCCAGGAATGCCAGGCTCAAAATGCAGTCACAAAACAGCAAGGATATGACCAGTTATATTTTGCATCTAGGAAAAGTTTTGGGGCCAAGCACCGTAGCATTATCACTTACATAGAATAAAGGAAGTAAACAGTAAATACTACCAAATTCTAATAAAAATCCAAAAGAGCATAAAAAATATGATACTTCTAAATTCTCCAACTCGAATTTCTTCAGGGAATACATAACAACTCTTGATAAACAAAACTCAGAAAACTGGCCAAAACTTTAAAAAGAACAATTCAACACATTAGCAACTGATATCATCTAAGAACCAGCAATGGTTTGGGCCTTGTTAAGGATGACACCTTCATACTTGACCTGGAACCACTTCATTGCGTCCTCCTTTGTAACTCTATGTTGGATTCCAACACGCGACTTGCATCTGCGGCGACGACCAACACGGTATCCTGGTCGCTCAAGAACCACGTAGAAATCCATCCCATAAATACCAGTGGATGGGTCATACCTGAAATGGGATAATAAAATCAGTAGTCAGCTTTACAATACGAAGTTAGATTGAAACCTAGGAAAGCTGAGTCCCTCATAAACTCGCAAATACCTATAGCAGAATTAATAGAATTTATACCATTTCTTTGCAATGCTCTCTTTTCGTCAGGCAATACATAATCAAACCATAACACAATAAATCACAATAACAAAATAAAGAATGTGGCATCTGAGAATCTAATGGTCACTAATTAGTTTCGAAATACCATTTTCAATGACAAAATATGGAAGACATAATCTATGCTAGCAAGCACCTAAATGATTTCCATTATCGTTTCTAACTCAACAACTGCAAAAGCAATTCTACAATTGGACATCTCAAAAGGAGAAGTTGGGCGCATGTAATCAAAAGTATGCATTTAACAACAAAAAGGAACTTACTTGATGCCGAGATCGATGTGCTCCTGAATACCGAAGCCGAAGCATCCTGTATCACTGAAGTTGCGTCTCAAGAGCTCGTACTCCTTGACCTTCAGGCCGCTTTCCAATAGCTGCATGGCCTTGTCTCCTCTCACGGTGACGTAGCAGGCAATCTTCTCATTACGCCTGATTCCAAAGGACCTGACAGTGTACCTAGCCTTGGAGAAGACGGGGGTCTGGCCACTGAGCTGTTCGAGGACCTTGGCGGCACGAGTGAGACGATCGCCGCTCTCTCCAACGGAGATGTTGAGTACCAGCTTCTGCACTTTTATCTCTCTCATTGGGTTCGCGAGCTTCTTGTCCGACGCCTGCAGATTTAAATAAAACGATACGGTCATATTGTAATAATTCAAAGCAGAAACTTGGAATGAATGAAAGAGAGATAGAGATTGAGAGAACCATTGTTGTTGAGCTGTGAAGACTGTGAAGACTAACGCAGGGGCTTGGAGGCAGCTGCAACCTTAAACAAGATGAGATGAGTGAGAGAGTTAGGGTTTTGTAGGTCGTGATTCCGCTTCCGTTTGTGTGTTAAACGGGCTAAGCCCACGCCTATACCCAATCCATTTGACACTACTACTTCTAGTTCTGTAGGACGAAAATGCCCTTGAACGAGGACAAAAAATAACAAGAAAATTCCGTGGCCGGGACTCGAACCCGGGTCTCTCTGGTGAGAGCCGAGTATCCTAACCAACTAGACTACAACGGAGAGTTGGTGTTGGGGACAAATTTTACCTTTCTAAACAACAAGCCAAGCGGATGCCCATGCCAAAACTATTTGACGCTTCTGCTCACAGTGCTGTAGAACGAAAATACCCTTGAACAAGAACAAAATGGGTAACAAAAAAAATTCCCCATCTAGACTACAACAGAGAATTGGTTTGTAGTACAAATTTTAACTATCTAAACTATGAGCCAAACGCATGCCCGTGCCGAAAGCTACTACTTCTAGTGCTGTAGGACGAAAATACCCTCGAACGAGAACAAAACGGGTAACGAAAATAATTCCGTTGCCGGGACTCGAACCCGGGTCTCTCGGGTGAGAGCCGAGTATCCTAACCAGCTAGACTACAACGGAGAACTGATTTTTAGTGCCAATTTCATTGCCTTTGGTCAGTGAAACTGATTTTGTTTCATTTTCTCAAAGCTTCATTTATTGGCATGTTTCGCCTGGTCTGGTTGAGTTGAACTGAATCGGCAGCTGTTAATAAGATGCATGACATTCACCATCTAATATTCTCCTATATTTTGCTCTCTATACAGAGAGATGTCAATATGTACAATGGATTTTCACAGGCAGTATGCCTGGTTGGCTCTTAAGCTTGAGTTTATGTAGAAATTTCCACAGCAACCAAGTGCAACAGTTAGATGTTACACTTCAGGAGTTAAAGAAGCGAAGTAAATGAAAACTAACACAACATTACATTTCACTGTGATGATTATAAAAAGAATAACCCATTTTCTGCTTGTTTTTACAATGGGAACTCCCCAAATAAGAACCGTATCTGTGAAAAACTATCTCCAAAGAAAAAGGAAAACAGCAAACTACAGTAAAAAAAGGAGAACATAAAGGAAAAGTTTTTTACATTTCTGCAGCCAAATCAATCCTGTGCAGCCTCTAATTGCAGAAGACAGTTCCGCACCGTGTGGAACTTGGTTGTCAAGGTGGCAACATCTAAATTTCCAAAGCCTCAAATCAATATTTATAAATTTTAAAACCCACAGAATATATCTACCATCAAATACTTGTAACAATTTATCCAGAACCCAGATCATCCCAGCGGAAAACCGTCATTCACACCCTTAAAACATATTTACACGAAAGAACCATGGCAGTACAAAAGCTATTACCAGGCACGCCATCAGGAAGTTACAAAATGGCTGCCCCCGCCAACATCCACTCCTTTCTGCTGAGCCATTATTACGGTTAATATATCTCTGCTCGTTCCACTCCTCCATAAATCTGTAATCCCCAACACCAGTAATATTTTTTGCAGTCTGGCCACAAATTTCGCACAATCTGCATGATAAGAAAGATATCTGTATGAATTGTGAATTTTGCTCATAGATACTGGTTCAAAGTGAATTCAGAAGTACCAATTAATGGTCCGAGACAAAAACCATGTTTCCTAATACAAAACTTCGCCTAGAATCAGTTGAAACCCACAAATACTGCTTCACATTAAAAAATAAAATAGATAACATCTAACTTTCTTTTGCGAATGTTATTCTGATCCATGCAAAGACAATCTAGTACACTAGAAGCATACAAAAAATCACCGCAAAATTCAATTTCTGAACCGCAGAAATCTAAACTCAGAAAAAAAGAAAAGAGAACTGAAGTGACAAATACCTGTAACAATTTGCTAATTATAAAGTGCGTCATATCAAATGCATTAGACAATTCATTATCATTACCATTTACTGAAGCATATTTTCACTATCATTACCATTTACTGAAGCATATTTTCACTATGTGACATGATTGATATACAATTATACATGCATCTAGATATGGGTTGATAGACAGACAACACTAACACATGAATGCTTCTAAGTGAATGCAATGTCTCCAGCCTCCATTTGTATGATGATAAATTTTGTTACTATATGTGCACATTTGAAGAACATCCACATCAGAGTAAGACAAAACACAGATGCATATGGGGTTCTCATTTTAAGTTACAAAAGTAAACATGACAGTTACCAAATCTAGATACTGCCAAACTGAACACAGATTTACAGAAAATCGATAACTACATCAGACAATTACATCCATTCCATAGCTGGAATACAAATAAAACGCCTAGGCTATGGCTTGGTAAAGGTGTGGGGTGGACTTGATGCAAGGATTCAGTTTGAGTTTCATTTAAAACTGAGACTCTATAATTTATATCGTTGCTCTCAAACTTAATAGAGAACACCAATATACATGATTCCCAAAAGCCAATAACAGAGGCAGTCACTAATATGAAGTAATAGGGGATAGCCAAAATCAGAAGCAATAAGACATATGTTCAAAATGCAAACACACAAATAATTTGCAAATCCAGTACTGATCTTACGCTTAGCAAAAGCAAATATTAAATTTAAGAAAGAAAGAAAATAGAATTCTTGTGCGAGTGTTTATACGCCTGTATTTTGAGAGAAGTAGAATTCCTGGTTAAAAAAATATGATGTGTAAGATAGACCACTCCTAATTGTATGATTTAACTATCTTTCTATTCTGGTTATGATCCAGAAGAGAATAAAGTTTGAGTTATGTCTTTTAAAGGCCTAGTCCATTTAAAGTCGATAAAAGACTTTTAAACAAAGTTAGCAGCCAATCCTCATTAACTCCAAAACAAGACAAGATAATAGAGTAAGCCCAACACAAACATATATGTTTCCCTAAAACAGCATAGGCTAAAAGACTCCAATTTTACAGAAAGCAAGGATGTTTACCTGTTCCCTTTTAGCTTAAACCATGCCTCAGCACAATGCCTATGTGCAATGCCAAGATCGTCTTTACAACCACAACCAAGCTGAATTAAATCCAGAGTGGAACTACCAGCGGTAGCAGTAGTAGCTGCAGTGGATGTAGCTTCCAAGGACTGCTCAGAGTTCAAGTGACAAATCCTACATACCCTTTCGTCATTAAATCCTTTTTCATCTCCACCACCACATCTCATATCAATCAAACAGGAATCCTTCTCCACTTTAGACTCCTTTCTCTTCGGGCCTTCCACCAATGTTTTCCTGGACCCCAATTGATTATTTTTTGCTTCGATTTCCATGTTTGCTCCACTAACACAAGCTGCTGTTCGATCAAAATTAACCACAACAACAGTCTCAAGTACTTGATCCATATGAACTATTCCCTCGCCAAATCTTTCTGTTTGCCCATTTTCCATATCTGGTGCTTCCACAAATACATCACTTGACCCCATTTCCTTTTCTCCAGTAAAACTTGTACATTGTTCTGAATTTATAAAAATCACGGACTCTAATTCAAACCCATCAACCAAATTACTTGAATGCCCAGCAGTTCCTCTGCTATTACACGTCTCATGATTTACTGCCATCTCTGGAGCATCTACTAATGCCTTACTGGACTCAACTTCATCAATTTTTGACACCCCAAAATCATCCTCATATCTGCTGACCCTCGAAGTTTCAACTGAATTTGTGACCATCACAGTGTCTAACACAACTCCATTAACCAAATTCCTCGAATTCTCACTTGATCTACTACTACCTTGACTAGAATTCTCAACAATACTTTTATTCTCAAGCGTTTCTTGATCCATTAATCTCAAAAACCAATGTCTCCCCACACAGAAATTTTTCAGAAATGGAAATATGTAATATGCAATTACTTGTCTCCAGCCAACACGTAAGCAGTCTGGCAAAGACAAGCATTCATTGCAAAACTGAAAACAAAGAATGAACAACAATAAAAATTAAAAGCAATAAATAACTCCAAACAAAAACCGAAACTTTTGGGTTTTTAAAATATAAAAAAATTTTCTTTACTATAAAAAAAATAAGAAAGAAAACCCAGAAACCAGATCATTACCTACTTATTTGTTCACTTGATTCCACGCAAAAGGGAGCACCTTCAATCATCAACAAAGAAAAAGGCGTTTACCTTAAATACCAAATATCCCAATAAATAAATAAAGGTTCAATTTTTTTCATCAAAAAGAAAGAAAAAGCAAAAGATATAGATCTAAGGTTGTCTGACAAATAACTGCAGCAAGTCCTTGACGTTATATAAATGGCTAATAAGCTGTCAGGTGAAGAACGGAACTGGAATCCGGAGATGGAAAGCAAAGAGGCGGTGGTTGAGTGAGAATTAATTAATGCTTAACATCCCAATTGGGATAACATAAGTATAAATTGTTTGATTGTACAAGGGGTAGAGAATTGCAATTACATTGAAATTTTGGTTGCATAGAGTACAAGTTGATAACCAACGATACTTATCTTGTTGTGTTATGTTTTGTTTTGCCAAACAAATTTACTTATATTTTTAATTAATTATGGTTGCTTAAGTGACGTTTTGAACAGGTAAAGTGGGGCTGCTTAGCCTTTTTGAGTGGCGTAATTAATGCAACTGGTGCAGGTGAAAACTGAGTACTTGAGAGATTTGATTTTGTTTTCATCATTTAATGTGTTGACTCCTCCAACTGATGTTATTCTTGGTCTTGTTTTATTACTAAAAATAAAATTAAAAAAAAAATGAGATGGTCATTAAGACCTTGCGTCTCTTGATCATTTTTTAGACAATGTTTTGTATAATTTTTAATTCACGTAGCAGATTTTTGCATGAAGGTATATTGTTGCCTTTGCTTGCAGAGAACGTGGCCTACTTTATGGAGTGAAGTAATAGCAATACATAATCCACACATTATGAGTTGCTGCGAGCTTTACATTCACGTGATTTGACCATTTGTCTTTCGTTTTGGTTTCTAATACTTGAAAAGAGACTTTTAGAACCGATTCGGATGGCGTTCGGTTGATTATTTAAGTGACTAAAATATCAGCAAACCATATTAATTAGTTCAATTATCACATTATCAAATATCTAGTAAAGATTATGACCACATACAGTCCACTTGCTGATAGTGATCCGAATTTGAGTCAAATTGGTTTTCTTTATTGGTATGATTGGTTTTCAAATTTAATTATCATTAAGATCTGGATTTATTTTATTTTATTAGTTGTAATATTATTAAGATACTGTACTTCTAATTTTTATAAATTTCCGTAGTTGTTAATAAAATTCAAAAAATTATTCCAACTTCAAACCACATATTATATTCCATCTCTTTAGAATAATACTACTCTTACAAACTATTTATATAAATTTATCTGTACAAACTGATGTAACATCTCTATATCATCACCACATCACCTATCTTAATTAATATCATACTATATCAGTTTGTATGAATAAGTTTATATAAAAAACCTGTAAGAGTAGCATTACTCATTTCTTTAAGGCTTATCGTCACTTGCAAATGCAGCTTTAAATAGGTAAGGTAAAACATTAAAAATGGAATGATATAAAATCATAAATTGGATAAAATAATGATAGATTTATAATATTCATACAAAATAAATTTTACAATATGACGTAACAGTCTAAGTAGCAAAATCCTATTAAAAATATAATTCTCCTCATCTATTTTTTTTTTTTCCTCCAGTGAATATTGATTATGTAGATTATCACATCATGTTATACAATATATGTTTTATGAATATCGTAAATTTAACGTTACTCAATTGGACAACCAAAAAATATATATTCCCATCTTTTCTGCAGCGATAAAAGGCAAGGGCAAAATTGATCACCGGCAAAGTTCAAGAAAGTGAGGGAGACTGAAGCAGACTTCCACTTGTGGACAAAGTCAGAAAATTGAGTGGGGTAGTTGGTAAGCTAAGGTTCATAATCTCCAAGCTAAGGTTCATAATCTCCAATCCCATCAGTCCTACTCTCAACTATTGCAAAAGTTTAGTGGCCATGAACATTTACAACTTGATCTAAGGCTTAAATTCTCAATTCATGAATACGGAATATCCTCTAGATGTACACAAATGATTAAAAGCCTCTTCCCCACATGTAGAGGGATGCCAAACCTGTATCCACCAGATAAGTATCAGCAGATTGTACAAGTTGTACACCCTCTATTAGTGACAAAAACCATGGGCTTACGGGGTCGTATAATCAGGGTGGCAACTGGCATGTGCCCCGCCAACCGATGCCAGTGATGTGTGTGACCTCTGGTGAATATAAATGATAATCATTCATGATTTCGGGTAAACAAATCGTTTCATAAATACAACTACTATTGAGAGGGAAGCAGACAAATCATCAGTTACATCCGAAAATTCCTCCTACCTCACAAAACGGGCGGTATGGAAAAAACCAAGCATATCTAGGAGTCACGTTTCCAGTTCTATTGACAATTATTCACAACTTGGCACACTCGTAAAGTATGCAACGCATGAGTAAACAATACAAAAAATGAACTAGAATTTTGAAAACGACAAAAGGTTAAACTGATGCAAAACTCATTTACAGTTGAATTTGGAAAGGGTAGAATATAAAAACTTTTGTCACCGAGGTCCAGAAAGCTCTATTGCTTCGATAATAAATGATGATTCTTCATGGATATCACCATAGTGTCTAGAGAAGCTACAATCTCTTGCAGCCTCACAAATATTGGTTCCACCTTGTGACTCTTCAGCACCTGACTGACCAACAAGAAATTCCAGGACCTTCAAGACTTCAGACATTTTTGGCCGTAGGTTAGGATGTGACTGAGTACACTGCAGTGCCAGTTCTACTGCTTTTTCCAACTCCAATAGATCGAAGCATCCCTTCAGATCCCTATCTACTAACACTTCCAACCTCCTCTCCTCGTTCAAGGTCCTAACCTGCATTAAATCATGTAAAAAGTTAAGGATGAAAAGATTATAACCAAAGGATCATAGAACTTGAGTTTCAGTTAGAGTCAGAAGGTTTATTCCGTAATATTGAGCGCAATTACGGATAGGAATACAGGCATTACAAAGGGTTAACAATTAAAGATGTCATTGTTTCTTTGGGCAGGTCAAATGTTATGTTGGCAGCTTCAACACTAGCAGTCACAAAGGTGCCACATTTAGCTTGTACACAATTGTTTTTGATGCAATCTATCTATATAAGATAAAACTGAGGAAAGAATTATATTTAAGTACCCAGGCAACGGAAAGCAACTGAATTTGAAACTAAGATAACAGCCAAAAGCACCAAATCCACATTAAACATGAATACGATCAGGCCATCAAGTCAAAAATAATTTTGCTATGCTCAGACACGATACATGGTCTGAAGAAGCTCAGATTGAGTAGTAATGGGGTTTTATGTATTGTGGAAAACGCTATAGCTAATAACAGAAATGTTAAGAGACTCTTGAAAACTGCTACCTTTTCGAGGACAGACTGAAAAGAGTTGCATATATCATGCGGTCTAAAGGAGTGCCACACGTAGGGACTTACCCAGTCAAGAATCATTCCCTTTTGAACCTGACCATTACCAGCATCTAACGCCTTTTGGCCGGTAATAAGTTCCAAAAGCAAGATCCCAAATCCAAAGACATCCGTTTTTTCCGAGGACTGTCCAGTTGAAAGATACTCAGGAGCAATATGACCTACAGTTCCTCGTACTGCAGTAGTGACATGTGAATCTCTCTGATCTAAAAGCTTTGCAAGACCAAAGTCTCCAACAACTGCTTCAAAACTTTCGTCAAGCAAAATATTTGCAGCTTTGACGTCCCTGTGAATTATTTTTGGATTACATTGTTCATGCAAGTAGAGAAGTCCACGGGCAGTTCCTAGGGCAATACGCATTCGTCTGTTCCAATCCAGAGATGGCTTCACTTTACCAGTGTCTGCTAAAGAATTAAGCAAATCAAGAGATAGAAGGAAAAAGAAAAGGCGTAACTCAATTTTAGGTCTAAATAAAATAAGAACAGCAGGATGAAAAATATTTCAAAATCAAGTGTTACAAATGCATCCAAACAAGCATATAAATTTGTTCAATTGCTAATTGTAACTTTGAAAGTCATATGCGTTGCCACAAAATACAAAACAAAAATAAACTAGTATGCTTTCCCAGTGGAAGAATACAAATGAGCATCTATCATAATCATGAGTTTTCTCAACCAATCACTTGATGTGATTAGCAAACAGGGCTGGCTCAGAAAAATGAGATTTTAGTGTCTTAAATAACTAGCCCAAAACAACATCCTTAGCAGGAATAAACATATCAATAAAATATAACTAACCTCTCAAGCGGTCAGCAACACTCCCATTTGGCATAAAAGGATAAACAAGCAGCCTCTCAGCAGGTGTCATACAGAAGCCATACAAGCGTAGCAAGTTTCGATGCAAAGCTAAGCCAATCATCTCAACTTCAGTCTGAAACTGCACTTCTCCAGTGTAATTCGGATCTTTTAGCCTTTTAACTGCTACATTTGTCTTATTTGGAAGACATCCTTTATAGACCACTCCATATCCTCCTTGCCCTAGAATGTTCTTGGGACTAAAATTTCCAGTAGCAATTTGTAATTCACGATATGAAAACCTCTTTAGATGACCGATATCAAATTCGTAATCTTGCTGCACTGCAAAATTTCAAATTATTACAATTTCTCACACCATCTATCATCTAGTACATGATTAGCAAAAGAGCACAAAGTTCAAAGACTACCATAGGATGTGAAGATAAGACGTGATCTGTACCAATGCACCCAACGAACAAGCAACATCAAAGATATGACAAATGTGCAACTGATGCCAATAGCAACAGAGAGCACCCATCGACGATGGCCACTGGCTTTTGGTGATTGACCTGTCTCTGCAGTTTCAATCATCATGAATATGCATTTACATTATTGCAGCTCAACATATTAATATGGTTTGACAGGTTACTTGTACTATACCATTTATTGGTTTAGAAACACCAATGCAATTTTGTTCAGACGAAGAAGTGCAGAGAAAGTTGTTCCCTGTATAACTAGAATAAAACATGCAAACCTTTAGATGTCAGCAAACAAAATATCAAGATGAATTCATACACAGTGTAGAAAATTAAAACAAAAATAAAAACATTGCATAATTGATAAAATAAGATATTATAGGTTCATCTTGTAAATTTAGTATAACTGTGAGTTAAAAAAAAATGTATTAAAACAAGCCTAAAGAGCATAGCTTTTTCAACATGTTTATTTAACTTAATTAATGTAACCAAAAATTTGCCCAAACACTAAATAAAACTCTCTTTTTTTTTTTAAAATTAATAAATTGCATAGGTGCATGTAAGTGGTGGCTGAGGTACAAAATTTTCCTAAAATTACCGATCCCTATACCCGAAAATCTGTATGAGGTATTTTGTTATTGAAAGACTAATTTGGCAACGAAATCAACTTTGTTGCTAAACATAGCTTACGGCTATGAAACATTTCGTCACTAAATGTGATTGGAAACCAAGTTTCTGACCTACATATGGTGACAAAAAACTTGGCCACTAAAAATTATATTCAGCGACAAAATGTTTTTCATCATTGAAATCATCTTTCAACGATGAACAGCTAATGTAGGTTGAAATCTTGGTTTCACAACCTACACTTGGAGGATGTATTTCGTCATAAAGAGCTGCTTTCAGTTATGACAATCAAGATGGTCGTTGAAACTCTACCAGGGCCCCCTATTTTGGCAACATAACTCAATTTCATCGTTGTATAAGGATTCAATGACAAAAATTTTGTCACTGAATATGTTATATCTTCCTAATTTGTTTTAGTAAATATGGCAAGACTTTTGGTGATGAAATTTCAAATTTATGAAATTCCATCACAGAATCTTTGGTCATTAAATTTTATTTTTCTGTAGTGAATTATTGCATCATACATCACTTAGTTCCTTTAATTTGAATTTGATAATGCACAGATATAGGATGTCTAACAAAAAAATAACTGACTAGACTTGGGTACATAAGAACAAGAAACAATGATAAGGTTAATTGAATGAACAAAATTCCCTTCCATAAAAAATCTCACCTGTAGCCTTTTGCTAATATTTTGGGTGCAGGGCCACTGAGATTATTGAAAGACAAATCCCTGTACATCAATTTGAAACATAAATCATTATCCCCTCAACACAACCCAAAAGCAAAACGCAGTTGATTTGAAATGAAACACATACAAGAACGAAAGGCCTGTGAGATTGGCAACCGCTGTAGGAATTTGACCAGATAAGTTGTTCTTATTAAGCCTCCTGAAAAACTAGTCATGGAAAAAGTTTAGAACATGAAAAATTAACCAAAAACCTGATACCATGAATGTCACATGTGAAGCCATACTCACAAGTAGGTTAGGTGAGTAAGAAACCCCAAAGAACTGGGAATTTTTCCAATAAACTGGTTACGCGAAAGGTCAAGTGTTTGAAGTTCTGAAAGCATCCCTATCTCAGCCGGGATTGGACCAGATAACTGATTATTATACAACAACCTACAGTAGAAGAGATTGAAATCAGTAATTGTGAATGTGAAGATATATATATATATATATATATATATATATATATATATATATATATTACTTCACATTCACAATTACTGATTTCAATCTCTTCTACTGTAGGTTGTTGTATAATAATCAGTTATCTGGTCCAATCCCGGCTGAGATAGGGATGCTTTCAGAACTTCAAACACTTGACCTTTCGCGTAACCAGTTTATTGGAAAAATTCCCAGTTCTTTGGGGTTTCTTACTCACCTAACCTACTTGTGAGTATGGCTTCACATGTGACATTCATGGTATCAGGTTTTTGGTTAATTTTTCATGTTCTAAACTTTTTCCATGACTAGTTTTTCAGGAGGCTTAATAAGAACAACTTATCTGGTCAAATTCCTACAGCGGTTGCCAATCTCACAGGCCTTTCGTTCTTGTATGTGTTTCATTTCAAATCAACTGCGTTTTGCTTTTGGGTTGTGTTGAGGGGATAATGATTTATGTTTCAAATTGATGTACAGGGATTTGTCTTTCAATAATCTCAGTGGCCCTGCACCCAAAATATTAGCAAAAGGCTACAGGTGAGATTTTTTATGGAAGGGAATTTTGTTCATTCAATTAACCTTATCATTGTTTCTTGTTCTTATGTACCCAAGTCTAGTCAGTTATTTTTTTGTTAGACATCCTATATCTGTGCATTATCAAATTCAAATTAAAGGAACTAAGTGATGTATGATGCAATAATTCACTACAGAAAAATAAAATTTAATGACCAAAGATTCTGTGATGGAATTTCATAAATTTGAAATTTCATCACCAAAAGTCTTGCCATATTTACTAAAACAAATTAGGAAGATATAACATATTCAGTGACAAAATTTTTGTCATTGAATCCTTATACAACGATGAAATTGAGTTATGTTGCCAAAATAGGGGGCCCTGGTAGAGTTTCAACGACCATCTTGATTGTCATAACTGAAAGCAGCTCTTTATGACGAAATACATCCTCCAAGTGTAGGTTGTGAAACCAAGATTTCAACCTACATTAGCTGTTCATCGTTGAAAGATGATTTCAATGATGAAAAACATTTTGTCGCTGAATATAATTTTTAGTGGCCAAGTTTTTTGTCACCATATGTAGGTCAGAAACTTGGTTTCCAATCACATTTAGTGACGAAATGTTTCATAGCCGTAAGCTATGTTTAGCAACAAAGTTGATTTCGTTGCCAAATTAGTCTTTCAATAACAAAATACCTCATACAGATTTTCGGGTATAGGGATCGGTAATTTTAGGAAAATTTTGTACCTCAGCCACCACTTACATGCACCTATGCAATTTATTAATTTTAAAAAAAAAAAGAGAGTTTTATTTAGTGTTTGGGCAAATTTTTGGTTACATTAATTAAGTTAAATAAACATGTTGAAAAAGCTATGCTCTTTAGGCTTGTTTTAATACATTTTTTTTTAACTCACAGTTATACTAAATTTACAAGATGAACCTATAATATCTTATTTTATCAATTATGCAATGTTTTTATTTTTGTTTTAATTTTCTACACTGTGTATGAATTCATCTTGATATTTTGTTTGCTGACATCTAAAGGTTTGCATGTTTTATTCTAGTTATACAGGGAACAACTTTCTCTGCACTTCTTCGTCTGAACAAAATTGCATTGGGTGTTTCTAAACCAATAAATGGTATAGTACAAGTAACCTGTCAAACCATATTAATATGTTGAGCTGCAATAATGTAAATGCATATTCATGATGATTGAAACTGCAGAGACAGGTCAATCACCAAAAGCCAGTGGCCATCGTCGATGGGTGCTCTCTGTTGCTATTGGCATCAGTTGCACATTTGTCATATCTTTGATGTTGCTTGTTTGTTGGGTGCATTGGTACAGATCACATCTTATCTTCACATCCTATGGTAGTCTTTGACCTGTGTGCTCTTTTGCTAATCATGTACTAGATGATAGATGGTGTGAGAAATTGTAATAATTTTAAATTTTGCAGTGCAGCAAGATTACGAATTTGATATCGGTCATCTAAAGAGGTTTTCATATCGTGAATTACAAATTGCTACTGGAAATTTTAGTCCCAAGAACATTCTGGGGCAAGGAGGATATGGAGTGGTATATAAAGGATGTCTTCCAAATAAGACAAATGTAGCAGTTAAAAGGCTAAAAGATCCGAATTACACTGGAGAAGTGCAGTTTCAGACTGAAGTTGAGATGATTGGCTTAGCTTTGCATCGAAACTTGTTACGCTTGTATGGCTTCTGTATGACACCTGCTGAGAGGTTGCTTGTTTATCCTTTTATGCCAAATGGGAGTGTTGCTGACCGCTTGAGAGGTTAGTTATATTTTATTGATATGTTTATTCCTGCTAATGATGTTGGTTTGGGCTAGTTATTTAATACATTAAAATCTCATTTCTCTGAGACAGCCCTGTTTGCTAATCCCATCCAGTGATTGGTTGGGAAAACTCATGATTATGATATATATGCTCATTTGTATTCTTCCAGTGGGAAAGCATACTAGTTTATTTTTGTTTTGTATTTTGTGGCAACGTGGAAGACTTTGAAAGTTTCAATTAGCAAGTGAACAAATTTATATGCTTGTTTGGTTTGTAACACTTGATTTTGAAATATTTTTCATCGTGCTGTTCTTATTTTATTCAGACCTAAAATTGAGTTACACCTTTTCTTTTTCCTTCTAACTCTTGATTTGCTTAATTCTCTAGCAGACACTGGTCAAGTGAAGCCATCTCTGGATTGGAACAGACGAATGCATATTGCCCTAGGAACTGCCCGTGGACTTCTCTACTTGCATGAACAATGTAATCCAAAAATAATTCACAGGGACGTCAAAGCTGCAAATATTTTGCTTGATGAAAGTTTTGAAGCAGTTGTTGGAGACTTTGGTCTTGCAAAGCTGTTAGATCAGAGAGATTCACATGTCACTACTGCAGTACGAGGAACTGTAGGTCATATTGCTCCTGAGTATCTTTCAACCGGACAGTCCTCGGAAAAAACGGATGTCTTTGGATTTGGGATCTTGCTTTTGGAACTTATTACTGGCCAAAAGGCGTTAGATGCTGGCAATGGTCAGGTTCAAAAGGGAATGATTCTTGACTGGGTAAGCCCCTACGTGTGGCAGCCCTTTTATACTGCATGATAAATTGTACTCTTTTCAGTCTGTCCTCGAAAAGGTAGCTGAGTTCTTATAGATGCCAATATACATAAGATGCCTTAAAAACAAAACTGCTTTATGTGTACCTGCTTTCAAGAGTCCCTCAACATTTCTGTTATTAGCTATTGTGTTTTCCACAATACATAAAACTCCATTACTACTCAATCTGAGCTTCTTCAGACCATGTATCGTGTCTGAGCATAGCAAAATTATTTTTGACTTGATGGCCTGATCATATTCATGTTTAATGTGGATTTGGTTCTTTTGGCTGTTATCTTAGTTTCAAATTCAGTTGCTTTCCTTAGCTTGGGTACTTAAATATAATTCTTTCCTCAGTTTTATCTTATATAGATAGATTGCATAAAAAACAATTGTGTACAAGCTAAATGTGGCACCTTTGTGACTGCTAGTGTTGAAGCTGCCAACATAACCTCTGACCTGCTCAAAGAAACAATGACATCTTTAATTGTTAACCGTTTGTATTGCTGTATTCCTATCTTTAATTGCTCTCAATATTTCGGAATAAACCTTCTGACTGTAACTGAAACTCAAGTTCTATGATCCTTTGGTTATAATCTTTTCATCCTTAACTTTTTACATGATTTAATGCAGGTTAGGACCTTGAACGAGGAGAGGAGGTTGGAAGCGTTAGTAGATAGGGATCTGAAGGGATGCTTCGATCCATTAGAGTTGGAAAAAGCAGTAGAATTGGCACTGCAGTGTACTCAGTCACATCCTAACCTACGGCCAAAAATGTCAGAAGTCTTGAAGGTCCTGGAAGTTCTTGTTGGTCAGTCAGGTGCTGAAGAGTCACAAGGTGGAACCAATGTTTGTGAGGCTGCAAGAGATTGTAGCTTCTCTAGACACTATGGTGATATCCACGAAGAATCATCATTTATTATCGAAGCAATAGAGCTTTCTGGACCTCGGTGACACAAGTTTTTATATTTTACCCTTTCCAAATTCAACTGTAAATGAGTTTTGCATCAGTTTAACCTTTTGTCGTTTTCAAAATTCTAGTCCATCTTTTTGTGTTGTTTAGTCATGCTTTGCATACTATACGAGTGTGCCAAGTTGTGAATAATTGTCAATAGAATTGGAAACGTGACTCCTAGATATGCTTGGTTTTTTCCATACCGCCCGTTTTGTGAGGTGGGAGGAATTTTCGGATGTAACTGATGATTTGTCTGCTTCCCTCTCAATAGTAGTTGTATTTATGAAACGATTTGTTTACCCGAAATCATGAATGATTATCATTTATATTCACCAGAGGTCACACACATCACTGGCATCGGTTGGCGGGGCACATGCCAGTTGCCACCCTGATTATACGACCCAGTAAGCCCATGGTTTTTGTCACTAATAGAGGGTGTACAACTTGTACAATCTGCCGATACTTATCTGGTGGATACAGGTTTCGCATCCCGCTAAATGTGGGGAAGAGGTTGTGTACATCTAGAGGATATTCCGTATTCATGAATTGAGAATTTAAGCCTTAGATCAAGATGTACATGTTCATGGCCACTAAACTTTTGCAATAGTTGAGAGTGGGACTGATGGGATTGGAGATTATGAACCTTAGCTTACCAACTACCCCACTCAATTTTCTGACTTTGTCCACAAGAGGAAGTCTGCTTCAGTCTCCCTCACTTTCTTAATGCCTTGCAGGAACTTTGCCGGTGATCAATTTTGCCCTTGCCTTTTATCGCTGCAGAAAAGATGGGAACATATATTTTTTGGTTGTCCAACTGAGTAACGTTAAATTTATAATATTCATAAAACATATATTGTATAACATGATATGATAATTTATATGATCAACATTCACCGGAGGAGAAAAAAAAAAATGGATAAGGATAATTATATCTTTCATAGGATTTTGTTACTTAGACTGTTACATCATATTGTAAAATTTATTTTGTATGAATATTGTAAATCTATCATTATTTTGTCCAATTTATGATTTTATATCATTCCATTTTTAATGTTTTACCTTACTTATTTAAAGTTGCATTTGCAAGTGACGATAAGCCTTAAAGAGATGTGTAATGCTACTCTTACAGACTTTTATACAAATTCATTCATACAAACTAATATAGTATGACATTAATTAAGATAGGTGATGTGGTGATGATATAGAGATATCACATCAGTTTGTACAAATAAATTTATATAAGTAGTTTGTAAGAGCGATATTATTCTAAAGAGATGAAATATGATACATAGTTCGAAGTTGGAATAATTTTTTGAATTTTATTAACTACGGAAATTTATAAAGATTAGAAGTACAGTATCTTAATACTATTACAACTAATAAAATAAAATAAACCCAGATCTTAATGATAATTAAATTTGAAAACCAATCATACCAATAAAGAAAACCAATTTGACTCAAATTGGGATCACTATCAGCAAGTGGACTGTATGTGGTCATAATCTTTACTAGATATTTGATAATGTGATAATTGAACTAATTAATATGGTTTGCTGATATTTTAGTCACTTAAATAATCAACCGAACGCCATCCGAATCGGTTCTAAAAGTCTCTTTTCAAGAATTAGAAACCAAAACGAAAGAAAAATGGTCAAATCACGTGAATGTAAAGCTCGCAGCAACTCATAATGTGTGGATTATGTATTGCTATTACTTCACTCCATAAAGTAGGCCACGTTCTCTGCAAGCAAAGGCAACAATACACCTTCATGCAAAAATCTGCTACGTGAATTAAAAATTATACAAAACATTGTCTAAAAAATGATCAAGAGACGCAAGGTCTTAATGACCATCTCATTTTTTTTAATTTTATTTTTAGTAATAAAACAAGACCAAGAATAACATCAGTTGGAGGAGTCAACACATTAAATGATGAAAACAAAATCAAATCGCTCAAGTACTCAGTTTTCACCTGCACCAGTTGCATTAATTACGCCACTCAAAAAGGCTAAGCAGCCCCACTTTACCTGTTCAAAACGTCACTTAAGCAACCATAATTAATTAAAAATATAAGTAAATTTGTTTGGCAAAACAAAACATAACATAACAAGATAAGTATCGTTGGTTATCAACTTGTACTCTATGCAACTAAAATTTCAATGTAATTGCAATTCTCTACCCCTTGTACAATCAAACAATTTATACTTATGTTATCCCAATTGGGATGCTAAGCATTAATTAATTCTCACTCAACCACCACCTCTTTGCTTTCCATCTCCGGATTCCAGTTCCCTTCTTCACCTGACAGCTTATTAGCCATTTATATAACGTCAAGGACTTGCTGCAGTTATTTGTCAGACAACCTTATATCTATATCTTTTGCTTTTTCTTTCTTTTTGATGAAAAAAATTGAACCTTTATTTATTTATTGGGATATTTGGTATTTAAGGTAAACGCCTTTTTCTTTGTTGATGATTGAAGGTGCTCCCTTTTGCGTGGAATCAAGTGAACAAATAAGTAGGTAATGATCTGGTTTCTGGGTTTTCTTTCTTATTTTTTTTATAGTAAAGAAAATTTTTTTATATTTTAAAAACCCAAAAGTTTCGGTTTTTGTTTGGAGTTATTTATTGCTTTTAATTTTTATTGTTGTTCATTCTTTGTTTTCAGTTTTGCAATGAATGCTTGTCTTTGCCAGACTGCTTACGTGTTGGCTGGAGACAAGTAATTGCATATTACATATTTCCATTTCTGAAAAATTTCTGAGTGGGGAGACATTGGTTTTTGAGATTAATGGATCAAGAAAAGCTTGAGAATAAAAGTATTGTTGAGAATTCTAGTCAAGGTAGTAGTAGATCAAGTGAGAATTCGAGGAATTTGGTTAATCGAGTTGTGTTAGACACTGTGATGGTCACAAATTCAGTTGAAACTTCGAGGGTCAGCAGATATGAGGATGATTTTGGGGTGTCAAAAATTGATGAAGTTGAGTCCAGTAAGGCATTAGTAGATGCTCCAGAGATGGAAGTAAATCATGAGACGTGTAATAGCAGAGGAACTGCTGGGCATTCAAGTAATTTGGTTGATGGGTTTGAATTAGAGTCCGTGATTTTTATAAATTCAGAACAATGTACAAGTTTTACTGGAGAAAAGGAAATGGGGTCAAGTGATGTATTTGTGGAAGCACCAGATATGGAAAATGGGCAAACAGAAAGATTTGGCGAGGGAATAGGTCATATGGATCAAGTACTTGAGACTGTTGTTGTGGTTAATTTTGATCGAACAGCAGCTTGTGTTAGTGGAGCAAACATGGAAATCGAAGCAAAAAATAATCAATTGGGGTCCAGTAAAACATTGGTGGAAGGCCCGAAGAGAAAGGAGTCTAAAGTGGAGAAGGATTCCTGTTTGATTGATATGAGATGTGGTGGTGGAGATGAAAAAGGATTTAATGACGAAAGGGTATGTAGGATTTGTCACTTGAACTCTGAGCAGTCCTTGGAAGCTACATCCACTGCAGCTACTACTGCTACCGCTGGTAGTTCCACTCTGGATTTAATTCAGCTTGGTTGTGGTTGTAAAGACGATCTTGGCATTGCACATAGGCATTGTGCTGAGGCATGGTTTAAGCTAAAAGGGAACAGGTAAACATCCTTGCTTTCTGTAAAATTGGAGTCTTTTAGCCTATGCTGTTTTAGGGAAACATATATGTTTGTGTTGGGCTTACTCTATTATCTTGTCTTGTTTTGGAGTTAATGAGGATTGGCTGCTAACTTTGTTTAAAAGTCTTTTATCGACTTTAAATGGACTAGGCCTTTAAAAGACATAACTCAAACTTTATTCTCTTCTGGATCATAACCAGAATAGAAAGATAGTTAAATCATACAATTAGGAGTGGTCTATCTTACACATCTTATTTTTTTAACCAGGAATTCTACTTCTCTCAAAATACAGGCGTATAAACACTCGCACAAGAATTCTATTTTCTTTCTTTCTTAAATTTAATATTTGCTTTTGCTAAGCGTAATATCAGTACTGGATTTGCAAATTATTTGTGTGTTTGCATTTTGAACATATGTCTTATTGCTTCTGATTTTGGCTATCCCCTATTACTTCATATTAGTGACTGCCTCTGTTATTGGCTTTTGGGAATCATGTATATTGGTGTTCTCTATTAAGTTTGAGAGCAACGATATAAATTATAGAGTCTCAGTTTTATATGAAACTCAAACTGAATCCTTGCATCAAGTCCACCCCACACCTTTACCAAGCCATAGCCTAGGCGTTTTATTTGTATTCCAGCTATGGAATGGATGTAATTGTCTGATGTAGTTATCGATTTTCTGTAAATCTGTGTTCAGTTTGGCAGTATCTAGATTTGGTAACTGTCATGTTTACTTTTGTAACTTAAAATGAGAACCCCATATGCATCTGTGTTTTGTCTTACTCTGATGTCGATGTTCTTCAAATGTGCACATATAGTAACAAAATTTATCATCATACAAATGGAGGCTGGAGACATTGCATTCACTTAGAAGCATTCATGTGTTAGTGTTGTCTGTCTATCAACCCATATCTAGATGCATGTATAATTGTATATCAATCATGTCACATAGTGAAAATATGCTTCAGTAAATGGTAATGATAGTGAAAATATGCTTCAGTAAATGGTAATGATAATGAATTGTCTAATGCATTTGATATGACGCACTTTATAATTAGCAAATTGTTACAGGTATTTGTCACTTCAGTTCTCTTTTCTTTTTCTCTGAGTTTAGATTTCTGCGGTTCAGAAATTGAATTTTGCGGTGATTTTTTGTATGCTTCTAGTGTACTAGATTGTCTTTGCATGGATCAGAATAACATTCGCAAAAGAAAGTTAGATATTATCTATTTTATTTTTTAATGTGAAGCAGTATTTGTGGGTTTCAACTGATTCTAGGCGAAGTTTTGTATTAGGAAACATGGTTTTTGTCTCGGACCATTAATTGGTACTTCTGAATTCACTTTGAACCAGTATCTATGAGCAAAATTCACAATTCATACAGGTATCTTTCTTATCATGCAGATTGTGCGAAATTTGTGGCCAGACTGCAAAAAATATTACTGGTGTTGGGGATTACAGATTTATGGAGGAGTGGAATGAGCAGAGATATATTAACCGTAATAATGGCTCAGCAGAAAGGAGTGGATGTTGGCGGGGGCAGCCATTTTGTAACTTCCTGATGGCGTGCCTGGTAATAGCTTTTGTACTGCCATGGTTCTTTCGTGTAAATATGTTTTAAGGGTGTGAATGACGGTTTTCCGCTGGGATGATCTGGGTTCTGGATAAATTGTTACAAGTATTTGATGGTAGATATATTCTGTGGGTTTTAAAATTTATAAATATTGATTTGAGGCTTTGGAAATTTAGATGTTGCCACCTTGACAACCAAGTTCCACACGGTGCGGAACTGTCTTCTGCAATTAGAGGCTGCACAGGATTGATTTGGCTGCAGAAATGTAAAAAACTTTTCCTTTATGTTCTCCTTTTTTTACTGTAGTTTGCTGTTTTCCTTTTTCTTTGGAGGTAGTTTTTCACAGATACGGTTCTTATTTGGGGAGTTCCCATTGTAAAAACAAGCAGAAAATGGATTATTCTTTTTATAATCATCACAGTGAAATGTAATGTTGTGTTAGTTTTCATTTACTTCGCTTCTTTAACTCCTGAAGTGTAACATCTAACTGTTGCACTTGGTTGCTGTGGAAATTTCTACATAAACTCAAGCTTAAGAGCCAACCAGGCATACTGCCCGTGAAAATCCATTGTACATATTGACATCTCTCTGTATAGAGAGCAAAATATAGGAGAATATTAGATGGTGAATGTCATGCATCTTATTAACAGCTGCCGATTCAGTTCAACTCAACCAGACCAGGCGAAACATGCCAATAAGTGAAGCTTAGAGAAAATGAAACAAAATCAGTTTCACTGACCAAAGGCAATGAAATTGGAACTAAAAATCAGTTCTCCGTTGTAGTCAAGCTGGTTAGGATACTCGGCTCTCACCCAAGAGACCCGGGTTCGAGTCCCGGCAACGGAATTATTTTCGTTACCCGTTTTGTTCTCGTTCAAGGGTATTTTCGTCCTACAGCATTAGAAGTAGTAGCGTCAAATGGTTTCGGCACGGGCATGCGTTTGGCTCATAGTTTAGATAGTTAAAATTTGTACCACAAACCAACTCCCTGTTGTAGTCTAGATGGGGAATTATCTTTTTGTTACCCATTTTGTTCTTGTTCAAGGGTATTTTCGTTCTACAGCACTGTGAGCAGGAGCGTCAAATAGTTTGGGCATGGGCATCCGCTTGGCTTGTAGTTTAGAGAGGTAAAATTTGCCCTCACACCAATTCTCCGTTGTAGTCTAGCTGGTTAGGATACTCGGCTCTCACCCGAGAGACCCGGGTTCGAGTCCCGGCAACGGAAATTTTCTTGTTATTTTTTTGTCCTCGTTCAAGGGTATTTTCGTCCTACAGAACTAGAAGTAGTAGTGTCAAATGGATTGGGTATAGGCGTGGGCTTAGCCCGTTTAACACACAAACGGAAGCGGAATCACGACCTACAAAACCCTAACTCTCTCGCTCATCTCATCTTGTTTAAGGTTGCAGCTGCCTCCAAGCCCCTGCGTTAGTCTTCACAGTCTTCACAGCTCAACAACAATGGTTATCTCAATCTCTATCTCTCTTTCATTCAATCCAAGTTTCTGCTTTGAATGATTACAATATGACCGTATCGTTTTATTTAAATCTGCAGGCGTCGGACAAGAAGCTCGCGAACCCAATGAGAGAGATAAAAGTGCAGAAGCTGGTACTCAACATCTCCGTTGGAGAGAGCGGCGATCGTCTCACTCGTGCCGCCAAGGTCCTCGAACAGCTCAGTGGCCAGACCCCCGTCTTCTCCAAGGCTAGGTACACTGTCAGGTCCTTTGGAATCAGGCGTAATGAGAAGATTGCCTGCTACGTCACCGTTAGAGGAGACAAGGCCATGCAGCTATTGGAAAGCGGCCTGAAGGTCAAGGAGTACGAGCTCTTGAGACGCAACTTCAGTGATACAGGATGCTTCGGCTTCGGTATTCAGGAGCACATCGATCTCGGCATCAAGTAAGTTCCTTTTTGTTGTTAAATGCATACTTTTGATTACATGCGCCCAACTTTTCCTTTTGAGATGTCCAATTGTAGAATTGCTTTTGCAGTTGTTGAGTTAGAAACGATAATGGAAATCATTTAGGTGCTTGCTAGCATAGATTATGTCTTCCATAGTTTGTCATTGAAAATGGTATTTCGAAACTAATTAGTGACCATTAGATTCTCAGGATGCCACATTCTTTATTTTGTTATTGTGATTTATTGTGTTATGGTTTGATTATGTATTGCCTGACGAAAAGAGAGCATTGCAAAGAAATGGTATAAATTCTATTAATTCTGCTATAGGTATTTGCGAGTTTATGAGGGACTCAGCTTTCCTAGGTTTCAATCTAACTTCGTATTGTAAAGCTGACTACTGATTTTATTATCCCATTTCAGGTATGACCCATCCACTGGTATTTATGGGATGGATTTCTACGTGGTTCTTGAGCGACCAGGATACCGTGTTGGTCGTCGCCGCAGATGCAAGTCGCGTGTTGGAATCCAACATAGAGTTACAAAGGAGGATGCAATGAAGTGGTTCCAGGTCAAGTATGAAGGTGTCATCCTTAACAAGGCCCAAACCATTGCTGGTTCTTAGATGATATCAGTTGCTAATGCGTTGAATTGTTCTTTTTAAAGTTTTGGCCAGTTTTCTGAGTTTTGTTTATCAAGAGTTGTTATGTATTCCCTGGAGAAATTCGAGTTGGAGAATTTAGAAGTATCATATTTTTTATGCTCTTTCGGATTTTTATTAGAATATGGTAGTCTTTACTGTTTACTTCCTTTATTCTATGTAAGTGATAATGCTACCGTGCTTGGCCCCTAAACTTTTCCTAGATGCAAAATATAACTGGTCATATCCTTGCTGTTTTGTGACTGCATTTTGAGCCTGGCATTCCTGGCTGCCTAAGCTTTCAGATGTCTATATTAGAGGGTTGTTTGATAGGTTGTCTGCTGCTGCAAGCCTCTATCATGTTTAAGTGCAGGTCGGCAGTTCTGCATGTTGGTTAATCATTCATCTCATTGCATCTTGGTGAACGCCGTGTATGATTGGTGTTGAATGTTTTATTGTAAGAAGTGTCCTTATTAGTGCCCATGAAATCTGATAAGAAGATTGATTAAAAAGACATGTTCAACTCCGGTACCAAGCACAATTTATGCTCATTATCTACAGCCCCTTTTGCTAAGGGTAAATTACATTATACGGCTGAGAATGGTGACATTTTGAACAACTTTGTTGAATCCAATAAAGTTCCGGTAAAGTTGATTTAACAAAGGAGAAAAGCGAAAAGAAATGAAATCAAGATAGTTTCTCATTAAGAAAAAAAAAAATCGCGGTCAGTATGCTTTGTGTATCAATAGGTCAGGAAGATTCAACGGTCTTTTAGGACCTGAGCAGTTTAACGAGCTCGCTCTTCTTCAGCCTTGAGTAACCTTTTAACCCTCTAGCCTTTGCTAGTTCTTTCAGCTCAGGAAGTTTCAATTCCTCTACTCTAGGCAAATTCAACTGCTCGTGGCTGGCGATGTTTGGTGTTGCTTCACTCTTCAACTCGGGATATTTCACTCTTTGGGCTGAAGAAGATGGTATGGGAGACCTCTTAACAAAATTAGATGGCAACCGAGTCAACTTGAAATCGGCTATTGGCTCATTATTCTGTATCTCCTGCTCTTTCACCTCTTCATCCTTGATTGAGCTTGTGTCTGCCATTACAGGTATTTGAATTTAATAATGGTAAGAAGAAAACAAAATAAAAAGGAAAGAGACTTTCCTTCTATGCTCCATAGAACCGAAAGTTGCAATATACATAAACATTTTACTCCCATGAATGCAAATTTCTCACTGGCCTATTGGTAGAATGCAAGACATTGCATTTTAGTGAGAGTGTAGCTATAGTAACTGTGGTGTACAGAAATGGCAGTGGTGAACCCAATTTTCTTTTCCATGATTTTTCCTGCTCTATTTGAGGGAAGAGAGTTATTAAATTGAACACTCTGAATTTTATTGAGGACTAATAATGCAATAAGCTGCATGTTTTCACACCAAACCAACTAGATGATTAACTTGAAAAAATTTCTGTCTTCCGGTAAGCATACTATATGATGTTAAATTTATGCTAGTCTTCCGCAACTATAAATATATCATCAAATCAAAATGCATCACCTTTTACTTCCTTCTTTGCATGTTGAAGAGCATCCAAAACTGATTCAACCATGCGCTTGCTTTCAGATGAACTGGGATTTCTCTTCTTTGTTCTCACAGACCCTTCTTTTGATATTGAAGTCTGAATCCGTTTGAACACAGCAATTATTTCTTCCTGTTTAGATGAACTCGGTACTTCACCATCAGATAGTTGTGGCGTCTTAGTTCTGTTCCCTTTCTTTGTTGTTCCAGCAGAAGAACCTTTCCGGGGCGGTCGGCGTCTACCACTTCCATCAGAGCTTATGCTTACAACAGTAAAATCGCAAGGGTTCTTCTGAAAGACAAAAGGTGAAGACCAATCTGCAATCTCTGCCAAATTCAACAAGCTGCATCAAAGAATGATCTCTCAGTCTGTAGTTTATGAAATATCACATTCAACAACATATCCACAAACTGATGTCCAGCCTATAGGGGAAGTCAAACATAGATGGGAAGCCAATTCTAGTAAGAAAACAAAGTCTAAGCTCCTCGTTTAGTAGAGCGAGAAAACAAATATTTGAACTTAAAAATTGAAGCAACTGCAGATAATGGCCTCTATCAAACTTTAGTGGCACAGGCGCTGGAAGCAGACGCGGGTCCAATACACAACCGGGAAAAAAAAATAAAAACTTTTTCTTTCCTCGTAATTAGAGAGAAACCTTTGTAACATGAATAACAACAAAACAACCATCCGGTCCCTGGATTTTAGGTTAGACAGGTTTCTCATGAGAAATGTTCTACTCAGTTTATATAACCTTTAACTAAAGACGATTGAGAATGTTGAAATGGCCTCATACCATCCCAACTCATTCAATAAGATTACCATATAAGTTAGTAAATAAACTAAACGTTCCCTACTTCTTACTCCGAAGATTAGCATCAAAGAGTAAAACACGGATTCAGCAACAATAATTACGATCCTCAACCAGAGCTAAATTATTCCAAAATCCTTTCACAACACCTATCCCAAAGCCTTTGATTGAAAACAATCACTTAACCTGTAACGACCCGGACTTCAAGAGGTGGCCCCCGTGTGGCACTTTGTGACCCTTTCGCCTTCAAGAGGTGGCCCCCACGTGGCACTTTGTGTCCGGTCGCACAGTCAATCGGTATTGTCCTCTTTGGCAGCCTGCAGGCCCCTCAAGGTTTTGTTCCTGTTAGCCCACAGGCCCAGGACGCCTCCCCCACTCGAACCCATGACCCATAGGTCAATGGCCTTTTTATGTAACGACCCGGACTTCAAGAGGTGGCCCCCGTGTGGCACTTTATGGCCCTTTCGCCTTCAAGAGGTGGCTCCCACGTTGCACTTTGTGTCCGGTCGCACAGTCAATCGGTATTGTCCTCTTTGGCAGCCCGCAGGCCCCTCAAGGTTTTATTCCTGTTAGCCCACAGGCCCAGGACGCCTCCCCCACTCGAACCCATGACCCATAGGTCAATGGAGTTCAACATGAGTACCATTCGGGCAAAGTGGGAATAATCCCTTGAGGGTAATAGAGGGTGTCCTATAAGGCCCCGTTCCCCAAGACAGGGTAGTACCGGGGGACAAAACCGTGCGGGTCGGTGGGCCCAGAGCGGACAATACTGGACTGTGTGCGACTGTAGCCTGACACGCGGGTAATAGAGGGTGTTCTATAAGGTCCCGTTCCCCGATGGGCCCGAATGGTACTCACTTTGAACGCCAAGTACTTTTGAGGTCTTGGATTCGAGTGGGGGAGACGTCCTGGGGCCCGTGGGCTTAACAGGAACAAAATCGTATGGGACCGGTGGACCCAAAGCGGACAATACCGATTGACTGTACGACCGGACACAAAGTGCCACGTAGGGGCCACCTCTTGAAGGCAAAAGAGCCACAAAATGCCTCTTGAAGTCGGGTCGTTACATAACCAAAGTTTTGATTAGTGTAAAAAATTTTTAGGGCCCAAGAACTACTAATATTAACATAAATTAACAGCATCATGATGCAATCAAATGCTTAAAATGTGCACTACATTAAGATTACCGTAATGATACAACGAGATTCACATATATGGCGTTCATTTAGCTCAAAAACCAGAGACCCACACAAAGATTTAAACTTTCAACACTAAAAATCCAAAGTGATTCAAGGAGATGGCGGTTCTGTATGTAAGTAGCGAAGTTATAGTTTGGGATTAATTATTACCTCTTGGGACGAAAATGGGCTTTCCCAGCTTCAGCTGCTTGTTAAAAGAGAACAAAGATTGAGGATAAAAAGCCAATGAACCCATACTTGCTGAGAAATCTGAGATTATTGTACCTGCAAATGGGTTAGATTTAGATTCACGGATTCTCCAAAGCGTTAAAGTTATCTGGTATATGTAAAGGTTGAATCATTTTTGGGTTTCTCTTATTATAATACTAAAAATAGTAGGTCCACACAACTTTCTACGCCACGTGCACTGCACGTGCCAAAATCTGAGATTTACGATCCATCTAGAGCTTTATATAAGATTATTATTTTTTGACATCTGTGTTGCTACGCGATGTTCAACCAGTTCTTGGAGGGTCGATAGAATGCTGATTTTCACTACCAAAACTACTCTAAACTTCTTCTGTTTGTCTCTGCCTAATCAAAACAATAGGGGAAAGTTGTCTTCCAGCTCTCAAAATGGTTTCTTTTTCTGCAGAACACCATCTTCAAGACCCATTTCTGGACCGTCAAATTCGCCTAGTTCTTTTACTAAAAGTCACACCTCTGCTTCACTCACAAAATCCATTGATAGAAGAACTAAAGATTGCAATATTAAAATCCGTATGTTTTGTGAAGTGGGTAATCTTAAAAAAGCCATGCAAATACTTTACAGCTCCCAAAAATCTGTACTTGATTCAGAAACTTACTGTATGGTTCTTCAGCTTTGTGCTGAACTTAACTCACTAGAAGATGGTAAAAGGGTTCATTCAATTATTTGTCATAATGGCATTGAAGTGGATGGTGTTTTGGGTTCAAAACTTGTGTTTATGTATGTAACTTGTGGAGATTTGAGAGAAGCTAGACATGTTTTCAGTAAGATGGTTACTGAAAACGTCTTCATTTGGAATCTAATGATGAACGAGTATGCCAAGATTGGTAATTTTAAAGAAAGTATAAATTTGTTCAAGAAGATGATCAGGTTGGGAATTCAAATGAATTCTTATACGTTTCCTTGTGTTTTAAAGTGTTTGGCGGCTATGGGAAGTGTGGAGGATGGTGAATTGGTTCATGGATATTTGTTGAAATTGGGCTTTGGATGTCATAATGCTGTTGTGAATTCTTTGATTTCTTTTTACTTCAAGTGTATAAGAGTTGAGAACGCACGTAAGTTGTTCGATGGATTGAGCGATCGAGACGTTGTGTCGTGGAATTCTATGATAAGTGGGTATTTAGCTAATGGTCTTGTTGAGAAAGGACTTGAGATTTTCGAAGTAATGTTATATTCAGGTTTTGATGTGGATTTGGCTACACTGGTAACTGTCCTTTCAGGTTGTGCGAGTTGTGGTGCTCTTAAATTAGGCACATCAGTTCATGCATTTGCCCTAAAAGCTTGTATCGATAGGGAAATCACCTTTAGTAATACTTTGTTGGACATGTATTCAAAATGTGGCAACTTAGATGGTGCAGTTCAAGTTTTTGAGAAGATGGGGGAGAGAAGTGTTGTGTCATGGACTTCAATGATAGCAGGTTATGCTCGAGAAGGTGTATCCGATGGGGCTATCAGATTGTTTCATCAAATGGAAAGGGCAGGTGTTAAACCAGATGTCTTTGCTATAACAAGCATTCTTCACGCTTGCTCTTGTGAGGGCTTATTGGAAATTGGTAAGGATGTCCATAATTACATAAAGGAAAACGATATGCAGTCAAATTTGTATGTGTCTAATGCTCTCATGGACATGTATGCCAAATGTGGAAGCATGGAAGATGCTCAATTAGTATTTTCTCAGATGCCTGTGAAGGACATTGTCTCATGGAATACCATGATTGGGGGTTACTCGAAAAACTGTTTCCCCAATGAGGCTATCAATCTTTTTATTGCAATGCTACAAGAATTAGAACCTGACGGTAGAACAATGGCATGTATTCTTCCTGCTTGTGCCAGCTTGGCTGCTTTAGAGAGAGGACAGGAGATCCATTGTTATGCATTGAGAAATGGATATTCATCAGATAGACATGTTGCCAATGCAATTGTTGACATGTATGTGAAGTGTGGGGTATTAGTGCTTGCATGTTTACTCTTTGATAGGATTCTCCCAAAGGATCTCATTACGTGGACTGTTATGATTGCTGGGTATGGTATGCATGGGTTTGGCAGAGAAGCTATTGCTACCTTTAATGACATGAGACGTGCAGGTATTGAGCCTGATGGAGTTTCCTTCATATCTATATTGTATGCTTGCAGCCATTCTGGATTACTTGATGAAGGATGGAGATTCTTTAATTTAATGAGATATGAATTCAACATTGAGCCCAAATTGGAACATTATGCCTGTATGGTGGATCTTCTCTCCCGTACAGGAAATCTATCAAAAGCATATCAATTTATTGAAATGATGCCAATTGCACCAGATGCCACAATCTGGGGATCTTTACTCTGTGGCTGCAGAGTTCATCATGATGTTAAATTGGCAGAGAAAGTTGCAGAACATGTTTTTAAGCTAGAGCCAGAGAACACAGGATACTATGTACTTTTAGCAAATATCTATGCTGAGGCCGAAAAGTGGGAAGAAGTGAAAAGATTGCGAGAGAACATTGGCAAACGAGGCTTAAAAAAGAACCCCGGCTCTAGTTGGATAGAGATCAGGGGCAAAGTTAATATTTTTGTCGCTGGAGGTGGTCCACACCCACAAGCCAAAAAAGTGGAGTCTCTATTGAAGAGGTTAAGACTGAAGATGAAAGAGGAAGGTTACTTTCCTAAAACAAGGTATGCTTTGATTAACGCTGATGAAATGGAGAAGGAAATGGCTCTCTGTGGGCATAGTGAGAAATTAGCAATGGCTTTTGGAATATTGAATTTGCCACCAGGCAAAACCATTCGGGTCACCAAGAATCTGAGAGTATGCGGTGATTGTCATGAGATGGCCAAGTTTATATCCAGAACATTGATGAGGGAGATTGTTTTGAGAGATTCTAATCGCTTTCATCATTTTAAGGATGGCCATTGTTCTTGCAGAGGCTTCTGGTGAATCAAATCATTTGGAAGTTTTCATTCAAACAAGCTCATTATCTAGACAAAGTTGCAGATTCGTACCTTTCATTAGCTGGTATCATAAACTAATCAGTAGATTGTTGTAAATTATGATTCTTTAAGAGATTAATTTATCTGTTATCCCTAATGAGAAGTTAAGTTTTAGAATTTACATTGTATAATGGCCAATTGAAAGACATACTAATTTACACCGAGTTGAAATGCCGTATTTTAACTGGGAGGCATTCTTATATATCCGATTCCCACTCTCGCAGAGTTTGTAAATCTTACATGGCCAACCTATCTATAGTAATATTATTTTCTTTAAAAAAGTCCTCCCTTGCATAGCTATATTTTGTCAAAGGGATGGAGCGTTTTCTTTGTAATATAAGCATCAAAATGTTTAACGGCCCTTTGGATGGTAATTCATCATCTCCAAGAGGCATATCTCGTTTAGTCATTTTTGTTTCTTATTTCTTGCTACGACGGTGACTACTTAATTTTATTCGTGGAATTATTTATTATTCTAGACAGGGGTATCAAGGCAACGGTGGCTTCATGATGACAAGTAAAGTCATGCTCTTGGACATATGTTTCAACAGCTGAGAACATGAACATGTTATTTTGCACTCTCTTCAAAGACAAAACTATAGGAATAACTGCCAATGGAGAGCGACAGAAAAGATTTTGCCAAAGCAAGTACTTGACACTGCCGGTAGCAATTGGATATGATTTGCCAAAGCAGGCTTTGAAATGATTTGTCACATGAGCAAATGGAGCAAATATTGATTTGCATCGGCCATTAGAGTTCCCTAAAGCAATGACGGCGACGAATTATGCATATTTTCTCTTAATAATGTACTGCTGTAGATGCATATCCAAAATGAAGCAGGTACTTCATTTCTTTAGATATTCCGGAGGATCATCTTTGCTGCTGATATCTTCTAGAACTAATATCGAGGACCATCAATTTTCTTTTCATGAGTATTTCCAAGATGACTGTCCATCCATCAGATAGAAATCATTCCTGCGCTTCAGCCCATGTAGAAGTGAATTGTTTCTAAAGATAGCTTCGAGTTTCAAAGGTGTCTTTCCGCCATGCTCTTTTTCTTCTTTTAGGGACCACCATTCTAGACATACTTAACTCATGGGCTAGTCCTGGCTGGAGAATTCATAGGATCTTTTCACTAAATTAAATAGTATAGTTGATGACCACTTAAATATGTAGGTTTAATAAAAGCTTAGTTCATCATATTGCATTAATAGTGTCATTCCTCAACTTAAGCATATTTGTAGTCTTTGCATCTTTGGAATTAACTTCCTCTTAATTTTGGTTTTGTTACAGGTTCGGTAAAATGGTCATAACTCTCTATTTATAGATCAGAATGGTGCAATTCTTAATGTTTTGGAAAGCTGATTCAATTGTCTACAAGATTCCATTTCACAAGCATAATCAAATTCGGGCTCTTAGTGGACCAAAAGTGGGCTTGAAGTGAACCCATCTACAGTCTCGGCCCAGTCTGACCAGGCCTCAGTATGTGGACCGTATCTCTCAAAATACGTATCCAAATTGTACAAATCAATATGTTCTAAAAATCTGAGAGAAATATCTACAACTTTCATGAAGACATGTGATTAAAATTCTCAACATTTTAATGTCAAAATTGATGGTGAAAGTCAGTGCCTAATGATCCCAATTGTCAAAGATATTTACAACTAATATTTGACAATTATGCTCTTGTAATTTGACAAGTTTACCCCTGGATGTATCTATAAATAGAGGTGCCTTGTGACCCATTAGGGCATCTTGGCCTTGGCTAGATCATTTTGGCTTTGGCTAGGATCTTGTTTTGTATTTGTGTGTTTATGTTATTAATGAATTTTCTTTTTCTTGCATTTTATTTTCTTTCTCTTATAATGTCTTTCTAATTTCTCTATTGCTAAGGTGAAAGGGTGAAACCCTTGATATGAAAGTAAGGATTCTCTAACCCTTTGATATGTGATTAATTGTCATAATATTGTGTTGTTTATTTTATATGGTTTATATTTATTTTCTTAATCAATCTTGACACCATTCTTAAAGTGGAGGTCTTGATCCATTATCGACAATCCTTGGCACATTAAATGCTTGGATCTTTTCTAGATGATGTATGGTTCTTCCTTATCGACACGAATCTAGTTAGGAACCTTGATTTGTTATAGACATATGGAGATTGACACATTGGATGCTTGAACCAATTTACAAGAAGTGGTATAAATATTGGTAATGAAACAAATATAATTCATATAACTAAAATGAGTTAATTATCCTTATTTGAAATATCAAGGGCGGATCCCCAAACCTTAGCCTTCATTATTATTGTGTTAATTCCTCTTGTATTTTAATTATTCTATTGTTTATAAACTTTTTATTTTATTTACTATAGTAGGTTCTACCACCTTATGAAATTGTTCTTTAATTTACTATAGTTGGTTATACCACCTATTTCCATGGATGGTTTTACCTCCTCTTGCTTTTTGTTTTATATTTGAATGGTCGGTAATACCGCCTACCATCTTACATATTGTCATTTCTTTGAATTATTCATATCATATTTGCTTATCTTATAATTTGTAACGCTAAAATCTCTTTCCTCATGGATCGACCTCGGTCTTACCGGGTTTATTACTTCGACACTCCTATACTTGGGAGACAATCCTTTTATGGATGTGTCAATAGTATACATTATACCATGTTAAATGGTCTCTTCTAAGCCATCTGTAAGGTGTTTGATCTTAGTAAAAGCATACACTTAGCCAGGTCAGAAAATGACATCTTGGTCTTTAGCATTCTTTGTTCTTCATTTTCTTTATTCAATGCTATGAAAACCATTCCTTTTTATCTTATAAACTATAACCTCGGGCTGGCTTTACCTGAAGCAGAGAGAAACGGCAATGATTGTCATCACTTATTATGTTTAACATTATGATTTAAGCATCTCTTTTATGGTCGTGGATACAATGGCCATATATATATATATATATATGAGTGGCCTCAAAACCCTTTAGCATTTTTTATACAACTGCCAGTCAAAACAGGAGGGGAAATAAGCTACTGAGGACTGGGCTTAGAAGGAATTGTGAGCTTTTTGAATCAAAATAGACTAAACAAAGCTCTGCAGAATCTGTTGACCATCAATATTTCTAGGTTAAGAAAGTGGTTGCCATCTAAAGCATCACGAGGCCTAATCCCTACAAGTTCTCTGTTAAGCAGCTAAATCGAATTAAAATATCTTCAATCCTTCAAGCTTTAAGCTTTAAGCTTTGAGTGAATGAGCCAGAGCTCTAGCAACAATAATGGTTTTAGAAACACAATTGTTAAACAAAGCTTGTTCATAGACATTGGTCAAACGGTCAAATGCACAGTTTCAAACTTTCAATAAATAGATTAAACTAGCCCAGCTGGCCTCAGATTTTTGAAATGGTTAGCTCTGATGTTAGAAGCTGACCTGTAAAAGGATTTATCGAAGAGAAAAAAGAAAGAGGAGCAGTTTAAGAAGAACATGCACGTTGATGGCCCTGCAAATTATCCACATGGGGTGGTCCATTTTGGGTACCAAAGCAAACACAGAACCTCAATATCAAATTTCTGTTCCAATCCAAAACAGAGCTAACTGGCAGCTGGAACCAACCATCTATGAGGTAGATTGCGGCTGGCTTTGTCATATACCATGATTACTACTTTCTTTTTCAAGCAATTTCGATATCAACAATATCCAACTTGTTTTTCTACTATCTCCATTCTGAGTTCATAATTGAAGAAGTAATTCTCTTAGCCTTTGGGTGTCCTCGAAGCATAAAATGATCATCAGAAATCCTAACCATCTATATCACTAGCTGGAAACAAACTTACTTCAGTGCATACTATGGGTAGGAGAGAATACAAGGTAAAGACATACAAACAAGAAAGAGAAATGCAACAGATTAGAAAAACTGCAGATAAAAAATGGAAATTGGAAAAGTTCTAATTAGAAATAGTAACAAAAGACCAGTATTGACAAGAAGCAAATGGACCAGTATTGACAAGAAGCAAATGGCTTCTGCTGCCATGTGCTTGTCCAAGAGGGAGGGTTAACTGGGGGATTTTTTTCATTTTACCGGTTACCCCACATAATATATGTAATCAATTCTATCCACCGTACCTAATTCTCCTTCTTTAATTGAATTAACTAGACCAAGTCATTTAAATATCGGCCATATGAATGAATATCAGTAATGAAAAGTCACAAAAAAAAAAAAAAGGAGGACGAGGGCTTGGGTGAGCTCCCTCTTCAGCTCTTCTATTTCATGTACAGATAATCAGAAAACAAACCAAACTCAATTAAAGCACATAGCATGATAACAAATAGATCTGAATTATAATTTATAAAAGATGGACAGATGGGATGAATTTATGAGAAGTGTGAAAAAGTAAATGCTTGTAGCTCAAGAAAAATACATAATCGAAGATCCCAAAACAAACCCTTTAGCCTCTTTTCAGCTTCTAATAATACACACCACAGTGGCCACACCTAATAGTAAAAAAATGGAAACAATGCTATTTCCCGATCGCATGATCAAATAATCGAAAATTAGCACACCAATTCAATAACATCTAGCTCCCTCTTTTTCCAATTTCCCTCTATAATGATTCAGAATTCAATGTATATAATAATTAAACAAAACTCACTTCTAATCACAAAGTTTTCCTAATCTAAGTCTAACCTGCCAGCAGGTATCATTTTCAGATTTAGCCGCACCACTTTGAGAGAAGAACAAGGAAAACAATGAGAAAGACAATGGAAGAAAGCCCAATTGCAACACCAAGAACAACCTTATTTGGCCCATGATGGTGGTCCTTCTGGCTAGAATCATCATCACTATCATCATAATCTGACGAATCATTTTCAGTATCATCTGATGAAGCATCCTTTGATGGTGGCGGAGACATTGGCAATCCATGCTTATCGCAGGGAGAAATTCCAAGTTTCAATTTTGATGACAAAACCGTATGATTGTAACACAAATTGCTATTCCCACCAATCTTGAACACAGCCAATCTCTTCAGGAAAGATGCATTGAACGGCAAAACACCATGAAACTCATTGTTCTGCAGATTTAAGTACCTTAACGACTTCATTTCAGCAAAGAACCTCGGAATGGTACCATTCAACTGATTTGAACTCAGATCAACATGAACTAAACCTGGTATTGCTGTCATTGATTCAGGGATCGACCCAGATAACGAGTTGGAAGCCAAAGATACATTTTTTAACGAAATCAAGTCACCAAATCCATCAGGTATCTCCCCGTTTAGCCCATTTGAAGAAAGATTCAAGAGTTCAAGATTCTCAAGAAGAGTTACTGAAGTGGGTATCCTTCCTTTGAGGTTATTACCTGAAAAGTCAACATGAGTAAGGTTTGAATGCAAGTGCTTGGGAATGGAACCAGTGAGGTTTGCGTGAGAAATGGTGACTGATTTCAGCTTGCGCATGTTGCCAAGAATCACGTAGAGACCGCTTGTATTCACTGGCACATTGGCGACAGTAAGATCTGTGAGGTTGATGAAGCGGGAAAGGAAGATACCAGTGAGGTGGCGAAGTGAGTGAATGCAAGAGAATGAGTTGAGAGAGAGGGAAAGATCGTTAGGGAAATGAATGGGCGCTACGGGGCAGTTGAAAAAAGAGAGATTTTGGAGAGTGGACAAAGATTTGAGAGCTGTGGAGGAGAGGGAGACGTCATCAGAACAGTTGGAGAGACGGAGAGAGAGGAGGTGGCTGAAGGGTTTTGAGGAATCACATTTGTAAAGTGAGCAAGGGTTTCTGGTGGGCAAGTTGAGAGATTGAAGAGCTCTAAGTTGTTTGGGGTCTAGAGGAGAAGATGGAGATGAGGATGGGGTGGTGGGAGTGGCTGGAGAGGAGGTAGGAGAAGGGCTGGATGGCGTTGGGGAGGAGATAGGGGAAGGGCTAGATGGAGTTGGGGAAGCGGTGGGGGAGGAAGCTGGTGCGGGAGTCTTGTGGCCGGCGCTTGCGGCGGAGGCTGTGGCGGTGAAAAGGAAGAGGAGGAGGAAACAGAGGACAAACGGTGCTGGTTTCATTCTTCTAAGAGAGAGAGAAAGAGAGTCGAAGTGGGCTCAGAGGACTGTGAGTGTGAGCTATCACTAGCTTTTAACAGTGTGGGGTAATGTAATGTTTATGTATTGTTGTGACTAAACAGTGAGAGCTAGCGGAAGTGGAGAGTAACTACAAACGAGGATTTGATTTCGGACAGGATGACAGTTGCGGTTAAGATTAAGCTCTTAGACTTGGATCTTAGTACACAACTGCACTTGCTTCTTTCATCGGGCAAAAGGGAAGAACAGGCCATTTGGATGGCTATTTTATTTATTTCTCTCTGGTAATTCCTTGAAAACAAAATATTGGAACTTAAACAAACCCATGTAAACCTGTTGAAATTTGTGATAGGAAGACCCGTTGAAAAGTTAATTTTGGCTTAAATTATGCAAATAATAAGTAAGCAAAGGGCAAAAGATTCAGTCTGCTGCGGCCACGTGTCTTCTATAAAAGTAATACACAATCAGCAGTTCTATCAAGCATTTTCTGTTAAAATATAGTTGCAAGAGTCAAGGTGCCTTTGAACTCTCAACAGCAGACTTAAAGGCATTAAGCGATCAAAAAGGGCAATTAAAGTAATGTTCTTCAGATTAGCTGTCCGTTAAAGGGCATAGAATCCATATTTTTTTCATCTACACTCGCGTGGTTTCCAGCTCCTTTCCGTCTCTTTTTAATTTACTTTTTTTTAGGACCGACCCTTTTTCATTATCCTCAATTGTTAAACAACTAAACCCTTTTCGGGTTTTGGAAATTGATTGCTAGATTTTATAAAATAGTGTACTTGTTGGTTACCTTTTGTTCGTAATTACTCTATGCTCTACTCTTACAAGCAATATATTTAAGTATGATCTGATGTGTTTGTCATGGAGATTGGAAGATGCCAATCTAGTTTCTATCGACAAGCAAGGCAAGCAATCCTTTGCGTTTTGTTCACACAACAAATAGAAAAAGAGAAAAATCCATGGAGAGCCAGACATCATGTGTGCTTCATTGCTTTGTGATTTATAGTGTCCTCGCTATTACGTTTCCCGACAATTCATTTCTTGGAAGGGAAAAGAATAATTATAATTTCCAGGTTGCGAGGAAGCCACTATAATTTGCCGATCGAGGACTTGTTCTAGAAAATTGATGAACCCCTTGATCTCTTTGACTCAAGGTGCCTTAACTTTCCGGTCCCATGTTTGCATATTTATACAACGATTAGTAGAAGCTTTTACCTTGATTTTGTTAGCTATTTGACATGACAGTGAAAGCAATGTAATATTTTGTCATAGTATTAACAAGTGATTACAACAACTTAATGAGGGTAATTGGGTGAGAATGGTCCCTATTACTTTGCATGTAAGTCATCAAAGAGACCTTCATATGTACTTATGATATATTTTGACCATTTTTTTTTTTTCAACAAAAGCTTCTGGTACCACATTTTCGGTGGTGAACAAACGGTAATATTTTGTGCCTAGTTGTCACGGGACCATTAGAGACTATTTCTGATACTCGTATCAATAATTTTTTTTCCTAAAAGCAAGTAAGCCAAAGTTTTGTTGCTATCTATACATGTCTTTTTCAAATAAAACGAAAGAGATCTACTAACTAAAAGATTCAAGGAATTGCTATGAAGTTCATGCAAGAAATGGCACATGAAACAAATAAAAAAAGGACAAGACTCATTTGTCGTTTAAATCACTCTTTCTGACGTTTTCATTTTACAAAAGGATTATTAATACACCTATGTTTGCAATGATATTTCTCACAGCAATGCTTGAACTCAGCACAATAAATTTCTGTCACTCATAGCAAGATAAACCAAACTTTGCAAAACTCAGTTCAAACACCATGTAGATCCACACAGAGCTACATGCTATTCCACTTTCATGGGAAGTATATAACAAAGTGTATGCTAGTGATCTTGAATCCAAATAACAGAAGTTTTTCCCAGTAACTCAGCAGTCTATAGAAATGCAGCTCTGGGCAACGGTTGAGCTATCAATGGGGCTGACAAATGGATTGATCTTGACCCAAACAAGAGAGAAGACAGAAGCCAAGAGCACTGACCATAGAACAACAATGGTTGGAGTTCTGTTTTGGCGACCCATCAGACCCTTGAGGAATGGATATAGATGAAGAATCACCCAAAAGGAGAAGAACACCTTGCCAAAAAGCGGTCCCCAAGCTTCATATCCTTTATTCAATGCATCAGAGAAACCAGCAACAACACCTACCATGTTCACAATAATAAGAGTTGTTGGGGGAATCAAAAGTGTTGTCCACTTGATCATATAAAGCTCGCCAAATTCTGCATCATCTGCTGCTTTTGCCGTGACTGTGAAGTTGGTGTCAATGCCTGCCAGCATTTTGAGAAATCCTTGAAAGACAGCAAAGAGATGGGCTGAAACACCTCCAATCACCCAAAATTGCTCGTTACGCCAGAGGTCCTCAATGCTGACGCCACTCCATCGTAGTTCAAGCACACTGGTCACAATGATGGAGATGAAGAGACCAAGAAACAGGACACTTGCCAGGTTTGAAAGCTGAAACAAGTAAAAAAGTGGTGAGGTAAGTTACTCTACTTGAAGCTAAATGCACAGAGTTTTGCAGTATTTCCAAGAACTTTTGATCAAAAGGCATATTATTCTAGTGTTCTCAGTTCTCAGGCTATGTCCAAAACATGATATTGAAGGAAATTACCGTTGGAATGATAAATTTTCCTGTGAGAAGGCAAATTGCAGGCAGCGAACAATAAGCAATAAGGGGAAGGGAAGTAAATGGGTAGACAATGGTGTTTATATATGCCAGTCTTTGCAGCCATTTGAGGCGGCCTCCTCCAAAGCCATACCAGAGTGGACAATGTCTACTCAGGAAAATCTCCACAGACCCAAGAGCCCACCGGAGAACCTGGTGGAGACGATCAGAAAGATTGATTGGTGCAGATCCTTTGAAAGCAGGCCTTAAGGGCATGCAGTAGATTGAGCGCCATCCTCGGCAGTGCATCTTGAAACCTGTTAAGATATCCTCTGTAACTGAACCATATATCCAACCAATCTGAGGAAAAGAAGACACCAAAAGAAATTCAGAATTAGTACTGGTTCATGGAATGCAGTAAAATAAATGTACATCATAAGAGAAGGAACCAGAATTCTTACCTCTTTTCCCCACTCAGTCTTCTCTTCATAGCCACAGCTTATGACATGAATTGCTTCCTTGATAAGTGTTGAGGGATTGACTGAGTCAGGCACACCTCCATTTTCCATTAGTGTAGACTCAATGAAGACAGAAGATAAGCCAAAAGTCTTCTCAAAACTCATCTGAGAGATAAGCATTGACCTCTCATGCTCATCATAATCTGCGGGAGAAAGCCCAAGCATTTACCATAAAATAATAACCAATTATGAAATGTAGCTTAACTTTGGTTGCCTATAAAATTCAGACTTACTTTCAATCTCCTTGAGATTAAAGATGGCAGAATTGAGATCTTCACGTTTTGCATCTCGGTAAACTTCTGAAAGATCTTTATTCTGCTTCTTGGAGGGGCAGCAACAGGATGAGGAATTCTTGGGTAAGCTGGGCATTGTTGGAGGTCCATAGCCGTAAAGTGCTTGCCGGTAGAACATACAACCTGTCCCCACATAAACTGGTCCTTGGATTCCATCCAGTCCTTTCATGTTAACCTGAGATTAATTAAAAGGATAATCAGACTGAGAAGGCTCGGAATTCAGCTGCTTCCGAACTTTTCAAGATATTAAGGTATTTACTACCGATACTGGAGTAAATGGTCTTAGCATTAACCAAACGCCTAGTTTTTCTGGTATATCTAGAATATGTGCAGGAATAGGTACCAGGGAAGAATTTTTTGATGTTTGTTTCCAATTGAAGTGGGCATAATTTGAGAGAATTTCAAGAGAGCTGATAGCTGAATAGTCAAGTGTATTTCTGAACCTCATTCCGAAGGAACAATTTTCAAAAGAAGAAAACATATTTATGTGACTAAAATAGTAGTCAAAGGTATTCTGCCTGCTAAATTTTTAATAAGTGGAGATACACCCATGAAATGAATTTTAGATTATGGTTAAAAAGAGTTGCAGCATTCTATCATTATTTTCTCGAAAACAAAATAGTATAGATCCATTAACATTTTATGTTCAACATGACTACTAGTTGAAATTAATGGGGAGATTAAGTGAGCTAGCTTTAAGCTTACATCGAAGAAAACTGTGTTGCGGTTGGCATATCGATCACTCCTGTCTATGCCATCAAATCTCTGGGGGAACTGCACATAACATACATCACGACCAACTTGTGGGTCCATCATGAAGCACATTGCCTCTCGAACAGCCTTGCTATTGTTAACATAGTGGTCACAATCAAGATTGAGGATGTAAGGAGCATTTGTGAGAACTGCAGACACCCTTATCTGTATGAAGCCATTCAGTTAAGTATTAGTATGGAATTAAAGTGTCTTATTAATATTAATAATCTTAATCAGGTGCACATACAAGAGCATTTTCAGCACCAGCCTTTTTGTGGTGTTGGTAGCCTGGTCTCTTCTCCCTGGAAACATAGACCAATCGGGGAAGTTCATTTCCCTCAATGTCACAGGCGCCACTGTGTCCAAGGAAAACCTGAAAAGAGTTGAAAAGCTATGACCTTAAATGGTGTGAAGTTCTTTTGTGAGGAAATTTATGTGCACAAATCGATGCACTTAGATTAATAGCTGATGACTGCCTAAATAATCTAATGGAAGGAACAGTTTTACTCAGAGAAATGCATGGAAACCTTTTTCTTAAGTCATCAAGAACTTATCCGCCTAACAAATTCTACCGATGCTAATAAACAAAGAACTTTACAATATGTTTGCATAGTGTCTAGAAAATGTCAAACAAACCATTAGTCAAGTGTCTTTATTTCCAGTCTATACTAGCAAGTTTGGCAAAAGAACAGTTTGGATGCTCAATATCTTATGAAATACAAACTGATATGAAATCATTAATCACACATTGTAAGTGCAGTCAAATTTGGTAGATCTTTGAAAATTAGTGCAAAGTACTCCTCATTCCAGCATGACATAGCCAATAGACCAAGTGATTTTAAAAGTCCTAATCGTCAGATTTCAGCATTGCACAAAATTAAAGTTTATTACTTTTCATACTAAATATAAACAAGTAAAACAAAAGACACAATGGTTTAACCTGGATCATGCCAGGATGGTCACGGGTGTTATTTCCTGGCCAAGGTGTTCCATCTTGCATAGTCCATCCTTCTTCAGGTGTTTTCTGAGCCTTTGCTACTAAAGCATTTACTCTGACTTTGTACTCTTCATAATCTCTCTGTAACCAAAATAAAAGAAAACATAAGGAATGCAGCTACAATTTAATAATACATAACTTCAATATTGAAGTGGCATGAGCATTCAAACAGTTAAAACCAGTTTTGACTCCAAATGCTTACTTTCATTGCTCTACGCTCTTTCACAAAAGAAGGTTGAACTTTGTCTTTCAAGTAATCAATTTTCTGGGAGAAGTAGAACTCAGGTGCACGTGGTTCAATTGAATACTTTTTGCAGAATGGAACCCACTTCCTTGCAAAGTCAGCTGTTTCTACTATAGATTCAAATGTAAGCATAGCAGCACCATCATCAGAGACATAGCAGGAGACCTTATCAACCGGGTAGTCCAAAGCAAGGATGGAAAGAACCGTATTGGCTGTGATCAAAGGAGGTTCTTTCAATGGATCAACTGTACTGACAAAGAAATCCACAGCAGCAAGCTCAGAGGGTTCACCCTCTCTTTCAAACCTGGAATGAACAAATTCAACCAACTCATCTTAATATTCAACATGAAAAAAGATAGCTATACAGAAAACTATTTGTTTCATTACTGAAAAACTTATAGCATTTACACTGAATATTTTTAGAAATATGTCTGAATTAGCATTCAGGAGTTGAAATACCTTGCAGATAGCCTGTCAATATATGTTTCCCTGTTAATGGGAGACCATTTAGGGAATTGATCCAACACCCACGAAAAGGCAAACCAGATCTCACAAATGACAGAAGTGAGCCATAGTCCAAAAGCACTATCAACAGGATTTGTTACTCGGTAACGGAAGAAAAGACCCAGAATGATCAGTCGCATTATTATGATAGTTCTGTAAGGTCCAAGTTTGCTTTTTGGAATAGGAATCACAACTGAAAGTGGCTCTGTACCGTCTGGAGACCTGCAGAAGGCAAACATTAATCTCATTTTAGACTGATTTTATTAAAGCCATAGCGAGTGAGATTTATCCACCACTAGAAGATGGTACCAACAATACTGCAGAGAAGATTTTCGATCTTTCGTTAGGTTAGATTTGACACTATGCTAAACTATATGGTTTATCAATTATCACCAGTTCACAGGACATAACAAACAATTTTTTGACACCAATGTTGAATGTGGGAAATAGGATCTTCTCAAAAATTTCCAATATAATTAAAAAAAAAAAAAAACTGAACTGATTTTCATTTTAAAGGCCATAACTCTGTACTCAACTAATCCAATAAAAAGTTCAGCCACAGACCATCCAAGAAAACTTTAAGCCTTGAACAAGTGAGAGAGGGTGAGTATATATATGAACCATTGTTTCTAAAATAATCTTCCGTTTCATTTCTGGCTTAGAAGAACTTAATAGAATTTGAAAGTAAGACTTCAAAACCACCCTTTTTTGTATTTTAACCAGATTTATCTGACATATTTTCAAGGATTCTTTGCGAACTGTTAATCGTCCTTATACTTACTGCTGCTTCTCTTCCATCTGCTGCTCAGGTGGGGGAAGATCCTCCTTTTCAACCTTAGGTGCAGTCTTTTTCTTCTTGTTCTTTTTCTCCTTCCAACTATTCACTCTACTTTTCCAGATTGGATTCCCAGACTCATCATTGTATTCTTCATGACAACATCAGATTCGACGCAATCAGCACAATTTGTTAAAAAATGGAAAAATGAGACAGTAGTGATGCTAGAACTTAAGATTACTTACCACTGTCCACTGTCGATACATTACTTACATGTCTGGCATGAATTCCAACATCCTGTACAGACCGAGGTCAAAGGTAGAACACTGTAAGCATGGTAATAGTCTGAAACTTTACCCATGAACAGGTAACAAGAGCTTGATTTTTGGTTGAACTTCAAAAATAAATAAATAAATAAATAAATACAAAATTCTGATGCATACCTGAGAATTACTGAGTTGAGCTGCCATTGTGGACCGATTACCAGGCACGTCAACATCATCTAACAAGTTTTCTGCCAAATTTATGATCATGCAATTAGCTTAGAATATAGAATGACAAGATTCAATTAACAGCTAAAAGCGTAGCAATGTCCAAAGCGGCTGTAAACTATATCTAATGGAAAATTTTCAATTTCTTCCTATATACTTTCTAACTCTCAACATGACTTGGCATCAAGTCCACTGCTATTGTTTAGTAATAACCCAAGATAAAATTAAGAAAATGAAAATCTTTGAGCCTGATCCCAACTTAGTGCTTGAGAAACTATCAAACGATAATTAAAAAAAATGGTACTATCTTCTAACAGTTTCATTCATCAATGCCAGTCCTTATCTATATGATCATCCTAGATGTTATCGGTTCAGTCTACAGAGGTCCAGCTAACAAGCCTAGCAAATTAGTGAAGAATAATAGTAGTATCACAGTAAAGAAAAATCAATTAAAAGGACGAGTTACACACCAACATACAAGTGAACCATATTCCTGAATGAAACAATCAAAGCTACTTCACTAATTCAAATTGAAATTTGCCAAAGTTTGACTCTTTGAGATTTACCATCATAAGGAGAACCACAGCGCAAGCAAACTTTGCGACCCTCCTTGATGTCATCATTCAAACAAGCCTTGCAAATGGGGAAGTTACACTCATGGCAGGCCACAAACACCTCCCCATTGGCATTAACTCCCAGTTGATCACCACAGGTGTTGCACACAGGAACCCCCGATTGCATCATCCTGATTACGCTTCCCCAAAAGACCCCAATACCAGAATCCTTGAAAAGGGTCTCTCTGTATTCTCAAACCCTTGTTTTGGTGTTGTTTTTATAAGACTCACTCTAACCAAAGTTAGAGGGTTCAGGTGTTTGTTGAGAAAAGGTAGTTCTGGCATTTTTGTAATGGTAATAAGGAGGTGGTGGTTGGCGGGTTGAGGTGTTGGTGTCAATGTTTTGCAGGCAAAAGTGAGATGAGAAGAGAAGCAACGTCTGTATTGTTTCTCAGTGAATGAGAAAGATTTGAAATATTGCGGGAAGTCTAAGGAAGGTTTCGGTTGAGCGGGGTACATCTTTAACTAACGTATCTTGTGTATGAAGTACCGTATATATTTAAAGTATTATTTGTTCCATTTTCATGTGAAAATCCCTGTTAGGTTTGCCTCTATACCTTGTTTTCATGGCCATTAACACAGGAATCGACTAAGAAACTGGTAGCTACCACTACCGGATAATCCAAAGTGAAGCCAATTAGCACGAGGATTTCCGAGTTAGATTTTATTACCTTTTAGGTGTTCTGTCAAATAAATTGGTATATTGTATGTTCAATACATGCAACACACGTACTGTGACAGGTACCGCATGGTCGGTTGTGATGGGAGCCAAAAATTGACAAATTGAGGGTCACTTCAGTGCTTGAATATACGAGGATTGAAGAACAGTTGTATTCAGATAAAAATTGGATCTTTCCTTTCCTTTGTAACTTCTATGTTGTTTATTTTTGGTAATTAAGAACAAGGGAAATGGAAAGTGAGAATTTGCCACATTTGAACAAAATTATGGGCAAAGTAATGATTGGCCACCTATCATACAAAAGACTTTCGGAATTAGG